>CM061537.1:30295016-30509660 GCA_030545055.2 Neoaliturus tenellus
TTGCGTAGCGATTAGAACATTGGGAAATGCCACCACGAATTCCTTTCTCGATCATTAACAACATATCATAGTCGGTGAGTAGCTCAAGTTGAATGTCTGTAGTTTTCAGCATAGCACTCCAAGCTAAACCTGGAGTTGTGAAAAACCACGCGGGATCTAATTTATATGTTGACAAGCAAACACTTCGAAAATTTTCCATAACATCTGCTAACAATAGGACATCCGTTTTGTTGTAGAGTAAAGTATACTCTTTCATGTCGCGTATTTTAAAGAATTCCCAAACCTTTTTAGCATGATCATAATCTTCGAGCGCAATATTTTTCTTGTTTAGTTTATTATAAAATTTGTCATATTCGGGGAGGTGTGTTAGTTCATACTTTTCTGCACCATCCATGAAGTCATAAGAATAGACACCTTTTCTTACAACCATATCTAACTCAGAGTCATTGAAGTATTTAGCAGTATGTTTAAACTGATCTTTTGTAAGATTCTTAGTAAGCGCATCAAGACTTGTGCTCATAACCTGAAAGAATCCAAAAATCTGAGTTCAATCATATTAGGTCGTTTTACAGTGTAGGATATGTACCGCTCTTCGTTGTTTGGAATTACACTAATTTCTTCGTCATTCAAACCTATCATTTTATGAAACAGTGAGTATCATACCCCGAAAGGTTATGAATAAATACCGGAATAAACTTCGGTTTCCTAAATAGCATATTACATTTGTTATGAGCCAAGCCCTAAATTTTCCAGTCAGGTGATCATGGTCATACACTCTGTCGTCATTCAACTGCTTTCTACATATATGACATAATTTTGTGTCAGCAATTTTTTCTTTGTCTTCTTCTGTTAACTCCATAGGTTTAATTGCTTCCTTGGAGTACAGTAATTGGATTTCCATTGCCTCAGTTTCAAGCATTTCAATAAACTTCTTACCAGCATCAGCACCGAAGTAAGTTACAGGGGGTTTGTAATCTCCATCCTTATAAGCAATGTAATATGAGAAACTCCAAGCTTCATGTTTTTGATAACTGTTGGTTTTCTCAGTAGTATAAGATTGATCGGGCATTAGGAGACTTTCAAAATCTGCATAGAATACAAATGGTACCTTCATGGATTTATTAAAATCTGTAAATTTAACAACTGTTCCAGCCTCTGGCATTTTAATTTTCACAGCATCATGACCACGACAATCTTCTGTGTGTTTCTGAAGCCTCTCTTCTGATGGGAAATGTAAAAGACAGCGTTTGCACAACCATGTCTTATGCCCGTACTTGGATATCTGTGAACTTACTAGTCGGGAAAGATTTTTAATGTAACAATAATGGCTGGTGTTCTCATTCTTTAAATAAAGTAAATCTATGTGTTTTTCCATTTCTTCCTTTGTAATTCTGAGTGGAGCCACAACGGAATCTTTACCAATAAGGGTATAAACATTAATAGATAAATTTGCACATTTTTCAAACTTTGTAATGTCATCCAACTTCACTGGGAATTCAATGCCTGCGAAAGCATTGTCTAGATCATGTTCGTAAGCTTTATATTTATTTACTCTCCATGCATTGTCTTCTACCGGGTGTAACGCGGAAAGAATGGCCCGTAGAAAACATTTCTGGTCATTATTTTGTACATTTATTACTGCTCTTTTGGTTTGTATTTTTTTAGGCAGGTCGATATAGCTAGATCCCCTAAGTGGTGTGTACTTATTTACACGTAGTTCCAAGTCAACAATTTTTCTCAAAGTCCAGTTGGAACCAGCTGCTTGAAAACTTTCCATTTCTGCGAGTAATTTTGCTTTTGCATTATCATAATATTCGGAGATATCCGTCGTTGGGTATATTATTTGATTAGTAGTCTTGAAATTCATTATTTGATTGATTTCTTTCTCATGAGCTATTCTTTGAAACTCAGCATGAAAAACCAGATTTACTTTGAGATTACTTTCACTAACAGCTTCTTCTATTTTTTGTCGGACAAGGAGTTTACAAATAGACAAAAACATTTCAGGATCTTTGACATTCAAGATGTTTTCAATAGCATAAGTCCTTAGCCTGTTTTTAAATGAAGATATTTTCTGTTTAATTTCCATTCGTTCATTACATGCTGATTCATTACTGATATTACTTTGTTGTCTTTCACTGTGGACACTACCAACCTCTGTGTTTGAGCTTTGATTTATTTCATTTGAGTTTAAACCGCCAGTTGACTTGTCATCATCGTCGTCATTATTAGAATTTTGATTTTGGGTAGAATCTTTATCATTGGTCTCATCTTCATTCTCTTCTTCATCTTCCTCCTCTGCTTCCTTTTCCTCCTTAGTGCCCAGTATAGGTTCAACATTATACGCATTTAAACACCTTTTAGTTTTCCTATGACGTGCGAGATGTGACTTGGTAACCACCAAACCACAATGGGGGCAAGCAACATGTTTTTTATCTTGAATATCAACAGGCATCATTTCATTTGATTCTATTGTATGTGCTACATTTGTTGGTGGTAGCTCAATCACCGTACTATCAGATAACTGTAGTGGAGAGTAGGAAACTGGATTATTTGATATATCAACCGGGGGATTAAACAGTAGTGGTGAGTGGTAAACATGTTCTGTTGATGACTTTTTCTGACATAAGTTTTCTTCAAAGGGGTTTGATCCAAGTATTGATTTAATTCTCTCATGATCTAAATGTATTTTCCTTTGAGGTGGTTCAAATGATACACCTTCAAAAGCACTTTGGCCAATTGTAGGATTTATTTGTTGTGATTCCACTATCATAGGAATTTCCTTTTTATTAGATTCATCACTTGATTCCCTTGACTTAGGAAGCGTTGGAATAATTTTCCGCGGCCTAGTTGGTCTTCTAATCATAGCTTCCAAAGCCACATCATCCATTTTTGGTTTTGCTACATTAACATTTTTCTTAGGGACTTTAGGATATTTCTCAACCAAACGATTTATATCCAATTTATTCGGTTGTGGTGTTTCTTCTCGTAAATAGTGTTTTGAATGTTTTGGAAAATATACCTTACTATTGCAAACATTACACATTCTATTCTGCCACTCTTCAAGTGTATGACTTGGCACATTTTTCATTGGCCTCCAACTTGTTGAGGGTTCATAGAATGCTGTTAACAACCTGACATGACGTTTAGATTTTTCATGACGTTTAACATGTGAAATTTGTACAGGTTCTTCACAAATAAAACACCATTCACTTTTAGGTGCAGTTCCTATTCCCAAACGTTTTAGTTTAGCATTCCAACTATGTACCTCATGTGAGATACATCTCTGTGATTTTTTATGACGAGCTAGATTTGAAGTAATCACCAGTTTACCGCATTTATCACATGACACTTTTTTTGATTCGTCATTCAAAGGTTGGGATTTTGTGTTTGTAGTTTCCTCTGAAGGTTTAGATTCCGTGATTATAGTTTCCACTGAACGCTGATCAATAGTATTAGACAACTTCAAACATTTCTTAGACTTTTGATGCCGTTTGAAATTCGGTACCGACACACTTTCTCCACATCGGTCACAAATCTTCCTTTTGCATTTTGCATTTACAGCTTGGATTTCATTAGTGGCAATTGGCTGATTTTTAGTTTTTATCTGAGCATTGGAACACTTTTTCCCCAATTGATGGCGACCTAAGTGTGGCTTTGATACGGATATACCACAGTTTGGACAATTTACTTTTACAGAATTTCTTTTTGTACCTTTTTTTACTATCGGGTCCACACTTTGGTCATTGCTTTCACTTGTAGTTTGAAGGGAATCAGAACTAGAGTTATTTAATAAAGTGCCACCATACATTTTATTTTCATCCTCATCATCACTTTCGCTGGTGTAACATTCAACATGCGTTCGGTAGAGACCGTCCTTTTCCAACCAAGAACTGACCTCATTACCAGTAGCGCCGTTGTATATTTTACCAGCATGTGGATGAGGAATCGAAGTACCTGAAAACAAGGTAGAAGGTAAAAGTGTATTAGCGGATTGGGTAGAGGGAGACGCAGTCGAAACCACGTTTTTGGGAATGGTGGATGGGGTAATGGGAGCCGCGGTCGAAACCACGGATTTCTGAGTAGCGGCCGAAACCACGTCGTCAGAAGGGGCGGTAGATACCACGTTATCCGGAGTCGCGGTCAACACCATGGACTCGACGGGCGTGGTAAAAACCAAGTCACTGTTAGCAGACGAAAATACGCCAGTCACAGCAGTTGCCATTTTATAGAGCTAGCTCTCTCCTACTGTACCGGGTAATTGGCGCAAAAAGAGATAAGCAAAAACGATGATGGATTTTTCACACTTTTCCAATCACTAATAATTTTAACTCTCTCTTATTATACTGACGAGTACCGAATGAAGTCACATGACATATGAGCATAGATGACGTCATCACCGCAGCGTCATAAGTTTATAAGTACGCAGATTGCCGCATCAAGCCAGTAGCTCCTCACATTACCAGACAAGCATAGTCACCAACCAAAACACTTCCATTGCATTAAACCACCGCGGTGCAACTCCAGCTGTGCCGATCAACTAACAAGCCTCTCTTAGTGTACAGCCAGTAATGTCAGAACGGTGCATAACTACAAATGGTGTGTGGATGTGTATGACATCATCATGAGAAACTATTGCGCAATCAGCAGCATATTACATCTCTTACACGACGCTGGCTCCCGGGGCGGCGCAGAATCGGCGTTTTACATCTCTTTGTCAAACCTCACCTTAAGTCCTGGCAACACTTGGACCTTTAAATAGACCTTACCCCATGCTCAGGCAAGAGAGCTAGTTCACCTCTTACCACTCTGTTAACCCCAAATTCAACTTAAGTGTTAGCTCGACACTCAACGCACCCATGCGCAGAAAAACGGTTCTAATATTCACCCTCGCCTCTCGCCACCCCCGTGCTAGTTCAAGAGAGCTACTTGCCACTCGCCACTCGCCACTCGCCACCCTCGTGCTAGGTCAAGAGAGAAAGCTCGCCACTTGCAACTCGCCCCTCGCCCCTCGCCACCCCCGTGCTAGGTCAACAAAGCTAGCTCACCCCCTCGCCTCTTGCCTCTCGCCCCTCGCCCCTCGCCCCTCGACTCTCGCCCCTCGCCACCCCCGTGCTAGGTCAAGAAAGCTCGCTAAAACACCCCCGTGCTAGGCCAAGAGGGCAAGTTGGACACCCCCGTGCTAGGTCAAGAGGGCTAGGTCGGGCCTGAATTAGAAACGGTAAAACACCACTACTTATTTATATTGGTTACAATAATTATCCTTGGTTACAAATAACTTATAATTTTTCCAGTTTTAGACGAATCCATCAAAATAAACTAATCATGTGTTTTTCTAAATAAAATCTCATAATAAATAAATTACGTTAAATTAATTTTATCCGTAAAAGATCTGTGGTAAATTGCTCATCAAAGTAAGTTATTACTGGAACAAAGGACTGTTGCTGCCACAATCCTGCACTTTGCTCTTCCTCGTGGTTCTCGGGAAATTGCCAATTAGCTGGATAATGCCAGAATCTTCTCCTTAGGCTCTTTATAATTGATAAGTGTCTTGTGGTGTTTTCGTATCTCAAAAGCATGTTTCTTTGATAGATTTGTTAGCAAATACCGGTAATTATTCCATTTTCTAAAATTATTTAGATATACAAACAATTAACAAAGTGACAATTTCATGTCTGATTGAGTGTTTTACTTATTTAATATGCTTATATAATAGTTTAGCTTAGCATAAATTATACCGATTGCTTAAATAGGATTGGTAATGCATCGTACCTAATAAAATGACCGTCATATTTGCTAATTCATTTTATAGATTTATTAAATAGACTGCGTATTATGATCACCTTTTTAATAAACTGAAACTCACTTCAAATTTGAATTACCAAGGCATCTACCAATTATATATTTACTGTCGCTAATTTAAAATAAAGTTTTTTTTTTTTAAATATACATATTGTTTTTTAGGAAAGACTTAATCAAATTATGGTATTTAAATCAAAAATAAATGCGGTGATTAAACTATTTGATTTGATTATACCATATAATTCCCTTGCAGGTATACAGGGTGTCCCTGACCTCTCTACCGACCTCTTAAGGTATTATTCCTTACCTAAATATAACCCAAAATACCATTTTAAAAATTTTCAAAATTCAATATTTAATTACTCATCCTCCAAGTTTCCACTGATTTTTTTTTTGAAAATTTAATTTAAACACTAAAGATGTAAAAAATATGGAATGCGGTTCATAAATAAGCGAGATAGGGTAATTTTATTACAGTTATTCCTCACTTCATCTGAGTGGTTTGCCGAATTATTTTGTGGTATACACCAAAATACACCATTAAACTATTGTTAAATTTAATTAAATTGGTTTAAACTTTTTAAGTTACTCTAAATAGATACTTCACTTATACTTATAAAGAATGGATAATCTAAAATAAAATAATAGCTTATTTTATTGATGTAAGTCAAAAGAAAATATACAGGGTGTCCAGCTTCCACCTTTACAAACTTTTCCAGGTTATTGCCCACGTCAAAATAAGCAAAAAAAGTTCCTATAAACATATGTCCTAAAACGCTTCGTTAACCCCCTAGCCGCCATTTTGTTTTTTTTATCACTAAATAATTTTTATTTCCATAACGGATCATTGTATTAAGTTAATATTTGGCATGAACCTTCACTATAACAATACCCATTTTCAGGAAAAAAATATTTTTTTCCAATGTGTATTTTTAAAATGGCGGCCATTTTAAAATTTTAAACTCAAATATCTCAATAACAATAAATTTTATAAAAATGTTACAGGGACAAAAAAGTTGACAAATTAAATTATCTAAACAATGACACCAAGTTTGTAAGGATCCAACAACAAATAACGGAGTTATTGTGGTTTTCCTGCAGAAAAACACTGATTTTGCACTGTGATTAATGCCAATGTTAGTTATTTTAAGAGAAAAATCTCAATAACTCCGTTATTTGTTGTTGGACCCTTACAAATTAATTTGGTATCAATATTTAGAAAATTTAATTTGTCAACCTTTTTGTCTCTTGTAACATTTTTATAAAATTTACCGTCTTTGAGATATTTGGGTTCAAAATTTTAAAATGGCCGCCATTTTGAAAATACACACTGGAAAAAAATCATTTTTTCCTAAAAATGGGTATTGTTATAGTAAAGGTTCATGCCAAATATTAACTTAATACAATGATCCGTTACGGAAATAAAAATTATTTAGTGTAAAAAACAAAATGGCGGCTAGCGGGTTAACGAAGCATTTTAGGACATATGTTTATAGGAACTTTTTTGCTTATTTTGACGTGGGTAATATCCTGGAAAAGTTTGTAAAGGTGGAAGCTGGACAACCTGTATTTAACGTATAAATTGTCTTATTATCTAGGCTATACGTTTCCATAACTAGAATTTATTCATGATATTGTTTACGTGATTTTTATACTTTTTGTTATGTTTGGTTTTTTTTGGTGTTATTTTAACTAGTTTATTTGTGACCATTAGTTTTGATTTTTTTCATGTAATCTATTTTATAATTCTTTGTCATAATTCTCTTTGAAATAACAAGTATAATAATTTAAAATAACTAATAATGATTCAATGTTGCGTATGTTAATCTACTCCAGTTATGCTAAAAAAAGTTGTCTAATGGGTAATGTATATAGCTAAAGTTTACAATTACAACGAAAAATATTGATTTATTGCATGGTTAAAAGTGTGTGCACATTGCTACCTACACGTAACAAATATATTTACATTTACATTTTATGGGTTTACATACAAATTTCTAAAAGATCTGGAACTAGATAAAGCACGACTTTTAGTAATTATTTTAAAACATTTATTAAAATTATTTTCTATTCAACGCATTAAAGAAATAAAAGAAAACTACGGTATTTAAACAGCTAAACAAAACAGCACTTTAATTCTGAGAGTTATTACTGAGAGCTGTTTACATTAACTGTTCTCTTCAAGATTTGACTGTTAAAATTCTGCTGGTGAAAAGACTTTTAGTATTATATTATATATAATTGTATTATTGTATTGGTATTGTATTACAGTTAGTATTGTATTATTATATTTTAAAAAAATTATTAAAATTATTTTCTATCCAACGCATTAAAGAAATAAAAGAAACTACGGTATTTAAACAGATAAACAAACAGCACTTTAATTCTGAGAGTTATTACTGAGAGCTGTTTACATTAACTGTTCTCTTCAAGATTTGACTGTTAAAAGGCTGATGGTGAAAAGCTTTCGTTAAAGAAAAACAACATCCTTCATATATAATTCCAATTTAAAATCATCAGACTCAATATTTACTCTGACAAAACTGTTTATACAAATAGAACCATAAATCACATTAATATTCTACTTGTTTAATTTTTCATTTCTTATTTTTATGTTTGATTTATTTTTACTATTAAAAATGCCTTAATATTGTTGGCACCTTACAAATTATGGTTTTTATCAATAGGCCCATAAGAGTTATAGAAGAAGATTAATAAACTTTTCAAATCTTCCTATATGATAGGAAGGAAAATTAATGGTAATTTTTCATTGCTCTACAAACACTAGTTTCTCGTTTATTCCCAAAATGTCCGTGTATAGTATTAAAACATTCGTTAAAAGTTTGTTTGGTTGTACACATACATAGGGGTCTTGAGACACTATTCGCAAAGTATACAGTCGGCAAAAGTTAATGTTAATTTTCTTTGGGGGAGATTTTCTTCCGCCGACAGTGGATTTTTCGAAGAGGTTAAGGAGACTGAGGCAAACATTTTCATCGCCTTCAGTATGAAATAAGAAAACGATCAATGAGAGTAACTTAATAACTTAATTAATAAGGAAAAATATAAAAACGTTAAGTTTGGATATTCTTAGTTAAAATATGTAGATTTACTTTGTTTTTCCCATGTCTCTTAAGTTTTTAGTAAATTAACATCATTAATTAATATTAGAATTACAAATAGCTACTGGGTCCGAGAACAAACCATTAAAAAGATACCAACTTCTCCCATAATTGAACAGGTAACTTTTGTATATTCATTTTCGAGAACTAATATCACTCAGCTATTCAGCCAGGGTAATATGAAAGAGCTCTTATCATTAAGAGTAATAAGAATTTAAAATAATGGATAGAATCTTTGTTATAAACGGCAAAGGTGCAATGCACGATTAAAATACCGGCATTAAAATGAATTTTCGGTTTGAAGAGTGTGCAAATTTATTTTTCATCCAATCCCGTGCTGTCTATATATCACCGCACAGGCCTATTGGCTTATGGAGAAGGGTGGTGAAGATTAAAAAAAAAATGTCTCGCATAATCACAGGTCAGGTGTAACTAAAAAGAACTTCGGAGAAAGCTCATTGTGTATTAACTCAAATATATTTCAGCCGAAGTTAATTTCGTTTTAACCTCAGTTCTCCATCAACGACATCAGCTCGTGCGATTGCCTGTCCCGGCCAGATATTAGAACAAACCTGAAAACTGGTTTAAACTGTGCCATTGATTTAAATAGTTTAAAAATGATAAATATTATGTAGAAATTCGATATAGACATACAAACAAAAAGTGACAAAAGTTAAAGTGTTAAAACTTATGTATTTTTTTTTAACTTAATAATACCAACTTAATATAATCAACTAATAATAATCAACTTGTAAATCATCTAGAAAATAATAAACTGTTCTCAGATTCACAACACGGTTTTAGACGGGGAAGGTCAACATTGACAGCAGTTTCACACTTAGTCCTTAACATCTTGGACTCCTTTGAGGAGAAAGATTCCACTGCTTTGGTCCTAGTTGACTTAACAAAGGCATTTGATTGCGTCCCCCACAGCTTATTAATATATAAACTTAAGGCATATGGAGTTGGTGGTGAGGTTCTGGCTATGTTCGAAACCTATCTTGAGAACAGGAAGCAGGTACTCTCCATTGAGGGAGCAAACTCCAGACCACTCAAGGTCAAGCACGGCGTGCCTCAAGGCTCGGTCGTTGGGCCTACCCTGTTTCTAGTTATTATCAATGACATCGGACTGCTGGGGAATATCCTGTTATTTGCAGATGACACTTCAATCTATGCCAGGAATAGTACACCGGAACTCGCTCAGTCTTCAGCTAAGGAAACACTTGAAACTGTGAAACAGTGGTTCAACAGCAACAGGCTCAGTATAAACGAGGCCAAGACACAGGAACTAGTTTGCAGCCTTTCCGCACATGGTAACCCTTTAGATGAAGTAAAGTTGTTGGGATTCCACATAGATCATAAACTTTCTTGGGCTCCACACATAAATCATGTCTGTTCTAAACTGTCAAGAGTGATCTTCTTATTGCGTAGATTGAAACCCATGCTTACAAAACAGTATCTTGTCATGATGTATTTCGCTTTTTTCCATAGTCATATTATTTATGGTATTGAACTGTGGGGTCATGCCTCTGCTTGTAACAACGTGCTTTTGCTGCAGAAAAAGGCTGTCCGTCTCTTGGATTCGGCTGGATACAGAGACCATTGCAGACCTATTTTCATTAGATTAGGGATCCTCACAGTTATAAACCAGTTCATACTTCTCAACTTAGTATATATTAGAAACAACCTTCCATCTTTTACTACAAGAGCCGATCAACATAATTATAATTCTAGAAACAGACAATGTTTGGACATTCCGTTCTGCAGACTGTCAAAAAAGAAAGACTGCTACCCCATTATCTCCATGAAATTCTTCAACAAGCTCCCAAGCTCTATTAAAGATCTGGAACCAAGAAAATTTGAAGACAGGATAAAGGACTGGCTGAAGAAAAACCCATTCTACTCGATAACTGAGTACCTTGCAGCTGACTTGACTGGTATTTAGGCCAAAACACCTGCCGCCCTACACCCAAATTCAGTGAAGATGCATATAGCCACAAAGTTTGTAAATATTAGTTTTTAATTAAGTAATTAGTTCTTTTTTTTAACTGTGACGCAATCTATCCAGTCATTACTGGTCATCGATGAAGGAAGAAGTATCAAGTAAGTATCAAAGTATCCAAGTTTCGAATGGCCTAATTATTTCATCTTGTATATATTTTACATAAAATTCTTTTATTGATTTATATAAAGCATGTACCAACCATTTTAAAAGGAATTACGAACCAAGAACTAAACGAAGGGTCAAAATTAGACCCATGTTAATATTGCTTACAGATTTGTGATTAATAATAGCTAATACTCGAGAATTGATTGAGTTATTTCTCTTAAAAAAATGAACGTCTAGATCAAAATAATATAGCAAGTGAAATGAAATCTAGCTGTATATTCCCAGGGCAGTGTGTCATCCTTTTCTGAGATAATTCAACGTTGTGATTTATCCACCAGAGGAGAGGTTTGTTGCGCCCTCAGTCCATAACTTAAGGATTTTGTTCATCGAAATAACAAAATCATTACCAGTCAACAGAAATAAAAATATTTTCTATTTGAAAAAGTTGTTTGGTTACACATTATTAGTTTTTAATATTGGTGCACAAGTTGGAAAAAATAACACTCACTTTATTATATAAAAAAAAATCTCTTTTTCACGAAAACAATCTTCATAACTTAATTAACATCTCTAACAATAAATTGTTAGTTTTAGTAATATACAGTAAAATATCTAGTTAAACATATTTTACACATGATATAAATGAAACATGATATCATATAAAATACATTCAAATATACCCGGATATTTTACCATTAAAAGTAAAATATAATAAACTTTTACCTATAGTTTATCTGACGAATAAAAAACAAAACTATTTTTTTGTATAACCAATAACTAAATCAAAACTGTAAAAGTGTGAAAAAAATTGACAGGAAATGTCACAAAGTTTTATATTATTATTTATAAATAAAAAAAGAAGGTATTAATAAGTCCACTGCAAAGGATTAGTTACCGTAATAATATGTAACTACAACAGTCCTTTTTAGTCCTACTTAATATTTAAATATATCGTGCAACAGAGAGTATATGTTATCTCACTAAATCTACTGAGATTTAAAAGACATCCACAAGAATATTTGTTAGACATTCTTGAATGTTGTTTTTTTTTTTTTTTATGTAAAAGTATTCACTTCTCGTAAATGTGTATTTGTTTCTTTCATGGGATTCCTTAAACATAATCATTTGATTATAATTATTTTTATATATTTGTACTCAATATTAATCCAGCTGGTAACACCGAGCTTCTGCTCACTGATTGGCTGTCGTGTCCAGATATCCGACTAACCACGGCCTGATGAGCGTGACCTTGTATATAAATAACAAAATTACCCTGTTTACATTACTGTTGTGTCTACGATCTAACGTTATGACAACATCAACCTAGCCGGTGGCGATTATAAGTTGGATTATGATCAAAGTACACATTAATATTTTCATAACCAGGGATTTATGGTACATTTTATTAAATCCTTAAATAACACCTTGAAACTTTAAACCCCATGGAAATGAGTATTTTTTTAAAAGCTTTTAAAAATATAAAAAATATCCATAGCAACTCCAATTTAAGGATGAGGGGTGGATTTCTAAATTGAACCCTAAAAGTCTATGAATTGCCATAGTATTAAGTAACTTAGCTCAAAACTCTGAAACGAAAGATTCTCCAAGTTCTCAACACATTTGTTATTCCTTATTTTCTGAAGAATGGAATTATTCTACGATAACAGGATACTTTTCTCACATTTCATAAATACATTAAAATTTTGACAAAAGCTGTTACGTACACACAACGGTTAAATTTAGACTATTGCATTTAAACTTAGGAAATTACCTATTCAGTCACCAGACAGTTTACCTAAAGGAATGTAAAATAAATAAAGACTAAGTAGGTATCAGGATTACAACGCCCTCAATGCACCGGGTGTTCTTTTGCACCCATGACATCATCATTTACTAATACTGGAAATGATGATGATGGTGTCATAGGTGCAAAAGAACACCTGGTGCTTGTCTTCAACCATACCTTTTCTTTAGTTATTTTTAATTCCTTGGTTTACATAATTTATAGAAACAAATTACATGTATTCCGGTCAGTATTGTTGCACTTGTCTGTCTTGGTCATGCAGATAATGGTTCATTACGAACCACCCGACGAGCATTGTTGGGCTGCACCAGCAGCGGACCTCATCATCGATTAGATAACTATCTTATGCTTAATAGTTATCTAAACGAAAAACGCGTCAGTTATTCGTATTACTCACCTAAACCAACTTAATAAACCAACCAAAATGAAAATAAAACAAAATAACTACATCTCTTGTTCGTTTACTTAAATTTCATTATATCGTCTTTTTGTTTTTTTTCCAATGACTATTTTTTGGTTAAGCTATTTATCGAGGGTTAGTGAGGTAGTTAGTTTATTTAGAAAGGCAATTTATGTTAGGTTACTTAAGTTTATTCTTGGTAGCAAAACTATTCTCATTCCTATGGTGTTTTTATGAGGAATGTACATTGAAAGTTCGCTGCATACGGAGGTCTGCTGCGACGGGAGGTATTTCACTTTATTATCGCTTGGAAAATAAAAGTGTACGACATAAAAGTTCAACGGGCATGAGTAAATAAGTTTATTTTAAAGAAGTAAGGTACTACAATTAAGGTAAACATTTGGGAAAGAAATTTGAGGCTTCAAGTATCTGAAGAGTGTTCATTACTTGAGCATTCATGAATTCACCCCAAAAGTTATAGCAAATTCCTGGTTATGTATGCCTGAATCCGTAATCAGCCAATGTCAATTCTGAACGCTGCCTGTGTATACTGTTGTACTGGTGATTGATTAAGGCGTGAATTGCCTATCCTACTATCTCTGATTGTTCGGTTACATCATATCCTGGACATTGGAGCTCTAACAAATTATGTGATCATTAGCTGACAGAAAGGCTTAGGATCAGAAAATGATGGTTAGATTGTAAACATTAAAATACAATTTTTGTTTCTTCATTACGTTAATTTATCTGAAAAAAAAACTGTGAGATTTTATTGCTCTTAGCAAGTGAAAGGAGAGTTTCTCCATACAACAAATTTACTTTTAAGTTGTGTGAAAAATTATTTGTACATAATATTTAATAATAAGTGTAGAACTACACGTAATATTTGTAAATCAAATACAGGCTGTTTCCAAACAACCTGGAAATATTTTGTATATATGTTCCTTAGGTCGACACAATAAAAAAATATCATGTAAACGTATGTCCTAAAATGCTTTCGTTCGGGGGTTTCAATTGCAAACGACTGTTATGCCACTTACATTTCATGTTCTATAGCACCCATTAGAAGCAAGTAGAAAGATAAATGGTGACTGGGGTACACTGCTTTGGTTCCAAACTTTACCTTTATTGTTTAATAAGTAGTTTATTATAACTAATAGTTCTCTTAATCACTTTTTAAGACGCCGACGACATTTAACGTGCGTGTGATGAAAATACTCGGATAAGCTGCTTAATATTAAAGCACTTTTAAGGCAAATTTCAAGGCGAATATTATTTAAAAGATTTTCACACCGCCTACCGCTACCGGCTACCGCTACCACTAGGCGCACTTTGAAATGATCGCTCACCATGTTCACACCGCTCATATGGAACAGTTCATACCGGACTACTGCACGCCCTCGGTAGAGGCGTAGTACAGCCACTACCACTCCTCGGGCGATTTTCTAGGTAGTCTTGGTTAACGCATTCGCAGAACGTCTCAACCAAGGTCGTGTGCAACCCTCTCGTGCCACTACGTGTTTGCTTGTTGTTGTTGTCCTACGCTAAATCCGCAAAAAGATGGTGGAACTCCCTAAATATCCCCCTTCTTCCGTTATGGGGTGAACCCAAGAGCTTCTTCTGCGGGTCTTTTTTGGAATGTCCCCGCATTTTAAAACAATTTTCTATTGAGTTCCCACATAATGGAAATGGTTAAGACACGACTGGTAGTCAAGTGGGAAGTTATTTTATCGTGATCGTTATCAGTAAGATTATCTTTGGGTCCTTCACCTGCTTATCGGTAGGCTGATAAAAGGTTGCGCGCTCGGCTTACATATTCAGTCGTCATCATGTTTCTAGTTTATAATTTTATCCTGCAGTACATTCCTTAGACATGTTGAAGGCAATAGAAAATTGTTTAAAAATGAGGGGACATCCTAACCTAACCTAACCTAACTGCCCCGCGGCTCTCCCGGCGGGTCAGTCGCGGGATAGCTGTGGGACTGCCTAGGTTAGGTTAGATTAGGTTAGGTTAGGTTAGGTTAGGTTAGGTTAGGTTAAGTTAGGTTAGGTTAGGTTAGGTGTCTTAACCATTTCCATTATGTGGGAACTCAATAGAAAATTGTTTAAAAATGCGAGGACATTCCAAAAAAGACCCCATTGTTTGTGAGGAAGTCACGATTACACCAAGGTACTTGAGAGGACATTTTGTTGTGTACTGGGCGCTGACCAGTGGCCAGGTATCAAAAGCAGCGGCGCTAAAGTCGATGAAAGTTCCGCCTCCCGTGTGGACGTTATAGTTTTGGTGTGAAATGGCTCACGGACACGGGACACATCCGCGACCAAGGAGGTAGCGGTAGGTGGTAGCGGTAGCCGGTGTGAAACTGCCTTAAGTATGAGTGTAGAATGGGTGTGATGTCTTGTGTAGCTTCTTTACTGTCTAAGATCAGCTGGTTCTCTAGGAGGGTTATTAATTAATAGCCAAATAACAAACAATAGCAGCTGGGTCTAGTTTCGAAGCATTACTTAACGATCAGAGATAGTCGACTAGTGATGTTCCGGATAGGGTTCTCTGAGACCAAGAACAGTCATGGTTTTATGTGTACCTAAGCCCATATACCACTGATTAAACTGTTAACTGCATTACCAAACGTCATTTAGCTAAATTATAAATTAAATTATATATAATTTGTTCTGATTAAAGCAATTGTGAGTTTTACTTAATATTAAGAAAACAATGAAAGTCAAATTTTAAAAGGTATTTTATTACCTTAGAACAAGGCTCAATTGTTGTTTAAGTGTATTTTCTTCTGCGTTTCTCCTTCTTATTAAACATTTTGATCTCCATCATCAGATGATTATAATTTCGTTCATTCACATCTACTTGAGAGCTGTGGAACAGTTAATATAAAATGATCAAACGCTGCAAAATATGACTAATTTCTTAAATGTATTTCTTTATAAATGATTTTTTTATTACATTAGTTATTAATTTTCATCCGTGGATATAAATTCATTTAAAAAAAAAACAATCAGAACTATTTGTACAAAAAACTTACGATAAGTTACGTGTAATATAAATATTATTTAATACATCTGTATGTATCATCTGTGTTTAACTTTTAAAGTTATTAAAACTAATTTTTATAATCCCGAAAGTTGTCATAACTTTGGAAGCTATGCCCATTATATATCAACTCATATTACGTTAGTTGCATTGTTTAATATGTTATTATTTGGATATTAATAGGTTATTATTTTGCAGAATATTCAGGAACGTTTGAAAATATTTACCTAGAAAATATGTATTCACCAATGAAAATATCCACCAACATGAAGAGCAAGAATCACGGTGTGTGTATAGTCAGGTTCAACAGACTGTGTAATGTGGATGTTGGATGAAAGATGGGGCGTCGTCAACATAGTGAGGGTGGATAAATACCCCGACCACCAGGCAAAAAGTATATTTTGAGTTTCACATTTCTACTTACGACTCGGAAATATAAATAAATTATATTGAGTATCTATAGTTATAAGTATATCTTTAATATTCATTGTACATTGAATTTAGGTGGATTTTTCAAAACACAAATATTCCTTTTAACTTTCAATACGGTAGCATATAGAATCTAAATTTTTTTGGCATTATATCGCATTAAAATACTATCCCATGACGGTCATCATCCTCTTTTTAATTTCAATTAAGAATCCTAGTTTAACTCATTGTCCAGTGTTATAATTTACTTGGAAGTAATAAACCACAGTTTTAAAGAATTATACCATTAATAAAATGGTTTGTAGGCTTTCAGCTTCTTTGTGGATATAATTATTAAATAATCACTATAGAAAATTGGAAAATATTTTTCTCAATCGCAATTGTTTCACGTAAATATGAATAGTATAGACATGTTAAGGGTAAAATTATATTCTAACCTTTAAAATAATGTTTTAACTACGTTTAATATTGTAAAAGATCCTTAAAGGTTTAGTTTAAAAGGTTCTTTATTGAAATTTTCATTTCAATTTACAGAATCTAATTTAGCATTAAGAATATATGTATATATAGAATCATCATTTGTAGCTTTAACAAATTATTTTGGGCGAGAGAGAAATTCTAAAGAGAACTGGTCGAAGCTTCTCGTCGCCTAAGGGCACTAGCCAGGAAATGGAAGAACGTTAATTTCCTTACAATATACAAAACAATGTGCTAGTTCAGTTAAAATTCTCCAGTTTAAATGTATACGATTAACGTTTACAAAAGAAATATTCCTTGAATTTTTTTTAGTAATTTATATTGTCTTATTACATTTTTCTAAAAGTAAAAGAACTATGTTTATGTTATATTTAACGAATACACAGCTTCCTCAAACTGTTCACTTTATTAATGAAAGTTAATTTCATTTCGACGTATAATTTTATTGAAACTCTATAGAAAAATATTAAATTACATAATTATTAGTTACCACAGAAACGGTTTTCTTTATGATAATTTATCTTTTAACATGGATATTATGTTAATCCATTCTATTCAAAAATATAATATTAGCCAGATTTTACGGGGAATGATAGATTTTGACTTAGATTTCACTCACATTTGCACTTCACATCACTGTTACTTCAATACAGGAGAAGAATATTCAATGATTTATTATTTTCAACTACATAAAATAAAGTAAGAAGATACAGACGTATAAAAACAATATTAGACTTCCTTAAGCCTTTGAAAAGTTTTACTTTCCTTTTTCATTCCGACAAGTAATATGAATCCAATATCTTTGAAGACGATAAAGCGATAAAGACGATAATTTAGTGGACAATATATTGACTCTGTTGGCCAAACTTCTTCTGCTCTAGTAGCGTTTTTCATTTCAAATCCCTAAAATACGTTTTGGTTTTCATCCTATAGCATTTCCCTACTTTCCCTAAATAAATAAGGCTTATATTTGTGCTTCCTAGATTTAATAACAGAGATAATACCTTCTAGATTTTTCTTGTGCTGCTTAATTCAAACATACTCAGAACTTAAAAATTAATCGACTGATTAAAAAACCTGACTCCTTCATCCATACCAGTACATTTTTTTAATATTGAATTTTAATCCACCCCTTCTTTTATAAGACTTAAATTTAATTACAGTACGAGATACTCAAAATTCAAAACATTTATAACGTATTGTTGCAATGTAAAGAAAATTAACCATTATTATTTTTAGCGGAACCAATTAAAAACATTAAGATTGATGAAATTTGATAATATAATTTTAATCGTTTTTTAATCACTCAGACCAACTTTTTGGCCTATTTAGATATTTTGATGTATTACAGAAAGAACATAAAATATACAAAATTTCTGATTCCTTAATATATTGCCGTATCTACCTCCACTACCCCCAAGAAAGACTTTTGTGATACACAAGATCAGTTTTTAGTGATTGTGTTTTAGGCGTAAATCACCAAAGGGATGGTCCAATAAGAAATTAAATGTTGTTCCATAGAGTTTTAAGAATTCTTCAAATTTGGGCGTATAAAGGTTTCTGCTATATCCTTAACTGCCAAATGGGTTACATTTTTTGGGGATTTAGATGTTTTATTGAGGAATATTTTCTTCTTTTTTTTAACCATCTTACCAAACAGTTAGTTAGCCTGTATGGGAAATCTGTTAATTATTTTTAATAGATCTTTACTGGATTAAAACACATGCCAATTAAACAATGGAGAACAAACAAAACAGTTTGTTTATTTAAGAAATATCTACTTTAGTTTTAATGTATGAGGTAGGCTTGTAGTAGACAAATTCTTATTGAAATAATTCATCGATACTTGCTATACACGGAATATGATAATCCTGACAAACAAGTGTAAGGCCTAAGACGGCTTGTGTCGTTTTAGCTTTAAATTACATTGACTTTGTTGGAGAGTAAACGTAAGATGCAAATCCTATTATGTTCACGCCCTGTGAAAACAATAGCTGCTCCCTTTGTTAGGATCATTTCGTATGCATTGGACTTACCAAAATGGTGAAGCCTTCTATCTTGGTAATGTCTCCATGAATCACTAACCAGGTTCTACTAAAGAAAACAAAAACTATAAAACTAAAACCTCAATTTCACTTTTTTATTCTAGAAATTTAAACTTAAATACACTAACTTATTAAATTCCCTTCAAAATAACAATCAAAGCTTAAACGACTGAACATAAAAAAGTAACACACAAAGGACTATTAAACGTATAAAATGCGTTAAATGATTTGATTTTTTCTTGATATTGAGATAACTGGATCTATTTTTTATAAAAAACCATTAACGTCAAACTAATTTTACCACATTCGTACCTCTTTATTTTGCTACAAAGTAACTCTATCAGGAGATAAAATCTTAAGTTCGAATAATAAGCGGCTCTGCGCATTTCTGGCGCCACTCACTCGTGTCCGGGCTTCACTGACACGTATTATCTATCTTACTAACTCCTCATTGTTTTATCTCGATTTAAAAATCTAATTTTATAACGTACTGCAGTTCATTGTTAGTCTGTATTAATTTTTATATTTAACTTGCTTTAGAGATTGAAAAAGTGAGGCACATTTATTGTCTTTTAAAAACAATGTAAGTTCCTCGCTCTAAAAAAATAAAAATAAATAAAAATAAAACACCATAAATGATATCAAGTTTAATTTTCCTAAAGGCTTGTACCTTGAGACATAAATAAAAGTAAAATAATCAATATTTAGTTAACATAAGTATTTAAATTTATTTTTTGAAAATTTTATAGCAACAAATATTTAGTTTTTGCTCATTTTACTTTTTACAGGGGGATTTCCTAATGTTTTGTAACAATTTTAGTTCCAAATGTGCACACTAATTATATTTTTACCAAATAAAATCAAGATGATATCTTTTACGGATCTTGAGAAAACTTGAATTTCATTTTTTTATGTTAGTTTCGAGAAATGCGAAGACTGATTCGTCTAAACCAGTCCTATTTTACTTTTTAATTGGGTTTCGTTAGTTTCCTTCTTTTCCATTCCTTACATAAAAAAATCAATTATACTAACATAGGTGAGATGCAAACTATTGAGTATGTAATTGCTTCTTCGAAGATTTAACATATAAAAAAAATTACATCGCACACAACTTTTTTCGTAGGTTATGTAAAAAAAATAGTAAAACAAACCGTTTGACATTTAAACACTTACAGTAAATATCGCTCTTTTATGAACATTGTCCACCAGATACTTCATTTAAAGATGATGTGCAACTTTTTCGAACGAAAGAGTAACTATAACAAGCAAAGTTTCTTTCCAGTTTGATATGGTTAACTGGCATTTCTAACATGTGATGAACGTCCAAAGTTTTATCGTAGTCTATGATACACTACTGTGCTGATGTTATAAAATGTATCACATATTATATCCATTTCTTGTTAAAAGATCAAATTACATTTTAAACTTTTTACAAAAGTGAAAAACAAAATGGCCACTAGCGGCTTAACGAATCGTTTTAGGCCATATTTATATCATGCTTTTTACTGTCTTGACCTAAGGAAAAAATACACTAAATATTTAGAGGCTGTTCGGAAACTCCTGTATACTGGAAAAGCTGATATTAAAATAGTTGTAAGTTCTTTTGTTATCACATGAAATTTCTCCTCCGAAAATACATACATTTGTCATAAAAAATTTACATTTTTAACATGGAATGAATAAAAACTACTATATTTAGGAGGATGGACAAGCATTTGATTCTGTTTGTTTCTTTTAGTAAAGTTGTGCGCTACAACTCAAAACATATTAAGGTGGCCTATAAACTTCTGTCCAGGTTAAAATCTAGAATTCCATTTATATGGTTAATTGATTTTCTAAGCTTACAGTAAAAAGTTAAATTTTATAAGACTTAGTTTGGAAAATCTTTATATCACATCACGAAGGAGAAAAAACAATATATTGAACACTCATATTTTATAAAATTATCGTATTTTTTAATTAATTTGAAGCAAACCTTTAATGGATAAAGACCAAGAATTACTGACATCGATTACGTAGCAATATTTAAAAAAGAGCTCAATTTTAAGTACTGAATGGAATTGAAAGAATTGCTTAACTTGATATGCTCTTTGCTGTTCTCAGGGCCAATGGGAATATATAGATTCGAATCTGAAATCCTCCATATTTTAATTACGATGTTCAATTTGTATAACATTAGTTTATAAGCAATGGTTATTATAGGCCATGTTATTATTTGTACTTTGAATGGGTCTGTGTTCTTAATATGTTAATAATGAATTCTATTCCACTGCCCAACGTAAACAAGTATATATTTCATGTACCTCACGTTTTTTTGAAATTATCTTAGACGTTATTCAGTTGTAAAATCATCACTTCTACAATGAGTTAAGTATCATTTTTAACTCATACTGGGGCATGTTTTTTTTTTTTTTTTTTTTTTTTTTTTTTTTGATTAAACTTAAATTACATTAATATTAGAACAAGTGTTTTTTTCAATACTTGTTGGTGAAGTATTTTGCTTTTAATTACCAATAATCTCTGTATTTTTCAACTAGTAAAAGTAGACCTATATTGTCTATATTTTTCTAAATAAACAACAGTTGATTGAAGATCAAAGTATAGGACATCCTTTATTAATTATGGTTGGTATTATATATAAAAATTACTACATTACTCATTTTACATAGTTTTGTATTTTAAAAATTAATTATTCATATGACTTTTTCAATAAGTGAATTGATCAAGCAGTTTAAATGTGCTAAAATAATGAACTCAAAATCAAATCATTTATATACTAAATACAATATTGATGCTATTTTAAAAGTTCACAGGTAAATCTTAATGACTAGCAAAGTAGTAAATACAAACAAACAATAATAATATGTCAATAAAAATGTATAGTATCATTGAAATGTTAGAACATGATCGATGTTCTAGTATAATTCATGTACATAACCATACAGTTTTGGACCGGACAGCTTACGTTTGGAATACATGAATATGCACAGAGTCGAGGGTTAAATTAATCATTACAAACCATATGCTACTACTGTAACTGTTATGACTTACATTGTCTTAAGGTTAATTGTTGCTCTTTAATTAATTAAATGTTTGTAAATAGTAGGTAAACAAAGAGTAATTAAAACTTAATCAATATTAAATAATTTTTAATGAATTTTAATAAAAAAAATATTACACAGTATTAAAATATCACTACTAATACTATAAATATGAATGTCCGTATGTTTGTTACGTTTTCCCGCAAAAACTACTCTACCAATCATCATGAGACTTTGTACACGTTTTATTGGAGGTATTAGAAGTATCCAAGGATACTTTTGATTAAAAAAAAAATTTACGAAAGATAAAAAAATCTTCAACGAATCTTGAAAGTTATTTTAGTACTTATTTATTTGTTGCTAAGAAACAAAATTAATGAATAATTCCAATTTTGGGTATTCAAGCAATTTCTTATACGTTATTCTTATATTTAAGGGTTAACGTGACAGCGAGTGACCGTAGTGACGAGCCAAACTTGACGGTAACGCAAAAGATTAGTTGATTTAGTTTCAATCACGGTGTTCAAGTATTGTTCAATCGTGGTGATTTAGATTAATTTTTACAACTATACAAAGTGTTTTATTTGAAATTAAAGTTTTTAAATCGCTTCTAAATAATGTTGTATCAATGTAAATAGCACGTTCTAATGTGATCAATTTAAGGCTGCGGTCTACCCCTAGCGCGCACCCAAATGCAAGGTTTTTTTTAGAATCGTGTTATCTTCTACCAAATGAACCCTAGAGCTATAAATAAGGTGTCATATTAAAGAAGAATAACGGCACTAGTTTTCGTCTGTTACAATTTTGTAATTAGTTCATTAAAACTAATAGAAAACTTCAGTTAAAAATCGAGAAAAACAGATGATTTTAGACCGGTATAGCTGAAATTAGAAATTTTATTTTAAAATTCTAAAAATATAGCCGACTAGATCCTTTTTTCTACTTTTAGAAAAAGTTAAGAGCCAATCTCTATCTTAATTGGTTATTTTTAAAACACGATCCCCGTAAACCTCTGCCTCTATAAAACTCAAAAACAGATAATTTTACACAATTATAACTGAAATTAGAAATTTTTTTAAAAAATTCTTAAAAGATAGCCGACGAGATCCTTTTTTGCACTTTTAGAAAAAGTTAAGAGTCAATCTCTATCTTAATTGGTTAATTCTGAAACACGATCCCCGTAAACCTTTGCAGCCATCAAACTCGCCTAGCGCTACGGCCGCGAGGCGGCATATTCGGCATTGTTGTTGTTTTTGTTTTAGTTGGGGTAGACCGCAGCCTTTTTTTACCCCTAAAATCCATTACTGTAAAATTATAGGTTGTTGCACTTGGGCAGGAATTGATATTATTTTTATCATCACCGACTATGGAAACCTTCCCGTACTAATTATGCAAGAAAATGTTTTTTTTTTACTGTAGACCTAAAAGTTCATAAAGAAAACAAAATATCATGGCGACTTTGATATGATCTTGGTCTTTTATTTGTATAATAGTTTAATGATTTAAAACATCTGTAATATAATGGCTTAGAAATGGAATGAGAAATGCAAGAAATTTCTGAAATATCGAGTTGGGCTCTATTGGCTGGCCCCCTGATTCAGCAGTGATCTCAAGTATGTAATGAAACTCTGTTACATATTGGTTAGTTCTTGCTAGATTTTATTGGATTTCCTTCATATATTTTATAAATTTAAATGTGTTGATTTTATTTATGTATATTTATTTTGATTTTTCATTATATGTTTCTATTGTTTTTATTTTTATTTTCCAAGAAAGTTATTAAAGTCTCCAAAAGTTTAGCTTTTGTTTTCTTATATTTATAGGTTTTTGTTTCTTTGGTTGTAAATAATATGTTCAGAGGGTAAAACTTTTAACTTATTAATTTGAAACTAGGCACAATATTTAACTTAAATGAAGCAGAAATAAATAATAAATTTGACATTTTTAACATTAAAAATTTAATATATTATGTCTAAATAATAGTTCAACGATTATACTTGATATTTTATAAAACATGGAAATTATACTTTAAAAATCACCAGAATTGAAAGCCTTTTAAAGTAGTATATTGGTACATACTATTTTTTTCTAATTTGATGTAGTACTAACTTTTTTGATACTATAATATTGTAAGTAGCTATGACATATCATTGCATATAATGCAACTTACTCAAAAACTTTTGTTTGCGGGAACTAAGAAAACCAAGTCACATATTTACATTTAATATATTACTGCGAGAATGGTGCTCGTTATAAAACATCAGACTTTGTACTGTTTCAAAGAATTTAATTAAAAAATATAATAATATTTTTACAAAGGTTTAACTCAATTTTCAACTTTTAATTGTATTTTGGATTAACTTTTTCTACTATAATTCTCATTTTTGAAATCTTTCTTTAACCCCAAGGAAATATAAATGTACTATAAATCGGGTACATTCTAAATGGACTGTAAGGTTATAAGTTATGAGTGGTTTTTTATGTTAAATTTTTTCTGGATTATCATTTCATGATCCTTGACAAGAAAAACAACGCTATATGTTTGACGTCGCGCCGCGCCGCCGCATGGCTCAGGTAAACACAGTTACAGAGATCCAAAGACCAACATTAGCATAACAAGGTTGAAGTCTCTGTCAAACACTTGTCTCTAGGTTCACATAACAACATTTACTCTGTTACTAGTTTAATATTTAAATTAAGATTCATACGTGTTATAATAGAAGAAAATTTTAATTTTTTTACGTTATAAGCAGTATTTTATTTGATCTTATACAGTTTGTTATGGTACTTCGTGTAGCTATCTCAACTCGTTTCTTATACCTCAAAGTATTGAAAACTTAAAAATTTTACTCTCTGTGACATCGCAAAGTATTTAGATTTTCCTTACTTTTAAGATTATTTTGTACTCATACTATTAATTTTTACTCATATATGAGGTATTAGGGACCTATATCTAACCTTAATCTGTAATAAAACATATACTTTACCAATAAATATCCAAAATCACCGTCCGAAAGAGGGACATACGGTCGAATGTTTTCAGTTTTTACAAGGGTGAAGATGACACTTAATGGATGGTAATAGAAGGAGAATATGCTACTTTAATTTTTGTATGTTATGTAATTCATGGATATAAGTTTAAGAAAACATGAATGTAGGCCTAAACGAAAATAATTTAATGTAAATTTACATACATTAGTTATTGTTAACGTAATAAACGGAACAAAATAATAACATATTTTTAATAAGAAATAAATATGTTAATATAGTTATGTATAAGGTCCAGAGCAGTTAAACATGCAAACAACGTGGACGCATGGAACACATGAATATGCATGAGCTTGAGCAGAAAGAATCTGATTAAATGTGAATTGGACACTCTGCATGATAATTACCTCAACAACAGAGTCTCTGCGTTTTAAACAACAAATGAAATTACTCCTAATTCATTTTGTTTTGCTTATTTTGTCGACCCTGTTTTAAAAATTCAAATAATATATTTTTGTTGGGTTTTATAAATTATATTCAAACGATTTTTTTATAAAATGGTACGTCATTATTTATTACTTTATTTAGGTGATTCCCTACTGAAAATGACGAAAGTTTTATTTTTTATATTTTTTTATAAATATTATTGTTTTATGATATGTCCTCTTTCAGAAAAACCATATATAACAAGGTATAAATGGTTTTATATGTGAAAAACAATTATTATATTAGGTTCTGCATGCCGCCGCTCTAGTATAAAATAACCTAGTCATGATGACGCTCGCTCTTTCATGTCTTTGTACGTTTATCTTTTACTTTTTATACATTATGTTATATATGAAGGGCATCTTATATTCAGGCTTTTCAATGACAATTTCTCTTTGACTGTCTGCTATGAAAAGATAACCAAAGTTGTTGTTTTCAGCATAACCTTAGTTTCAGTTTGTAGTTGTGACTTCTGCTCCGTTTGTGAACTGTTTGTTGTGACTATTTTGTGAATCCCGTTATTTTACAATATAATATGGGCAGAATAAACAACACTAAGAAGAACATCGTTGCAAAAAAAAAAAATAAATAAAAAAAAATAAACCGTGGTAAACGACTCAGCAAGGAACAGTGTGAATCTTCTAATTCCAGGCCTACAAATGAAAGTATTTTGGAGCATAGGCCTACTTGTCAGCAAGTAAATAATCCTCTGCCTTGTACTGAAAATGCATGTGAAAATGAGCCTGTAAGTAAAAAGGAGCCTCTTACAGAGTTCAGTCTTTACAGTAGTTATAATGAACAAATTCAAGCAAATGACATGGCACCTCAATACATGATGGTTTATTTAGCGCTGTTTACATCATTCATATATCAGTTCCCTTGTACTGAGTGTTTCATTAAAAGCTTAGAAGCAAAAATGGCAGTTACTAAAGGATATGCAAACAGTTTTATTGTACATTGCACATCATGTCTAGCTTATACATGTTTTGATACCTCGTGCCTAGCAGGGAAATCAGTGGCTAACTCTTCGAGAGCGCCGTACGACGTGAACCGTAGGGTTTTGCAAGCCTTCACCTCTTTAGGCAAAGGCCACAGAGGATTGCAGTTTTTTTCTATGCATCTCAACATGAAACCAATTGGTTGTAAGGCTTATGATAGGCATATAGAGCAGCTGCACACCACTTATACCCAAACAGCCAATGAATCTTTACAAAATGTAAGAATTGAAGTTCGCACAGCATACACAACTCTGGAAAACCGACCACTAGATTATGCTGGCCTTCTTGATGTTACTATAAGCGATGACGGTAGCTGGTAGAAAAGAGGGTTCACATATAAAAATGGCGTGGGTTGTATCGTAGACGTAGTGACAGGTCTCGTCATAGATTTTGAGGTCCTTTTGAAGCATTGCCAACAGTGCAACAAGATGAAGAGAAAATTATTGGAGAACACTAACGACTACCAAAACTGGCTTGTTTCTCACAGTGTAAACTGCAACAAAAACTATGATGACTCATCAACCAATATAGAAGTTGTTGCAGCTGAAAATATGTGGAGACGATCACTGGAACATGGTTTCCGCTACAAAACCGTAGTGTCCGACGGTGACTCGAAAACTTTCCTTCACCTGAGTGAAATGAATTTTTATGATGGCAAAATCATTTAAAAGGTGGAATGTCTAAATCATGTTCAAAAGAGATTAGGTACAGGATTGAGAAAAATTGTCACGCAGACAACACGGGGACAGGCGAGCCCCTCGGAGGGAAAAGTGCAGAAGCCTAAAAGGATCTACCATCGATAAGCTGACGGTTTACTACAGAAATCGAAAAGAATCTGGGGGATGTAAATAAGATGAAAAACCATATTTGCCACTCTTTTCCATTGCAAATCTACTGATGAGCATCCTCGACACAACACTTGAACTAAAGAGAAAGATTCTTGGTGTTTTTACAACCGAGCTGTCGCAAATGGCGAAACCCCCGAGCCACACCAGGATAGGATCAAAACTCCTAAAACCGATCATGTAGCTGCAAAGATCATGCATTTGTACCAAAGACTGGCCTCAGATGCTCTGTTAGAAAGGTGTGTGTCAGGAAAGACACAAAACGCAAATGAGTCACTGCAAGGCGTAATTTTGTCAAAATGCCCTAAAGTGACCTACGCAACGAGGCAAAGACTTGAGATATGTGTAAGTGAAACAATTTGCCAGTACAATACTGGTGAAAACAAATCAGTAAGCAGATTTCAGATCTCAAGTGGAGTAAGTCCTGGCTGTTCAGAATTGAAAGTAGCCAAACGATTTGACAGAAAGCGACTACGGCTTGCAAAAGTCCGTAAACATTTAAAATTTACGGAGTATAGAAAAAAAATTCAGACAGGCTCAAATGCTGGAGGAAGAAAGAAAGAAGCAGAATGAAGGACTAACTTATGGTGCTGGTGTCCTTTTTAGGACATTGACTTTAGTGTTGTACAGTAGGCTAGTATTTTTTATCATTTTTTTAAAAATAAAATCAAATACTTTTTGTGCGTGTTGTAATTTATGTTATTATGCATCAAAATCCAGCAACAGCTGCCTAATATTTTGTTGGTAAGTCCTGTTATATTTAATGATATAAATAAGTTATGGTTTAGGCTTATTACTGTAGTTACATTTAGCAACAAAATACATGCTTACTTTCAATGCGCGACTCCCGCAAGTTTGGTTTTTCAACACTAACATTGATATATCTCATAAAGTACTTGTAGTAAAAGGTTGAAATTTTTACCCAATATTCCTTATTAGTATATCTAAAAGGTTAGGTAAAATTATCCCTTTAACACAACTAGAAATAAATTTTAAAAATTCAAGTTCTTTTTTAATAAAAAAATTTATTTGTTTTTCTTTTATTTCTTATAACTTTTTAGAAGACTAAAACCTCTACAAAATGACACTTTGCTCATGGAGTTCTAGCCAAAAGAACCTGAGAAATATAAATTTTTATATAACTGTTATTTTTAGGTGTATATATATACCTAAAAAATACCTAAATCTGCAAATAAAAATTTTTGAACACATAAGTTTCTTTTTGTAACAAGTATAATCTTGAAATCCTTATTCAGATCCAAAAAGAAGAATATTAACAAATTTGGCATTTTCAGTAGGGATTCCCTCATAGTAAGGGTGTCTACATCTATTTATTTATTATAAACCATTTATCCTTATCAGAATTCCAAGCTTTAGATATATTAAATCAATTTAGTAATGGCACATAATGATATTTACAATTTAATTTAATTCGACTGACCAAAGCTGTGGTTTGTTAATGTTGAAAATTTATAGATATTTACTTAAAACAATATCTTATTTAAGAAATAGGTAAATAAATAATCATACATATAAAATGAATTTGTTTTTTAATGACTATATTTTAACTTACAACATAGTGATAAGAGTATATATTACGATAAGATATTGCTAAATGTTAATATTATCATCATACATATAAAATTAAATAACGTGTTCACATTTAAAATTAGCAAAATTGGAACTTTATTAAATAAATTGGACTCAACGTCAATTATTTTAACAACATAATTTATAAACATGTGTTTTAACACTGACTTTTTAAGTATTATAAAATAATTAGTTTTAACTGCAAAGACTATCCCGATCTTTTATTTAGTGACCCCCTTAATTGGATGAAATAAAATAGTAGTCGGGAAAATGCATCGTCACTGTTATGTCCCATGTATACAAGTTACAACAAATTGTTATATAGACTATAAAAACGAACAAGTAAAGTCATTTATATGATAAAATAGTTAATAAATAAAATATCCAGATGAGTATGTATCCATCTAAAATGTAAAATATCCATCTCCATGTGCATGTAAAATATCCATCCCAAATGTAAATTTAAAACGCAATTATTTGTTAACGTACAGTATAAGTTAATTATCCTTGAAAATAAATATTTTATATTTCACTTACTTTAAGTGGAAGTGGATGAGGGATATTTTTTAAGAACCTAATTTGTTTGTGCTTTTAATGCATTTATTAAATTAATAGATTTTTTATTACTTAAAAATGTTTTTAATACAAGAATGGAAAATTATCTGCCGCATACTTTTGAAAATTGTGTCTGATTTTATTAAAACATGTTGAATACATACTCATTTTTTCGTGTATTTTAATGCCAATTTTTTTCTTGAATCATAATAGTTTTAATACTTGTCGTAAGAAGTTTTTGGATGATTAATAAATATAATTAATGAATTATATTGTAAACGCTACACTTTCCTTCATGAAAGAAAATATTACATATAAAGAACTTTATAAAAAATAATAAATTACGCAACCAAATTAAAAAAAATAATTAAACTTTATGTTTAAAATTTCTCGTCTTTCAAATTTTATTTAGTATAAAGCCTCGCTTCAAACATTCATTTAAACATAAATTAGATCAGTAGTCATAACAATTTTAAGAGAAGAAATTACGTTGAGCGAAGGAAAATTAAAATCTAAAGAGAACTAGACAAAAGCTCCTCGTCGCCTTAGGAGTAGTGTCAAATTGTTGGTGCTGGCCCAGTTCAAGGTCACCTGAGGGATGACGTCATCGAGGTCAATGACCTCACCGATGACGTCATCGATGACGTCATCGATTGCGTCATCGATGACGTCATCACTAATGACGTCATTTCTATGACGTCACACCCATGACGTCACAGAAATGACGTGCTGATGACGTCATCACCCCTTACGTCATCAAAATGACGTCACCGACGCCACTGAGGTCAAGGTCACGCCGAAACTTAAAATTTTTTGGCACTTTTGCCGTTTCTCGCACTACGCTCCGAGTTTCAGTCAGAGTCCCCGTGACCTTGACCACTTGGAGCGAATTTTCGACGAGAAACGGCAAAAGTGCCAAGTTAAACTCGAGTTTCTGACATGACCCTGCCTAAATGGGCAATCGGTTATCCCTCAGGTGACCTTGAACCAGCACAACACCAACAATCTGACATTACTGTGACCTTGAAAACCTAACAACGGAGCGCCGACACTGATGCGCACCCCACGACAGCCACCGAGTGACTGACTGTCAGGCTCTGTGTACTCTAGGTATATGGGGAAGTGGAGGGGGAAATCTCAAGGTCATCCAAATGGAGTTTTAAAAAAGTTGAAGAGTAGAAAGACTACTCTTGTGCTTCCTGGGCGACCTCATCAATTTCCAACGGATCTGTAAACCAATCCGATCTGTAGCGGCAGGAGTCCAGAAAACAGGTGCACCACCCATCAGGTTGTCCGTAGCACTTCCGACAATTGGTAAGATTGGAGAAATGAAATTTAATACACCGCTGCGGACAACAAGTGTAAAAGTAGTTGGATTTGTAGATTTTGAAAGTTTGTAGTACCGGTGGTGGCAGCTGTTGGTTCTTGCATCTACACCTGCAACATCCAAAGCATTCACATTGCCGGCAGGCCAGCCCGTCCACTTGCCATCTTGGTAGTAGGAAACACTTGCCCTCGCAGCAATAGGTTGTCCCTGTCTCTTCCTCCCAAAGCTTCTTTGCACAATGGACGACGCCTTGTATCTCTAAACACTTATGCTCGCAACATGAGACACGCTTAGTTTCCATACTTGATGTTGCTTTGGCGAGGGAGCAAGATGAAGTGATGCCGTGGCCAGCAGGAATGGAGCTTATATAAACTAAGGTGAGTGGAGGGGGAAAGGTCAAGGTCATCCAAATGGAGTTTTAAAAAAAGAAAAGAGTAGAAAGACTACTCTTGTGTATCTATAGCGATTTCATTGATAGTGAGTGCTTCTGTATGCCAAGTTGATCTGTACTGACAGGCTCCTAAATAATGTTTGCAAAAACCTGCAAAATGATTGTTGCACAATTTGCAGCCAGTTAGCTGTTTTAATGTGAATTCAATGCAACGTTCAGGGCAACAAGTGTACTTATGCCCTCTCATCTGGTACACATGGAATGTCTTCAACTCCGGTTTCGGCTTCTTCCAAGACTTGCACTTACACATGCATTGACCAAAAGCTTCACATTTTCTACACGCCAGGCCATCCGCAACATCAATGTCATTCGACCATGAAAAACATTTCCGTTCGCAACAGTAGTTGAGTTGACTCTCCATGTTGCTGTGGTGAAGGTGCGCGATGAAATGATGCTGCAGTCATTGAGAGTGCACCTTAAATAAACTCGGTGGAGGGGGAAAGGTCAAGGCCATCCAAACGGAGTTTTAAAAAAGATAACTAGTCGTCCTCCTCCTCCTCCTCCTCATCCGTTGTACTTAGAGAGCTGTCAGACGAAGAGCCCCGTGCAGGTGCTCCCCAGATGAAAAACAAATCAATTTTAAAACGAAGACCAGGATCTTGTATCATCAATTCCTTTAATTTGTCACATACTAAGTCGACCTTGTGTAAGGTGTCAACAACAAGCTTCCAATTCGTTGGTTCAATATAACTTGTAGTAGAGTCTGCCTCGCTGATAACCACATCCTCCGGCCGTATTGGAGTGTAAAGATGTGTAAAGTTCTTTGGCTGTAGCTGAGGTTCAGGCTGGCTGGAAGTGGAAGGTTGAGTGTGGACCCCTGTCGCATCGAAATCCATAGTCATTCTACATTCAATGTTGGGGTTTTCGTTTAATACATACACCAATTTCTCATGCAACATATCCACTTCTGCCGAGTCTTGCAGATGAACATTCCAGGAAAATGGCCATTCTTCATCCGTAGTGGAGTCAACTCGAGAAAGAGTGCTGTCCGCCATGATAGCTAAACAAGGAATGATGTGAGCTACAGACTGTGGTAACAGTATTGAAAAGTAGAGGGGGTAAACCAAAAGTACGTGGAGGGGGTATTTTCAAGGTCATTTAATTTAGGTTTTAAAAAAAGGAAATAGTGGAGGGGGAATTCTCAAGGTCATCCAATTTAGGTTTTAAAAAAAAGGAATGAAGCTTACTCCTCTTCAGCCTCGTTGTCCCCTGCATCTTCATCAGCCTCATCTTCATCGACGTCAGACTCGCCGTAAGGATAGATCGGGGACATGGGCGAATATTGTGGAGATTGTTGACCGTTGTTGTCGTCCCCTTGCATTCTAACTTGGGACCAATCATAATTTAAATTCATTTGTATTATGATCCCAGGGTTGTCCCGCAGTATTTCCTTCATACGTTCGCAAATTGACTCCAAATAGTGTACACTATCGATCGACAGTGTCCAACCCGTACTTGTACCGACATCAGTAGTGGAGTCAGCTTGGCTGATGGTGTTGTTGTCTGCCATGGTTGCTTGTCGGACAAGGAATGACGGTTGATGTGATGCTCATGCAGGAACATGGTGAAGTGGTGGGGGGTGTGGTGGAGTAGTGGGGGAATTCTCAAGGTCATCCAAACGGAGTTTTAAAAAAAAAGGAAAACTTACAAAGTAACATTGAAACTTTCCAATTGATGGTGGCGAGCGTTTTCTTCTGCAACCTTGCCGACACATGTGACTATGCCGTACAGTATGAAAAGTACAACCATAACAAGGCCGAACAATAAAAGATAGCCGTTGACTATCATGATATTTTCTGAGTGGATCTGTTTTCTTCTTATCGCCCTCTCCTGCATCCTCTTCTCCAACTCGTGGACGAAGTCACAACATGCGTGAGGACACCTTTCATCTGTTGGTAGGTTTGCCATTGTTGATGTTGTCGGTGTGGCTGTTGAAGATGGAATGAGGTTTCCAATTGCGATGTGCCATGTACACCAATAGTCAAGTGGTGGGGGTAACAAAGCAGTGGAGGGGGAAGTTTCAAGGTCATCCAAATTGTGTTTTAAAAAAACCTATCTTGTTACTGAGCTTATATGTCAGTAACAAGATAGGTGTTTCTGCTCTTTTACTTCTTTAATATAATGAAAAAATATACATATTCTACAATGGTTAGGACAAGAAATACAACTGCTAGTCAGCTGAAGTAGTCCAAGTTGTCTGGCTCGGTCTTCATGGACGCTGGTGAGGAAGCCGTCGAGGAGTGTCCAGGCTCTTCCTTTGACTGCCGGGTGTTCCGTATATTGCAAGCGTAAACTTGCACATTTATACGGTAGCCTCGTGCCACCATCAGCTGCAACTCCTTGTATAAGTCGTTTAGCTCCTGCTGAGTCTTGATGCTCACCTCCTCGTAACTTGCGCAACTAACGTTCAGAGACATCTTGATGTTGCTAGGTTGGCTGCTGGAGTAGAAATGAAGCCGAGGCACAGCGCTTGGAGGTACATGAAAAAGTGGTGGGGGTAATAGTGGTGGGGGTATAGAAAATCCAATTAAACAGTTCTAAACTTTTTCCATCGATACAATGGAATGGAACAAATAGCGCAGGTGTCCTTGTAATTTTCAAATCGAAACAGTGGCGCTAAAAATCCGAATTGTTTTATACCACCATCCTGTACGAATCGCCGAAGGTCTCTGACGGCGGCCTCGCCACAAGGCCTACAAAACTTTTCCCCGTCGTGGAACTTATACCAGGAGTATTCCGAATACCCTGTATTTTCCCTCCTGTAGCGTTTGACATCTTCTTTTATTGTTAGTGGGATGTTGTCTTGTAAACATGTTGGGAACAAGTCCTTGTGAGTTATAACTCGTTGTATGCAAAGCTCGTACAAGGTGCTCATCGTTTGCTAGTTGGCAACAGACTGACCGTTTTTCGCATCCAAGCAGGTTTGAATCCTAGTGCGGTAGTGGGGGTAATTACAGTAGTGGGGGTAATTGTGAAATGCAAAGGTCAAAGGTCAAGGTCACCCGCGAAGTTTAAAAAAAAATGCAACATATCAATACGTGAAGTCTGTCACATATTGATATGTTGCATTTTTTTGTTTTTTTTTATTTTTTTGTCTTTTATGATTTGTTTATTTATAAAACATTACAACAACAACATATGTACAACATTAAAACTTAAATCTAACACTGCTGCTTGTCAGCGATGTGGATGGTCAACTCTGTAGAATTGCTACCCGTGCAGCCGTGGGACACCAGGTATAGACACCCGGGTTGAATAGAGCGAAGATCCTCGTTTTGTAGAAGATGGACGAATCTCTTGGGCAGGTACACCTGGAACTTTGGTTCATCCCCCGGAGTAAACGGTGCCTCGCTGAGACTGCAGCAGATGGCCTCCCCAACTGTAGTCTCCATCTTCTTCATAGCATGGATTATGTAGTGCTTCTCGTCTTTTAGTTCCGAGCACTTCTTTACAGGTAATATTGTTGACTTGGAGTGAGCATTGAACTGCTCGACCAAAGTCTGAAGGAACTGGTGAGATGCCATGGTCAGGTTACAGATCGTCTTCTTGCTCGGAGATGTTGTCGTCTCGGAATCTCGAGTAATACTCATGCCAGGTCCCTGTCTGCTCCCCACTTATATACTCTCCGTTACCCCCACCACTCCCCAATTCCCCACTTTGAAGGTAAGAGGCGAGTTTATAGGCATTTTTCAAAGCGCAATGTCTATCTTTATCATGTTCTGGGCTTTTTGTACAAATACATATGGTTTCCAGCATGTATTGATAATTCTTATCCAATTCCACATCATTAACCGGAACATGAGTAAATCCTTCAATCCATCTCTTCTTTTCCAGCCCCTTTGTGTAAATATTGGTAAACTTGTCTGAAAAGTGATGCATAATGTGATACAAGTCCGTGTAACTTGTAAAACCATCATACCAATCGATATGATGGAAGTGTTTTGAAATCCATCTGTTGGTAGTAGCGGCTTTACTAGTTAAAGACGAATAAGAACATGGTGGTTTAAATAAAAACGAATAAGGAACACTTGTATTCATGTCCAAAAACACAAGTTCTTTTATAATGAATCTATCATCATTACCACGAAACGCTTGAAACTCAATAATACCAGGCTTGGACTTTACTTGTTGTTCTTCTCCCTTGTCCATTTTGAAGGTCACACGTCTGCTCATTACGAAGTCAGGAGGTCAACTGATTTCCACACCACGGTAGGTACTACTTTTATACCAGGCCGTACAGTTGTTGGCGCGTTGGTGTATATTTAACGTGGGCACCGTCCCCAATAGGCCTAACCCCACAAAATGTTGGTTATTGTTTTAAAAACTAACCATTGTCATTTAAGTTTCCATCTTTATATTTTCCTTATTTTCATTTTCATCACTAACACTTGATTCTTCTCCTCCATCTTCCTCTTCTTCCTGTTTTACCGATTTCTTATGTAGTTGAGCGTACTTTTCTAATTGTCTCCACATTTGTACTTCATGAGGAACTCTATTAAATATAGAAGTATCCACAGGTCCGTATAATATAGGTGCGTCCGGTTGTTTGTCCAAAGTGTCTTCCAGATAATCTTTAATAATCGAACTTGAAAACACCAGTTGTCTCAAGTATCTTGTTATAGGTTCAGTAGCACAAGTTAAAATGAAAAACTCCTCTCGATTAAGTTGAATTTTGTTATCATGTCTTGTTGTGTCTCTAAACCGTAGCTGATGATCACCACGTTGTTTAATGATATCAATTTCCACATTTGAATCCAAAAGTCCTACTCTTGTCTTTCTTCCAAACATGTTACTACTTAAATAGCATTCTAGTAGATGCAAATGTTTCATAAACGATTCCCAAGCACTGTCCGTAAACAAAATCATTTTGGCTCCATGAGTTAAAATTACAGTAGGGGAATAATCTGTAGATTTCATAACACCGATTAAAACACTTTTATCCAAACTGGAAGAGATTGGGTAAAATATTCGCAAAAATACCTCACTCAATATGTTTGGAGAAATATTATCTTCAATATCCCTTTTTCTCTTTTGTATAGTCTTTCTTCTTTTACCTTTTTCTTCAAAATTATTACTGGCGTGAAGTTGTCCGCAAACGTTTTGTTCATCTCCTTCCTGGTGACCTTGAGGATCTAAAAACTCAGATATCTCCTTCTCAATATCTACCACATTTTCAGGTGTACCACTAGGAGAAGCCATATTAAATACGATGCTACCCATACAACAGTAGGCAACAAACTGATGAGGAGCGGTCTGTACGCTCTGCTTTTATACTCGCGGAATGAAACAAAACCGGTTCTTACAATACATTTTTAACAATTCCAGTTAAAGGTGTGTATGTTACGATTTTATCATGTAGAATTAAACAGTATGCAGTTGTATTAGCCGGTATAGCATCGTTGAATTCCATTTCTATTTTTATATCCACACTTGAAGACTTTACTGATTCATTTTGTTTAGAACAATCGATTACAACTATTGGGTAGGCATCGAAATATTTGTCAGGTGGTAATAAAGGTGTATTTGTTTTACCGTAATATGAACTTTGGAATCTCGCGTACATATCGTACAATATACTGTATTTCTTCTTAGTGAATGACACATTTAAATTGTCGTATGGAAAGAATTGTGAATTTAAATAAACTTTAATATTTTTCAAGTCACAATGATCAAATTGTCCTGCATGTTTAGTAATGGAGTCTCTTCTACCTGTTTGTAAACCAAATATAATATATCTGGCTCGTTCTACATAATTCGATGTTTTAACAGTCCAAGTGTGTCGATCCGTAGTAGGTAAACTGGGATGCTCATGAAATTCCCAACTTCTAAATGGAATAACAATATCACGATCGGCTTTTAATTTTCTTAAAAGTAGCATTCTATGCTCGTCAGCCAATTTAACATGTGGAACTCTCCATACAATTTTGTCTAATTTTAATTTCCATTCTAAAGTCGCATCTGTAGTAGCATCTGCAGCTTTAATAATGTCTTTATCGTTAGAAGATCTCAACAAAACTAATTCTTGTTTAACGTTTAATATTATTTTCCTATAATCTTCAGCAAAACCAAGCAGCAAACGTAATGGAATATGAAAATCAAAATATCCATTTGGATTTGGAGTGATCGTGTCAATCGTAGGTAATACCCATCCGGCAGGTTTAAGTAAATTGGTTTCATTGGGTGTTATAGATGTTAATCCTTTTAAAGTTGTCGTAATACCTACTTTTTTAGTGGAATCAACTGTTACACCTGATATTTCATATCTAATTTCATCAAATAGGAAAGCCATAGGATTATTTATAAATGGAACTGTTGTACCAACAGTAGTACCGTCCTTTTTAGTAACTTGTCCTTCAATATACAAGTAACTTTCACATGGTAGTGTGTAAATGTCTTGATTTTGTATGGGAATACGAATTTCATCGTTATTGTTTAATTTCGATGAAGTGTAAGGGTTGTGGGTGTGATATTCTTTTTCCCATAGGGTTTCGTCGAATGTTGGACCCTGCGCTATATCCAGTATATCCATACTCGGTTAATTTTAATCCAATTCTCTCTAAGAAACGAATGTTCTCGCGTGTTAACTCCTCCACAGCTGAAGAGCTACTAATGCGGTTTCCCGTAGGTTGTTCGCTTTTAAATGTTAAACCCATGGTTTTGTATTAAAGTGTCGATTTTAAATGTAATCTAATCGTAATAGGCTCTTCTCTGAAGTCTACCAAGTTACCGTCTTGATCCAATACGCTCAACACGATGTCTGAAATGAAAGTGGTGTTCAACGGCAGATATACCAGGTTTTGTGGCTTTTCAACAATTTTAAATCCAGGTGGTACACTTGGGTAAAAAGTATGTATGATGTGGGTGTTAGCCCCATCCCTGTAAGCACCTTGTATAATGTTACAAGTTATGTCTATACTATTGACTTTTAATATTGTTACTGTTTTCTTACCGGAATGTGTTACATCCGGTTCTAAAACAGGCTCATCGTTGGAAAATCCTAATAAATCACCAATTGAGTTTGGTTGAGTGAAATCTATATAATATTTGGAAGTAATTTCAGCTTTCATCGTATTATTATTACCTTTTAATGTTATATTGTCTTTTCCCATTTTAGTTTGCAAAAATTCATTTATATGATCAATTTCATAAGAACCTGTGGGTAACCTGCACTCTTGTAAGTCTGTAAATTTTCCACTGGCATCCTTTCCCTTATAATAATGCAATACGTTATTTTTACCTTCCGTAACATTGGGGATAGAGTTGTAAGTTGTAAAATCCAATAGTGCCGCCTCCCAAAACCTTCCTTTTTGCAAGCGTAACGCTGGAAAAAGGATACTTCGTAAAGTGGACGATTTTCCTGTTAATGATACTGTATAGGAAGACATCTCAATAGTGACTGATACTTTTAGCTAGAAATTCCAAACATAAATGGCCGCATATTGAAGTATTATCAGGTTGTTCTCTTTTATAGTTATAATATATGTTTTTAGCACATTTAAAGTAATTTTGAAGTTCTTTTGGTGGTGGCAAATTACCGAAACTATCAAAATAATATACATTGTTATTTAGTTTCTTATAACAAACCCAATGGGTGCCAGGCCCTTCAGTATTATCCAAATTTACAATTCCAGTCTCATTTTGCCACATTTTCTTTGGTAAACTGTCTTTCATAAACACACCGCGGAAAAATGGTATTTTTAAACAGGAAATATATTTAAATAATTCAATATTGGTTAATGCTTTATGTGGTATGACCAATTGATTTTTTTCATTTAATATGCACGATAAGGTCTTAGGTAAAGACCTGCCCCGTTTTTTACCATTGACCACACGGTGGGCTTCTTCCTGCCTTTTCTTGTAGATCGTCGTCTTCTTTTTATATTTCCTCCATGTTTTCTTGTGGTTGACCTCCTTTTTACTCTCCTTCTCCTCCTTCTTCCACCTCCTACTGCTGTTTTAGCCTTCATACCTGCTGTTACTGCTAAAGCTGCTGCTTTTTCTGCTATGCTAGCGTCACTTGATTTTACTCGTTGCCAAGCTATGTCCGCAAGCTTTTTGTCAGCTATTGATCTATTTTTTGAATCGGCAAACGTGGAATATGCGATATCGTGTTCTTTACAAGCCTGATCTAACTTATTTATGCCAGGATCGCCTCTTTCCAGTCGTTTTTTCAATTTAGTTCCTGGTCCGCAATACTGATAACCTCCCGGTATATGAAATTCGTATGGTAATGCGTCTATTGCTCTATTTACTATGGATCCTACTGGAATTCGTTTTAAAGCTTTACTTAACAGAGAAACCGCTGTGGACGTGATCCCACCTCCTCTCCTTACAGTGTCTCTATATGGACTGATGTACTGGAACGTCATTATTGTCCTTTTATAATCGCAATGTACAACTTATGTGTTACCTCTATGACAAGTTGGACATAAATGAAGTCGTTTATTGTGTTCTTTTATTAAATATCAAAATCACCCCAATCCGATGATCTAAACTTTTTTGTACGAGGGTTGATAAAATAGTTTTGAACAATTTCCCGTTTAATCCAAGTACCTCTCTCAGATTCCAACAAAGGAGTACGACCTGAACCAATACCAATATGATTGTATACATCAAATAATGCATTTCCTAAAACTTTTACAAGAAAATTAACAGTGACAGCATTATCCACATGTTCAGGGTCTTTAAGGTCTGTTATACGTTTATTATTACAAGTATACACTTTGCTATCCATTTGTGATAATGTGATAGTCTGTCCTACAGTTGCAGCATCATTTGCTTCTCTTCCTTGCGCCATGTTTTTTAATTTTTTATTACTACATATAAAAAACGCATAGTAATTATTTGGATCTAGATGTACTGTTTGTCCTAAGGCAGCCGCGTCTCTATCAGCATGACCCCATGACACATTTGATAACCTTCCATGCCTGCAATCCCAATAAGCGTTTTTGTATGTCAATAAACGAAATTTTTCATTACCTTGAATAAAGTCATCCCCTTGCTTTGATAATACTTCATCTCGTTTTGCAAATCCAGTTGTTTCTTGTTTTAAAGTCTCTTTCATTTGACCCACTGTTGCACCATCAGATGGTGCTGAACCATCTTTTACATTCGCCAAACAATTGCCAAGACAGTCGATAACTCCCACATCACGTATGACACAATGATCTTTTATATATTTGAGATTTACAGCATCATTTTCATTTTTTGGATAACCTATATCGTTAATAACAAATTTATAAAAAGAAAATCCATCTTTTGTCTTTTCAGGTATCAAAGAATGTAAATAGCGCCTATTTACGCTGTCTTTTGCATCTTTAGGGTCATCTACGTTGGATATACGTTTATTGTTGGCACTATACGTTTTCCCATTGAATTTTAACGTATTTTTTAATTCAGATGACAAATAACCTTTGTTTATCGCATCACCATTTTCATTTGGTTTACCAACGTTGGTAATTCTATGATTTTCCGCGTCATATGTGTTATTTTGTAGTTTTAATGTTGGCGATATCTTTTCCTTTAATATTTTTAGATTTATTGCATCGTTTTCATCCGAAGGATCTTTTATGTTTTTTAACCTTTTATTACTCATATCATAATCTCCATCAGGTGTTTGTGGTAAACCAGCACTTCTTTTTAAACTATTGGCATAATATAACCCATCCGAGGAGTAACGTCCGAACTTGTCGACACTCATAGTGCAACTGAATAGTATTCTAGGGAGTAACGCATTTTTATGAGATTACCCCACGGTTTCGGAGTTCATCCACTAAAGCCACCCATTCGTTTTCCAATCCAGTATGACCCGCTTCTTTAGCTTCATGTATTAGTTTCATTCTATCAACCAATTTATTGATATTATTGTAATAAATCACATTTGTGTTATACAGTTTCTTCATTAAACCTGTACCTGTAACAGACTTGTTTCTTTTTCTTGGTTCTGTAGCACTTATATCCAAAGTGGATGACACAAACCTTCGTTTTACAGGTTTTCTTGGTATTATTGGCATTGGTTGTCTTCTCGTTGTTGGTATTAACTTGGATACAAATTCTCTATATTTTAAAGACTTTGATCTAAAAACAGGTTGGTCAGCTGAATACTTCCTCCTGTATGCATTAGTTTGTTCCAAAATCTTTTTATATGCTTCCATGTCTTTTTCTTTAACTAACAATTCTAAAGGCTTATTTTTAAATAATAATTCAAATAATCCTCTTGTGCCCTTATATCTTTGATCACCAACAATAATATTATCATGTTCATCAATGTTTACCGGGCTATTACCAACCATTAAACCCTCTTCTGTTAATCTTACTCCATAACTATGGTAGTTTTTATTAGGGTTTGTTCCAGCTAACATTTTTATCATGTATTTCCTTCCTAAAGGTCCTTTGTTATGAATGTTTTCACCCAACAAGCTTATGTTTGACGGACCTTCCCTTGCTTCTTCTTTTTCCTCTTCACTAGCAGTTGATACAACTTCATGTCCTCTTTTGGCTTTTACTTCATATAATTCTCTTATTCCACTATAGTCTGGTGATTCTAGCTCTCTTTCGGGTTCTCCACCGGTAAAACCACTATATGTAGAGGATTCCGGGTCTTCATCGCTAAAATCTTCTGATTTTACATTTTCTCTTTCAAACTTTGTAATAGGTGCAATCGCATCTCCTTCCAATACAGGTTTAGCAAATTTTTTGTTTAATTGTTTCAAGGGTTCAGTAATAGGTTTAAAAGTAGATTCAAGGAATTTCTCCCTCTCGCTAATACCTAGTTTCAATGCTCTGTTTTTAGCCCGAATAGAATCACTAAGTGATTTTATTTCTTTTACTAATTTTTCTTGGTTAACCATGTTTGTAGCAAGACGTGTTGTACAACAATGAATGTGTTATACCACGTTTAATGTATTAATATAAATTTATCAAATCCTATCCTGTATCGACCATTGTTTAGCGGTTGTTCCTTCATAATTGTTAGGAACCCATACTTTTCAGCCCAAGCCTTTCCACACAACTCTTTAAATCGTTCAAATGTCATATCCGCATTTACATGATCAAAATATATATGTTTTAGGTTGGTTTCGTCCTGTTTAAATACAATTAACATGTTTGCATTGTCTCTAATGAGTTGTTTAGGTATTTTGCTGTAAGTTTGGCCAATATAAATGCTATCTATGTTGTTATGTCGACCCATAGCGAAGTAATTCCTTATTGTGTTTTGGTTTTCACAAGATACATCGTCGAATATAAACACGGAGAATGGTTTAGCTTCTTGTGGCTGCATGACACTCTCGCTTGCATTAAACTTTAAATATTTAACTTCAGGCACATTAGTCAGTATTTTTTCCAATAATTGATACTTTGGTTGTTGTAGTGATTTTGAAAATACATATAGATTGTTAAATCGTAATCCTTTAGGGTTTGTAATCAAATTGAATACTACATTAGTTTTTCCACAGTTGGAAGGTCCGGTAACCAGACAACGAACGGTGTTTGGTAACAAATTGCCATGCTTCCCACTATTGAATTCTGAATTATCCACTGTGAGTTCATCTATATTATTAATAGTAAAACTCTCTTTTTGTGGTACTATCTCCATCCTTTGTAATGGTTCAACCTAAAATGATTCTCTATCGTTATATCAAATCCTTTTTAGGTATCCAAGAATCTTCCGTCTTATTAAATCCTAACCATCGTACTTTGACCTTATCTTTTTTCCGTTGCAACACCTTTTCAACTAAATATACATCGCCTACTGTTGATTTTAACATTTCATGTCCATAAAACCCTCCTTCAAGCAATTGTCCTTTATTATCTTTTAAAATATATGTCTCAGGTACTGTAGGTTGTACTTTGAATACAGTAAAAACCTCATTGGTCCAATTTGGCAGGTATCTTTTACTGAATACACCTTTATATTTACTTATTCGCACTTTATCACCCACATTAAATTTTTTAGGCTTTAGTTTTTCAACTTTTGGTTTAGTATTCGTTTTTATACGTTTTAATACAAGGTTTTCGTTTTTACTAGTTACTTGGTTTGGTTTCATCCCGATAGTCCTATGAAATTTGTTATTGTAATCGTTTATAAGTTTTGGTAACATATCAATCCATATGTGCGATCCTCTGTTGGAAAACATTTTATACATTGCACTTTTTAAAGTTCTGTTGAATCTTTCGATTATTGAGGCTTTTACTTCTGAATTGGTTGAATAATGGTTTATATTGTGTTTTTTCATTAAATTTGCAAATTCCTTATTAAAATATTCTTTTCCATCATCTGTTTGTAAATGTTTAATAGTATGTTTGTCTCTTTGTATAGCTGTTTCCATTGCTTTTGTAACACTTTTGCCACTTTTATCTTTTAGTGGTAAAGCATCTGCCATTTTTGAAAAACAGTTAATAACAGTCAATATGTATTTATATCCTTTATTTTGTTTGCTATAAGGAATCATTTCGATTAAATCCGCTTGATATAAATCATTAATTCCTTTTATCACCGTATTTCTTCGTGGAAACTTTCTTCTTGCAGGTTTATGAAGTTCGTTGACAATTTGTTGCTTCAAGTCCTTCATATTGCAGGTTTCAATGTTTGTTGTATCACATGTATAATCACAATGAATGTTGTTTTAAATATTCACATCATTTATATGGGTCAAGGTCATCCAAACTTGTGTAAAAAAATGGGGAACACGGCGTTGGATTTGCCGTGTTCCCCATTTTTTTACGGAAGGAGAAAGGAATAAGGTCGTAGTTGTAGAAGGACGAAGAATAGGTTACTAGTTGATAGGGTTTAGAGAGTAGTGGCCAAAAGGAAGAGTGTGGATTTTGTCGGGCATAATGTATCTTTTATCATCCCGAGCTGACAACGCTTTTTTAATTTCAGTGACACTGTAGACTTGATGCTTGAAGCTTCGGATATTGTTGAATGTTGCTGATATCGTAGTATCTTCAAACAAACAAGTCTTGTAGTGGTCAAATGTCACGTGTTTTTTCAAATAAGATGTCTTCACTCCTTTTGCTTTCTTCACTGTCGGTGTGTTGTTCTCGTGGTACATCTTAAATGAATACAATTTCGCCATCAGCGCCACTATTTCTTCTAAAGGCATTCCATTTGCTTCATCTTTGAATTTTCCAATTACTTTTTTATATTTTTCATTAAAATTTGGATGGTTTTTCGGATAGTCAGAAAAATCGAAATCTTCTTTGTATGGAAAAGTCCTTAGGTCTTCATACATGTCCAAAGTCTTTATCCAGTAGATAAACGCGTCCGTATCCATGTATGCGACTCCAATGTTTTCCCTTCCGTAATGTTTAACCATTTTGTTATAATGGAAATCATACATCAGGGTTTTACTTATATCCAAAATCGACATACCTATGTATAACGGACGGTCCATGACTATTGTTGTTTTCTTCATACTGACAGCGACTAGATTTTCGTTTATAATCATGGATGTTCCGAAATTTGGTTTTTGCACTAATTTTTCCAATTTCCTAGGATCACTCACTAATTTTACATTTTTGTGTTTTCTTTTGTTCTCCAAGGTCTTCCCAAAGATGGCATTGTTCATTAATTTATAGAAGTCCTTTTCAAATGCTGTTGTCGCTGCAGCTCTTCTTGCAGTGTTGGAATCAATATATGGTTTCAACCAACAAGACTGGGTGAATTCAATTGCTCTATGAATTCTCACTATACGTAGACCCAATTCAAGAGCCTGTTGAACTACCCAGTAGTGAGCCACATAGCGATCCTTATTCTCCAAGGTCATCATCAATTTTGGCCATCTTCCTGTCGGTGAAACTTCAGTCTTGGCTAGGAGAGGCAAGTCGTAGTGATGGTCATGAAGGTGCTCCGGGTATTCAAAATCACAGTCCAAAATATAGCCTTTTGGACCATCCTTTGGAATCTGTGAGATGTCTCCGATGGTGGCCGGGTCGATCCACTTGAAGTCAGCATAGGGAAGCGGATTTGACATTGCCCAACCATAAAGGTTGTTTGCATCAAAATATCCAAGGTAGACCGATGGTTGTTGCTCGTCGAAGCCTGGGATGTACTTGTTGTTGGCTTTGACATGACGTGTTACAGCTTGTGTCAAACCGCCCCGTACACCAGATTCCATCATGAGCACCATATCAATATCCGTTAGAAGTTCCAGTCGACAGTTGGTTGACTTTAGCATAGCTTGCCATGCTAATCCTGGAGATGTGTACGAGTGTAGAGGGTCCAGTCCATAGGCGGAGAAGCAGGTGTTTCTGAATTCTTCCATCACATCGCACAGCAGAGTTACGTCCAATTTTATATAAAAGTCAGAATATTCCCCTAAGGTTTGAATGTTTAGTTGGTTCCAAACATTACATGCATGATTGTAGTCTTCAACGGAGATTTCACTTTCGTTTAATTTGCTGTTGAAGGCTTCAATCGGCGGTAGACTGGTTTCTTCAAATTTTTCTGTAGAAGTTATGTAATCGTAGGGGAACACTCCTTTCCGTAATACTAGGTCTAATTTATCTTCAGGTACAATTTTTCTGGTTTCTTTTAGGTCTTCTCTTCTTAGGTTCTCTGACAATTTGGCTAAACTAGATGCCATAAATCTGTAAGAGTCTACAAAGCGAAGTTTAATTTTACCTACTGTTTTTGAAAAGCTGATGTACTTTTCCAATGTTGTAGCAAGAACATCAATTTTACCGTCATCTCTTCCTAACTCCGGGATAATAAAGTGGGAGTCGTAGCCGCTAAGATTGTGTAAAACGACAGGAATAAAGTTTGGCAGTTTGTAATTTATATTGCATGAATTACAAGCAGCTCCTCTGTATAACCCTGTCAGGTGATCGTGATCTCTTACTTTTGGGTTTTCTTCACTGAACATCTTCTTGCATAAATAGCATCTTGTCGCTAAGTTGTATTCTTCTTGTTGATTTTGGTTTAAAGGTTCCATAGGTACAATATTACCGAACAAGCGTTGAACCTTTCCAGCAATATCGTACAGTTGGTCTACAAAATACTTAGCGGCTTCTTCACCACGGTAGAGTATTGGAGTGGATGTTAAACCATAGTCTTGCAATTGGTTTTCAGACAAGGTTGATTTAACTAGTAAACAAAAACTGTTGGGCTGATGCAACTGATATTTTGTTCTTCTAGTCACTTCGCCGTCCGGCAGCTCCTGTGGTACTAACGTTGATTCAAAATCTGCATAGACCGCTATTGGAATTCGGTATTGGTGAACTGTCTTGTTAAATTGTATTGAAGCTCGGGTAGGCGGTGGAAGACTTATCTTTACTTCATAGTTCTCGTTGCAAAGTCTTTTATGTTCCAATAACCAGTCCAATCCTCCACGTCTTGAATCTTTCCAAGAAAAGCAGAAACATCTCTTGCAAACTGTAATCCTATTTACTCTTTTGGTCAATTGTTTTACAACTAACGCTTCAAAGTCTTTTATCCATACATAATGGGAAATTTCACCCTTGGTTATCAATAGCAAATCCGTATGGTTTCTTTGCTCAACCTTTACTACCCGCAAAGGATAAACGTTGTTGGAATCATCCAGACCAAAAACATTGACTGAAACGCCAGGATTTTTCTTTTCAAATTTGTCAATATCTTTTAAAGTAACTGGGTAAGTAAGACCTTGAAAGTTGTAGCGGTGTTCATTTTCGTAATATTCTCTACCAACTCTTTCAGGATGATCTTTAACATACTTGGTTAACATTGCATACTTGAAACATTCATTACCCTCATTTTGAACATTTCTACACGAGTTAGTGTTTTGGATTTTCTTTGGTAGAGGGATAAAACTACTACCTCTTAAACCATATCCATGTTTATGAACCCTAACATCCATACCTTCGATTGATGACAAAGTCCATCCAGATCCTCTTCCTTCATGTTCTTGGAGTTTGGTTATAAGTTCCTCCAAGCATTCTTCAATAATATCATCAATGTCGGAGGTGAAGGTAAGGGTTCGGTTTTTGGTAATGAATGCTCTCAATGCTGTTTCACCATCAGTATTGTTAAACATAGCCTCTAACACCATTCCAAATTTAATAAAATTTAGCCTTTGTAATTCTTCCCTCAACGTTTGACCAACAAGTTCCTTAGCCTGGGTTATGAATGTTTCCAATTCCAATTGAACGTTATTAATTTTGAAATGTGTTACAACTCGTCCTGGCAAGGCTGTGGTGCGCAGTTGTCTTACATTTTCCAGTTCTTCATCTTCCATATCCTCTTCTTCGGTGTCCTCTTCTTCGGTGTCCTCTTCTTCAATAGGTCTTGTAGCAGTAGATGGTCCAGCACCAGCAAATTGGATCACACTAGGTCTTCTTCTTTGCATTTGCTGTAGACAGCTGTCCCAGTAGTCCGTCTGCTTCTGGTGCTCTTCCAAAGACCGGTCAATTGAGTCTAAGTCTATTTCATCCATAGTAATATCTTCTTTTCTATCTTCGTCTTCATGTAATTCTCTGTGTATGGTGAAAAGATCTTCGTCTTGAAAGATTTCCCCACAAATGTCGCAAAGAGCCATTTCAAACAGTTTGGCTTTGAATGCACACTCTGTGAATGTCCACGCAATAATGAGCAGCGCACTCCACCGGGACCCTTTATATCCGAGGCAGATAGGTGGGAAAAGTGACGTCATATGGAAACAGGTTATCACTCATGTGCTAAATTTAGCCTTTACACAACCGTTTGTAATACATTTATCAGTAGGCTTGATAAATTGATGATATTTGGTCTAGATTCAATAATTTGTACAAGTTTTTTCAAAGATGTCTGTTTGAGCAAGTTTATGTAGGTCAAGGTCGTTTGGAATTATTATTTTGAGCGGGGGATAGAGCACTAAGCAGCATCATTTACTACAAAGTGCTCTATCCCCCGCTCACATTCTTTTTTAACTTTTTGTTTAAACTTTTTACAAGGGTGAAACATCACCATCAGAGTCGGAATCATCCTCATCACGGAATAGGCAGCGATGACAATACATAATTCTTCTGGCAACTAACATCCTATCCATTGGACGATGGGGAGTGTCTTGTTCTTGTTCTTGTTCTTCTTCTTCGATTTCCAATTGGAATTCCATTTCCGACTCAGATGACGACTCTAATGTTTCGTAGGCATGCAAGTCCACCTCATTGTCCGTTGAACCAGCTTCGTCAGAGTCCGTTTCAATATCCATTATCTCTTCCTCCTCCTCTTCTTGATCAACCGCAGGTAGTTGGTCCTCTACTTCTATAATTTCTAGAGGTATTACCTCCAGAATAGAGACAATTCTGTTGCGATGGAACACGGTGTTGTCAAGTGGAGCCATGGTATGGAAGTGTTGTATCCATCCAATTTGCTTACCCTTTTTATACCCCCACCAACTATACAATTTATGTGGGTCAAGGTCACGTAAAGATACCCTTTGAGCGGGGGATAGACCACTAAGCAGCATGCTAGTCCATTGCCGCAAAGTGATTTATCCCCCGCTCTATTCCGCAGACCACACTCAAGTCCAAGTCCACATCCAAGTCCACATCCATATGTTACACTTTATTATTACTGCCACCAAGTAATTGTCACTCGCACATTTACTTGGTTTTGATAAAGGTACTGCACAAACTCCATATTGGTTGTTTGTTCGTTATACAAATGCATCATGAAATATGCAATCTTATCGATTGCGGCATTGTCCAACGGTTCGCAATTCACAAGTTCCAATGTGCCCTGGCTGGTCTTCTCCTCTATAAGTTCCACCACTTCGTTGATGTCTTCTTCCAAGAGGATGAACTCAACACTGAAGCTCTCCATTGTTGTTGATAGTGTCTAGACAAATGCTTGACTAAATGCTTTATTCATCAGTCCTACATATATACCAATTTCCCCCTCCTATTACCCATTCCCCCTCTACCTTTATATGGGTCAAGGCCATCCAATAATACCCTTTGAGCGGGGGATAGACCACTAAGCAGCATGCTAGTCCATTGCCGCAAAGTGATCTATCCCCCGCTCTGTATTCCACACAAGTCCTAGTCTTTACACACACATAAGCCCCCAGTCTTTTTTACACTTACTCATATACTCTGTCCTCCCTGCCAATTAAGAGTTCCCCATGTTTGCCACTATTTTCAATTAACCTTTCCAAGTCCCAAAACACAATGTCCAAATTAACCAAGTTCGCGCATCATGAAATATGCAATCTTATCGATTGCGGCATTGTCCAACGGTTCGCAATTCACAAGTTCCAATGTGCCCTGGCTGGTCTTCTCCTCTATAAGTTCCACCACTTCGTTGATGTCTTCTTCCAAGAGGATGAACTCAACACTGAAGCTCTCCATTGTTGTTGATAGTGTCTAGACAAATGCTTGACTAAATGCTTTATTCATCAGTCCTACATATATACCAATTTCCCCCTCCTATTACCCATTCCCCCTCTACCTTTATATGGGTCAAGGCCATCCAATAATACCCTTTGAGCGGGGGATAGACCACTAAGCAGCATGCTAGTCCATTGCCGCAAAGTGATCTATCCCCCGCTCTGTATTCCACACAAGTCCTAGTCTTTACACACACATAAGCCCCCAGTCTTTTTTACACTTACTCATATACTCTGTCCTCCCTGCCAATTAAGAGTTCCCCATGTTTGCCACTATTTTCAATTAACCTTTCCAAGTCCCAAAACACAATGTCCAAATTAACCAAGTTCGCTCGTCCAATTTGAAACACACTATTCCCCCCAAAGTCACTTGCTCTCACTTGTTGTCCTGTATACTGCTTCTTCTTCCACGCTACAATCACTACCCTACCTTCTTCAACAACCATTCTTTTAACATTATCATACACCTTCTTCAACATCCCTTTACGGTTTAAATAGTTTATGGTTACATACTCCCACTCCTTACCAATGATCAGTGATCCACTCATTTTCTAGCGTTCCACTGGAAGGTTCAAAGCAGAATGAAGTCGGGATGTACAGACCCCCCTCTATTATACCAGTTAACCGGTTGTCCTTGCTGTAAAGTGGGTCAAGGTCATCCAATGCTACCCTTTGAGCGGGGGATAGACCACTAAGCAGCATGCTAGTCCATTGCCGCAAAGTAGTCTATCCCCCGCTCTGTATTCTACACACACACACACATGTCCCTGTCCAAGTCTTTCATTACATACCCAATATATATTCAGTTCCTTCATCATCACTATCACTCATCACTGCTTCCACAAACTCTACAGGATTAAAGTTAAATTGCTTCAATTGTTCTTTTAAGTTTTCAATTTGTTGGTCCTTTACTTCTAAAACACTGTGAAGGTGTGATATGTAGTCCGCTGCCTCGTTGATGCTTGCTACTCTCGGATCGCCTAACTTCAAGCTGGGAACTACACCCTGCAGCCTGTAGTAAGCCATACGCCTTTCTTGCTCCTGCCGTTGACCAGGACTGAGCAAGCCTTGCCCGTCTTGGCTCACCTCCAGCAAGGTCCGTAGCATTGGAGCTTTGCAGGCGTTTGCCCGAGCAACAGTTATGCTGTGGAATGGTCGAGCAGGTCCACGAGTAGCAGGCAGGACGTTGGCAGCACGCCTTCTTGAAGAAGAAGAGGAAGCCTGAGAAGTTTTGCAGTTGGAAGCCATGTTGAAGTGAGGTATTCAGCTAAGCGATACAAAGCAGAATAACCAAACTGCACATCAATACCCGTATATATACACTTATCAGTGGTGGGGGTACTAGCTAGCCTTGGTAAAGTGGGTCAAGGCCATCCAAAAACATTACCAGAACGGGGGATAGATCACTAAGTGGCATGTTAGTCCATTGCCACAGAGTGATCTATCCCCCGCTCTGTATTTCACATTCACGCACACATTCATACATACACACAAGTCCCAGTCCAAGTCTTTACCCACACACCTATCCACTCTCATCCTCACTATCATCACTGTCCAACAGGCTTTCACACTTCTTAATCAGTTTTTCCCATTTACTCCTAACATAAAGTAGCTCCCTGCGAGTATTCTCTAGCATTCTGTCCCTTTGCTCTATCACTTCGTCGTACCACTCGATGATGTTTGGTGGAGTCTGAGTTGATGCATCCGTCGTGGTTGGTTGAGACGCCCCGCTGCTCCGCAACTCCTTCCTCACAGGACCAAAGCCGGAGAATCGGACACGACTTCTTGACGAAGGCCCCGATCGGATTGGTCCAATGCTCGGGCTGGAGTTGGAGGCGACCGGGCCAGAGGTAGAGGCTGGGACGTTCATAGCAGACATGGTGGTGTTCAGCTTAACGGTGTAAAGCAGAATGAGAGGACGGTTGATCACCACTCCTATATATACCCATTTTTAGTGGTGGGGATAACACTGGGGGGGGGGGGGGTTAAAAGAAATTTTGCTTAGTCTTCCCGGTCATCAGTTTTACATACCTTTAGCACACCCATTATTTTGGTTTCTTCAATGACTTTACACACCTCAAACACCCAAGCAAACAGCTCATCTATGTTGTTATAATTAATTTTTGTCCAGTGTTCATACTTATGAGTTTGGTTGTTTATAATACATAGATAAAATGTAGACCCGTCTTGTCTTATACAATACTCAACTTCCGTTCTATGCTGGTTTAGCACTTCCCAAGCATTGTGTTGATCTATCAAGAAGTCACCACCTTTGTAATTGTACCGTGACATGTTTACCACGGAGCACAGAAACAGACTGAAGCAAATGAACGGCTCATACAAGCTTAGTAAGAGCGTTAGAGTGGGGGTATCACATGATACACAACATTAGTTGTAAGTAATTTATATGGGTCAAGGTCATTCAAACTTTGAAAAATTTTTACCTCCAAACACTTGTAGCAAGCTACAAGTGTTTGGAGGTAAGTTTTTATTTGTTAATGATTTATTTGTAACTTAGTCTTCACCCTCAAGGACACGGTTTGAGATTGTCCCAGTGACTTTACATCACCGCCAGGTTAAAGTATTATACAAGTCAAGTATTTTTTTTTTTTTATTAGTTGACTTGTATAATACCCCTCTCCCTTACTTTAAGAGGGTTAAGACTAAATTTGGAAAAATAATTTGGAAAAAGACTTTTAAATATTGTCCAACACAACCTAACAATTTTGGCTTTTTCTTTTTAGTGAGCCCATGTCCTAATCCATTTCCCAAACAGATCGGCATCCTTTTCTTCGAATTAAATAAGCCCCGGGGACAAAAAATTCTCTTTGTACCATCGCAGGTGGTACTTTCATTCTATGAAGGCGGCCATCACCTTTTAGAATGATTTGCACATTTATGTTAAATGCTCCATAAGCTTGAACAATGAAATAATATTTTTTGTCCCTCTTGAGCCTATTAATTTTCAGCTTCTGCGGACTGTTGGGGTGTTTGAACTTGGACTTTTCAGGCATAATATTAAGGCTATAGGGCTTTGGTGTCGGAATTTTGATTTTCTTATTCAAGTGTCGTTGGCAACGATCTTTTTCTGGAAGAGCAAAACTCGGACAACAAAGAACCACAGCCTCTCTGCTAAACCAAACATAATCGCATTTATCACGCTTGCCAGCAGGGCATTTAACACGATTACGTTTCTTTAGTGTTGGACTCTTAGTGTTTTGGAGCTTCTCCGAATTAGGCTGGCTAGAAGAAATAGGGGTGGAAGGGGGTGGAAGAGGCAAAGATTGGTCAAAAGGAATGGAGCAAACAATTTTGGGTGGGGTAGGAGAGCGTGTTAGGTCTATGGAGGGAAGTTCAGGGGAAAAGATGGATTTACGGGATGCTTTGGTTGGTGTGGATGGCATGGGGGATATGGGTGAGGGACATTGTGATTTGGTATAGGATAGGATTTTTTGGGTTCTGCTGTAGGGGGTTATCCTCGACCTGGACGTCTCTTCGAAGACTGCAGACTCCGATCCTGAGTCCGATAGCAGCGAGAGTGCTGGAGAGGCTACCGGGACTCGACCGCTGAGTTTTCCTGACGATGGTGGAGGTGCACCGGCCTCTTCCACTGTCGGCGGCAGTGGCGACAGGCTGGGCATGGAGGCGGGCTGTGGTGGCGGCGGCGGTGGTGGCATCGTCAGGCAGCTCAAGATGTTTGCAGTCATCAGATATTCCAGGATCGAGGCGGAGGATGATGGAGGTTGAGTCGTGTCGGTTGAGGTTGAAGCTGGCGGGTAGTTTTTGAGTTTAAGGCCCATTTTACCCATTGTAATAAATAGACTTAATGAGAAGAATAGATGAGAATGAAAAAGTGAAGTTATTATAAATAATCTCAAGAACAAGAGAGAACCTGTCCGTACGGGAGCTTGGACGGGAATGAGAAGTGCATGCAGCCGGGCCGCCTTATATCCCCACCGGGGCTGCCACGCCCAGGATATCAGGGGTGGGGGAGGGGGTGGGGGTGGGGGTGGGGGTGGGGGTTGGGGGGGGGGGGGTCGCACTTTTTGTCGGGGGGGGGGGGGGGGGGTCGCACTTTTTGTCGGGGGGGGGGGGGGGGCTCGCACTTTTTGAAAAAATAAACCCCACTTGGGACATTTATGTTGCCATCGCTGAAGCCTCCCAAGAGACCCAATTCCAAACTTGTGCGTTACTAATACCTAACTGTTAACTTTTAAAAGACCTCTATATATATAAACTGTGTTAGTAAGATCTGACTGTTAAAGATTTTGAAAACTTTTATATTTAGGTCAAGGTCACGAAAAAACTTTAAAAAAATAAGCCCCACACCCCCCTATGGGGGTGTGGGGCACTTGGGTTGTCATCGCTGTAGCCTCCGAAGAGACCCAACTATGACAACAAGGCAACATCCAATGTCGTGTACCCTTCGCCACGCGAGACTTGTAAACATTTACTGCATTTCCAACTATTAACTTTTCCAATACCTAACGAAATGTCATTTACATATTTTGAAAAAAAACTGAGGACGCCCTAGTGGCTTACGTCCTCGGTCCGAGTGCAGAGGCCATCGGCTCATTACCCCCGTATAAGCGTACAAACGGACCACCTCCTATTTCTCAGCCGCATTGAAGCATGCATGAGAGGAGCCTAACAATTATAAAACAAGTGGCTTTACACGGGGGCCTACTCCCGTAACCCTATCTTTAATATTTTTAATTTAGCAATGCAGTAAATTTTTACAAGTCCTATGTGGGTCAAGGCCACACGGACATTAAAAAATTTCGGCCCCCGTACATCCATGGCGAACCACGAATGTTCGGGGGCCTTGGGGACAAAAAAACACAAATAGCTAACAAAGTTTCATTTACATAATTTTGAGTTTCCAGAAGGGAAACTAACTGAGGACACCCTAGTGGCTTACGTCCTCGGTCCGAGTGCAGAGGCCATCGGCTTATTACCCCCATATAGGCGTACAAACGGACGCTCCTATTTCTCAGCCGCATTAAAGCATGCATGAGAGGAGCCTAACAATTATACAAAAGTAACTTTACACGGGGGCCTACTCCCGTTCCCTGTCTTTACGATTTACTTTGAGCATTGCAAAAGCTCAAGGGGGGATTGCTAAAACAAGCGTATACACTTTAGAAAAATATAACACACTTACAACACACAATTGAGCTCAACGTAGTCAATGCTGGAACAAGCACATACATGTTAAACACATATAACAAACAAGACACACAGGAGACATAAGGTACAAGTAAAACACTCTCATATAAAACAATTCGCAATACCCAAACGCAAGCGCAATATCTTACAACTAATACAAGTCTTAAAGTTAGAGTAGACTTCGCTAAACACTGAAGGCGCCATTCAATGTTTAGTGATGCCTATGGCGGTCCGTCCCGATCGTTCACGTTCAACGCGCGGGAGCGGACTGCGAGCCGGCTCTGGCTGGGCCCCCTTATATCCCCACCGGGGCTGCCACGCCCAGGATATCAGGGGTGGGGGTGGGGGTGGGGGTGGGGGTGGGGGTGGGGGGGGGGGGGCACTTTTTGTCGGGGGGGGGGGGGTTCGCACTTTTTGCGGGGGGGGGGGGGGTTCGCACTTTTTGGGGGGGGGGTGGGGGGGGGTGGGGGGGGGGGTTCGCACTTTTTGCGGGGGGGGGGGGGGTTCGCATTTTTTGCGGGGGGGGGGGGGGTTCACACTTTTTGTCGGGGGGGGGGGGGGTTCGCACTTTTTGCGGGGGGGGGGGGGGGGTCAGGTAAGTTAAGTGGGTCAAGGTCACCCACAACACTTGTACTCTAAGTGTTGGCTATACCCCCACCACAACTGGGTCCCTAGGCTGCACAACACCGCTTCGCCAGTATGTCTCCGGCTTCCATGTGGTGCGTCTCGCTGTTCTCTAGCTCTCTATATGTAAGTAATTTTACAAGTTCTGAATGTAGGTCACTACACTTTAACTCTGGGACGATATCGACTTGTAGTATTTCAGTGTTTTGACTCAAGGTCATCACACTTTAACTCTAGCACATCAGTTATCGTACCAGAGGTGCTCAATAACCTAACTTGTAATGTTTAGGGTGGCGTTTGCACGCCACGTGGTATCACCATGAGTGTCCAGTCCAGGTTTTAAGTTAAATTAATTTTACTGTAATCTTTTCCATTTCCGCTTCGTTTTGCCAAAGTTTAAGGTGTCGCTTAATAAAGTGGTATTTCTCTAAAGTTATAGGAGATTGCAAGGATACAATTAGTTTATTTAGGAGACTCTTCATCTTGGAGTTTAACACAATTTCCACTTTGACTTTGCTTCCACGGCTCTCACAGCCTAAGCTGTACAGGAATGTTTCTTCTAGTGCCAACTCCGGCCAAGAGAACAGTGTGTTCACTGTAGGACAGCTCATGGTGAAGTGATGCGATACTCCAGCGTACCACCTCACCTTCCCCCGCCACTGTGACCTTCCCCCACTCCTGCTGTTTCCCCCACCTCTTTTCCCTTGACTCATGCGCTACAAGCAGTCTCTCAGTATTGTGCGGACTTTTGTGAGGTGAAGCCATGTCGCAGGACACTTTAGGTAAGAAACTTAGCCGTGTTAAGACTTTATTAGTTGCTCACTGTCCACCACTCAAAGTTAAGAGAGTTTCAACTTTAGCTAAGTGGCGCAAACTGTTGCGCGGACACCCTAAGTTTTATACAAAACGGACTAATGTCAGTTTTACTGATGAGGATTTGTTTAAAATATTGGATGAAATGACTTTTCCTTGCAAAATTCAGTTAGTTACTCCCATTCCTGACAGTTTAGAGTCTTAGTCTCTCAAGCCGATATACCTAGCATACACAGAGCCTGACAGTCAGTCACTCGGTGGCTGTCGTGGGGTGCGCATCGGTGTCGGCGCTCCGTTGTTAGGTTTTCAAGGTCACAGTAATATCAAATTGTTGGTGTTGTTCTGGTTCAAGGTCACCTGAGGGATAACCGATTGCCCATTTAGGCAGGGTCATGTCAGAAACTCGAGTTTAACTTGGCACTTTTGCCGTTTCTCGTCGAAAATTCGCTCCAAGTGGTCAAGGTCACGGGGACTCTGACTGAAACTCGGAGCGTAGTGCGAGAAACGGCAAAAGTGCCAAAAAATTTTAAGTTTCGGCGTGACCTTGACCTCAGTGGCGTCGGTGACGTCATTTTGATGACGTAAGGGGTGATGACGTCATCAGCACGTCATTTCTGTGACGTCATGGGTGTGACGTCATAGAAATGACGTCATTAGTGATGACGTCATCGATGACGCAATCGATGACGTCATCGATGACGTCATCGGTGAGGTCATTGACCTCGATGACGTCATCCCTCAGGTGACCTTGAACTGGGCCAGCACCAACAATTTGACACTACTCTTAGGGCACTAGCCAGGAAATGAAGGAACGTTAATTTCCTGTTAATGTACAAAACAATGCGCTAGTTCAGTTAAAAGCTTACAGTAGAAAATATTACAGTAAATTTTTCTAAAAGAATATCTTTCAATACTTTTGCACAGTGAAAATGTTATTAATAGGTCTAAATATACGTATTTTAGTAGTGTGTTTTGGCCACTTTTAAAACCGGCCACGTGCCCACGGAGCCACGTGCCGCGGCAGCTGGCGCCAGCTGCCATGTCACATAGCTTCCGGTGGGGGTTAGAGGGTATATATGAGATGCTGTAGTTATATTTTATGCCATATAGGTTGGGGTGGAGATGGCGATAGTGTTGGCGTTAGGGTGAAGTGAATTTGCGCATAAAATTAAAATTAAAAGTTAGTTCAAAATTGAAATTCGTCGGTGTTAACGAAACTCTATCAGTTGAAGAAAAATTAAGAGTTAGTTCAAAATTGAAATTCAAACTTATAACTGAGATGCGGAAAATATGTCAAGGTCATCCAGAGTAAGTTTTAAAAAATTCTATCCAACTATCACCAGAAATAGTTTTAAGTTGAAGTAGTTGGTGATAGCGGGATAATTGATTCGTGCCATGGGAGAGGTGTTTATCGTTTGAAAGTTGGCGATCGAATGAGAAGCGCCGCCTAGGGAGAGGGCTTATAAAACGGCAACCTTCCCCCACCACCCCTTCCCCCACTCCTTTAGACCAATAACCGGTCGCCGACTCTATGTGGTGAAACTGAACTAGACATGGCGGCCGCCATGGATAATTCTAACCTCAAACCTTAGTTTTGCATTGGTGAGCATGAGCCACCCCCACTCCTTTACCTTTCTTTTATATTTTTAAAACCGAACAGATGTTCGGGCAGGTGTTGGGGGCAGAAATGTTAAAATATTGGGGTGGAGATGGCAATAGCGTTGGCGGTCGGTTGAACTGAATTTGCGAATAAAGTAACTAGGGTTGAACTAAAAGTATACATAAATTAAAAGTTAGTTGAAAACTGAAATTTGACGGTGTTAACAAAACTCTTAATAGTTGAACAAAACTAAAAGTTAGTTTAAAACTGAAATTCAAATTTATAAATAGGATCTGGAAAGTATGTCAAGGTCATCCAGAGTAAGTTTTAAAAAAGCCTACCCAACTACCACCAGAAATAGTTCTAAGTTGAACTAGTTGGTGATAGTAGGATAGGTTGAAGTAACTTTTGAATTTTATTAGTGAACATACAATTAATGTGCAACAGCAGAGTTTAAACAAGTTGAACTTTTGTGATAAATTACAGAGTTGTAAATGCAAACACCGACGACGATGAGAAGGTAAATGCAGAGTCCCCAGATGATGTATTTGAAAAGCTTGAACAAATGTAACATTTCAAGTTGGTTTTCCCGTTCCATTTCCAATCGTTTAATTTCCAATTTCAATTTATCCTCTTCCATTTTAGTTACGAAGGGAACTTCATCCATCATATCCATCATGATTGTGTTAGTGTTTGAAATTTTAGTGATGTTGATAGTTCAGAAGTCGAAGACGGAATAAGAAGTGAAAGTGAGAAATGTTAGTTAAATAAAGAAGTGATGGGGGGAGCGAAGAATTATAAAGAAGTGGTGGGGGAAAGACGTTGCTCTTCATTATTACCATCAGTAGTGTCAGATGGTGCAGGAGTTAGATTTAGTAAACTGTCTTCGTCTAAGCTTTTAACCTTATCACAAATAGGACAATCGTATGTTATTTCCAAATTCATTTTGATGGTTGTAAAATTATCTACAAGTTCTTGTAAAATATTAAAAATGTCTTGTAACTCTTCTTTAGAGTTTATTTCAAAACTAGAATTCATTCGGGCCAATGGAGAGTTGTTCATTGTTGGAGAGTCGGTGATGGAATGAGGATCGGCGCATAGGGAGGGGGCTTATATAATGGTGACCTTGAGCAGGCGTCTAGGGAGGGGGGCTGTCTAGGGAGGGGGCTTTTATATGGGGAACCTTGAGCTTATGATTGAATAAAATGTTTAGTTCTTCTTCTTCGTCTTTTAATTCAATTATTTGAACCGAAGTAGTTGTTTCATCCTCTTCACTCGATGAAGAAAACAATTCACCAGGATTTAAATATTGAACTACAATTCTGAACCATCTTATAGGATATTCGTCAATGATAGAAAGTAAGTTTTGAAACAATTCTTCCATCTCTTCCCTGTCAGTTATTATATGTTCAAACTTGATAAATTTGTTTTCCATGTTGTTAGTTAGAGTGTTGGAAGTGGAATGATTTAATATTATATAAAAATTAGAACTAGTGGTGGGGGGGGGGAAATCTCAAGGTCATCCAAATGAAGTTTTAAAAAAGAGTGTAAAACTGAAATTACACATTTGATGGTTCTACAGGATCGGAATACCAATCTGATCTGTATTTACATCTTTTTATCATATGTGTACAAAAATCATCTTGATGAGAATTGGTGCGTTGACAATGAGCAAGATCTAGAGGGTGAAATTTGAAACATCTTTGAGGACAACATGTATGAAAATATCTTGATTTGTAAAATTTGAAAGTTTGCAATTCCGGTGGTGGTAGTTGTTTTGTTTTGCATTTGCAATAACAAGATCCGAAGAATTCACATTTAGTACAAGCTAACCCATCCACCATCATTGGTCCTAAATCTGTACACTGTTGTTCACAACAGTAACGAGGTTTGTACTTGTATTTTTGCTCTTCCATGTTGACGCTGCGGAGTCCAGTGAAAGAATAAGAGTGTATAGTGTTGAATAGTGAGTTTTATGTACTGTGAAAAGTGGTGGGGGTAATTTCAAGGTCATCCAAATGTAGTTTTAAAAAATTATACCTTACAAGTGTAAGGATTGATCATGTGATTCTTTAGTTGTAGTTTTGTCTGTCAAAAGTTATTCAACATTGGTAATACTTTTGGAACTTGATGTTATGTTGACCAGTTGGCGATGAAGAAGTTGTAGGTTGTGTAGAAATAAATATTTCATCATCGCAATATTTTGTTTTAGTGAACATCCTTGTATTAGTAGCACTAACATCAACAGTTAAGTGATAACCACCGGTAAGTAAAACTCGCATTTCGTTGGTTAAATCTTTGAGTTGTTCAAAAGTTGTAATGGTGTTGGTATCATAAGATGCACATTTGACTTTGAGAGACATCTTTTAGTTTTTATATTAAGCGATAGAGTGAGCGAGATGTGTACGGTACGAAAGGTAGTCGTAGACTGATGAATTTTACAAGTAGATTTTCGCTTTTATAATCACACAAAAGTGGGTCAAGGTCATCCCGTGGAATTTTTAAAAAAAAGCAACATATTGTAATGTACAAAGACATCACAATATGTTGCTTCTTTTAATTTTTTTTGTTTTTTCTTTATATCATATTTATTGAAAAACAATTACAAACAAATAGTTACAATGTTATGTACAAACTAATCAGTAGTAGGTGTTACATGAATAGTTAGTTCAGTTGAGTTGTTTCCACTTGGTCCGTGCGAAACCAAATAGAGTGCGCCGGTTGAACTACACGAAGATCTTCATTTTGAAGAAGTTGTACAAAGCGTCTTGGTAGGAAGATCTGAAATTTTGGTTCATCACCAACTGTATATGGAGCCTCGCTCAATGTGCAATTAATAGCATCACCTACTGAAGTTTCCATTTTCTTAATCGTATGAATGATGTAGTGTTTTTCTTCTTTTAGTTCAGAACATTTCTTTGTAGGTAGAATTGATGATTTAGAATGAGCGTTGAACTGATCAACTAAACTTTGAAGTAAGTTATGTGATGCCATCTTGATGTTGTTGTTAATCTTCTTGTTAATAAGAATGTCCGTCGGAGATGTTGTCTCTTCGGAGGTTAGAGTAATACTCATGCTGCGTCATGGTAGCGCTCTCGCTTTTATAATCGACACTACCCCCACTACTGACACTACACCCACCCCTTTGTTGAAGGAAATTGTTCAAGCGGTAGGCATTCTTTAAAGCGTACTGCGACCTTCGATGTTTAAAACTTTTTGATGAAATACAAAGTTCGTTGAAGTAGCATTGGAAATCTTTATCAATTATTGCATTAATCACTTCGTTGCTTGTAAATGATTGTATCCAATTTGCTTTTTCCAATCCCCTTGTGTAGATAATTTTAAACTCTTTGCAATAATGATTCATAATGTGCGGCATCATGTTATAATTAATGAAACCTTCATCCCATCTTAAGTTGTGAAAATGTTTGTTCAACCATTTGTTTGTAACTTTCGCTTTAGTTGTTAGTCTATTAAATGGTACTGGAGGTTTGAACAAATAATGATAAACTACTGATGTGTTCATGTCCAAGATTACTAATTCTTTAATAATAAAATTACCATCATTTCCTCGGAAAGCTTGAAATTCAATTATACCTCTTTTAACTTCCATTATATGTGGCGCATTAGAAAACGAAACCCGTTTATTCATGATGAAGTCTTACTAACAACTGACTTAAAAATTGAATGAGCCGATGTTTATAACAGACAGGATTGTTCTTCTTCTTTCACTTCTTGTGCCACTTCATCAATATTAAAATTGGTGTGATAGTTGTTTAATTGTCTCCACATTTCAACTTCTTGAGGTATTCTATTAAAGATTGAAGTATCCACGGGACCGTATAAAATTGGAACAAAAGGTTTTTTGTCCAATGTATCAATTAGATAGTCTTTAATTATTGCACTTGAAAATATTAGTTGTTTCAAATATCTGGTGACGGGACCGGTAGTACAACTTAAAGTGTAAAATTCTTCTTTAGTGAAATATAATTTAACATTATGTGTAGTTAAATCTCTGAAGCGAACAATTTGTCCTCCACGATGTTTTACTATATCAACTTCAATATTTGATTCCAATAAACTTAATCTTGTTCTTCTTCCAAATGTGTTGTTACTTAAATAGCACTCCAAAAGATGTAAATGTTTCATGAGAGATTCCCAAGTAGTTTCACTGAAAGTAACCATTTTGTTTCCATGATTTAAAATAACAATTGGTGAATAATCCATTGATTTTAAAATTCCAACTGATATACTTTTTGTCATGCATGAAGAAATTGGGTAGATAATCCGAAGAAATACTTCTGTTAAAATATTGGTTGTAATGTTAACTTCAACCTTCTTCCTTTTTACTTCTTTTTCAGCTTTTTCTTCTTCTCTCTTCTTATGTTTGTTGAATTTTAGGAACTCGTCCATTTCTCGTTCAACTTGTTTTTCTATATCTGAACTATTATCATCCATTAGAGGTGTATTTTCTTCTCCGTTAGTAGAATTCATCTTGCGAATGATGTTTCCCATACGACGGTTGAAGATAGAATGAAGTTTCTACTAATTATTTTCTCGCTTTTATATTTTTCGTAAAATCCTTGAAATTTATACAATTACATAATTGTTTGTTTTCAACTTGTCTTTCACAAATGAAATTCTAACCTCAAAAATTAAAGCAGATAATTCTAACCTCAAAAATTTGCAGTTGTTATACAATTCTTCTTAAAGTACATTCTTCACAATTCCGGTCAGCGGTGTGTAAGTAACTATTTTATCATGTAGAATTAGACAGTATGCCGAAGTTCCATCCGCTACTGGTTCTTCAAATTCCATTTCAATTTTTATATCCACACTTGATGATTTTACCGATTCATTTTGTTTTGAACAATCGATTACAATTATTGGAGCCTTGGAATAATACTGGTCAGGTGATAATAGTGGTGTATTAGTCTTTCCATAATATGACGATTGAAATCTTGCATACATATCGTATAAAATAGAAAAACGTTTTTTGCTGAACATGACATTCAAATTGTCATAGGGAAAGAATTGAGAGTTTAGGAAAACTTTACAATTCTTTATTTTACAGTGATCAAATTGACCAGCATTTGCAGTGATAACATCTTTTCGCTTAGTTTGAAAACCGAGTATTATGTACCTTGCTCGTTCCAAGTAAGTTGATGTCTTGACGGTCCATGTTTGTCGTTCTGTCTGAGGTAGTGTAGGGTATTCATGAAATTCCCAACTTCGGAATGGCATCACAATATCACGGTCAGATTTCAACTTTCTCAATAATAGGATTCTATGTTCATCAGCCAATCTTACATGAGGTACTCTCCAAACAACTTTATCCAACTGTAGTTGGCATTCCAGTTTATCTTCCGTAGTTGCAGGGTCTGCAAGTATCTAGTCCTTATTAGTTGAAGATCTGAGTAATACTAATTCTTGTTTGACATTTATTATTACCCGTTTGTAATCTTCAGCGAATCCTAAAAGCAATCGTAAAGGTACATGAAAATCAAAGTGACCGTTGGAAGCTGGTGTTATAGTGTCTTTATCGGGGGCAACCCATCCGGCGGTGACTATTGAATTCTTCTCATGCGGTGTTAATGATGTTAATCCTTTCAATGTCGTTGTTAAACCAACCTTTTTTGTTGAATCAACCGTCACCCCTGATATTTCATATCTTATTTCATCAAAAAGATATGCCATCGGGTTATTTATAAAAGGAACTGTTGAAGCAGTTTTTCCATCCAATTTTAATACCCGTCCTTCGATGTACAAGTAACTTTCACACGGTAAAGTGTAAATATCTTGTTGTTGAATGGGGATCCTTATTTCATCGTTATTGTTTAATTTTGATGAAGTGTAAGGGTTGTGCGTGTGATATTCCTTCTCCCATAGTGTTTCGTCGAACGTTGGTCCTTGAGATATATCCAGGATATCCATCGCTGTTAAGTTTCAATCCAATCTTCTGTAGAAAACGAATGTTGTCCGATGTTAACTCTTCCAATGTTGAGGAGCTACTGAGCTACCGACTCTTCCGTTGCGGTTTAAATGATAATCCCATGTTGACTTTTATGTTGCTGCTCTGATGTGTATCCGTATAGTAATTGTTTCTCCTCTAAAGTCAACACTATGACCGTCTTGATCCAATATGTTTAGTACGATGTCTGAAATGAAACTGGTGTTTAACGGTAGGTATATCAAGTTTTGTGGCTTCTCAACAATTTTAAAACCGGGAGCCACTGTTGGATAAAATGTATGTAAAATATGTTGATTAACTCCATCTCTATACGATCCGTGTATAATGTTGCACGTGACATCGATACTATTTACTTTCAATATTGTTACAGTTGAATCACCTGAATGAGTAGTTCCAGGAGTTAAGATTTTCTTTTTTGTATCTGTAAATCCAAGTAAACTGCCAATCGACTGTTCCAAGCTGACATCAATATAATATTTTGAAGTTATTTCTGCTTTTAAAGTATTATTGTTTCCTTTAACGGTAATATTGTCTTCTCCGAGTTGTTTCTGTAATAATTGGTTTATATCATCAATTTCATAAGCTCCAGTAGGAAATGTAATTATTTTCAATTCTGAGTATTTTCCTGTAGCATCCTTAGTTTCATAATAATGTAGTAAATTATTCTTCCCTTCCGTAACATTGGGAATTGAGTTGTAGGTAGTCAAATCAAGTAATGCCGCTTCCCATAATCGTTCCTTGGATAGACGCAATGCTGGGAACAGCGTACTTTTCAATGTGGATGAATTTCCACTCAATGACACTGTATACGATGACATCTTAAAGCTGACTGACACTTTTCGCTAGAAACTCCAAACATAAATGCCCACATATTTCAGTATTGTTAGGTTGTTCTTTTTTGTAATTGTAAAAAATGTTTTTTAAATTTCGAAAATAATGTTGAAGTTCTTTTGGCGGTGGTAGATTGCCAAAACTGTCAAAGTAGTAAACGGTTTGTCCAAGCTTTTTATAGCATACCCAATGAGTACCTGGACCATAGGTGGAATCCAAATTTACTATTCCAGTTTCATTTTTCCATATTTTAGTTGGTAATGCATCTTTCATAAAAACTCCTCGAAAGAATGGTATTTTCAAACATTTCACATAATCATTTAACTGATGATTTGTTAAGGCTTTATTTGGAATTATCAATTGACTCTTCTTATTTAGTACACACGGTATGGTCTTAGGTATAAACCTGCTCCGTTTTTTACCATTTGCCAAACAGAAGTCTTCTTTACATTTGGCTTATGAGTTCTACGACGTCCTTTTTTAATGTTTCCACCTCTTTTGGGAGCGCCTTTCTTTGCAGGTCTTCCTCTGCGACGTTTTCCACCACCTAACTTTGCTTTCGTCTTCATGGCTGTAGTTACTGCCCAAGCCGATGCTTTTTCTGCAATACTTGCGTCACTTGATTTTACTCTTTGCCAAGCTTTTTCCGCTAGAATTTTATCTGCTATTGATCTATTTGTTGAATCTTTATACTTTGAATATGCTATATCGTGTTCCTTGCAAGCTTGATCTAATTTATTAATTCCAGGATCTCCTCTTGCTAAACGCTTTGCCAACTTAGTTCCAGGTCCACAATATTGATAACCTCCGGGCAGATGTAATTCGTATGGTAAAGCGTCTATTGTTCGATTTACAACAGCACCAACTGGAATCCGTCTAAGCAGGGATAATGCAGCTGATGTTATACCACGTCCTCTCTTGCCGCTGTCTTGACGATGACTGAGCGATACGGTCTTCATTATGTTGTCTTATATAACTGGCGTGTTTACTCCACGAGATACTTTACACAAATGAATAACTTGTGCAAAATCTTTTATATTTAAAGACTTAGTTATTCAAATTAATTATATACTGATTTATAATTTTATTTTTAATCCAAGCTTCTCGTTCATCGGGTTGAATCATCACATGACTCGTTGTACTAGCTATATGATTGTGGGTATCAATAAGTAAATTGCCCACTATTCTTATTAAACAATCTAAAGTTACAGCATCTTTCGGATGTTGAGGATCTTGTAACTGCATAATACGTTTATCATTACAAGTATATGCGGTTGAATCACTTTTTGATGTTGTTATGACTTGTCCAATAGTAGCAGCATCATTTGAATCTTCACCTGGTAAAATATTAATTATTTTCTTCATCTTTGCATCATATTTGGTCCCAAAGTGTTTATCCCAAGTTATTGTTTGTTTCAATGTAACACAATCATCTTCTTCATAACCAGGATAAATATTTTTTATTCTTCTATTACGACCATCGTATGTACCTAATCTACCACCACTTGCAATTAATGTTTGTACCATAAGAGGTACATCTGAATCTTTTATACCAAATCTTCCATTTGTTATTGTTTTATGTCCTGCATCCCATTCATCATTTTTTCCTTGCATTAAATCAAACTTTTTATTTCCATGTATAAATTTATCTCCCCGCTTTAACACGGCATCTTCATGTTTTACAAAATTTGATGTTTCCTTTTTTAATTCTTTAGATAATTGTTCCATAGTAACAGCATCTTTTGGTTGAGAACCAAACTTTACATTTGTCAATGTTTTACCATGACAATCAATTCCATTAACATCTTGTAAAATACAGTTGTCCTTGATGTATTTTAGGTTTACAGCATCACCGTCTTCCTTTGGGTATCCAATGTCATTTATAATAAATTTATAAAAAGAAAATCCATGTTTAGTTTTTTCCGGTATTATAGAATGTAAATATTCTTTATTAACTGAATCTTTATTATTTTTGGGATTTCCCACGTTGGTTATTCTATAATTTCCAGCATCATACGTTTGTCCATCTTTTAAGTTATTACCCCATTGCAATTTTAAAGTATTTGAAAGTTCAGATAATAAGTACTCTTTAGTAATTGCATCAGAACTTTCAGTTGGTTTACCAACATTAATTATTCTATGTGATTTAACATCGTAAGTATTCTTATGTAATTTCAATGATGTTGAAGTAGCTTCTTTTACTGTCTTCAAATTTGCTCCATCAGTATCTTCTTCTGGATCTTTAACTAGTTTTAAACGTTTATTACTTATGCTATAGTCACCTTCAGGTGTTTGCGGTAATCCACTTCTTTTTCTGTCTTCTCCAACTTGTACTCCTAACGCGGAGTACCGTCCGAACTTGTCGACGCTCATGTTAGAACTGATACGTCTTACGCTTGCAACTCTTTTATATCCGCGGACAGTTATACAACTATACCACGATTCCTAAGTTCATCAACTAGAGCCACCCATTCATTATTCAAACCCGTATGACCGGCTTCCATGGCTTCATGCAATAGTCTCATTCGGTCAACCAATTTATTGATGTCGTTGTAGTAAATCACATTTGTATTGTATAGATTTTTCATCAATCCTTTACCAGAGGTTGAAGTATCTCCTTTACTCTTTTTACCATGTTGTTCAAGAAGTGATAAATCCATAAGTGATAAAGATTTTCTTTTCAGTGGTTGTCTCACCGCTGGAGCAGTACGTAATGTGGGCAATTTTCGTGGAGGAAACAACTTTTTTATAACAATGTTATATTTTGTTGCACGTGAACGATTAATCATTGCATCCTTTAAGTAGTTTCTCTTATGAGCGTTAGTATTTTGTAAAATCTCTTTAAAAACACTTAAATCTTTGGATGAATATCTTAGTGGTATATTTTTAAAAATTAATTCATATAATCCTTTTGTTCCTTTATATCTATGCTCACCAATAATGATGTAATCGTCTTGAGTTATTTCAAGCTTTGAATCACCAATCTTTAATTCATTCCCATCAATTCTTGCTCCGTATATGTGTGATCTACTCAAATTCGGGTTTGATTTCATGTCATGTAGCATTTCCATTATATATTTTCTTCCAAGAGGTCCATGTTGTAATATATCGCTACTCAATTGAGTTAAATTTGGAATAGATTGTTCAGCTTCAGGTATTGGCTGTTCTTCTCCCTTTTCAACAATTGGTTCTTCTTCTTCTTTTGCTTCTTCTTGCTCACTAGCACTTGTGTATGAATCATCATCTTCTTCTTTTTTTAATGCTTGTACTTCTTGTTTAGAAACTGGTAGTAAAACATCTCCTTCGTAACGAGGTTTACCAATAGTTTCTGATATCTGTTTTAAAGGTTCCGTAATAGGTTTAAATGTAGTCTCTAGAAATTCTTCTCTTTCACTTAAACCCATCCTCAATGCACGATTCTTCATCCTAATAGAATCACTGAGTGATTTTATTTCTTTTAATAGTTTTTCTTGATTCACCATGTTTACACTGTGAAGTTCAACGTGTAACTAGATGTAGCATCGGTAGTTCAACGCATAAATACAAATTTATCCAACCCTATACGATATCTACCATTTTTAATATCTTCTTTCTTCATAATAACGAGAAAGCTATATTTCTCATTCCATGCTTTGCCACACATCTCTTTAAATTTTTCAAATGGCATATCCGCATTTACATGATCATTATATATATGCTTTGAATTTGTTTCATCTTGCTTGAAGATGATCAACATATTTGCATTGTCTCTTATAAGTTGTTTTGGAATTTTACTGTATGTTTGACCAATGTAAATGCTATCAATATTATGATGTCTTCCCATAGCAAAATAATTCCTTATTGTGTCATGATTTTCACAAGAAACATCGTCAAATATAAAAATAGAAAATGGTTTTGCTTCATTTGGTTGCATAATTGTTTCACTGGCATTAAACTTGTAAAAATTTACTTCAGGTACACTTGCAAGTACTTTATCCAATAATTGATATTTTGGTTGTTGCAATGATTTTGAAAAAATGTATATATTGTTAAAACGCAATCCTTTAGGATTAGTTATAAGGTTAAAAACAACATTAGTTTTTCCACAATTTGAAGGACCAGTTATTAGACATCTTATCGTATTTGGTAGTAATTCACCATGTTTTCCATGATTTAACTTATCATTGTCAACTGTCAATTCATCAATGTTATTGATATTAAATCGATCTTTTTGTTGTACAATCTCCATCTTGTATAAAGGTTAAACACACAATGAGCTATTAAACAACTATACTAAGTCTTTTGAAGGAATCCAAGAGTCTTCACTTTTATCAAACCCTAACCACCGGACTTTAACCATATCCTTTTTTCTTTGTAAAATCTTCTCGACAAGATATACATCACCAACTGTTGATTTCAACAATTCGTGTCCGTAGAATCCACCTTGAAGTAATTCACCCTTGTTATCCTTTAATAAATAGGTTTCAGGTATAGTTGGTTGCACTTTATAAATTGTAAATACTTCATTAGTCCAATTTGGTAGATATCTTTTACTAAATACACCTTTGTATTTGCTTATACGAACTTTATCGTTGACCTTGAACTTCTTTGGTTGCAATTTTTCTAATTTCGGTGTTGTATTATTTTTAATGCGTTGTAATACAATTTTCGCATTAGCACTGTTTACCTGGATAGGTTTCATTCCAATGGTACGATGATATTTGTTGTTATACTGTTTTATAAGTTGTGGTAATATGTCATACCACACATATGATCCTCGTTTTGAAAATTGTTTATACATCGCACCTTTCAATGTTCTATTGAATCTTTCAATTATTGAAGCTTTAACTTCAGAATTTGTAGAATAATGATTTATTTGATATTTCTTCATCAAAGCTCTAAAGTCTTTATTAAAATATTCTTTTCCATCATCGGTCTGTAGATGTTTAATTTTAAATTTATTTCTTTGTATTGTGGTTTCCATAGCTTTTGTAACACTTTTACCAGTCTTATCCTTCAATGGTAAAGCGTCAGCTATTTTAGTAAAACAGTCTATAATTGTTAAAATATATTTAAATCCTTTGTTTAATTTACTGTGCGGTATCATTTCAATGAGATCAGCTTGATAAAGATCATTCATCCCTTTAATGATTGTACTTCTTCTTGGAAATCTTCTTCTTGCTGGTTTATGTAGTTCATTTACAATCTTGTCCTTCACACTTTCCATCTTCAGATGTTGCTTGTACACCGCATGTAAAAATACTGATCCATAGAATAGTTTATTCTCATTTATATAGCTTGAATATAGGTCAAGGCCATTTCATATTAGTGTAAAAAAGAGGGAACATGGCATTGGGCTTGCCATGTCCCCTCTTCTTTACGGAAAGGAAAAAGGAAGAAGGTAGAGGGCGAAGAATAGGTTTACTGGTCAATAGGGTTTAGAGAGTAGTGGCCGAATGGTAAAGTATTAATTTTATCTTCTAAAATATGGCGCTTGTCATCTTTGTAGCTTAATGCCCACTTTGTTTGTTTGACACTAAATAGTTGATGATTATAACTTCTAATAGTGTTGAACGTTGCAGTTGTTTCAACATTTTCAAACAAACATCTTTTATAATGTTCAAACTGTACGTTCTTCTTCAGGAAAGAAGTTTTTATTCCTTTGGCCTTCTTCGTGACTTGATGTTCGTTCCTCTCGTTTATGTACAGTTGAAATGAATACAGTTTGGACATTAATGCTACAATTTCCATCATCGGCACACCATTTGTTTCATCTTTAAATTTTCCCAATACTTTCTTATTTCTGTCATAGTCGTAATTTGGATGATCCTTAGGATAATCGGAAAAGTCGAAATCATCTTTATATATAAAGGTGCGTAGATCTTCATACATGTCATTTGTTTTAATCCAGTAAATTAGTGCATCCGTGTCCATATATGCAATACCAATGTTCTCTCTTCCATAATAGTTAACCATCTTCTTATAATGAAACTCGTACATATGTGTTTTTGAAATATCCAAGATTGACATTCCAAGATACAAAGGACGATCCATTGTAACTGACTTCTTGTTCATGGAAATAACAACTAGATTTTCATTAATAATTATAGATGAACCAAAGTTTGGTTGTTGCACCAATTTCTGTAATTTTACTGGATCAGTTACCAATTTGATATCCTTATGTTTCCTTTTGTTTTCCAAAGTCTTGCCAAATATTGCGTTATTCATTAATTTGAAAAAATCTTTTTGAAAACTTGATGTAGCGGTGGCTCTTCTTCTTGTGTTGTTGTCGATGTAAGGTTTTAACCAACAAGATTGAGAAAATTGTAGTACTCGATTAATTTTTGTAATTCTCAATCCTAAGTCTAAAGCTTGTTGTATCATCCAGTAATGTCCAACATATCGAGACTTGTCGGTTAAAGTCATCATTAATTTTGGCCATCTTCCAGTAGGGGCAATTTCAGTCTTCGGAAGAAGTGGTAAATCATAATGTTGATCATGAAGATGTTCAGGATATTCAAAATTAACATCAAAAATGTAACCAGTTTCACCATGCTTCGGTATATCCATTATGTTTCCAATCGATTCTGGATCTATCCATTTAAAATTATCATATGGAAGGGGATTCGACATTGCCCATCCGTATGAGTTATTTGCATCGAAATAACCTAGGAATGTTGTTGGTTTTGATGCATCATAATCGGGCAGATACTTGTTGTTCGCCTTGAAATGTCGTGTAACGCTTTGCGTCAATCCCCCTCGAACTCCTGACTCTAACATCATAACCATATCTATATCAGTAAGAAGTTGTATTTTACAATTTGTTTCTTTCAACATAGCTTGCCATGCTAATCCAGGTGAAGTGTACGAATGAAGAGGGTCCAATCCATATGCCGCAAAACATGTATTTCTAAATTCTTCCATTATATCACATAGTAAAGTTACATCCAATTTAACATAAAAATCTGAATATTCTCCCAATGTTCTAAATCCTAAATCGTTCCATACTTTACATGCATGATCATAGTCCTCTTGAGATATGTCCATGTCATAAAGTTTACTTTTGAATTCTTCTTTAGCCGGAAGTGATGTTTCATTAAATCTTTCTAAACTGTCTATGTAATCATATGGAAACACACCTTTCCGAAGTACCAAATCCAGTTTGTCGTTATTTACAATCTTTTTTGTTTCGATGAAATCTTGTTTCCTTAAATTTTCTGAAAGTTTGGATAAACTCGACGGCATAAATCTGTAGGAGTCCAAGAATCTTAGTTTCATGTTTCCAACTTCTTTGGAAAAACTTATGAACTTCTCTGAAGTTTCAGCTAACACATCGATTTTACCGTCGTCTCTTCCTAGTTCAGGTATTATAAAATGAGCATCGTACCCACTGAGGTTATGCAGAACCACAGGAATAAATAGTGGTAAACGATAGCTCAAGTTGCATTTATTACAAGCAGCACCCCTGTAATAACCTGTGAGGTGATCGTGATCTTTAACTTTATAATTCTCAATAGTAAAATCATTTTTGCATAAGAAACAACGAGTTGCATTTTCATGTTGAATTTCTTCTTCTTCCTCCATCGGTTTCATTGGTACAATATTTGTATATAATCTTTGTGCATTTCCAGCTATTGAATATAAGTGATCAAGAAATATTTTTTCTACATTTTCACCACGATATACTAGAGGTTCTGAAGTTAATCCATATCTGTTTAAATGTTCTTCTGATAATGTTGATTTAACCATTAAACAAAAACTATTTGGTTTGTGCATTTGATATTTGACACTTTTTCTAGCTTCACAATTTTCATCTTCCATAGGAATTAGTGTTGATTCAAAGTCCGCATATACAACTATAGGGATACGGTATTGATGATGAACCTTTTGAAATGTAACAAATGCTCTGTTTTCCGAAGGTAAATTAATCTTTGCTTCATAATTATTGTTACATAGCCTTTTGTGCTCTTGTAACCATTCTCTTCCTTGTCTTCCTTCTCGTTGAAAATTAAAACATCTCTTGCAAATTATCTTTCTGTGTCGAGCTTTAGAAAGCTGCTTGTTAACAAGAGAGTCGAATTTCTTAATGTACACATAGTGAGACACATCTCCTCGCGTTAGTAGTAGTAAATCCGTATGATCTGGTAGCTCTTCTTTTACAACACGTAAAGGATACACTTTGTTTGAACTATCTAATGCAAAAACATTGATAGATGTACCAGGATTTTTCTTCTCAAATTTTGATATATCTTTCAGTGATACAGGGTAAGTAATTCCTTGAAAATTGTACCTATGTCTTTGATTTTCATAGCGTTGGTTAGGTTTATCGAAATGATTTGGTACAAACTTAGATGTCATCGCATATCTAAAACATTCATTATCTTGATTTTTCACATTAATACATGATCTTGTATCCTTAATTCTTTTGGACAAAGGAATGTAACTAGATCCCATTAGTCCATATCCATGTTTATGAACTCTTATATCTAATACTTCAATACTTGTAAGACTCCATCCGGATCCTCTTCCTTCGTGTTCCTGAATTTTTGTTAATATTTCTTCTATACAGTTTTCTACTATTGAATCAATGTTTGAACTTTCCATAATGGTTCGGTTTTTTGTTATGAATCCTCTTGGTGATAATTCTTCTTGTACATTTATAAACATAGCTTCTAGTAGTAAACCAAATTTAAGAAAGTTCAATCTTTTCAATTCTTCTTTTAAAGTTTTACTTACAATTGGTTTTGCTTCTCTAATAAATTCTTCTAGCTTCAAGTTTTCATTTTGAATCTTATGATGCATTACTACTTTACCGGGTAATGCAAATACTTGTAGATTCGGTAAAGTAGTTGAAGATGTTGCAGTTATTTCATCTTGTTCTTCTTGTTCTTCTTGTTCTTCTTGTTCTTCTTGTTCTTCTTGTTCTTCTTGTTCTTCTTGTTGTTCTTGTTGTTCTTGTTGTTCTTGTTCTTGTTGTTCTTGTTGTTCTTGTTCTTGTTTTTCTTCTGGGTTGTTGTGAATTAGTTCTTTATGACAGTCTAATAGAATTTCATCGTGAAACGATTCCGAACATTTATCGCAACAATACATGTTGAGATGTTTACTCTTCGAAATTTCACCAAGAAATGAAATGGGCTCTCATGTTCCTCCTTTTATAACGGTTCCCCCACCACTATTTCATCTTCTTCACTATCCAAGGAAATCAAACATTTTGAACAAAAATATTAACCTTCTACAAACTAATTGTTCATTCGTGTTCTTTATTCCCATTGGAGTTTTAGTATATACTTCTTTATATTCAAGCTTTAACGAACTTTCCCCCACCCAACTAATTGTAGTTACTTTTAGATGAAAATGGCTACAGCACAGACACTTGGTTAAACTAAATTTGTGCATAAATTAACTAAAGTTAAACTAAAAATTCGCATAAATTAAAAGTTAGTTCAAAACTAAAATTCGACAGTATTAAAAAAAACTCTTACAGTTGAACAAAAATAAACGTTAGTTCAAAACTGAAATTCAACAGTGTTAACCAAATTCTAACAGTCGAACAAATAGGTCAAGGTAATCCAATTTAACGCGAAAACGAGGAATAGAGCACTAAGTGGCATGTTAGTCCATTACCACAAAGTGATCTATTCCTCGCTCTCTATTCTACATCTACTTTTTTGGGTTTACTTATTTATATTAAAATGTTCAAATTTTACTATGTAGAATGTCCATTCTTGCTCCAAGTTCGCAGCGTAACGTCTGGAATCAGAATGAAATGTTAGCCGCAGTCGGTGCGTCTTTTATAACAATATGCAAATGAGAGGGGTAGCAGCTGGCCGAGACTGATTATTGACCTGGGAGGTGGGAGAAAAGGGGAAAGAGAAGGTATTTATTTTAAATAATTCGCATAACTTTTGACTAAAATAAGATAACCACATTCTTCTTTTCCCAAAATGTTTGTCTTACATAGACCTTTTCAATGATGTATCGCTTGTCCAAATCCGTCAATCCGTTATCAAGTTATAGCCATTTTAATTTTTCAGGTCATGACCGGTCGTTCACCCGGAGTAGTGGGGGAAGGAGTGGGGGTAGGAGTGGGAGAAGGGGGGGGGGGATCGACTCCATTTTTTCGGGGGGGAGGAGGGGGGGGGATCGACTCCATTTTTTCGGGGGGGGGGGGGAATCAACTCCATTTTTCGGGGGGGGGGGGGTCATTGACCCTTCCAAAAGTGGGTCAAGGTCATTCAAGATTTATAATGATCCAAGGTGATGGGAACAGTAATACTGTTCCCACCACCCTGTTTGCCTAACGGTTCCCACTCACAACCCACTAGTTACGTTCTGCAAGGGACATCGACGCAATTTTGTTTGGACCGTCCGGGTCTACCGTAACGGTCCGGTCCGGGTCTACCGTAACCATGAATTCCAAGGGAAACTGGAACAGCTAATGCAGACACGCAACTCTAACACCCACCCAAGCTAATCCCACCCATTATATTCCTAAACAAAATGCAAAAACCTAGTCCGCAATTTGCGGATGTCCCACCCCTTCTAAGTGAAGTTCAACGGAACTTCTGAATTTACATTTAATCTACCCCCTAACATCTAGCTGTAAGGCAAAACAACATTAATTAGTAATACCAACACTTAAAACTAACAACACATCATTATTAAAAAACCAAATAATTCAACACAACCAAATACCATCATTATTCTTAAAATTAATACACCTTAATGCTAAATACCTCTTAAAATTAATACACCTTAATGCTAAACCCAACTTATAACTAACATCGCAATGCGCAAATTATTTCTTAAATTAAATACAACTTAAAACTAAACACACACACACACACACACATACCACATTGCATTAAAAAACGCAACATAGTAGAAGAAGTTCAAATATATATAGGCCTACTATATATTTGAAACCTCTTGCTGAGTCGCCAACAACCTTTCGCTATGAAAGTTTGTTGACGACTGACGCTAAGATCAGGCTCGTATTGCTCCTCAGATTCTCGAGTAGTGGGGGAAGTTGTTTCACTCCAGTACAGTGTTCAATCCAGTCCAGTTCGCAGCAGTATAAAAGGAAGGCAAAGGAGTGGGGAGCGGCGCATGCGCAACAACACAAAACCAAGGTTTGAGGTTAGAATTATCCATGTGCAATAGCGCTAAAGTGAGTAATACAGGACTAGGCGCATGCGCATAGCATAGACTGATTCCGATCCGGAGAACTCGTTGCATGCGCAGCAGGTTTGAGGTTAGAATTATCCATGGCAGCTGCCATGTTTAGTCTGGTTTCACCACATAGAGTCAACAACCGGTGGTGACCGGTCATTGGCCTAGAAGGAATAGGGAAAGGTGGTGACCGGCCATTGACCCAGAGGAGTGGGGGAAGGAGTGGGGGAAGAAGGGGGGCTCCATTTTTTCGGGGGGGGGAGGGGGGGGAGGGGGGGGAGGGGGGGGGAGGGTCATTGACCTTTCCGGTCGGTCATTGACCCCAAGGAGTAGGGATAGACACAGAACCCTACTTCTCTTACTACTCAGGTGAAAGTCGGTCAACCAGTCATTTGCTTGCCATCTGCCGCCATCTGGCTGGAGTTATTGGCTCTATAAAGGTGGGTAGTTTATCGCGCTACAAACATTCATTGCCTCTCATCCGCTCGGTCATCATCTCTCGTTAGTTTTATGTTATGACTACTTTACTTACTAGGTTTGAGGTTAGAATTATCCATGGAATAGCCTTTGTAAATTCTAACCTATAAAATTACTACTCTGGCTTTCTGTTTCAATTTCTTTTACACTTTATTTTATATCTCAGTCTTTTTTTAACCTCTGAACTTAACACATCGGTTATGATGACTGCACAATGTTTAAAATTAAAGCTTTTGCGAACACAACACATATTACGAAGTACTTCTAAACCTTCAATTTCAAAGTGTAGAACTAATTTAAATAGAGTTAGGAAGAAGTACAGTTTTAACCCATTATACTCTTCAAAGACTTCGCAGGTTAATGTTGATGATAGTGTTATTTACAACATTTTGCATTCTATGTTACAATTCAACAACTTTGAACTTGTTACACCTATCGACTGTGTTCAACAAGTTTTTTTTATTTTACCCCTACTATTCCTCATATAAGCGCTGTCACCACAATTCCTACTTCATGCTCCTCTATTCTCTTCAGCTGAGCTAAGATTTGAAGTTAGAATTATCCATGGCGGCCGCCATGTCTAGTTCAGTTTCACCACATAGAGTCGGCGACCGGTTATTGGTCTAAAGGAGTGGGGGAAGGGGTGGTGGGGGAAGGTTGCCGTTTTATAAGCCCTCTCCCTAGGCGGCGCTTCTCATTCGATCGCCAACTTTCAAACGATAAACACCTCTCCCATGGCACGAATCAATTATCCCGCTATCACCAACTACTTCAACTTAAAACTATTTCTGGTGATAGTTGGATAGAATTTTTTAAAACTTACTCTGGATGACCTTGACATATTTTCCGCATCTCAGTTATAAGTTTGAATTTCAATTTTGAACTAACTCTTAATTTTTCTTCAACTGTTAGAGTTTCGTTAACACCGACGAATTTCAATTTTGAACTAACTTTTAATTTTAATTTTATGCGCAAATTCACTTCACCCTAACGCCAACACTATCGCCATCTCCACCCCAACCTATATGGCATAAAATATAACTACAGCATCTCATATATACCCTCTAACCCCCACCGGAAGCTATGTGACATGGCAGCTGGCGCCAGCTGCCGCGGCACGTGGCTCCGTGGGCACGTGGCCGGTTTTAAAAGTGACCAAAACACACTACTTATTTTTCAACGGAAAGTACTAAAGTAATAAATTATGGATTAATAATATTTAAATTTAAAGGTTAAGCGTTCTTAGAATTGTGTAGCGCTCAACAAATATTTTACTTACTCCCTGGCATTCATATTTGAAAATATATAGTTAAGAAGTTTTTATATTATTTAATAATCATTTACACCTAGAAGTCTTACATACACTTACTTGCCAACCACTTCACTGTGGATTGATCTGTCTTGATATGTTTTTTTCAGGTTACGCAACGATAAATTGCAGTGCAAACGTATTATTTGGTAAACATATTACTCCACACTTAACTGAACTTGACTTCATGATGTTTTGTAAGGGTCTATAATCTGTCCTATTAAAATAAAATTAAAATTTTACTAAAACCAAAATAAAATGTTTCCTAATTAAATATTAAATATTGTTTTCAATTTAATAACTGATGTCTAAAATGTATTTCTAATGTTTCAATAAAACTCTGAGGGTAAGATAGTAAAACCTAACTAGCAAAATGAAAAACTATTCTTATTTTTTATCTTGAATAAGTTTTAAAGTAGTTGAACTTTTTAAATAACATATTGATATAGAAATACTAATAAAAAAAACATTATGCGTTATTACTTCCAACCCAAACTAACCTTTAGGTATTTTTCCACATTAAATATCCAAATAAATATTCATTCAGCTACATAACGTTCTAGATGGTTGTACACCCAAGAGTCACTTGTTCTTCTCCACAATTTCTTGCCAATAATGATCAACACAGCTTAGGTCCACTATTTAACAGTTAATATTCATTTTAACAGTTAGGCATGCATAGTAGAGACATAACAGAGACTTCCTTTATAATGTAAAAATCTTATTAAAACTTACATTAAAACAAACATAATAAAAATGACCCTAATTTTGTTATATATTGCATTTTAGTTAGGTTGATAGTAAAAAGACCATAAGTATGCGGATGAATATTCTTAAGACAGCACAAATATCACAAAGTCTACCTGAGCCCAAATGCTTCCTCGGGGCAGCGGACGTAGCGCTAGGCGAGTTTTATGGCTGCAGATGTATACGGGATACAAGTTTTAAAGTTAAACAATTAACAAAGAGATTGGCTCTTAACTTTTTTTTTAAATCTGTAAATTCATCAATAAAAAATAGCATTTAGTGTTTACCGTTAGTTTTACTTTATGTTGCAAAATTGTCTGATAACGTAACAAAAAAATAAACTAAACTCTTGATAAACCAAAATTAGTTCCCTTCAAGTTTCTTAAAAGTTTCACTTTCCTCTTGAACTAGGACAAGTAATATGAGTCCAATATCTTTTTACACGAAAGAAAACAAATATCACCAAACCGCTTTACTGGAGTGGACAATATATCGAGTCTATTGGGCAAAACTTCTTCCGCTCTGGTGACGTTTTTCATCAAGAATCTCTAACAAACGTTTTGGTTTTCATCTTAATATTGCTGCACTTATAATCATACAATGTTTAACTGTGTGTACCCTATATACATTTTCAATACACTGAGTTTTATTTCAGAGTCCGTTTTTAATTACTTGGTTAAATCAAACATAGGTAAAAAACTACTTGCACATACACACATAATATTTAACCACCATAATCAAAAATCCGATTATATTGCTTCAATTATTTTTTAACTGTGGAGAATTTCAAATCAAAACACAAACAGGACAAAAACTTACAAGGCTGAAGATAATATATTGTTTTGGCCATGTCATTCTTGTTCGTAAGCCAAGTAGTAGAGTTTCTGGCTTCTTGATATTTTAAGAAAACTATATGGCCAACACACCGTTGATTCTGTATAACCTTAGAACTTTGACCCTCTTGCAGATCATGCCATGACTTCATATGATGAAACTCTACTTCAGTCGGATGAGCTATGAGAGCTCCCATAATGTGTATGTTATATTATATTTTAATATTTTCTAGATTTTAAATGGAACTTAACTCGATTGGATTATAGAAAATAGGTATTAACTTTCCGTTTCTCACGCTTCGAAGGCATTAGGTACCAAAGAGTTTTTATTCATTAAAATGTTTTAAAATGGCAACCGTGTTTTGTTATGGTAAGAAAGTCATTAAAATATCAACTGGGGCCGATCATTTGCTCGGGAAATTCAAACAATAACATTCTTTATAGTCATATCAGTTACTGACAGTTTGTTAAAATGCCCAGTTTCAAAGGGCTTATTTTCTTGTTCAAGAGGAACTCGTTCGCTTCGCTCACGCGCCTTTCAGACTCTTTTAATGTAGGCCTACGGGTGCTGGTCTTTGGTGCATATTTGTTGAAAACATATTAAATCTGTAACACGGGGATTCTAATTATTTAGTTTAACAGCTGTTTTCATAATTCGAACTAATAGTTATTTGTGCTTCTAGGGACTAAAGTACAATGTTTTCTCCCTGAAGGGAAAGTGTTGTCAATTTCCCTGAGGGAGAAAAGTACTTTAGTCCCTTGATGCACACAACATTTATCCTCCACCTACACGAATAAAATTTAGGCCTAATAGGCCTACCGTAGATAATTTAACTTTACCTTCATATGATCCCTTGCTCCATCAAGCTGGATCTGTCACATCAACATAAAAAACACACAAGGTAGGCCATATCAATTTTGAAGAACACGAAAAAACCAAAATATACTTTAAGCCTAGTCAAAAGTTTTACACTTATGTTTTGGACTTTTTAGGTTAATAGCCTACCCAAGCGAAATGTAAACAAACACCAACACTGCCACGGCCATCTCTAGTACTAGAGATGCTGCTCACCCACTGCTGACTGAATGGTCAGCAGTGGGTGAGCAGCAGCTACAGCTGCTATTAGTCAACAATGAGTAACGAAACAAATACAAGTAACAGCTGACTGTGACTCATGTTCTTTTTAATCTCTCTTTTAATGTTATTCTTATGTAACTAACTTTAGCCCCGTGGTACGAAAAAACTCGAGTTTTCCCTAGGTAGAAAGATTAAGTATTCAAGTCACATGGGATAGAAATTAGTACTTTACTACTCTATTCCAAGGAGTAAAATACGGCTTTAGATAGTAGGTGGAGGAAAAGGTTTTTTTATTCAAATGCAATTCTACAAATTGAGAAAGTGTTTTATACTTTTATATGTTTTAGCTTTTATATCTAAACATTCATAATCAGCAATATGAAGTACGATTTAAAAATTTTAAATTATTTTTATCATACAGTAGTACCATATAATAATTTAGCAAAACTGGCTGCCAAGCCAGATATAAAATAAAAAATTATAAAGAAATTAGATTTTTCCTGACGTAGAAATATAAATTCATATTACTTTTATAAAAGAACCAAGCTATATTCATAGTTTGAAGAAAATGGTCTGAGCCGTATTTTAGATCCGTGGGAAAAACATACATAAATAAATGCACACTCGTACCTTACTCGTATTAGACTGTATAGGATTGTCACCACAATATTTTTATTCAGTTTCTTTTTGTGTAACGTCATATTACTTGTGACCGTTGGCAACTGTATTGTTACAGTATTATGTAACGTCCGCCGTTGGATATCACAATTAAGTAAAAAAAAAAAAAAAAAAATTGTGTTGGTAAATTTGTTAGAGTCCAGATTGCCCATACAAAACCAAACTTTTTTATTATTCAATATTTCAGTCTGGGATTTCGGATTTACATATTTCAGCGTATTTTAGAGTGTTTAAGCTTATCTTAAAAATTTGAAAAACTTTAACATTTTTTACTAAAATTTGCGAGTTGACTGACAGATTATTTCTAAGTCAGGAGTGACTATAGCTAAAATTTAAGTTTTCGTTATTTCAACCTAAGATCTTGGCTTTTTGCCTTTTAGAGTGTATTAAAGCGATTTAACTATTAATTGAAAAATTGATTTTTTAAAAGATAGTCGATTACTGCGGGGTGTTGTAAAATTCGACAGTCTCGAGTGCCCATACAATACCAAATTTCTTATTATTCAATATTTCAGTCTGGGGTTTCAAATTTACATGTTTCAGCGTGTCTTAGAGTGTTTAAGACGATTTTAAAAATTTGTAAAACTTTAACAATTTTCACTAAAATTTGTGAGTTTACTGATAGAATACTTCTCTAAGTCCCGAGTGACTATAGGTATAATTTAATTTTTTGTTATTTCAACCTAAGGTCTTGGCTTTTTACGTTTCAGAGTGTTTTAAAGCGATTTAACTATTATTTGTATAATTGATTTCTTGAAAGATAACCACTTTTATGCTAAGTTTCTTTTATAATAGTTCATATAGGTCTCAACATTAGTGTTTAGTGTATTTTTAGCTTCAAACCTTCTTTTATTACATTAACTGGTCCACGTGGGTTATAAAAATATTAGATGTACACCTCTTAGCGTTACCCAGAAAATACCACGGGGAGGTGGATGTACGTCATTTTCCACACATTCACACACACACACACACACACACAAACACACACACACACACACACACACACACACACACACACACACACACACACACACACACACACACACACACACACACACACACACACACACACACACACACACACACACACACACATAGTTTACGGGTCTTTTAGTCAACCGCGCCAGTGACCTTTACTCACCCCAGACTTTTCAAAGGAGTAGCTAAAGTAATAGCTTTAACTTCTCAATCTAATAAGTTCCACATTCACACATACACTCATACTGTTTATTCATTAAGAACAATTTTTACAATATTTACAAAATTATGAGAGGTCAATATGTTATTTAATGAAGATTCATAATGCATACCATAACTATGCATAACCTCTTTAGCTTTATTTAAGATATTTATACTGTTTGGCACAGGATATCTTGAAAAACTTGGTACAAAACCATCTTTCTTAGCTCTCTTTAGCGCTCTTTTATATCGTCTTCTTTCTGTACGAATGCACTTATACTCCATTACTCCATACTTTTCATAGTATGTGTCTTTTTCCAATACACAAAAGATATGTTTTAAATCCATATTATCAGGTATAACAGCAACTTTAGGTATTTGATTAATTAACGTTTCAATTAGTTTTTGATTATTTGCCAACACTTTATGTAAAGAGTGAGTCAACTCAAGGTTTTCTTTTTTAATTCTATATTCTCCATACTTGCGAATTGATGGGAGGATTTCTTCGAACACCCAATCTTGAAAGCGTTTAGCTAATCTCATCTTAGACGATAAAATTAAGGAATATAAACCTGGTTCATTGATGAATGTGGTACTTTTTTGAAAGTTAGAGGGTAGCACTGAACTAGTTCCATCTATATCCTTAAATAACTTTTTATATTTTTCTTTAACTAGATCATTTATTGCTTTCCGTGGTCTTTTGTATTCTAGAATCTCTGATATATCATTAGCCTTAAACCATGGATTGTTTTCACGATCAAATAAGACAGCTACAGGTTTATTATCAAACATGTAACACTGCAGTGCAGACATGCTAAAGTAATTTGTTATCTATTTAATTTAAATATTAATTGAATATTAAAATTATCATACACCTTTTAAATATCCGAAAAAACCGGAGTTGTGAAAAAGATGTTCACTCGGCAAAAGTTCGCCAAATAATGAAAGACATGGTTAAACGAGCTGCTTTTATACCCAACGGAGAATGGAGAAAAACCTTCTGCGCATGCGCAGTAGAGGAATACTAAAGGACATACACAATTGTACATTACATTTAAAACTTTTCTTGTAAAAAAAAAAACAAATATATATCAGAATTATATACCAACACAATATGCTTTATGTTTTACTAACATATTTTAAAAACATATTACATATTAAAAAAAACACTATTAAATAGGACCTTAAAGGTAGCATCAAAACGATGCTACCCTTTCTGCCAAAAGAGGGTTACTTTATCACTTTTAAGGTTAAAACTAATGTTTGGTTAAGAATTTACACACGCACACACGCATATATATATATATATATATATATATATACATATATGCTAGTTCTGACTAAAAAAAAAAAACGGTACATAAAATAGTTGCTTAAAAAACTTGTAGATATATTTTACAAGGTGGCACCTTTAGGTAGCAACATTTATATGGGTTAAGCCCAAGTTTAACTTCTAAGTCACCTTTAAGGTGAAAACTAGTTTGTTAAGAATTTAAATACATAATAATATATCTAGTAGTTTGACCTAAAATCTATTCTTTAAAGTGTTGTTTAAATTTTTGAAACAAAACTTTATGTATAAAAAATAGCACATCAAGAGTAGCACCAAAATGGTGTTACCTTAAAATAGCAACATTAATGTGGGTTTAAAGCGAAATGGAAGTTACAAAATAACCTTAAGGTTTTATTAGGAATTTACATATATAAACATATTGGGTTGTTTGACCTTAAAAATCCTTTAAACGTGTTTAAAAACCTAAATCAAAATTTTATTTATAAAATTAGTACATCAAAGGTAGCACAAAAACGAGACTACCTTTAAGTAGCAACATATTTATGGGTTAAGCCCAATTAGAACTTTTCAATTTAGTGTTAAAAGTGAAAACCACAATTGTGTTTAATATATATAAACATATTTGGTAGATTGATATGAACACAGTATAAACGCTTATAATGTTGTTTAAAACTTAAAGCAATATTTTATGTATAAATATACTACTTCAAAGGTAGCACCAAAACGATGCTACCTTTAGATAAAGACATTTAAGCCTAAATAGAAATTCAATAATCACCCAAAAGCCGCTTTAATAAACTCTGAAACCCGAAAAGTCAAGACCTTAGGTTGAAATATAAAAACTTAAATTTTACCTATATCCACTCGGGATAGTCATTCCTGACTTAGAAATAATCTATCGGTCAACTCGCAAATTTTAGTATAAAATGTCAAGGTTTTTCAAATTTTTAAGATAAGCTTAAACACTCTAAAATACGCTGAAACATGTAAATCCGAAATCCCAGACTGAAATATTGAATAATAAAAAAGTTTGGTTTTGTATGGGCAATCGGGACTCTAACAAATTTACCAACACCCAGCGTAAAAATGACTATCTTTTAAGAAATCAATTTTTCAATTAATAGCTAGATCGCTTTAATACACTCTGAAACGCGAAAAGCCAAGACCTTAGGTTGAAATAATGTAATACTAAATTTTGAGTATAGTTACTCCTGACATAGAAATATTCTATCGGTCAACTCGCAAATTTTAGTATAAAATGTTAAAGTTTTTCAAATTTTTAAGATAAGCTTAAACACTCTAAAATACGCTGAAACATGTAAATCCGAAGTCCCAGACTGAAATATTGAATAATAAAAAAGTTTGGTTTTGTATGGGCAATCAGGACTCTAACAAATTTACCAACACCCAGCGTAAAAATGACTATCTTTTAAGAAATCAATTTTACAATTAATAGCTAGATCGCTTTAATACACTCTGAAACGCGAAAAACCAAGACCTTAGGTTGAAATAACGAAAACTTAAATTTTACCTATAGTCACTCCTGACATAGAAATATTCTATCAGTCAACTCGCAAATTTAAGTATAAAATGTTTAAGTTTTTCAAATTTTTAAGATAAGCTTAAACACTCTAAAATACGCTGAAACATGTAAATCCGAAGTCCCAGACTGAAATATTGAATAATAAAAAAGTTTGGTTTTGTATGGGCAATCGGGACTCTAACAAATTTACCAACACCCAGCGTAAAAATGACTATCTTTTAAGAAATCAATTTTACAATTAATAGCTAGATCGCTTTAATACACTCTGAAACGCGAAAAACCAAGACCTTAGGTTGAAATAACGAAAACTTAAATTTTACCTATAGTCACTCCTGACATAGAAATATTCTATCAGTCAACTCGCAAATTTTAGTATAAAATGTTTAAGTTTTTCAAATTTTTAAGATAAGCTTAAACACTCTAAAATACGCTGAAACATGTAAATCCGAAGTCCCAGACTGAAATATTGAATAATAAAAAAGTTTGCTTTTGTATGGGCAATCTGGACTCTAACAAATTTACCAACACCCAGCGTAAAAATGACTATCTTTTAAGAAATCAATTTTACAATTAATAGCTAGATCGCTTTAATACACTCTGAAACGCGAAAAGCCAAGACCTTAGGTTGATATAATGAACAACGAAATTTTACGTATAGTCACAATTGTTAAAGTCCCCAAGGTCAGAGCAATTCCCCCCTCCCGCCCCCCCCCCCCCCCCCCCCCCCACCACCACTTTCCTTATACATAGGGCACCCGGAGCCGTACGGTCAGTCGCTTTGCGACTGTCGTGGGGTGCACACTGGTGTCAGCACTCTGCTGTACGGTTTTAAGTTAAAGTTTAAGATTTATCATGTACAACAATAAAAACTCGTGACTTAGTGAAATATTCTATCAGTCAATTCGCAAATTTTAGTGTAAAATGTTAAAGTTTTTCAAATTTTTAAGATAAGCTTAAACACTCTAAAATACGCTGAAATATGTAAATCCGAAGTCCCAGACTGAAATATTGAATAATAAAAAAGTTTGGTTTTGTATGGGCAATCTGGACTCTAACAAATTTACCAACACCCAGCGTAAAAATGACTATCTTTTAAGAAATCAATTTTACAATTAATAGCTAGATCGCTTTAATACACTCTGAAACGCGAAAAGCCAAGACCTTAGGTTGAAATAACGAAAACTTAAATTTTACCTATAGTCACTCCTGACAGAAATATTCTATCAGTCAACTCGCAAATTTTAGTAAAAAATGTTAAAGTTTTTCAAATTTTTAAGATAAGCTTAAACACTCTAAAATACGCTGAAACATGTAAATCCGAAATCCCAGACTGAAATATTGAATAATAAAAAAGTTTGGTTTTGTATGGGCAATCTGGACTCTAACAAATTTACCAACACCCAGCGTAAAAATGACTATCTTTTAAGAAATCAATTTTACAATTAATAGCTAGATCGCTTTAATACACTCTGAAACGCGAAAAGCCAAGACCTTAGGTTGAAATAACGAAAACTTAAATTTTACCTATAGTCACTCCTGACATAGAAATATTCTATCAGTCAACTCGCAAATTTTAGTATAAAATGTTAAAGTTTTTTTAAATTTTTAAGATAAGCTTAAACACTCTAAAATACGCTGAAACATGTAAATCCGAAATCCCAGACTGAAATATTGAATAATAAAAAATTTTTGGTTTTGTATGAGCAATCAGGACTCTAACAAATTTACCAACACCCAGCGTAAAAATGACTATCTTTTAAGAAATCAATTTTTCAATTAATAGCTAGATCGCTTTAATACACTCTGAAACGCGAAAAGCCAAGACCTTAGGTTGAAATAACGAAAACTTAAATTTTACCTATAGTCACTCCTGACAGAAATATTCTATCAGTCAACTCGCAAATTTTAGTAAAAAATGTTAAAGTTTTTAAATTTTTAAGATAAGCTTAAACACTCTAAAATACGCTGAAACATGTAAATCCGAAATCCCAGACTGAAATATTGAATAATAAAAAAGTTTGGTTTTGTATGGGCAATCTGGACTCTAACAAATTTACCAACACCCAGCGTAAAAATGACTATCTTTTAAGAAGTCAATTTTTCAATTAATAGCTAGATCGCTTTAATACACTCTGAAACGCGAAAAGCCAAAACCTTAGGTTGAAATAACGAAAACTTAAATTTTACCTATAGTCACTCCTGACAGAAATATTCTATCAGTCAACTGTAAAAAATGTTAAAGTTTTTCAAATTTTTAAGATAAGCTTAAACACTCTAAAATACGCTGAAACATGTAAATCCGAAATCCCAGACTGAAATATTGAATAATAAAAAAGTTTGGTTTTGTATGGGCAATCAGGACTCTAACAAATTTACCAACACCCAGCGTAAAAATGACTATCTTTTAAGAAATCAATTTTACAATTAATAGCTAGATCGCTTTAAAACACTCTGAAACGCGAAAAGCCAAGACCTTAGGTTGAAATAACGAAAACTTAAATTTTACCTATAGTAACTCCTGGCAGAAATATTCTATCAGTCAACTCGCAAATTTTAGTATAAAATGTTAAAGTTTTTCAAATTTTTAAGATAAGCTTAAACACTCTAAAATACGCTGAAACATGTAAATCCGAAATCCCAGACTGAAATATTGAATAATAAAAAAGTTTGGTTTTGTATGGGCAATCTGGACTCTAACAAATTTACCAACACCCAGCGTAAAAATGACTATCTTTTAAGAAATCAATTTTTCAATTAATAGCTAGATCGCTTTAATACACTCTGAAACGCGAAAAGCCAAGACCTTAGGTTGAAATAACGAAAACTTAAATTTTACCTATAGTCACTCCTGACAGAAATATTCTATCAGTCAACTGTAAAAAATGTTAAAGTTTTTCAAATTTTTAAGATAAGCTTAAACACTCTAAAATACGCTGAAACATGTAAATCCGAAATCCCAGACTGAAATATTGAATAATAAAAAAGTTTGGTTTTGTATGAGCAATCAGGACTCTAACAAATTTACCAACACCCAGCGTAAAAATGACTATCTTTTAAGAAATCAATTTTACAATTAATAGCTAGATCGCTTTAATACACTCTGGAACGCGAAAAGCCAAGACCTTAGGTTGAAATAACGAAAACTTAAATTTTACCTATAGTCACTCCTGACAGAAATATTCTATCAGTCAACTCGCAAATTTTAGTAAAAAATGTTAAAGTTTTTCAAATTTTTAAGATAAGCTTAAACACTCTAAAATACGCTGAAACATGTAAATCCGAAATCCCAGACTGAAATATTGAATAATAAAAAAAGTTTGGTTTTGTATGGGCAATCTGGACTCTAACAAATTTACCAACACCCAGCGTAAAAATGACTATCTTTTAAGAAATCAATTTTACAATTAATAGCTAGATCGCTTTAATACACTCTGAAACGCGAAAAGCCAAGACCTTAGGTTGAAATAACGAAAACTTAAATTTTACCTATAGTCACTCCTGACAGAAATATTCTATCAGTCAACTCGCAAATTTTAGTAAAAAATGTTAAAGTTTTTAAAATTTTTAAGATAAGCTTAAACACTCTAAAATACGCTGAAACATGTAAATCCGAAATCCCAGACTGAAATATTGAATAATAAAAAAGTTTGGTTTTGTATGGGCAATCTGGACTCTAACAAATTTACCAACACCCAGCGTAAAAATGACTATCTTTTAAGAAATCAATTTTTCAATTAATAGCTAGATCGCTTTAATACACTCTGAAACGCGAAAAGCCAAGACCTTAGGTTGAAATAACGAAAACTTAAATTTTACCTATAGTCACTCCTGACAGAAATATTCTATCGGTCAACTGTAAAAAATGTTAAAGTTTTTCAAATTTTTAAGATAAGCTTAAACACTCTAAAATACGCTGAAACATGTAAATCCGAAATCCCAGACTGAAATATTGAATAATAAAAAAGTTTGGTTTTGTATGAGCAATCAGGACTCTAACAAATTTACCAACACCCAGCGTAAAAATGACTATCTTTTAAGAATTCAATTTTTCAATTAATAGCTAGATCGCTTTAATACACTCTGAAACGCGAAAAGCCAAGACCTTAGGTTGAAATAACGAAAACTTAAATTTTACCTATAGTCACTCCTGACAGAAATATTCTATCAGTCAACTGTAAAAAATATTAAAGTTTTTCAAATTTTTAAGATAAGCTTAAACACTCTAAAATACGCTGAAACATGTAAATCCGAAATCCCAGACTGAAATATTGAATAATAAAAAAGTTTGGTTTTGTATGGGCAATCTGGACTCTAACAAATTTACCAACACCCAGCGTAAAAATGACTATCTTTTAAGAAATCAATTTTACAATTAATAGCTAGATCGCTTTAATACACTCTGAAACGCGAAAAGCCAAGACCTTAGGTTGAAATAACGAAAACTTAAATTTTACCTATAGTCACTCCTGACATAGAAATATTCAATCAGTCAACTCGCAAATGTTAGTAAAAAATGTTAAAGTTTTTCAAATTTTTAAGATAAGCTTAAACACTCTAAAATACGCTGAAACATGTAAATCCGAAATCCCAGACTGAAATATTGAATAATAAAAAAGTTTTGTTTTGTATGGGCAATCTGGACTCTAACAAATTTACCAACACCCAGCGTAAAAATGACTATCTTTTAAGAAGTCAATTTTTCAATTAATAGCTAGATCGCTTTAATACACTCTGAAACGCGAAAAGCCAAAACCTTAGGTTGAAATAACGAAAACTTAAATTTTACCTATAGTCACTCCTGACAGAAATATTCTATCAGTCAACTGTAAAAAATGTTAAAGTTTTTCAAATTTTTAAGATAAGCTCAAACACTCTAAAATACGCTGAAACATGTAAATCCGAAATCCCAGACTGAAATATTGAATAATAAAAAAGTTTGGTTTTGTATGGGCAATCAGGACTCTAACAAATTTACCAACACCCAGCGTAAAAATGACTATCTTTTAAGAAATCAATTTTACAATTAATAGCTAGATCGCTTTAATACACTCTGAAACGCGAAAAGCCAAGACCTTAGGTTGAAATAACGAAAACTTAAATTTTACCTATAGTCACTCCTGACAGAAATATTCTATCAGTCAACTTGCAAATTTTAGTATCAAATGTTAAAGTTTTTCAAATTTTTAAGATAAGCTTAAACACTCTAAAATACGCTGAAACATGTAAATCCGAAATCCCAGACTGAAATATTGAATAATAAAAAAGTTTGGTTTTGTATGGGCAATCTGGACTCCAACAAATTTACCAACACCCAGCGTAAAAATGACTATCTTTTAAGAAATCAATTTTTCAATTAATAGCTAGATCGCTTTAATACACTCTCAAACGCGAAAAGCCAAGACCTTAGGTTGAAATAACGAAAACTTAAATTTTACCTATAGTCACTCCTGACAGAAATATTCTATCAGTCAACTGTAAAAAATGTTAAAGTTTTTCAAATTTTTAAGATAAGCTTAAACACTCTAAAATACGCTGAAACATGTAAATCCGAAATCCCAGACTGAAATATTGAATAATAAAAAAGTTTGGTTTTGTATGAGCAATCAGGACTCTAACAAATTTACCAACACCCAGCGTAAAAATGACTATCTTTTAAGAAATCAATTTTACAATTAATAGCTAGATCGCTTTAATACACTCTGGAACGCGAAAAGCCAAGACCTTAGGTTGAAATAACGAAAACTTAAATTTTACCTATAGTCACTCCTGACAGAAATATTCTATCAGTCAACTCGCAAATTTTAGTAAAAAATGTTAAAGTTTTTCAAATTTTTAAGATAAGCTTAAACACTCTAAAATACGCTGAAACATGTAAATCCGAAATCCCAGACTGAGATATTGAATAATAAAAAAAGTTTGGTTTTGTATGGGCAATCTGGACTCTAACAAATTTACCAACACCCAGCGTAAAAATGACTATCTTTTAAGAAATCAATTTTACAATTAATAGCTAGATCGCTTTAATACACTCTGAAACGCGAAAAGCCAAGACCTTAGGTTGAAATAACGAAAACTTAAATTTTACCTATAGTCACTCCTGACAGAAATATTCTATCAGTCAACTGTAAAAAATGTTAAAGTTTTTCAAATTTTTAAGATAAGCTTAAACACTCTAAAATACGCTGAAACATGTAAATCCGAAATCCCAGACTGAAATATTGAATAATAAAAAAGTTTGGTTTTGTATGGGCAATCAGGACTCTAACAAATTTACCAACACCCAGCGTAAAAATGACTATCTTTTAAGAAATCAATTTTACAATTAATAGCTAGATCGCTTTAATACACTCTGAAACGCGAAAAGCCAAGACCTTAGGTTGATATAATGAACAACGAAATTTTACGTATAGTCACAATTGTTAAAGTCCCCAAGGTCATCGCAATTCCCCCCCCCCCACCACTTTCCTTATACATAGGGCACCCGGAGCCGTACGGTCAGTCGCTTTGCGACTGTCGTGGGGTGCACACTGGTGTCGGCACTCTGCTGTACGGTTTTAATTTAAAGTTTAGGATTTATCATGTACAACAATAAAAACTCGTGACTTAGTGAAATATTCTATCAGTCAATTCGCAAATTTTAGTATAAAATGTTAAAGTTTTTCAAATTTTTAAGATAAGCTTAAACACTCTAAAATACGCTGAAATATGTAAATCTGAAATCCCAGACTGAAATATTGAATAATAAAAAAGTTTGGTTTTGTATGGGCAATCAGGACTCTAACAAATTTACCAACACCCAGCGTAAAAATGACTATCTTTTAAGAAATCAATTTTACAATTAATAGCTAGATCGCTTTAATACACTCTGAAACGCGAAAAGCCAAGACCTTAGGTTGAAATAACGAAAACTTAAATTTTACCTATAGCCACTCCTGACAGAAATATTCTATCAGTCAACTCGCAAATTTTAGTAAAAAATGTTAAAGTTTTTCAAATTTTTAAGATAAGCTTAAACACTCTAAAATACGCTGAAACATGTAAATCCGAAATCCCAGACTGAAATATTGAATAATAAAAAAGTTTGGTTTTGTATGGGCAATCTGGACTCTAACAAATTTACCAACACCCAGCGTAAAAATGACTATCTTTTAAGAAATCAATTTTACAATTAATAGCTAGATCGCTTTAATACACTCTGAAACGCGAAAAGCCAAGACCTTAGGTTGAAATAACGAAAACTTAAATTTTACCTATAGTCGCTCCTGACATAGAAATATTCTATCAGTCAACTCGCAAATTTTAGTAAAAAATGTTAAAGTTTTTCAAATTTTTAAGATAAGCTTAAACACTCTAAAATACGCTGAAACATGTAAATCCGAAATCCCAGACTGAAATATTGAATAATAAAAAAGTTTGGTTTTGTATGGGCAATCTGGACTCTAACAAATTTACCAACACCCAGCGTAAAAATGACTATCTTTTAAGAAATCAATTTTTCAATTAATAGCTAGATCGCTTTAATACACTCTGAAACGCGAAAAGCCAAAACCTTAGGTTGAAATAACGAAAACTTAAATTTTACCTATAGTCACTCCTGACAGAAATATTCTATCAGTCAACTGTAAAAAATGTTAAAGTTTTTCAAATTTTTAAGATAAGCTTAAACACTCTAAAATACGCTGAAACATGTAAATCCGAAATCCCAGACTGAAATATTGAATAATAAAAAAGTTTGGTTTTGTATGGGCAATCAGGACTCTAACAAATTTACCAACACCCAGCGTAACAATGACTATCTTTTAAGAAATCAATTTTACAATTAATAGCTAGATCGCTTTAATACACTCTGAAACGCGAAAAGCCAAAACCTTAGGTTGAAATAACGAAAACTTAAATTTTACCTATAGTCACTCCTGACAGAAATATTCTATCAGTCAACTCGCAAATTTTAGTAAAAAATGTTAAAGTTTTTCAAATTTTTAAGATAAGCTTAAACACTCTAAAATACGCTGAAACATGTAAATCCGAAATCCCAGACTGAGATATTGAATAATAAAAAAAGTTTGGTTTTGTATGGGCAATCTGGACTCTAACAAATTTACCAACACCCAGCGTAAAAATGACTATCTTTTAAGAAATCAATTTTACAATTAATAGCTAGATCGCTTTAATACACTCTGAAACGCGAAAAGCCAAGACCTTAGGTTGAAATAACGAAAACTTAAATTTTACCTATAGTCACTCCTGACAGAAATATTCTATCAGTCAACTCGCAAATTTTAGTAAAAATGTTAAAGTTTTTAAATTTTTAAGATAAGCTTAAACACTCTAAAATACGCTGAAACATGTAATCCGAAATCCCAGACTGAAATATTGAATAATAAAAAAGTTTGGTTTTGTATGGGCAATCTGGACTCTAACAAATTTACCAACACCCAGCGTAAAAATGACTATCTTTTAAGAAATCAATTTTACAATTAATAGCTAGATCGCTTTAATACACTCTGAAACGCGAAAAGCCAAGACCTTAGGTTGAAATAACGAAAACTTAAATTTTACCTATAGTCACTCCTGACATAGAAATATTCTATCAGTCAACTCGCAAATTTTAGTAAAAAATGTTAGTTTTTCAAATTTTTAAGATAAGCTTAAACACTCTAAAATACGCAGAAACATGTAAATCCGAAATCCCAGACTGAAATATTGAATAATAAAAAAGTTTGGTTTTGTATGGGCAATCTGGACTCTGACAAATTTACCAACACCCAGCGTAAAAATGACTATCTTTTAAGAAATCAATTTTTCAATTAATAGCTAGATCGCTTTAATACACTCTGAAACGCGAAAAGCCAAAACCTTAGGTTGAAATAACGAAAACTTAAATTTTACCTATAGTCACTCCTGACAGAAATATTCTATCAGTCAACTGTAAAAAATGTTAAAGTTTTTCAAATTTTTAAGATAAGCTTAAACACTCTAAAATACGCTGAAACATGTAAATCCGAAATCCCAGACTGAAATATTGAATAATAAAAAAGTTTGGTTTTGTATGGGCAATCAGGACTCTAACAAATTTACCAACACCCAGCGTAAAAATGACTATCTTTTAAGAAATCAATTTTACAATTAATAGCTAGATCGCTTTAATACACTCTGAAACGCGAAAAGCCAAGACCTTAGGTTGATATAATGAACAACGAAATTTTACGTATAGTCACAATTGTTAAAGTCCCCAAGGTCATCGCAATTCCCCCCCCCACCACTTTCCTTATACATAGGGCACCCGGAGCCGTACGGTCAGTCGCTTTGCGACTGTCGTGGGGTGCACACTGGTGTCGGCACTCTGCTGTACGGTTTTAATTTAAAGTTTAGGATTTATCATGTACAACAATAAAAACTCGTGACTTAGTGAAATATTCTATCAGTCAATTCGCAAATTTTAGTATAAAATGTTAAAGTTTTTCAAATTTTTAAGATAAGCTTAAACACTCTAAAATACGCTGAAATATGTAAATCTGAAATCCCAGACTGAAATATTGAATAATAAAAAAGTTTGGTTTTGTATGGGCAATCAGGACTCTAACAAATTTACCAACACCCAGCGTAAAAATGACTATCTTTTAAGAAATCAATTTTACAATTAATAGCTAGATCGCTTTAATACACTCTGAAACGCGAAAAGCCAAGACCTTAGGTTGAAATAACGAAAACTTAAATTTTACCTATAGTCACTCCTGACAGAAATATTCTATCAGTCAACTGTAAAAAATGTTAAAGTTTTTCAAATTTTTAAGATAAGCTTAAACACTCTAAAATACGCTGAAACATGTAAATCCGAAATCCCAGACTGAAATATTGAATAATAAAAAAGTTTGGTTTTGTATGGGCAATCAGGACTCTAACAAATTTACCAACACCCAGCGTAACAATGACTATCTTTTAAGAAATCAATTTTACAATTAATAGCTAGATCGCTTTAATACACTCTGAAACGCGAAAAGCCAAAACCTTAGGTTGAAATAACGAAAACTTAAATTTTACCTATAGTCACTCCTGACAGAAATATTCTATCAGTCAACTGTAAAAAATGTTAAAGTTTTTCAAATTTTTAAGATAAGCTTAAACACTCTAAAATACGCTGAAACATGTAAATCCGAAATCCCAGACTGAAATATTGAATAATAAAAAAGTTTGGTTTTGTATGGGCAATCAGGACTCTAACAAATTTACCAACACCCAGCGTAACAATGACTATCTTTTAAGAAATCAATTTTACAATTAATAGCTAGATCGCTTTAATACACTCTGAAACGCGAAAAGCCAAAACCTTAGGTTGAAATAACGAAAACTTAAATTTTACCTATAGTCACTCCTGACAGAAATATTCTATCAGTCAACTGTAAAAAATGTTAAAGTTTTTCAAATTTTTAAGATAAGCTTAAACACTCTAAAATACGCTGAAACATGTAAATCCGAAATCCCAGACTGAAATATTGAATAATAAAAAAGTTTGGTTTTGTATGGGCAATCAGGACTCTAACAAATTTACCAACACCCAGCGTAAAAATGACTATCTTTTAAGAAATCAATTTTTCAATTAATAGCTAGATCGCTTTAATACACTCTGAAACGCGAAAAGCCAAGACCTTAGGTTGAAATAACGAAAACTTAAATTTTACCTATAGTCACTCCTGACAGAAATATTCTATCAGTCAACTCGCAAATTTTAGTAAAAAATGTTAAAGTTTTTCAAATTTTTAAGATAAGCTTAAACACTCTAAAATACGCTGAAACATGTAAATCCGAAATCCCAGACTGAAATATTGAATAATAAAAAAGTTTGGTTTTGTATGGGCAATCAGGACTCTAACAAATTTACCAACACCCAGCGTAAAAATGACTATCTTTTAAGAAATCAATTTTACAATTAATAGCTAGATCGCTTTAATACACTCTGAAACGCGAAAAGCCAAGACCTTAGGTTGATATAATGAACAACGAAATTTTACGTATAGTCACAATTGTTAAAGTCCCCAAGGTCATCGCAATTCCCCCCCCCCACCACTTTCCTTATACATAGGGCACCCGGAGCCGTACGGTCAGTCGCTTTGCGACTGTCGTGGGGTGCACACTGGTGTCGGCACTCTGCTGTACGGTTTTAATTTAAAGTTTAGGATTTATCATGTACAACAATAAAAACTCGTGACTTAGTGAAATATTCTATCAGTCAATTCGCAAATTTTAGTATAAAATGTTAAAGTTTTTCAAATTTTTAAGATAAGCTTAAACACTCTAAAATACGCTGAAATATGTAAATCTGAAATCCCAGACTGAAATATTGAATAATAAAAAAGTTTGGTTTTGTATGGGCAATCAGGACTCTAACAAATTTACCAACACCCAGCGTAAAAATGACTATCTTTTAAGAAATCAATTTTACAATTAATAGCTAGATCGCTTTAATACACTCTGAAACGCGAAAAGCCAAGACCTTAGGTTGAAATAACGAAAACTTAAATTTTACCTATAGTCGCTCCTGACATAGAAATATTCTATCAGTCAACTCGCAAATTTTAGTAAAAAATGTTAAAGTTTTTCAAATTTTTAAGATAAGCTTAAACACTCTAAAATACGCTGAAACATGTAAATCCGAAATCCCAGACTGAAATATTGAATAATAAAAAAGTTTGGTTTTGTATGGGCAATCTGGACTCTAACAAATTTACCAACACCCAGCGTAAAAATGACTATCTTTTAAGAAATCAATTTTTCAATTAATAGCTAGATCGCTTTAATACACTCTGAAACGCGAAAAGCCAAAACCTTAGGTTGAAATAACGAAAACTTAAATTTTACCTATAGTCACTCCTGACAGAAATATTCTATCAGTCAACTGTAAAAAATGTTAAAGTTTTTCAAATTTTTAAGATAAGCTTAAACACTCTAAAATACGCTGAAACATGTAAATCCGAAATCCCAGACTGAAATATTGAATAATAAAAAAGTTTGGTTTTGTATGGGCAATCAGGACTCTAACAAATTTACCAACACCCAGCGTAACAATGACTATCTTTTAAGAAATCAATTTTACAATTAATAGCTAGATCGCTTTAATACACTCTGAAACGCGAAAAGCCAAAACCTTAGGTTGAAATAACGAAAACTTAAATTTTACCTATAGTCACTCCTGACAGAAATATTCTATCAGTCAACTGTAAAAAATGTTAAAGTTTTTCAAATTTTTAAGATAAGCTTAAACACTCTAAAATACGCTGAAACATGTAAATCCGAAATCCCAGACTGAAATATTGAATAATAAAAAAGTTTGGTTTTGTATGGGCAATCAGGACTCTAACAAATTTACCAACACCCAGCGTAAAAATGACTATCTTTTAAGAAATCAATTTTTCAATTAATAGCTAGATCGCTTTAATACACTCTGAAACGCGAAAAGCCAAGACCTTAGGTTGAAATAACGAAAACTTAAATTTTACCTATAGTCACTCCTGACAGAAATATTCTATCAGTCAACTGTAAAAAATGTTAAAGTTTTTCAAATTTTTAAGATAAGCTTAAACACTCTAAAATACGCTGAAACATGTAAATCCGAAATCCCAGACTGAAATATTGAATAATAAAAAAAGTTTGGTTTTGTATGGGCAATCTAGACTCTAACAAATTTACCAACACCCAGCGTAAAAATGACTATCTTTTAAGAAATCAATTTTACAATTAATAGCTAGATCGCTTTAATACACTCTGAAACGCGAAAAGCCAAGACCTTAGGTTGAAATAACGAAAACTTAAATTTTACCTATAGTCACTTCTGACAGAAATATTCTATCAGTCAACTCGCAAATTTTAGTAAAAAATGTTAAAGTTTTTAAATTTTTAAGATAAGCTTAAACACTCTAAAATACGCTGAAACATGTAAATCCGAAATCCCAGACTGAAATATTGAATAATAAAAAAGTTTGGTTTTGTATGGGCAATCTGGACTCTAACAAATTTACCAACACCCAGCGTAAAAATGACTATCTTTTAAGAAATCAATTTTACAATTAATAGCTAGATCGCTTTAATACACTCTGAAACGCGAAAAGCCAAGACCTTAGGTTGAAATAACGAAAACTTAAATTTTACCTATAGTCACTCCTGACATAGAAATATTCTATCAGTCAACTCGCAAATTTTAGTAAAAAATGTTAAAGTTTTTCAAATTTTTAAGATAAGCTTAAACACTCTAAAATACGCTGAAACATGTAAATCCGAAATCCCAGACTGAAATATTGAATAATAAAAAAGTTTGGTTTTGTATGGGCAATCTGGACTCTAACAAATTTACCAACACCCAGCGTAAAAATGACTATCTTTTAAGAAATCAATTTTTCAATTAATAGCTAGATCGCTTTAATACACTCTGAAACGCGAAAAGCCAAACCTTAGGTTGAAATAACGAAAACTTAAATTTTACCTATAGTCACTCCTGACAGAAATATTCTATCAGTCAACTGTAAAAAATGTTAAAGTTTTTCAAATTTTTAAGATAAGCTTAAACACTCTAAAATACGCTGAAACATGTAAATCCGAAATCCCAGACTGAAATATTGAATAATAAAAAAGTTTGGTTTTGTATGGGCAATCAGGACGCTAACAAATTTACCAACACCCAGCGTAAAAATGACTATCTTTTAAGAAATCAATTTTACAATTAATAGCTAGATCGCTTTAATACACTCTGAAACGCGAAAAGCCAAGACCTTAGGTTGATATAATGAACAACGAAATTTTACGTATAGTCACAATTGTTAAAGTCCCCAAGGTCATCGCAATTCCCCCCCCCACCACCTTCCTTATACATAGGGCACCCGGAGCCGTACGGTCAGTCGCTTTGCGACTGTCGTGGGGTGCACACTGGTGTCGGCACTCTGCTGTACGGTTTTAATTTAAAGTTTAGGATTTATCATGTACAACAATAAAAACTCGTGACTTAGTGAAATATTCTATCAGTCAATTCGCAAATTTTAGTATAAAATGTTAAAGTTTTTCAAATTTTTAAGATAAGCTTAAACACTCTAAAATACGCTGAAATATGTAAATCCGAAATCCCAGACTGAAATATTGAATAATAAAAAAGTTTGGTTTTGTATGGGCAATCAGGACTCTAACAAATTTACCAACACCCAGCGTAAAAATGACTATCTTTTAAGAAATCAATTTTATAATTAATAGCTAGATCGCTTTAATACACTCTGAAACGCGAAAAGCCAAGACCTTAGGTTGAAATAACGAAAACTTAAATTTTACCTATAGTCACTCCTGACAGAAATATTCTATCAGTCAACTCGCAAATTTTAGTAAAAAATGTTAAAGTTTTTCAAATTTTTAAGATAAGCTTAAACACTCTAAAATACGCTGAAACATGTAAATCCGAAATCCCAGACTGAAATATTGAATAATAAAAAAGTTTGGTTTTGTATGGGCAATCTGGACTCTAACAAATTTACCAACACCCAGCGTAAAAATGACTATCTTTTAAGAAATCAATTTTTCAATTAATAGCTAGATCGCTTTAATACACTCTGAAACGCGAAAAGCCAAGACCTTAGGTTGAAATAACGAAAACTTAAATTTTACCTATAGTCACTCCTGACAGAAATATTCTATCAGTCAACTGTAAAAAATGTTAAAGATTTTCACATTTTTAAGATAAGCTTAAACACTCTAAAATACGCTGAAACATGTAAATCCGAAATCCCAGACTGAAATATTGAATAATAAAAAAGTTTGGTAGTAGTGTGTTTTGGTCACTTTTAAAACCGGCCACGTGCCCACGGAGCCACGTGCCGCGGCAGCTGGCGCCAGCTGCCATGTCACATAGCTTCCGGTGGGGGTTAGAGGGTATATATGAGATGCTGTAGTTATATTTTATGCCATATAGGTTGGGGTGGAGATGGCGATAGTGTTGGCGTTAGGGTGAAGTGAATTTGCGCATAAAATTAAAATTAAAAGTTAGTTCAAAATTGAAATTCGTCGGTGTTAACGAAACTCTATCAGTTGAAGAAAAATTAAGAGTTAGTTCAAAATTGAAATTCAAACTTATAACTGAGATGCGGAAAATATGTCAAGGTCATCCAGAGTAAGTTTTAAAAAATTCTATCCAACTATCACCAGAAATAGTTTTAAGTTGAAGTAGTTGGTGATAGCGGGATAATTGATTCGTGCCATGGGAGAGGTGTTTATCGTTTGAAAGTTGGCGATCGAATGAGAAGCGCCGCCTAGGGAGAGGGCTTATAAAACGGCAACCTTCCCCCACCACCCCTTCCCCCACTCCTTTAGACCAATAACCGGTCGCCGACTCTATGTGGTGAAACTGAACTAGACATGGCGGCCGCCATGGATAATTCTAACCTCAAACCTTAGTTTTGCATTGGTGAGCATGAGCCACCCCCACTCCTTTACCTTTCTTTTATATTTTTAAAACCGAACAGATGTTCGGGCAGGTGTTGGGGGCAGAAATGTTAAAATATTGGGGTGGAGATGGCAATAGCGTTGGCGGTCGGTTGAACTGAATTTGCGAATAAAGTAACTAGGGTTGAACTAAAAGTATACATAAATTAAAAGTTAGTTAAAAACTGAAATTTGACGGTGTTAACAAAACTCTTAATAGTTGAACAAAACTAAAAGTTAGTTTAAAACTGAAATTTAAATTTATAAATAGGATCTGGAAAGTATGTCAAGGTCATCCAGAGTAAGTTTTAAAAAAGCCTACCCAACTACCACCAGAAATAGTTCTAAGTTGAACTAGTTGGTGATAGTAGGATAGGTTGAAGTAACTTTTGAATTTTATTAGTGAACATACAATTAATGTGCAACAGCAGAGTTTAAACAAGTTGAACTTTTGTGATGAATTACAGAGTTGTAAATGCAAACACCGACGACGATGAGAAGGTAAATGCAGAGTCCCCAGATGATGTATTTGAAAAGCTTGAACAAATGTAACATTTCAAGTTGGTTTTCCCGTTCCATTTCCAATCGTTTAATTTCTAATTTCAATTTATCCTCTTCCATTTTAGTTACGAAGGGAACTTCATCCATCATATCCATCATGATTGTGTTAGTGTTTGAAATTTTAGTGATGTTGATAGTTCAGAAGTCGAAGACGGAATAAGAAGTGAAAGGGAGAAATGTTAGTTAAATAAAGAAGTGGTGGGGGGAAGGATGAATTACAAAGAAGTGGTGGGGGAAAGACGTTGCTCTTCATTATTACCATCAGTAGTGTCAGATGGTGCAGGAATTAGATTTAGTAAACTGTCTTCGTCTAAACTTTTAACCTTATCACAAATAGGACAATCGTATGTTATTTCCAAATTCATTTTGATGGTTGTAAAATTATCTACAAGTTCTTGTAAAATATTAAAAATGTCTTGTAACTCTTCTTTAGAGTTTATTTCAAAACTAGAATTCATTCGGGCCAATAGAGAGTTGTTCATTGTTGGAGAGTCGGTGATGGAATGAGGATCGGCGCATAGGGAGGGGGCTTATATAATGGTGACCTTGAGCAGGCGTCTAGGGAGGGGGGCTGTCTAGGGAGGGGGCTTTTATATGGGGAACCTTGAGCTTATGATTGAATAAAATGTTTAGTTCTTCTTCTTCGTCTTTTAATTCAATTATTTGAACCGAAGTAGTTGTTTCATCCTCTTCACTCGATGAAGAAAACAATTCACCAGGATTTAAATATTGAACTACAATTCTGAACCATCTTATAGGATATTCGTCAATGATAGAAAGTAAGTTTTGAAACAATTCTTCCATCTCTTCCCTGTCAGTTATTATATGTTCAAACTTGATAAATTTGTTTTCCATGTTGTTAGTTAGAGTGTTGGAAGTGGAATGATTTAATATTATATAAAAATTAGAACTAGCGGTGGGGGGGGGGGGGGGAAATCTCAAGGTCATCCAAATGAAGTTTTAAAAAAGAGTGTAAAACTGAAATTACACATTTGATGGTTCTACAGGATCGGAATACCAATCTGATCTGTATTTACATCTTTTTATCATATGTGTACAAAAATCATCTTGATGAGAATTGGTGCGTTGACAATGAGCAAGATCTAGAGGGTGAAATTTGAAACATCTTTGAGGACAACATGTATGAAAATATCTTGATTTGTAAAATTTGAAAGTTTGCAATTCCGGTGGTGGTAGTTGTTTTGTTTTGCATTTGCAATAACAAGATCCGAAGAATTCACATTTAGTACAAGCTAACCCATCCACCATCATTGGTCCTAAATCTGTACACTGTTGTTCACAACAGTAACGAGGTTTGTACTTGTATTTTTGCTCTTCCATGTTGACGCTGCGGAGTCCAGTGAAAGAATAAGAGTGTATAGTGTTGAATAGTGAGTTTTATGTACTGTGAAAAGTGGTGGGGGTAATTTCAAGGTCATCCAAATGGAGTTTTAAAAAATTATACCTTACAAGTGTAAGGATTATTAAAATTTAGGAAGTTTGTTTCTCTTTGTTTTCTTCAGACTTTTTCTCTCTCTCCGCCTTAGCCATAGCAACAAGTTCTTCTGTTGATAATGGATGTACTTCAGGAAATTTTAAAATTAATTTAGCTTGATATCCTTCTTTAGTTAATACATCTAAATCTTGTGTCATTTGTTCAACGGTGTTGTAGTCTTTTCCATAGATTTTTCCATCAAGTTGAATCATCATTCTGTACAACATTTTCTTAAATAGGTCTTGTCGTGGTGAGAGCTGAGAAGCGAATGATTATTTATACAAGTATCACATCCTTTTTATTAACTCACATTGATCATGTGATTCTTTAGTTGTAGTTTTGTCTGTCAAAAGTTATTCAACATTGGTAATATTTTTGGAACTTGATGTTATGTTGACCAGTTGGCGATGAAGAAGTTGTAGGTTGTGTAGAAATAAATATTTCATCATCGCAATATTTTGTTTTAGTGAACATTCTTGTATTAGTAGCACTAACATCAAGAGTTAAGTGATAACCACCGGTAAGTAAAACTCGCATTTCGTTGGTTAAATCTTCGAGTTGTTCAAAAGTTGTAATGGTGTTGGTATCATAAGATGCACATTTGACTTTGAGAGACATCTTTTAGTTTTTATATTAAGCGATAGAGTGAGCGAGATGTGTACGGTACGAAAGGTAGTCGTAGACTGATGAATTTTACAAGTAGATTTTCGCTTTTATAATCACACAAAAGTGGGTCAAGGTCATCCCGTGGAATTTTTAAAAAAAGCAACATATTGTAATGTACAAAGACATCACAATATGTTGCTTTTTTTTAATTTTTTTTGTTTTTTCTTCATATCATATTTATTGAAAAACAATTACAAACAAATAGTTACAATGTTATGTACAAACTAATCAGTAGTAGGTGTTACATGAATAGTTAGTTCAGTTGAGTTGTTTCCACTTGGTCCGTGCGAAACCAAATAGAGTGCGCCGGGTTGAACTACACGAAGATCTTCATTTTGAAGAAGTTGTACAAAGCGTCTTGGTAGGAAGATCTGAAATTTTGATTCATCACCAACTGTATATGGAGCCTCGCTCAATGTGCAATTAATAGCATCACCTACTGAAGTTTCCATTTTCTTAATCGTATGAATGATGTAGTGTTTTTCTTCTTTTAGTTCAGAACATTTCTTTGTAGGTAGAATTGATGATTTAGAATGAGCGTTGAACTGATCAACTAAACTTTGAAGTAAGTTATGTGATGCCATCTTGATGTTGTTGTTAATCTTCTTGTTAATAAGAATGTCCGTCGGAGATGTTGTCTCTTCGGAGGTTAGAGTAATACTCATGCTGCGTCATGGTAGCGCTCTCGCTTTTATAATCGACACTACCCCCACTACTGACACTACACCCACCACTTTGTTGAAGGAAATTGTTCAAGCGGTAGGCATTCTTTAAAGCGCACTGCGACCTTCGATGTTTAAAACTTTTTGATGAAATACAAAGTTCGTTGAAGTAGCATTGGAAATCTTTATCAATTATTGCATTAATCACTTCGTTGCTTGTAAATGATTGTATCCAATTTGCTTTTTCCAATCCCCTTGTGTAGATAATTTTAAACTCTTTGCAATAATGATTCATAATGTGCGGCATCATGTTATAATTAATGAAACCTTCATCCCATCTTAAGTTGTGAAAATGTTTGTTCAACCATTTGTTTGTAACTTTCGCTTTAGTTGTTAGTCTATTAAATGGTACTGGAGGTTTGAACAAATAATGATAAACTACTGATGTGTTCATGTCCAAGATTACTAATTCTTTAATAATAAAATTACCATCATTTCCTCGGAAAGCTTGAAATTCAATTATACCTCTTTTAACTTCCATTATATGTGGCGCATTAGAAAACGAAACCCGTTTATTCATGATGAAGTCTTACTAACAACTGACTTAAAAATTGAATGAGCCGATGTTTATAACAGACAGGATTGTTCTTCTTCTTTCACTTCTTGTGCCACTTCATCAATATTAAAATTGGTGTGATAGTTGTTTAATTGTCTCCACATTTCAACTTCTTGAGGTATTCTATTAAAGATTGAAGTATCCACGGGACCGTATAAAATTGGAACAAAAGGTTTTTTGTCCAATGTATCAATTAGATAGTCTTTAATTATTGCACTTGAAAACTATTAGTTGTTTCAAATATCTGGTGACGGGACCGGTAGTACAACTTAAAGTGTAAAATTCTTCTTTAGTGAAATATAATTTAACATTATGTGTAGTTAAATCTCTGAAGCGAACAATTTGTCCTCCACGATGTTTTACTATATCAACTTCAATATTTGATTCCAATAAACTTAATCTTGTTCTTCTTCCAAATGTGTTGTTACTTAAATAGCACTCCAAAAGATGTAAATGTTTCATGAGAGATTCCCAAGTAGTTTCACTGAAAGTAACCATTTTGTTTCCATGATTTAAAATAACAATTGGTGAATAATCCATTGATTTTAAAATTCCAACTGATATACTTTTTGTCATGCATGAAGAAATTGGGTAGATAATCCGAAGAAATACTTCTGTTAAAATATTGGTTGTAATGTTAACTTCAACCTTCTTCCTTTTTACTTCTTTTTCAGCTTTTTCTTCTTCTCTCTTCTTATGTTTGTTGAATTTTAGGAACTCGTCCATTTCTCGTTCAACTTGTTTTTCTATATCTGAACTATTATCATCCATTAGAGGTGTATTTTCTTCTCCGTTAGTAGAATTCATCTTGCGAATGATGTTTCCCATACGACGGTTGAAGATAGAATGAAGTTTCTACTAATTATTTTCTCGCTTTTATATTTTTCGTAAAATCCTTGAAATTTATACAATTACATAATTGTTTGTTTTCAACTTGTCTTTCACAAATGAAATTCTAACCTCAAAAATTAAAGCAGATAATTCTAACCTCAAAAATTTGCAGTTGTTATACAATTCTTTTTAAAGTACATTCTTCACAATTCCGGTCAGCGGTGTGTAAGTAACTATTTTATCATGTAGAATTAGACAGTATGCCGAAGTTCCATCCGCTACTGGTTCTTCAAATTCCATTTCAATTTTTATATCCACACTTGATGATTTTACCGATTCATTTTGTTTTGAACAATCGATTACAATTATTGGAGCCTTGGAATAATACTGGTCAGGTGATAATAGTGGTGTATTAGTCTTTTTATAATATGACGATTGAAATCTTGCATACATATCGTATAAAATAGAAAAACGTTTTTTGCTGAACATGACATTCAAATTGTCATAGGGAAAGAATTGAGAGTTTAGGAAAACTTTACAATTCTTTATTTTACAGTGATCAAATTGACCAGCATTTGCAGTGATAACATCTTTTCGCTTAGTTTGAAAACCGAGTATTATGTACCTTGCTCGTTCCAAGTAAGTTGATGTCTTGACGGTCCATGTTTGTCGTTCTGTCTGAGGTAGTGTAGGGTATTCATGAAATTCCCAACTTCGGAATGGCATCACAATATCACGGTCAGATTTCAACTTTCTCAATAATAGGATTCTATGTTCATCAGCCAATCTTACATGAGGTACTCTCCAAACAACTTTATCCAACTGTAGTTGCCATTCCAGTTTATCTTCCGTAGTTGCAGGGTCTGCAAGTATCAAGTCCTTATTAGTTGAAGATCTGAGTAATACTAATTCTTGTTTGACATTTATTATTACCCGTTTGTAATCTTCAGCGAATCCCAAAAGCAATCGTAAAGGTACATGAAAATCAAAGTGACCGTTGGAAGCTGGTGTTATAGTGTCTTTATCGGGGGCAACCCATCCGGCGGTGACTATTGAATTCTTCTCATGCGGTGTTAATGATGTTAATCCTTTCAATGTCGTTGTTAAACCAACTTTTTTTGTTGAATCAACCGTCACCCCTGATATTTCATATCTTATTTCATCAAAAAGATATGCCATCGGGTTATTTATAAAAGGAACTGTTGAAGCAGTTTTTCCATCCAATTTTAATACCCGTCCTTCGATGTATAAGTAACTTTCACACGGTAAAGTGTAAATATCTTGTTGTTGAATGGGGATCCTTATTTCATCGTTATTGTTTAATTTTGATGAAGGGTAAGGGTTGTGCGTGTGATATTCCTTCTCCCATAGTGTTTCGTCGAACGTTGGTCCTTGAGATATATCCAGGATATCCATCGCTGTTAAGTTTCAATCCAATCTTCTGTAGAAAACGAATGTTGTCCGATGTTAACTCTTCCAATGTTGAGGAGCTACTGAGCTCCTGACTCTTCCGTTGCGGTTTAAATGATAATCCCATGTTGACTTTTATGTTGCTGCTCTGATGTGTATCCGTATAGTAATTGTTTCTCCTCTAAAGTCAACACTATGACCGTCTTGATCCAATATGTTCAGTACGATGTCTGAAATGAAACTGGTGTTTAACGGTAGGTATATCAAGTTTTGTGGCTTCTCAACAATTTTAAAACCGGGAGCCACTGTTGGATAAAATGTATGTAAAATATGTTGATTAACTCCATCTCTATACGATCCGTGTATAATGTTGCACGTGACATCGATACTATTTACTTTCAATATTGTTACAGTTGAATCACCTGAATGAGTAGTTCCAGGAGTTAAGATTTTCTTTTTTGTATCTGTAAATCCAAGTAAACTGCCAATCGACTGTTCCAAGCTGACATCAATATAATATTTTGAAGTTATTTCTGCTTTTAAAGTATTATTGTTTCCTTTAACGGTAATATTGTCTTCTCCGAGTTGTTTCTGTAATAATTGGTTTATATCATCAATTTCATAAGCTCCAGTAGGAAATGTAATTATTTTCAATTCTGAGTATTTTCCTGTAGCATCCTTAGTTTCATAATAATGTAGTAAATTATTCTTCCCTTCCGTAACATTGGGAATTGAGTTGTAGGTAGTCAAATCAAGTAATGCCGCTTCCCATAATCGTTCCTTGGATAGACGCAATGCTGGGAACAGCGTACTTTTCAATGTGGATGAATTTCCACTCAATGACACTGTATACGATGACATCTTAAAGCTGACTGACACTTTTCGCTAGAAACTCCAAACATAAATGCCCACATATTTCAGTATTGTTAGGTTGTTCTTTTTTGTAATTGTAAAAAATGTTTTTTGAGTTTCGAAAATAATGTTGAAGTTCTTTTGGCGGTGGTAGATTGCCAAAACTGTCAAAGTAGTAAACGGTTTGTCCAAGCTTTTTATAGCATACCCAATGAGTACCTGGACCATAGGTGGAATCCAAATTTACTATTCCAGTTTCATTTTTCCATATTTTAGTTGGTAATGCATCTTTCATAAAAACTCCTCGAAAGAATGGTATTTTCAAACATTTCACATAATCATTTAACTGATGATTTGTTAAGGCTTTATTTGGAATTATCAATTGACTCTTCTTATTTAGTACACACGGTATGGTCTTAGGTATAAACCTGCTCCGTTTTTTACCATTTGCCAAACAGAAGTCTTCTTTACATTTGGCTTATGAGTTCTACGACGTCCTTTTTTAATGTTTCCACCTCTTTTGGGAGCGCCTTTCTTTGCAGGTCTTCCTCTGCGACGTTTTCCACCACCTAACTTTGCTTTCGTCTTCATGGCTGTAGTTACTGCCCAAGCCGATGCTTTTTCTGCAATACTTGCGTCACTTGATTTTACTCTTTGCCAAGCTTTTTCCGCTAGAATTTTATCTGCTATTGATCTATTTGTTGAATCTTTATACTTTGAATATGCTATATCGTGTTCCTTGCAAGCTTGATCTAATTTATTAATTCCAGGATCTCCTCTTGCTAAACGCTTTGCCAACTTAGTTCCAGGTCCACAATATTGATAACCTCCAGGAATATGTAATTCGTATGGTAGAGCGTCTATCGCTCGATATACAATAGCACCAACAGGTATCCGTTTAAGCAGGGATAACGCAGCTGAAGTTATACCACGTCCTCTCTTGCCGCTGTCTTGACTATGACTGAGCGATACGGTCTTCATTATGTTGTCTTATATAACTGGCGTGTTTACTCCACGAGATACTTTACACAAATGAATAACTTGTGCAAAATCTTTTATATTTAAAGACTTAGTTATTCAAATTAATTATATACTGATTTATAATTCTATTTTTAATCCAAGCTTCTCTTTCATCGGGTTGAATCATCACATGACTCGTTGTACTAGCTATATGATTGTGGGTATCAATAAGTAAATTGCCCACTATTCTTATTAAACAATCTAAAGTTACAGCATCTTTCGGATGTTGAGGATCTTGTAACTGCATAATACGTTTATCATTACATGTGTAAGCTGTTGAATCACTTTTTGATGTTTTTATGACTTGTCCAATAGTAGCAGCATCATTTGAATCTTCACCTGGTAAAATATTAATTATTTTTTTCATCTTTGCATCATATTGGGTCCCAAAGTGTTTATCCCAAGTTATGGTTTGTTTCATTGTAACACAATCATTTTCTTCGTAACCAGGATAAATATCTTTTATTCTTCTATTACGACCATTGTATGTACCTAATGTACCACCACTCGCAATTAATGTTTGCACCATTAGAGGTACATCTGTATCTTTTATACCAAATCTTCCATTTGTTATTGTTTTATGTCCTGCATCCCATTCATCATTATTTCCTTGCATTAAATTAAACTTTTCATTTCCATGTATAAATTTATCTCCCCGCTTTAACACGGCATCTTCATGTTTTACAAAATTGGATGTTTCCTTTTTTAATTCTTTAGATAATTGTTCCATAGTAACAGCATCTTTTGGTTGAGAACCGAACTTTACATTTGTCAATGTTTTTCCATGACAATCGATTCCATCAGCATCTTGTAAAATACAGTTGTCCTTGATGTATTTTAGGTTTACAGCATCACCGTCTTCTTTTGGGTATCCAATGTCATTTATAATAAATTTATAAAAAGAAAATCCATGTTCAGTTTTTTCAGGTATTATAGAATGTAAATATTCTTTATTAACTGAATCTTTATCATTTTTGGGATTTCCCACGTTGGTTATTCTATAATTTCCAGCATTATACGTTTGTCCATCTTTTAAGTTATTACCCCATTGCAATTTTAAAGTATTTAAAAGTTCAGATGATAAGTACTCTTTAGTAATTGCATCAGAACCTTCAGTTGGTTTACCAACATTAATTAATCTATGTGATTTAACTTCGTAAGTATTCTTATGTAATTTTAATGATGTTGAAGTAGCTTCTTTTACTGTCTTCAAATTTGCTCCATCAGTATCTTCTTCTGGATCTTTAACTAGTTTTAAACGTTTATTAATTATGCTATAGTCACCTTCAGGTGTTTGCGGTAATCCACTTCTTTTTCTGTCTTCTCCAACTTGCACTCCTAAAGCGGAGTACCGTCCGAACTTGTCGACGCTCATGTTAGAACTGATACGTCTTATGCTTGCACCTCTTTTATATCCACGGACAATTATACGACTATACCGCGATTCCTAAGTTCATCAACTAGAGCCACCCATTCATTATTCAAACCTGTATGACCAGCTTCCATGGCTTCATGCAATAGTCTCATTCTATCAACCAATTTATTGATATCGTTGTAGTAAATCACATTTGTATTGTATAGATTTTTCATCAATCCTTTACCAGATGTTGAAGTATCTCCTTTACTCTTTTTACCATGTTGTTCAAGAAGTGATAAATCCATAAGTGATAAAGATTTTCTTTTCAGTGGTTGTCTTACCGCTGGTGCAGTACGTAATGTTGGCAATTTTCGTGGAGGAAACAACTTTTTTATAACGATGTTATATTTTGCTGCACGTGAACGATTAATCATTCCATCCTTTAAGTAGTTTCTTTTATGAGCGTTAGTATTTTGTAGAATCTCCTTAAAAACACTTAAATCTTTGGATGAATATCTTAGTGGTATGTTTTTAAAAATTAATTCATATAATCCTTTTGTTCCTTTATATCTATGCTCACCAATAATGATGTAATCGTCTTGTGTTATTTCAAGCTTTGAATCGCCAATCTTCAATTCATTCCCATCAATTCTTGCTCCGTATACGTGTGATCTACTCAAATTCGGGTTTGATTTCATGTCATGTAGCATTTTCATTATATATTTTCTTCCAAGAGGTCCATGTTGTAATATATCGCTACTCAATTGAGTTAAATTTGGAATAGATTGTTCAGCTTCAGGTATTGGCTGTTCTTCTTCCTTTTCAACAATTGGTTCTTCTTCTTTTGTTTCTTCTTGCTCACTAGCACTTGTATATGAATCATCATCTTCTTCTTTTTTTAATGCTTGTACTTCTTGTTTAGAAACTGGTAGTAAAACATCTCCTTCATAACGAGGTTTACCAATAGTTTCTGATATCTGTTTTAAAGGTTCCGTAATAGGTTTAAATGTAGTCTCTAGAAATTCTTCTCTTTCACTTAAACCCATCCTCAATGCACGATTCTTCATCCTAATAGAATCACTGAGTGATTTTATTTCTTTCAATAGTTTTTCTTGATTCACCATGTTTACACTGTGAAGTTCAACGTGTAACTAGATGTAGCATCGGTAGTTCAACGCATAAATACAAATTTATCCAACCCTATACGATATCTACCATTTTTAATATCTTCTTCCTTCATAATAACGAGAAAGCTATATTTCTCATTCCATGCTTTGCCACACATCTCTTTAAATTTTTCAAATGGCATATCCGCATTTACATGATCATTATATATATGCTTTAAATTTGTTTCATCTTGCTTGAAGATGATCAACATATTTGCATTGTCTCTTATAAGTTGTTTTGGAATTTTACTGTATGTTTGACCAATATAAATGCTATCAATATTATGATGTCTTCCCATAGCAAAATAATTCCTTATTGTGTCATGATTTTCACAAGAAACATCGTCAAATATAAAAAATAGAAAATGGTTTTGCTTCATTTGGTTGCATAATTGTTTCACTGGCATTAAACTTGTAAAAATTCACTTCAGGTACACTTGCAAGTACTTTATCCAATAATTGATATTTTGGTTGTTGCAATGATTTTGAAAAAATGTATATATTATTAAAACGCAATCCTTTAGGATTAGTTATAAGGTTAAAAACAACATTAGTTTTTCCACAATTTGAAGGACCAGTTATTAGACATCTTATCGTATTTGGTAGTAATTCACCATGTTTTCCATGATTTAACTTATCATTGTCAACTGTCAATTCATCAATGTTATTGATATTAAATCGGTCTTTTTGTTGTACAATCTCCATCTTGTATAAAGGTTAAACACACAATGAGCTATTAAACAACTATACTAAGTCTTTTGAAGGAATCCAAGAGTCTTCACTTTTATCAAACCCTAACCACCGGACTTTAACCATATCCTTTTTCCTTTGTAAAATCTTCTCGACAAGATATACATCACCGACTGTTGATTTCAACAATTCGTGTCCGTAAAATCCACCTTGAAGTAATTCACCCTTGTTATCCTTTAATAAATAGGTTTCAGGTATAGTTGGTTGCACTTTATAAATTGTAAATACTTCATTAGTCCAATTTGGTAGATATCTTTTACTAAATACACCTTTGTATTTGCTTATACGAACTTTATCGTTGACCTTGAACTTCTTTGGTTGCAATTTTTCCAATTTCGGTGTTGTATTATTTTTAATGCGTTGTAATACAATTTTGGCATTAGCACTATTTACCTGGATAGGTTTCATTCCAATGGTACGATGATATTTGTTGTTATACTCTTTTATAAGTTGTGGTAATATGTCATACCACACGTATGATCCTCTTTTTGAAAATTTTTTATACATCGCACCTTTTAATGTTCTATTGAATCTTTCAATTATTGAAGCTTTAACTTCAGAATTTGTAGAATAATGATTTATTTGATATTTCTTCATCAAAGCTCCAAAGTCTTTATTAAAATATTCTTTTCCATCATCGGTCTGTAGATGTTTAATTTTAAATTTATTTCTTTGTATTGTGGTTTCCATAGCTTTTGTAACACTTTTACCAGTCTTATCCTTCATTGGTAAAGCGTCAGCTATTTCAGTAAAACAGTCTATAATTGTTAAAATATATTTAAATCCTTTATTTAATTTACTGTGCGGTATCATTTCAATGAGATCAGCTTGATAAAGATCATTCATTCCTTTAATGATTGTACTTCTTCTTGGAAATCTTCTTCTTGCTGGTTTATGTAGTTCATTTACAATCTTGTCCTTCACACTTTCCATCTTCAGATGTTGCTTGTACACTGCATGTAAAAATACTGATCCATAGAATAGTTTATTCTCATTTATATAGTTTGAATATAGGTCAAGGCCATTTCATATTAGTGTAAAAAAGAGGGAACATGGCATTGGGCTTGCCATGTCCCCTCTTCTTTACGGAAAGGAAAAAGGAAGAAGGTAGAGGACGAAGAATAGGTTTACTGGTCGATAGGGTTTAGAGAGTAGTGGCCGAATGGTAAAGTATTAATTTTATCTTCTAAAATATGGCGCTTGTCATCTTTGTAGCTTAATGCCCACTTTGTTTGTTTGACACTAAAAAGTTGATGATTATAACTTCTAATAGTGTTGAACGTTGCAGTTGTTTCAACATTTTCAAACAAACATCTTTTATAATGTTCAAACTGTACATTCTTCTTCAGGAAAGAAGTTTTTATTCCTTTGGCCTTCTTCGTGACTTGATGTTCGTTCCTCTCGTTTATGTATAGTTGAAATGAATACAGTTTGGACATTAATGCTACAATTTCCATCATCGGCACACCATTTGTTTCATCTTTAAATTTTCCCAATACTTTCTTATTTCTGTCATAGTCGTAATTTGGATGATCCTTAGGATAATCGGAAAAGTCGAAATCATCTTTATATATAAAGGTGCGTAGATCTTCATACATGTCATTTGTTTTAATCCAGTAAATTAGTGCATCCGTGTCCATATATGCAATACCAATGTTCTCTCTTCCATAATAGTTAACCATCTTCTTATAATGAAACTCGTACATATGTGTTTTTGAAATATCCAAGATTGACATTCCAAGATACAAAGGACGATCCATTGTAACTGACTTCTTGTTCATGGAAATAACAACTAGATTTTCATTAATAATTATAGATGAACCAAAGTTTGGTTGTTGCACCAATTTCTGTAATTTTACTGGATCAGTTACCAATTTGATATCCTTATGTTTCCTTTTGTTTTCCAAAGTCTTGCCAAATATTGCGTTATTCATTAATTTGAAAAAATCTTTTTGAAAACTTGATGTAGCGGTGGCTCTTCTTCTTGTGTTGTTGTCGATGTAAGGTTTTAACCAACAAGATTGAGAAAATTGTAGTACTCGATTAATTTTTGTAATTCTCAATCCTAAGTCTAAAGCTTGTTGTATCATCCAGTAATGTCCAACATATCGAGACTTGTCGGTTAAAGTCATCATTAATTTTGGCCATCTTCCAGTAGGGGAAATTTCAGTCTTCGGAAGAAGTGGTAAATCATAATGTTGATCATGAAGATGTTCAGGATATTCAAAATTAACATCAAAAATGTAACCAGTTTCACCATGCTTCGGTATATCCATTATGTTTCCAATCGATTCTGGATCTATCCATTTAAAATTATCATATGGAAGGGGATTCGACATTGCCCATCCGTATAAGTTATTTGCATCGAAATAACCTAGGAATGTTGTTGGTTTTGATGCATCATAATCGGGCAGATACTTGTTGTTCGCCTTGAAATGTCGTGTAACGCTTTGCGTCAATCCCCCTCGAACTCCTGACTCTAACATCATAACCATATCTATATCAGTAAGAAGTTGTATTTTACAATTTGTTTCTTTCAACATAGCTTGCCATGCTAATCCAGGTGAAGTGTACGAATGAAGAGGGTCCAATCCATATGCCGCAAAACATGTATTTCTAAATTCTTCCATTATATCACATAGTAAAGTTACATCCAATTTAACATAAAAATCTGAATATTCTCCCAATGTTCTAAATCCTAAATCGTTCCATACTTTACATGCATGATCATAGTCCTCTTGAGATATGTCCATGTCATAAAGTTTACTTTTGAATTCTTCTTTAGCCGGAAGTGATGTTTCATTAAATCTTTCTAAACTGTCTATGTAATCATATGGAAACACACCTTTCCGAAGTACCAAATCCAGTTTGTCGTTATTTACAATCTTTTTTGTTTCGATGAAATCTTGTTTCCTTAAATTTTCTGAAAGTTTGGATAAACTCGACGGCATAAATCTGTAGGAGTCCAAGAATCTTAATTTTATGTTTCCAACTTCTTTGGAAAAACTTATGAACTTCTCTGAAGTTTCAGCTAACACATCGATTTTACCGTCGTCTCTTCCTAGTTCAGGTATTATAAAATGAGCATCGTACCCGCTGAGGTTATGCAGAACCACAGGAATAAATAGTGGTAAACGATAGCTCAAGTTGCATTTATTACAAGCAGCACCCCTGTAATAACCTGTGAGGTGATCGTGATCTTTAACTTTATAATTCTCAATAGTAAAATCATTTTTGCATAAGAAACAACGAGTTGCATTTTCATGTTGAATTTCTTCTTCTTCCTCCATCGGTTTCATTGGTACAATATTTGTATATAATCTTTGTGCATTTCCAGCTATTGAATATAAGTGATCAAGAAATATTTTTTCTACATTTTCACCACGATATACTAGAGGTTCTGAAGTTAATCCATATCTGTTTAAATGTTCTTCTGATAATGTTGATTTAACCATTAAACAAAAACTATTTGGTTTGTGCATTTGATATTTGACACTTTTTCTAGCTTCACAATTTTCATCTTCTATAGGAATTAGTGTTGATTCAAAGTCCGCATATACAACTATAGGGATACGGTATTGATGATGAACCTTTTGAAATGTAACAAATGCTCTGTTTTCCGAAGGTAAATTAATCTTTGCTTCATAATTATTGTTACATAGCCTTTTGTGCTCTTGTAACCATTCTCTTCCTTGTCTTCCTTCTCGTTGAAAATTAAAACATCTCTTGCAAATTATCTTTCTGTGTCGAGCTTTAGAAAGCTGCTTGTTAACAAGAGAGTCGAATTTCTTAATGTACACATAGTGAGACACATCTCCTCGCGTTAGTAGTAGTAAATCCGTATGATCTGGTAGCTCTTCTTTTACAACACGTAAAGGATACACTTTGTTTGAACTATCTAATGCAAAAACATTGATAGATGTACCAGGATTTTTCTTCTCAAATTTTGATATATCTTTCAGTGATACAGGGTAAGTAATTCCTTGAAAATTGTACCTATGTCTTTGATTTTCATAGTGTTGGTTAGGTTTATCGAAATGATTTGGTACAAACTTAGATGTCATCGCATATCTAAAACATTCATTATCTTGATTTTTCACATTAATACATGATCTTGTATCCTTGATTCTTTTGGGCAAAGGAATGTAACTAGATCCCATTAGTCCATATCCATGTTTATGAACTCTTATATCTAATAATTCAATACTTGTAAGACTCCATCCGGATCCTCTTCCTTCGTGTTCCTGAATTTTTGTTAATATTTCTTCTATACAGTTTTCTACTATTGAATCAATGTTTGAACTTTCCATAATGGTTCGGTTTTTTGTTATGAATCCTCTTGGTGATAATTCTTCTTGTACATTTATAAACATAGCTTCTAGTAGTAAACCAAATTTAAGAAAGTTCAATCTTTTCAATTCTTCTTTTAAAGTTTTACTTACAATTGGTTTTGCTTCTCTAATAAATTCTTCTAGCTTCAAGTTTTCATTTTGAATCTTATGATGCATTACTACTTTACCGGGTAATGCAAATACTTGTAGATTCGGTAAAGTAGTTGAAGATGTTGCAGTTATTTCATCTTGTTCTTCTTGTTCTTCTTGTTCTTCTTGTTCTTCTTGTTCTTCTTGTTGTTCTTGTTGTTCTTGTTCTTGTTGTTCTTGTTGTTCTTGTTCTTGTTTTTCTTCTGGGTTGTTGTGAATTAGTTCTTTATGACAGTCTAATAGAATTTCATCGTGGAACGATTCCGAACATTTATCGCAACAATACATGTTGAGATGTTTACTCTTCGAAATTTCACCAAGAAATGAAATGGGCTCTCATGTTCCTCCTTTTATAACGGTTCCCCCACCACTATTTCATCTTCTTCACTATCCAAGGAAATCAAACATTTTGAACAAAAATATTAACCTTCTACAAACTAATTGTTCATTCGTGTTCTTTATTCCCATTGGAGTTTTAGTATATACTTCTTTATATTCAAGCTTTAACGAACTTTCCCCCACCCAACTAATTGTAGTTACTTTTAGGTGAAAATGGCTACAGCACAGACACTTGGTTAAACTAAATTTGTCCATAAATTAACTAAAGTTAAACTAAAAATTCGCATAAATTAAAAGTTAGTTCAAAACTAAAATTCGACAGTATTAAAAAAAACTCTTACAGTTGAACAAAAATAAACGTTAGTTCAAAACTGAAATTCAACAGTGTTAACCAAATTCTAACAGTCGAACAAATAGGTCAAGGTAATCCAATTTAACGCGAAAACGAGGAATAGAGCACTAAGTGGCATGTTAGTCCATTACCACAAAGTGATCTATTCCTCGTTCTCTATTCTACATCTACTTTTTTGGGTTTACTTATTTATATTAAAATGTTCAAATTTTACTATGTAGAATGTCCATTCTTGCTCTTCAACTCTTCGATTGTTTTTAGCAAATATTCGTTAGTTTTCACCAAAGTCTTCATTTTGCTACATCCAATTTCAATGGAAGGAATTATAAGTTGTAATTTTATAAGTTCAATCTTTTCTTTCTTGCGAATTTCTCTCTTTATTATGTTTTTCCTTATTTTTGCTGAAGATTTAAACTCCATGTTGTTTCTGCTAAAGCCACAATAATAAAAGTCTCTTCAAACAACCTGCATTTATACACATTCCCCCACCATTTTATAATCCCCACTCCTTTCCCCCTTCTTTATAGGATTTGAAAGGGATAGGGTGTAGGGTGGGGGAAGGGTAATTTTGTTATTACACTAGTTGTGCAAGAAAATAGCCGCCAGTGTCCACACCTTGTTCATAGCACTCCATCATAGATTGTGCCCACTGCAACATGCGGTCTCTGTCATTTGGTGTGACAAGGAAAGAATGACTATCACCATACAATATAAAAGAGTCAATTCGTACATAACATCCTGAGTCCAACCATTTATTAGCTTCAGCCATAAACTTTTCTATTGTATCAAATGGAAATTGTGGATCAATTGCTATGACTTTACGTTCTTCACTAAGTTCAACAGTATAATCATCATCGTCCTCATCATCTTCACTTTCACTGTCATTACTTAAAGTGTCTTCAGATTCTTCAAAAACATCAGAAATTTCGGAAAAATTGAAATTTTCATTCAGATGAGGAGGCATTTTGAAGCAAGAAATATTGTAAACAGCAGAGACGAAACGACAAGAGCGGCGTGTAGAAGAAAAATGAAGGGGTGACCAACGCTCGCTCCGCTTTTATAATAGTATGCAAATGAGGGGTAGGAGCTGACCGTGACCAGTCATCGACCCAAAGGAGTGGGGGGAAGTACTTTTCTTACTACTTGGATGGAAGTAGGTTAGTAGGTCACGAGACTTAGAGTGTTAAAAAATAATGGGGGAGAAACACAACGCTGTAACGCATTGTGTTTCTCCCCCATTATTTTTTTAAGCAACAATTTGGAAAAAACTAAGTGAATTTACTGTTTACGCCCCCACCTTGTAATACGATCCTTTTTATCCCTGAGGAGAAAGTCTTGAGAATCTAAATTGTTAAATCTCTTCTCTTTACACAAATTCTCACAAACTCTAATTTTATATTTTAAGCCGTTACATTTTGCTAAAATGTGTTGGTGGTCAACAACACTTAGAAAAAAATATTTCAAACCTTTCTTAAGCCTCTCTCCTCTGACGGATATTATTTCAGGATCGTCTTCAACGGTGGGGGTTTCTGTCAGTTGTGGTCCAGAAAGATGTTTCACGACATGTACACGGCAAAAACTTTCGTTTTTAACACATTTCCTCCCACAAGCTGATCCTTTCTTAATTCCCCTGGTGAGCACTTCAGGGCAAGTAGTGGGACGGCTAAATGCCCTACGACGCTCTTCTTGTAATAATTGAAATTGCTCTGAAGGAGCAGGCTTAGGAGCAGGTTTGGGAGTAGGCTTAGTGGATTTAGTTTTATGATAGGTGTGGTCTTCAGGCATAGTAAGTGGTGGGGTAGGAGGCAATGGTGACAGTGGAATGACAGGTGTACTAAGACGATGAAGCAAAATTTCAAATGAAGGGGTATTAGGACGGGGAGCTGGCTTCTGTGGAGGCGGCATGATGGTTGATGGCGGTGTAGAGTCGTTTAAAAGCGAAGTAGAAGGCGAAGGCGGTGAAAAAATGCTTCGAAGTTTAGAAGTCTTGGTAGGCGGAAGAATAGTGCCAGAAGTTGAAGGTTGGGATCCAAGTTGCTTCTTGTACCAGTCAGGAGGATTTTTCAGACGAAGAGTTTTCTTAGGTGCAGTAACAGCCGTAGTAGAAGTTGAAGTAGAAGTAGAAGTTGAAGTAGAAGTTGTAGTTGGCAGAGATGACATGGTTGTGGCTCCAAGTTCGCAGCGTAACGTCTGGAATCAGAATGAAATGTTAGCCGCAGTCGGTGCGTCTTTTATAACAATATGCAAATGAGAGGGGTAGCAGCTGGCCGAGACTGATTATTGACCTGGGAGGTGGGAGAAAAGGGGAAAGAGAAGGTATTTATTTTAAATAATTCGCATAACTTTTGACTAAAATAAGATAACCACATTCTTCTTTTACCAAAATGTTTGTCTTACATAGACCTTTTCAATGATGTATCGCTTGTCCAAATCCGTCAATCCGTTATCAAGTTATAGCCATTTTAATTGTTCAGGTCATGACCGGTCGTTCACCCGGAGTAGTGGGGGAAGGAGTGGGGGTAGGAGTGGGAGAAGGGGGGGGGGGTGGGGGGGGATCGACTCCATTTTTTGGGGGGGGATCGACTCCATTTTTTCGGGGGGGGGGGGGGAATCGACTCCATTTTTTCGGGGGGGGGTCATTGACCCTTCCAAAAGTGGGTCAAGGTCATTCAAGATTTATAATGATCCAAGGTGATGGGAACAGTAATACTGTTCCCACCACCCTGTTTGCCTAACGGTTCCCACTCCCAACCCACTAGTTACGTTCTGCAAGGGACATCGACGCAATTTTGTTTGGACCGTCCGGGTCTACCGTAACGGTCCGGTCCGGGTCTACCGTAACCATGAATTCCAAGGGAAACTGGAACAGCTAATGCAGACACGCAACTCTAACACCCACCCAACTAATCCCACCCAATCATATTCCTAAACAAAATGCAAAAACCTAGTCCGCAATTTGCGGATGTCCCACCCCTTCTAAGTGAAGTTCAACGGAACTTCTGAATTTACATTTAATCTACCCCCTAACATCTAGCTGTAAGGCAAAACAACATTAATTAGTAATACCAACACTTAAAACTAACAAAACATCATTATTAAAAAACCAAATAATTCAACACAACCAAATACCATCATTATTCTTAAAATTAATACACCTTAATGCTAAACCCAACTTATAACTAACATCGCAATGCGCAAATTATTTCTTAAATTAAATACAACTTAAAACTAAACACACACACACACACATACCACATTGCATTAAAAAACGCAACATAGTAGAAGAAGTTCAAATATATATAGGCCTACTATATATTTGAAACCTCTTGCTGAGTCGCCAACAACCTTTCGCTATGAAAGTTTGTTGACGACTGACGCTAAGATCAGGCTCGTATTGCTCCTCGGATTCTCGAGTAGTGGGGGAAGTTGTTTCACTCCAGTACAGTGTTCAATCCAGTCCAGTTCGCAGCAGTGTAAAAGGAAGGCAAAGGAGTGGGGAGCGGCGCATGCGCAACAACACAAAACCAAGGTTTGAGGTTAGAATTATCCATGTGCAATAGCGCTAAAGTGAGTAATACAGGACTAGGCGCATGCGCATAGCATAGACTGATTCCGATCCGGAGAACTCGTTGCATGCGCAGCAGGTTTGAGGTTAGAATTATCCATGGCAGCTGCCATGTTTAGTCTGGTTTCACCACATAGAGTCAACAACCGGTGGTGACCGGTCATTGGCCTAAAAGGAATAGGGAAAGGTGGTGACCGGCCATTGACCCAGAGGAGTGGGGGAAGGAGTGGGGGAAGGGGGGGGGAAGGGGGGGGGGCTCCATTTTTTCGGGGGGGGAGGGGGGAGGGGGGGAGGGGAGGGGGGGGAGGGGGGGGGAGGGAGGGGGGGGGTCATTGACCTTTCCGGTCGGTCATTGACCCCAAGGAGTAGGGATAGACACAGAACCCTACTTCTCTTACTACTCAGGTGAAAGTCGGTCAACCAGTCATTTGCTTGCCATCTGCCGCCATCTGGCTGGAGTTATTGCCTCTATAAAGGTGGGTAGTTTATCGCGCTACAAACATTCATTGCCTCGCATCCGCTCGGTCATCATCTCTCGTTAGTTTTATGTTATGACTACTTTACTTACTAGGTTTGAGGTTAGAATTATCCATATAATAGCCTTTGTAAATTCTAACCTATAAAATTACTACTCTGGCTTTCTGTTTCAATTTCTTTTACACTTCATTTTATATCTCAGTCTTCTTTTAACCTCTGAACTTAACACATCGGTTATGATGACTGCACAATGTTTAAAATTAAAGCTTTTGCGAACACAACACATATTACGAAGTACTTCTAAACCTTCAATTTCAAAGTGTAGAACTAATTTAAATAGAGTTAGGAAGAAATACAGTTTTAACCCATTATACTCTTCAAAGACTTCGCAGGTTAATGTTGATGATAGTGTTATTTACAACATTTTGCATTCTATGTTACAATTCAACAACTTTGAACTTGTTACACCTATCGACTGTGTTCAACAAGTTTTTTTATTTTACCCCTACTATTCCTCATATAAGCGCTGTCACCACAATTCCTACTTCATGCTCCTCTATTCTCTTCAGCTGAGCTAAGATTTGAGGTTAGAATTATCCATGGCGGCCACCATGTCTAGTTCAGTTTCACCACATAGAGTCGGCGACCGGTTATTGGTCTAAAGGAGTGGGGGAAGGGGTGGTGGGGGAAGGTTGCCGTTTTATAAGCCCTCTCCCTAGGCGGCGCTTCTCATTCGATCGCCAACTTTCAAACGATAAACACCTCTCCCATGGCACGAATCAATTATCCCGCTATCACCAACTACTTCAACTTAAAACTATTTCTAGTGATAGTTGGATAGAATTTTTTAAAACTTACTCTGGATGACCTTGACATATTTTCCGCATCTCAGTTATAAGTTTGAATTTCAATTTTGAACTAACTCTTAATTTTTCTTCAACTGTTAGAGTTTCGTTAACACCGACGAATTTCAATTTTGAACTAACTTTTAATTTTAATTTTATGCGCAAATTCACTTCACCCTAACGCCAACACTATCGCCATCTCCACCCCAACCTATATGGCATAAAATATAACTACAGCATCTCATATATACCCTCTAACCCCCACCGGAAGCTATGTGACATGGCAGCTGGCACCAGCTGCCGTGGCACGTGGCTCCGTGGGCACGTGGCCGGTTTTAAAAGTGACCAAAACACACTACTTTTGGTTTTGTATGGGCAATCAGGACTCTAACAAATTTACCAACACCCAGCGTAAAAATGACTATCTTTTAAGAAATCAATTTTACAATTAATAGCTAGATCGCTTTAATACACTCTGAAACGCGAAAAGCCAAGACCTTAGGTTGAAATAACGAAAACTTAAATTTTACCTATAGTCACTCCTGACAGAAATATTCTATCAGTCAACTCGCAAATTTTAGTATAAAATGTTAAAGTTTTTCAAATTTTTAAGATAAGCTTAAACACTCTAAAATACGCTGAAACATGTAAATCCGAAATCCCAGACTGAAATATTGAATAATAAAAAAGTTTGGTTTTGTATGGGCAATCTGGACTCTAACAAATTTACCAACACCCAGCGTAAAAATGACTATCTTTTAAGAAATCAATTTTTCAATTAATAGCTAGATCGCTTTAATACACTCTGAAACGCGAAAAGCCAAGACCTTAGGTTGAAATAACGAAAACTTAAATTTTACCTATAGTCACTCCTGACAGAAATATTCTATCAGTCAACTGTAAAAAATGTTAAAGTTTTTCAAATTTTTAAGATAAGCTTAAACACTCTAAAATACGCTGGAACATGTAAATCCGAAATCCCAGACTGAAATATTGAATAATAAAAAAGTTTGGTTTTGTATGGGCAATCAGGACTCTAACAAATTTACCAACACCCAGCGTAAAAATGACTACCTTTTAAGAAATCAATTTTACAATTAATAGCTAGATCGCTTTAATACACTCTGAAACGCGAAAAGCCAAGACCTTAGGTTGAAATAACGAAAACTTAAATTTTACCTATAGTCACTCCTGACAGAAATATTCTATCAGTCAACTCGCAAATTTTAGTATAAAATGTTAAAGTTTTTCAAATTTTTAAGATAAGCTTAAACACTCTAAAATACGCTGAAACATGTAAATCCGAAATCCCAGACTGAAATATTGAATAATAAAAAAGTTTGGTTTTGTATGGGCAATCTGGACTCTAACAAATTTACCAACACCCAGCGTAAAAATGACTATCTTTTAAGAAATCAATTTTTCAATTAATAGCTAGATCGCTTTAATACACTCTGAAACGCGAAAAGCCAAGACCTTAGGTTGAAATAACGAAAACTTAAGTTTTACCTATAGTCACAATTGTTAAAGTCCCCAAGGTCATCGCAATTCCCCTCACCACTTTCCTTATACCTAGGCCACCCGTAGCCGTACGGTCAGTCGCTCTGCGACTGTCGTGGGGTGCACACTGGTGTTGGCACTCTGCTGTACGGTTATAAGTTAAAGTTTAGGATTTATCATGTACAACAATACAAACTTAGCAAATTATAACATTTTAGCCAGTTCAATTTACCACACTTACACTTATTTGGCGAAAACATAAAACTGTTGTACCATGAGTAAATTTTTCCAAGTGTTGGTTCAAACCTGGGGGTACGTCTGTTGAGATGAAAACTTTAACTCTGATCGTACGAAGAGTAAATATTTCTAAGTGTTTGCTCAAACCTTTAGGTAGCTCAACGCACGGGGACGGGCTGTGAGCCGGCTATGAGCGGGGCCGCCTTATATCTCCACCGGGCTACCACACCCAGGGGCGCCATCGGTGGCGCAGGGGTGGGGGTGCTACCAGGGGCGCAGGGTTGGGGGCGCCACTGGGGCGCAGGGGTGAGAGCGGGGATTACCGTCTCTATTGATGTAAGTATTTTACAAGTTTTCAGCTCAAGGTCACCACACTTTAACTCTGGGACGACATCGACTTGTGGTTTCTCTGTGTTTTGACTCAAGGTCATCACACTTTACCTCTGGGACGACATCAACTTGTAATATTTCTATGTTTTCACTCAAGGTCCCAACACTTTAACTCTGGTGCAACATCAAATTGTCATACCAAGACAAATGCTCAAGGTCACTACACTTTAACTCTGGACCAACATAGGCTAAAATATTTCAGAACTTTTCCCTCAAGGTCACCACACTTTAACTCTGGGACGACATCGACTTGTGGTTTTTCTGTGTTTTCACTCAAGGTCATAATACTTTACCTCTGGGACGACTTCAAATTGTAATGTTGTTATGTTTTCACTCAAGGTCGCCACACTTTAACTCTGAATCTACTTAAACTTGTCATACCAAGAAAACTTTAGTTCTTATGCCCAAGGTCACCACACTTTACCTTTGGGACGACATCAACTTGTAATATTTCTATGTTTTCACTCAAGGTCACCACACTTTAACTCTGGGACAATATCGACTTGTATTATTTTTATGTTTTTTTACTCAAGGTCATTACACTTTAACATCTACATTTAAGGTAGCACCAAAACGGTGCTACCTGGCGTGACATTTTCAAGTTTCCCAAGGTCATCGCAATTCCCCCCACCACTTCCCATATACCTAGATTACGCGGAGCCTAATAGTCAGTCGCTCGGTGTCTGTCGTAGGGTGCACATCGCGGTTGCAGTAATGGTTAGAGTAAGGCAGCCGGGCCAGTTCAAGGTCACCCGAGCAGTGTCACATGACAGACTCAAGGTCATTACACTTTAACTCTGGGCCAACATGGGGTAAATATTTCTAATTTTTTCCTCAAGGTCACCACACTTTAACTTTGGAACAACATAGGCTAAATATTTCTGAGTTTTACTCAAGGTCGCCACACTTTAACTATGAGACAACATCGACTTGTAATATTTCTGTGTTTTGACTCAAGGTCTTAACACTTTAACTCTGGGCCAACATGGGGTAAATATTTATAATTTTTTCCTCAAGGTCACCACACTTTAACTTTGGAACAACATAGGCTAAATATTTCTGAGTTTTACTCAAGGTCGCCACACTTTAACTATGAGACAACATCGACTTGTAATATTTCTGTGTTTTGACTCAAGGTCTTAACACTTTAACTCTGGGACAACATCGAATTGTCTCCCCAAGAAAACTTTAACTCTTATGCTCAAGGTCATCACACTTTAACATTTAAGGGACTAATTAACATTTAATTTTAAGGTAGCACCAAAACGGTGCTACTGCACTTTTGCTATTTCTCGTAGAAATTGGCTCCAAATCCTCAAGGTCACGAGGACTCTGAAGAGTAGAATAGTCTCTCTACTCTTTGACTTTTTTTAAACTCCATTTGAATGACCTTGAGATTTCCCCCACCACTTCCCATATACCTAGAGTACGGGTCACTTCTCGAGCTGGTTCAAGGTCACCCTCGAGGTCACCCACAACACTTGTACTCTAAGTGTTGGCTATACCCCCACCACAACTGGGTCCCTAGGCTGCACAACACTGCTTCGCCAGTATGTCTCCGGCTTCCATGCGGTGCGTCTCGCTGTTCTCTAGCTCTCTATATGTAAGTAATTTTACAAGTTCTGAATGTAGGTCACTACACTTTAACTCTGGGACGATATCAACTTGTAGTATTTCAGTGTTTTGACTCAAGGTCATCACACTTTAACTCTAGCACGTCGGTTATCGTACCAGAGGTGCTCAATAACCTAACTTGTAATGTTTAGGGTGGCGTTTGCACGCCACGTGGTATCGCCATGAGTGTCCAGTCCAAGTTTTAAGTTAAATTAATTTTACTGTAATCTTTTCCAATTCCAATTCGTTTTGCCAAAGACTAAGGTGTCGCTTTATAAAGTGGTATTTCTCTAAAGTTATAGGGGATTGCAGGGATACAATTAGTTTGTTTAGGAGACTCTTCATCTTGGAGTTTAACGCAATTTCCACTTTGACTTTGCTTCCTCGACTCTCACAGCCTAAGCTGTACAGAAATGTTTCTTCTAACGCCAACTCGGGCCAAGAGAACAGTGTGTTGACTGTAGGACAGCTCATGGTGAAGTGATGCGATACTCCAGCGTACAACCTCACCTTCCCCCACCACTGTGACCTTCCACCGCTCCTGCCGTTTCCCCCACCACTTTTCCCTTGACTCCTGCGCTAACAACAGTCTCTTAGTATTGTGCGGACTTTTGTGAGGGGAAGCCATGTCGCGGGACGTTTTAGGTAAGAAACTTAGCCGTGTTAAGACTTTATTAGTTGCTCACTGTCCACCACTCAAAGTTAAGAGGGTTTCGACTTTAGCTAAGTGGCGCAAACTGTTGCGCGGACACCCTAAGTTTTATACAAAACAGACTAATGTCAGTTTTACTGATGAGGATTTGTTTAAAATATTGGATGAAATGACTTTTCCTTGCAAACTTCAGTTAGTTACTCCCATTCCTGACAGTTTAGAGTCTTAGTCTCTCAAGCCGATATACCTAGAGTACACAGAGCCTGACAGTCAGTCACTCGGTGGCTGTCGTGGGGTGCGCATCGGTGTCGGCGCTCCGTTGTTAGGTTTTCAAGGTCACAGTAATATCAAATTGTTGGTGTTGTGCTGGTTCAAGGTCACCTGAGGGATAACCGATTGCCCATTTAGGCAGGGTCATGTCAGAAACTCGAGTTTAACTTGGCACTTTTGCCGTTTCTCGTCGAAAATTCGCTCCAAGTGGTCAAGGTCACGGGGACTCTGACTGAAACTCGGAGCGTAGTGCGAGAAACGGCAAAAGTGCCAAAAAATTTTAAGTTTCGGCGTGACCTTGACCTCAGTGGCGTCGGTGACGTCATTTTGATGACGTAAGGGGTGATGACGTCATCAGCACGTCATTTCTGTGACGTCATGGGTGTGACGTCATAGAAATGACGTCATTAGTGATGACGTCATCGATGACGCAATCGATGACGTCATCGATGACGTCATCGGTGAGGTCATTGACCTCGATGACGTCATCCCTCAGGTGACCTTGAACTGGCCCAGCACCAACAATTTGACACTACTTGTGTAATGTGGATGTTGGCTGAAGGATGCGGCGTCGCCAACATCGTGCTTGTGGGTAAATAGGCTACCCCGAGGACCAGGCAAAAAGTACACTTAGAGTTTCAAATCTACCTAGGGCTCTAAAATTGAAATGAATTATATCCCGAAATAAATTTTTTATCCATAATATTCATTCTACATTAATTTTAAGTATATTTTTAAATGGAAATTTATTCCTTATAACTTTTACTAACATATAGAAACCAAATTTTTTAGGTACAGAAGCGTATTGCAATAGAATACCATTAGGGCCTTTCTCCATTTTTTTTTTTCATTTCAACTAAGAATCCTAGTTTAACTCATTGTTCAGTGTTATAAATTACTCGAAAGTAATAAACCACATTTTTAAGAATAGTACCAGTAAAAAAATGGTTTGGTGGCTTTCAGCTTCTTTGTGGATATAATTATTGAATAATCACTTAAGAAAATTGGCAAATATTTCTCTCAATCGCCGGTCCACTCACAATAAATAGTCAAGAAATGTTATGTTACAAATTATATGCTAAACTACAAAATAATATTTTAACTAAGTTTAATATTGTACAAGATTTAGTTTGTAAGATCCTTAATTGCAATTTTCATTTCAATATATAAAGCCTAATTTTGCTTTAAGAATATATCTATAGCATCATCATTTGTAAGCATTAACAAATTGTTTTGGGCTAGAGAGAAATTCTGAAGAGAACTCGGCAAAGCTTCGCGTTGCCTAAGGGCACTAGCCAGGAAATGAAAGAACGTTAATTTCCTTGCAATATACAAAACAATGTGATAGTTCAGTTGAGAAATGCTGCATTTTAAATGTATACAGTTAACGTTTACTAAAGAAATATTTTTTTCAATTTTTTAAGAAATTTATATTGTTTTATTACAATTTTCCATAAGTGCCACAGTAAAAATATTATGTTTATGTGTTATTTAACAAATACACAGCTTCCTCAAACTGTTCATTTTAATAGTGACAGGTAATTCCATTTCAATGTATAATTTCATTGAACTCTGTACAAAAATATTAAATCACATAATTATTAGTTACCACAGAAAAGGTTTTCTTTATGATATCTTTTAACATGCATATTATGTTAAGCCATTCTATTAAAAAATATAATATTAGCCAGATTTTACGGGGAATGATAGATTTTGACTTAGATTTCACTCACATTTGCACTTCACATCACTGTTACTTCAATACAGGAGAAGAATATTCAATGATTTATTATTTTCAACTACATAAAATAAAGTAAGAAGATACAGATGTATAAAAACAATATTAGACTTCCTCCTATAAGCCTTTGAAAAGTTTTACTTTCCTTTTTCATTCCGACAAGTAATATGAATCCAATATCTTTGAAGACGATAAAGCAAACAAATATCAACAAACTGCTTCACTTTAGTGGACAATATATAGACTCTGTTGGCCAAACTTCTTCTGCTCTAGTAGCGTTTTTCATTTCAAATCCCTAAATACGTTTTGGTTTTCATCCTATAGCATTTCCATACTTTCCCCTAAATAAATAAGGCTTATCTTTGTGCTTCCTGGATTTAATAACAGAGATACTAACTTCTAGATTTTTCTTGTGCTGCTCAATTAAAAACATACTCAGAACTTAACAATTAATTGACTGATTAAAAAACCTGACTTCTTCATCCACACCAGTACATTTTTGTAATATTGGATTTTAATCCACCCGTTCTTTTATAAGACCTCAATTTAATTACAGTACCGAGATACTCAAAATTCAAAACATTTATAACGTATTGTTGCAATGTAAAGAAAATTAACCATTATTAACCATTATTATTTTTAGCGGAACCAATAAAAAACATTAAGATTGATGAAATTTGATAATATAATTTCAATAGTTTTTTAATCATTCAGACCAACTTTTTGGCCTATTTAGATATTTTGATGTACTACAGAAAGAACATAAAATATAAAAAATTTCTGATTCCTTAATATATTGCCGTATCTACCTCCACTACCCACAAGAAAGACTTTTGTGATACACAAGATAAGTTTTTAGTGATTGTGTTTTAGGCGTAAATTACCAAAGGGATGGTGCAATAAAAAAATAAATGCTGTTCCATAGAGCTTTAAGAGTTCTTCAAATTTGGGCGTATAAAGGTTTCTGCTATATCCTTAACAGCCAAATGGGTTTCATTTTTTGGGATTTAGATGTTTTATTGAGGAATATTTTCTTTTTGTTTAACCATCATACCAAACAGTTAGTTAGCCTGTATGGGAAGTCTGTTAATTATTTTGGATAGATCTTCACTCAATGAAAACACATGCCAATTAAACAATGGAGAACAAACAAAAAAGTTTGTTTATTTAAGAAATATCTACTTTAGTTTTAATGTATGAGGCAGGCTTGTAGTAGACAAATTTTTATTGAAATAATTCATCGATATTTGCTATACACGGAATATGATAATCCTGACAAACAAATGTAAGGCCTAAGACGTCTTGTGTTGTTTTAGCTTTAAATTACATTGACTTTGTTGGAGAGTACACGTACGATGCAAATCCTATTAGGTTCATGCCCTTTGAAAACAATAGCTCCTCCCTTTGTTCGGATCATTTCGTATGCATTGGACTTACCAACCTGGCGAAGCCATCTATCTTGATGATGTCTCCATGAAACACTAACTGGTTCTACTAAAGAAAAAAAAAACTAAAAAACTAAAACCTCAATTTCATTTTTTATTCTAGAAATGTAAACTAAAATACTCTAACTTATTAAATTCCCTTCAAAATAACAATCAAAACTTAAACGACTGAATATAAAAAAGTAATACACAAAGGACTATTTACGTATAAAATGCGTTAAATGCTTTGATTTTTTCTTGATAATGAGATAACTGGATCTATTTTTTTATAAAAAACCATTAACGTCAAACTAATTTTACCACATTCGTACCTCTTTACTTTGCTACAAAGTAACTCTATCAGGAGATAAAATCTTAAGTTCGAATAATAAGCGGCTCTGCGCATTTCTGGCGCCACTCACTCGTGTCCGGGCTTCAGTGACACGTATAATTTATCTTACTAACTCCTCATTGTTTTATCTCTATTTAAAAATATAATTTTATAACGTACTGCAGTTCATTGTTAGTCTATATTAGTTTTTATATTTAACTTGCTTTAAAGATTGAAAAAGGGAGGCACATTTATTGTCTTTTAAAAACAATGTAAGTTCCTCGCTCTAAAAAAAAAAATTAAAAAAATAAAACACCATAAATGATAATCAATATTTAATTAACATAAATATTTAAATTTATTTTTTGAAAATTTTATAGCAACAAATATTCAGTTTTTGCTCATTTTACTTTTTACAGGGGCATTTCCTAATGTTTTGTAACAATTTTAGTTCCACATGTGCACACTAATTATATTTTTACCAAATAAAATCAAGATGATATTTCTTACGGATCTTGAGAAAACTTGAATTTCATTTTGTTATGTTACTTTCGAGAAATGCGAAGACTGATTTGTCTAAACCAGTCCTATTTTACTTTACAATTAGGTTTCGTTAGTTTCCTTTTTTTCCGTTCCTTACATAAAAAATCAGTTACACTAACATAGGTGAGATGCAAACTATCGAGTATGTAATTGAATCTTCGAAGATTTAACAAATAAAAAAATTGCATCGCATACAACTTTTTTCATAGGTTATGTAAAAAAATAATAAAACAAACTGTTTGACATTTAAACATTTACAGTAAATGTCGCTCTTTTATGAACATTGTCCTCCAGATACTTCATTTAGAGATGATGTGCAACTTTTTCGAACGAAAGGGTAACTATAACAAGCAAAGTTTCTTTCCAGTTTGATATGGTTAACTGTCATTTCTAACATGTGATGAACGTCCAAAGTTTTATCGTAGTCTATGATGCACTACTGTGCTGATGTTGTAAAATGTATCACACATTATATCCATTTCTTGTAAAAAGATCAAATTACATTTTAAACATTTTACAAAAGTGAAAACAAAATGGCCACTAGCGGCTTAACGAATCGTTTTAGGCCATATTTAAATCATGCTTTTTACTGTCTTGACCTAAGGAAAAAATACACTAAATATTTAGAGGCTGTTCGGAAACTCCTGTATACTGGAAAAGCTGATATTAAAATAGTTGTAAGTTCTTTTGTTATCACATGAAATTTCTCTTCCGAAAATACATACATTTGTCATAAATAATTTACATTTTTAACATGGAATGAATAAAAACTACTATATTTAGGAGGATGAACAAGCATTTGATTCTGTTTGTTTCTTTTAGTAAAGTTGTGCACTACAACTCAAAACATATTAAGGTGGGCTATAAACTTCTGTACATGTTAAAATCTAGAATTCCATTTATATGGTTAATTAATTTTCTAAGCTTAAAGTAAAAAGTTAAATTTTATAAGACTTAGTTTGGAAAATCTTTATATTATACCACAAAGGAGAGAAAACAATATATTAAACACTCATATTTTATAAAATTATCGTATTTTTAAAATTATGGTGAAGTAAACCTTTAATGAATAAAGACCAAGAATTACTGACATCGATTACGTAGCAATATTTAAAATAGAGCTCAATTTTAAGTACTGAATGGAATTGAAAGAATTGCTTAACTTGATATGCTCTTTGCTGTTCTCAGGGCCAATTGGAATATATAGATTCGAATCTGAAATCCTCCATTTTTTAATTACGATTCTCAATTTGTATAACATTAAAGTATAACATTAGTTTATAAGCAATGGTTATTAAAGGCCATGTTATTGTTCGTACTTTGAATGGGTCTGTGTTCTTAATATGTGTTAATAATGGACTATTAATTTAATTCTATTCCACTGCCCAACGTAAACAAATATATATTTCATGTGTTTCACGGTTTTGTGAAATCATCTTCGACGTTATTCAGTTGTAAAATCATCACTTCTACAATGAGTTAAGTATCATTTTTAACTCATACTGGGGCATGTTTAATTTTTTTATGATTAAACTTAAATTACATTAATATTAGAACAAGTGTTTTTTTTCAATACTTGTGGGTGAAGTATTTTTCTTCTAATTTCCAATAATCTCTGTATTTTTCAACTAGTCAAAGTATATTGTCTTAATTTTTTTAAATAAACAACAGTTGATTGGAGATCAAAGTACAGGACATCCTTTATTAATTATGGTTAGTATTATATATAAAAATTATTACATTACTCATTTTACATAGTTTTTTTTATTTTAAAAATTAATTATTCATATGACTTTTTTTAATAAATGAATTTATCAAGCAATTTAAATATGCTAAAATAATGAACTCAAAATCAAATTATTTATATTCTAAATAAAATATTGATGCTATTTTAAAAGTTCACAGGTAAATTTTAATGACTAGCAAAGTAGTAAATACAAACAAACAATAATAATATGTCAATAAAAATGTATAGTATCATTGAAATGTTAGAACATGATCGATGTTCTAGTATAATTCATGTACATAACCATACAGTTTTGGACAGAACAACTTGCGTTTGGAATACATGTATATGCACAGAGTCGAGGGTTAAATTAAGCATTACAAACCATATGCTACTAACTGTTATGACTTACATTGTCTTAAGGTTAATTGTTGCTATTTAATTATTTAAATGTTTGTAAATAGTAGGTAAACAAAGAGTAATTTAAACTTGATCAATAATAAATAATTTTTAATGAATTTTAATATAAAAAATATTACACAGTATTAAAATGTACTACTAATACTATAAATATGATTGTCCGTATGTTTGTTACGTTTTTACACAAAAACTACTCAGCCGATTATCATGAGACGTTGTACACGTTTTATTGGAGGTATTAGAAGTAACCAAGGATACTTTTGATGAAAAAATATTTTACGAAGGATAAAAAATCTCCAAAAAATCTTGAAAGTTATATAGTATTTATTTATTTGTTGCTAAGAAACAACATTAATGAATAATTCCAATTTTGGGTATTCAAGCAATTTCTTATACGTTATTCTTATATTATTATATTTAAGGGTTAACGTGACGACGTCCATGACGTCCCTTCCGTGATGACGTCTCTTGAGAACTGGCGGCGTGTGTCTGCATTCGCCGAGTACGTTCTCAAGAGAAAGAAAGCAGATGAAGATCTCGACCATTTTGATCTTTCCTCAGGAGAAAGAGAATAAGCAGAAGTCGTAGCCCATGGGCTTCATATACGAGGCTCCAGCTTGATGTAATGCCCAAATAGGTTCTTCCAAGGTGAGCATTAGCCTGGGGGGGGGGGGGGGGTTAGTGGGTGCGAGTCCCACATACCAGGGAGCGTGCCGTTCTTCCTCCCTGACGGTGCATTAAAGCATTTCCCCTCGAAAAAAAGGGGTAACGTGACAGCGAGTGACCGTAGCGACGTGCTAAACTTGACGGTAACGCAAAAGATTAGTTGATTTACTTTCAATCACGGTGATTTAGATTTATTTTTACAACTATACAAAGTGTTTTATATCAAATTAAATTTTTAAATCACCTCTAAATAATGTTGCATCAATGTAAATAGCACGTTGTAATGTGATCAACTTAAAAGTAATAATTTCTCGTTTTTACCCCTAAAATCCATTACTGTAAAATTATAGGTTGTTGCACTTGGGCAGGAATTGATATTATTTTTATCATCACCGTCTATGGAAACCTTCCCGTACTAATTATGCAAGAAAATGTTTTTTTTTTTTACTGTAGACCTAAAAGTTCATAAAGAAAACAAAATATCATGGCGACTTTGATATGATTTTGGTCTTTTATTTGTATAATAGTTTAATGATTTAAAACTTCTGTAATATAGTGGCTTAGAAATGACTTGAGAAAATGCAAGAAATTTCTGAAATATCGAGTTGGACGTTATTGGCTGGCCCTCTGATTCAGCAGTGATCTCAAGTATGTAATGAAACTCTGTTACATAAGCATATTGGTTAGTTCTTGATAGGTTTTATTGGATTTCCTTCATATATTTTATAAATTTAAATGTGTTGATTTTATTTATGTATGTATTTATTTTGGTTTTCATTATATGTTTCTGGTGTTTTTCTTTTATTTTTCATGATTGTAAGATACGGGCGTTTACAGAAAAGTTACCAACAGTAGAGCTTTTGTTTTGTTTAATTTATAGGTTTGGGTTTTCTTGGTTGGAAATAATATGTTCAGAGGGTAAACTTTTAACTTATTAATTTGAAAATATGCACAATATTTTACTTAAAAAAGCAGAAATAAAAACTAAATTTGACATTTTCAACATTAAAAATTTAATATATTACGTCTAAAAGAATAATTCAACGATTATACTTACTAATTCGATATTTTATAAAAAATGAAAATCATACTTTAAAAATCACTAGAATTGAAAGCCTGTTAAAGTATATTCGATCTTTATAAAACATACTATTTTTCAAATTGGATGTAGTACTAGCTTTTTTGATACAATAATATTGTAAGTAGAAAAATGTACCTATGACATACCGGTGCATATAAAGCAACTTACTCAAAAGATTTTAGTTTGCGGGAACTAAGAAAACCAAGTCACATATTTACATTTCATATATAACTGCGAGAATGGTGCTCGTTATAAAACATCAGACTTTGTGCTGTTTCAAAGAATTTAATTAAAAAATATAATAATATATTTCAAAGGTTTAAAACAATTTTAACTTTTAATTGTCTTTTGGATCAACTTTTTGTATTATAATTCTTATTTTTTTAAATCTTTCCTTAACCACATGGAAATATAGATGTACTGTAAATCAAGTACAATCTAAATGGACTGTAAGGTTATTAGTTATAAGTGGTTTTTATGACCACATTTTTTTCTGTTTTATCATTTCATGATCCGTTACAAGAATAACAACGCTATATGTTTGACGTCGCGCCGCGCCGCCGCATGGCTCAGGTAAACACAGTTACAGAGATCCAAAGACCAACATTAGCATAACAAGGTTGAACTCTCTGTCAAACACTTGTCTCTAGGTTCACATAACAACATTTACTCTGTTACTAGTTTAATATTTAAATTAAGATTCATACGTGTTATAATAGAAGAAAATTTTAATTTTTTTACGTTATAAGCAGTATTTTATTTGATCTTATACAGTTTGTCATGGTACTTCGTGTAGCTATCTCAACTCGTTTCTTATACCTCAAAGTATTGAAAACTTAAAAATTTTACTCTCTGTGACATCGCAAAGTATTTAGATTTTCCTTACTTTTAAGATTATTTTGTACTCATACTATTAATTTTTACTCATATATGAGGTATTAGGGACCTATATCTAACCTTAATCTGTAATAAAACATATACTTTACCAATAAATATCCAAAATCACCGTCCGAAAGAGGGACATACGGTCGAATGTTTTCAGTTTTTACAAGGGTGAAGATGAAACTTAATGGATGGTAATAGAAGGAGAATATGCTACTTTAATTTTTGTATGTTATGTAATTCATGGATATAAGTTTAAGAAAACATGAATGTAGGCCTAAACGAAAATAATTTAATGTAAATTTACATACATTAGTTATTGTTAACGTAATAAACGGAACAAAATAATAACATATTTTTAATAAGAAATAAATATGTTAATATAGTTATGTATAAGGTCCAGAGCAGTTAAACATGCAAACAACGTGGACGCATGGAACACATGAATATGCATGAGCTTGAGCAGAAAGAATCTGATTAAATGTGAATTGGACACTCTGCATGATAATTACCTCAACAACAGAGTCTCTGCGTTTTAAACAACAAATGAAATTACTCCTAATTCATTTTGTTTTGCTTATTTTGTCGACCCTGTTTTAAAAATTCAAATAATATATTTTTGTTGGGTTTTATAAATTATATTCAAACGATTTTTTTATAAAATGGTACGTCATTATTTATTACTTTATTTAGGTGATTCCCTACTGAAAATGACGAAAGTTTTATTTTTTATATTTTTTTATAAATATTATTGTTTTATGATATGTCCTCTTTCAGAAAAACCATATATAACAAGGTATAAATGGTTTTATATGTGAAAAACAATTATTATATTAGGTTCTGCATGCCGCCGCTCTAGTATAAAATAACCTAGTCATGATGACGCTCGCTCTTTCATGTCTTTGTACGTTTATCTTTTACTTTTTATACATTATGTTATATATGAAGGGCATCTTATATGCAGAATAAACAACACTAAGAAGAACATCGTTGCAAAAAAAAAAAAATAAATAAAAAAAAATAAACCGTGGTAAACGACTCAGCAAGGAACAGTGTGAATCTTCTAATTCCAGGCCTACAAATGAAAGTATTTTGGAGCATAGGCCTACTTGTCAGCAAGTAAATAATCCTCTGCCTTGTACTGAAAATGCATGTGAAAATGAGCCTGTAAGTAAAAAGGAGCCTCTTACAGAGTTCAGTCTTTACAGTAGTTATAATGAACAAATTCAAGCAAATGACATGGCACCTCAATACATGATGGTTTATGTAGCGCTGTTTACATCATTCATATATCAGTTCCCTTGTACTGAGTGTTTCATTAAAAGCTTAGAAGCAAAAATGGCAGTTACTAAAGGATATGCAAACAGTTTTATTGTACATTGCACATCATGTCTAGCTTATACATGTTTTGATACCTCGTGCCTAGCAGGGAAATCAGTGGCTAACTCTTCGAGAGCGCCGTACGACGTGAACCGTAGGGTTTTGCAAGCCTTCACCTCTTTAGGCAAAGGCCACAGAGGATTGCAGTTTTTTTCTATGCATCTCAACATGAAACCAATTGGTTGTAAGGCTTATGATAGGCATATAGAGCAGCTGCACACCACTTATACCCAAACAGCCAATGAATCTTTACAAAATGTAAGAATTGAAGTTCGCACAGCATACACAACTCTGGAAAACCGACCACTAGATTATGCTGGCCTTCTTGATGTTACTATAAGCGATGACGGTAGCTGGTAGAAAAGAGGGTTCACATATAAAAATGGCGTGGGTTGTATCGTAGACGTAGTGACAGGTCTCGTCATAGATTTTGAGGTCCTTTTGAAGCATTGCCAACAGTGCAACAAGATGAAGAGAAAATTATTGGAGAACACTAACGACTACCAAAACTGGCTTGTTTCTCACAGTGTAAACTGCAACAAAAACTATGATGACTCATCAACTAATATGGAAGTTGTTGCAGCTGAAAATATGTGGAGACGATCACTGGAACATGGTTTCCGCTACAAAACCGTAGTGTCCGACGGTGACTCGAAAACTTTCCTTCACCTGAGTGAAATGAATTTTTATGATGGCAAAATCATTTAAAAGGTGGAATGTCTAAATCATGTTCAAAAGAAATTAGGTACAGGATTGAGAAAAATTGTCACGCAGACAACACGGGGACAGGCGAGCCCCTCGGAGGGAAAAGTACAGAAGCCTAAAAGGATCTACCATCGATAAGCTGACGGTTTACTACAGAAATCGAAAAGAATCTGGGGGATGTAAATAAGATGAAAAAACCATATTTGCCACTCTTTTCCATTGCAAATCTACTGATGAGCATCCTCGACACAACACTTGAACTAAAGAGAAAGATTCTTGGTGTTTTTACAACCGAGCTGTCGCAAATGGCGAAACCCCCGAGCCACACCAGGATAGGATCAAAACTCCTAAAACCGATCATGTAGCTGCAAAGACCATGCATTTGTACCACAGACTGGCCTCAGATGCTCTGTTAGAAAGGTGTGTGTCAGGAAAGACACAAAACGCAAATGAGTCACTGCAAGGCGTAATTTTGTCAAAATGCCCTAAAGTGACCTACGCAACGAGGCAAAGACTTGAGATATGTGTAAGTGAAACAATTTGCCAGTACAATACTGGTGTAAACAAATCAGTAAGCAGATTTCAGATCTCAAGTGGAGTAAGTCCTGGCTGTTCAGCATTGAAAGTAGCCAAACGATTTGACAGAAAGCGACTACGGCTTGCAAAAGTCCGTAAACATTTAAAATTTACGGAGTATAGAAAAAAAATTCAGACAGGCTCAAATGCTGGAGGAAGAAAGAAAGAAGCAAAATGAAGGACTAAATTATGGTGCTGGTGTCCTTTTAGGACATTGACTTTAGTGTTGTACAGTAGGCTAGTATTTTTTTATCATTTTTTTTTTAAATAAAATCAAATACTTTTTGTGCGTGTTGTAATTTATTTTATTATGCATCAAAATCCAGCAACAGCTGCCTAATATTTTGTTGGTAAGTCCTGTTATATATCATGATATAAATAAGTTATGGTTTAGGCTTATTACTGTAGTTACATTTAGCAACAAAATACATGCTTACTTTCAATGCGCGACTCCCGCAAGTTTGGTTTTTCAACACTAAAATTGATATATCTCATAAAGTACTTGTAGTAAAAGGTTGAAATTTTTACCCAATATTCCTTATCAGTATATCTAAAAGGTTAAGTAAAATTATCCCTTTAACACAACTAGAAATAAATTTTAAAAATTCAAGTTCTTTTTTAATAAAAAAATTTATTTGTTTTTCTTTTATTTCTTATAACTTTTTTTTATAAATAGATAAAAATCTAATTTTACCTAACTTTTTAGAAGACTAAAACCTCTACAAAATGACACTTTGCTCATGGAGTTCTAGCCAAAAGAACCTGAGAAATATAAATTTTTGTATAACTGTTATTTTCGGGTGTATATATATATATATATATATATATATATATATATATATATATACCTAAAAAATACCTAAATCTGCAAATAAAAATTTTTGAACACATAAGTTTCTTTTTGTAACAAGTATAATCTTAAAATCCTTATCAGATCCAAAAAGAAGAATATTAACAGATTTGGCATTTTCAGTAGGGATTCCCTCATAGTAAGGGTGTGTACATCTATTTATTTATTATAAACCATTTATCTTTATCAGAATTCCAAGCTTTAGATATATTAAATCAATTTAGTAATGGCACATAATGATATTTACAATTTAATTTAATTCGACTGACCAAAGCTGTGGTTTGTTAATGTTGAAAATTTATAGATATTTACTTAATACAATATCTTATTTAAGAAATAGGTAAATAAATAATCATACATATAAAATGAATTTGTTTTTTAATGACTATATTTAACTTACAACATAGTGATAAGAGTGTATATTACGATAAGATATTGCAAAATGTTAATATTATCATCATACATATAAAATTAAATAACGTGTTCACATTTAAAATTAGCAAAATTGGAACTTTATTAAATAAATTGGACTCAACGTCAATTATTTTAACAACATTATTTATAAACATGTGTTTTAACACTGACTTTTTAAGTATTATAAAATAATTAGTTTTAACTGCAAAGACTATCCCGATCTTTTATTTAGTGACCCCCTTAATTGGATGAAATAAAATAGTAGTCGGGAAAATGCATCGTCACTGTTATGTCCCATGTATACAAGTTACAACAAATTGTTATATAGACTATAAAAACGAACAAGTAAAGTCATTTATATGATAAAATAGTTAATAAATAAAATATCCAGATGAGTATGTATCCATCTAAAATGTAAAATATCCATCTCCATGTGCATGTAAAATATCCATCCCAAATGTTAATTTAAAACGCAATTATTTGTTAACGTACAGTATAAGTTAATTATCCTTGAAAATAAATATTTTATATTTCACTTACTTTAAGTGGAAGTGGATGAGGGATATTTTTTAAGAACCTAATTTGTTTGTGCTTTTAATGCATTTATTAAATTAATAGATTTTTTATTACTTAAAAATGTTTTTAATACAAGAATGAAAAAATTATCTGCCGCATACTTTTGAAAATTGTGTCTGATTTTATTAAAACATGTTGAATACATACTCATTTTTTCATGTATTTTAATGCCAATTTTTTTCTTGAATCATAATAGTTTTAATACTTGTTGTACGAAGTTTGTGGATGATTAATAAATATAATTAATGAATTATATTGTAAACGCTACACTTTCCTTGATGAAAAAAATATTACATATAAAGAACTTTATAAAAAATAATAAATTACGCAACCAAATTAAAAAAAATAATAAAACTTTATGTTTAAAATTTCTCGTCTTTCAAATTTTATTTAGTATAAAGCCTCGCTTCAAACATTCATTTAAACATAATTTACATCAGTAGTCATAACAATTTTAATAGAAGAAATTACTTTGAGCGAAGGAAAATTAAAATCTAAAGAGAACTAGACAAAAGCTCCTCGTCGCCTTAGGGCACTAGCCAGGAAATGAAGGAACGTTAATTTCCTGTTAATGTACAAAACAATGCGCTAGTTCAGTTAAAAGCTTACAGTAGAAAATATTACAGTAAATTTTTCTAAAAGAATATCTTTCGATACTTTTGCACAGTGAAAATGTTATTAATAGGTCTAAATATACGTATTTTTAACGGAAAGTACTAAAGTAATAAATTATGGATTAATAATATTTAAATTTAAAGGTTAAGCGTTCTTAGAATTGTGTAGCGTTCAACAAATATTTTACTTACTCCCTTGCATTCATATTTGAAAATATATAGTTAAGAAGTTTTTATATTATTTAATAATCATTTACACCTAGAAGTCTTACATACACTTACTTGCCAACCACTTCACTGTGGATTGATCTGTCTTGATATGTTTTTTTCAGGTTACGCAACGATAAATTGCAGTGCAAACGTATTATTTGGTAAACATATTACTCCACACTTAACTGAACTTGACTTCATGATGTTTTGTAAGGGTCTATAATCTGTCCTATTAAAATAAAATTAAAATTTTACTAAAACCAAAATAAAATGTTTCCTAATTAAATATTAAATATTGTTTTCAATTTAACAACTGATGTCTAAGATGTATTTCTAATGTTTCAATAAAATTCTGAGGGTAAGATAGTAAAACCTAACTAGCAAAATGAAAAACTATTCTTATTTTTTATCTTGAATAAGTTTAAAAGTAGTTGAACTTTTTAAATAACATATTGATATAGAAATACTAATAAAAAAAAAAAACATTATGCGTTATTACTTCCAACCCAAACTAACCTTTAGGTATTTTTCCACATTAAATATCCAAATAAATATTCACTCAGCTACCTAACGTTCTAGATGGTTGTACACCCAAGAGTCACTTGTTCTTCTCCACAATTTTTTGCCAATAATGATCAACACAGCTTAGGCCCACTATTTAATAGTTAATATTCATTTTAACAGTTAGGCATAGTAGAGACATAACAGAGACTTCCTTTATAATGTAAAAATCTTATTAAAACTTAGGCTACATTAAAACAAACATAATAAAAATGACCCTAATTTTGTTATATATTGCATTTTAGTTAGGTTGATAGTAAAAAGACCATAAGTATGCGGATGAATATTCTTAAGACAGCACAAATATCACAAAGTCTACCTGAGCCCAAATGCTTCCTCGGGGCAGCGGACGTAGCGCTAGGCGAGTTTTATGGCTGCAGATGTATACGGGATACAAGTTTTAAAGTTAAACAATTAACAAAGAGATTGGCTCTTAACTTTTTTTTTTAAATCTGTAAATTCATCAATAAAAAATAGCATTTAGTGTTTACCGTTAGTTTTACTTTATGTTGCAAAATTGTTTGATAACGTAACAAAAAAATAAACTAAACTCTTCATAAACCAAAATTAGTTCCCTTCAAGTTTCTTAAAAGTTTCACTTTCCTCTTGAACTAGGACAAGTAATATGAGTCCAATATCTTTTTACACGAAAGAAAACAAATATCACCAAACCGCTTTACTGGAGTGGACAATATATCGAGTCTATTGGGCAAAACTTCTTCCGCTCTGGTGACGTTTTTCATCAAGAATCTCTAACAAACGTTTTGGTTTTCATCTTAATATTGCTGCACTTATAATCATACAATGTTTAACTGTGTGTACCCTATACTGTATACATTTTCAATACACTGAGTTTTATTTCAGAGTCCGTTTTTAATTACTTGGTTAAATCAAACATAGGTAAAAAACTACTTGCACATACACACATAATATTCAACCACCATAATCAAAAATCCGATTATATTGCTTCAATTATTTTTTAACTGTGGAGAATTTCAAATCAAGACACAAACAGGACAAAAACTTACAAGGCTGAAGATAATATGTTGTTTTGGCCACGCCACTCTTGTTCGTAAGCCAAGCAATATATTTTCTGGCTGATTGATATTTTAAGAAAATTATTTAGCCAACACACCGTTGAATCTGTAACCTTAGAACTTTGACCCCATTGCAGATCCTGCCATGACTTCATATGACGAAACTCTACTTCAGTCGGGGGAGCTATGAGAGCTCCCATCATGTGTATGTTATATTATATTTTAATATTTTCTAGATTTTAAGTGGAACTTAACACGATTGGATTATAGAACAGGTATTAACTTTCCGTTTCTCACGCTTCTGAGGCATTAGGTACCAAAGAGTTTTTATTCATTCCAATGTTTTGTTATAGTGAGAACGTTATTAAAATATTAACTGGGGCCGAGCATTTGCTCGGGAAATTCAAAATATAATATTCTTTATAGTAATATCAATTACAAACAGTTTACTAAAATGCCCAGTTTAAAAGGGCTTATTTCTTTTTCAAGAGGAGCTCGTTCGCTTCGCTCACCCACCTTTCAGACTCTTTTAATGTAGGACTACGGGTGCTAGTCTTTGGTGCATATTTGTTGAAAACATATTAAATCTGTAACACGGGGATTCTAGTTATTTAGTTAACAGCTGTTATCATAATTCTTACTAAAGGTTTTTTTATTCAAATGCAATTCTACAAATTGAGAAAGTGTTTTATACTTTTACATAGCTTTTATTTATCTAAACATTCATAATCATCAATATGAAGTACGATAAAAAATTGTAATTATTTTTATCATACAGTAGTACCATATAATAATTTAGCAACTGAATTCCAAGCAAAACCACATGTTTATACAGAAAAAAGTGGTCTGCACTTTGACAGTTAAATTACATGTTTTCATAATATATTTTTCATTTTTAACTTTATAAGACCGATGTTAATTTTTATTTTAATAAAAAATTATAAAAAAAGATTTTTCCTAGCATGGAAATATAAACTCATATTACTTTTATAAAAGAACCAATCTATTTTCAAAGTTTGAAGAGAGCCTTATTTTAGATCCGTGGGCAAAACATACATACATAAATGCATACTCGTACCTTACTCGTATTAGACTATAGGATTGTCACCACAAGTCACTTATATCAAAAGATTGACAGTAAATATTTTTATTCAGTTTCTTTTTTGTGTAATGCCATATTACTTGTGACAGTTGGGTGCTGTTAGATACATTGATTGAAGTTCCAGGGACCCGGAATATCGTTAAAAATATCGTTTGACTTGCAAACAAAGATTTTAACTACAAATGAATATGCATGTTAACTGAATGAATCTGATTAAATCCCAGCTCAGTGTTTGATTATCACTCTAAAAAGTGTGTCTGTAAATTAAAACTTTAGGGTTGGGAGATTAATTTCTGGTTTGGTTATGAACTCTTTTCAGCTCAAGTTGCATTATTTTTACATTACCTTCTTTAGTGAGCCCTTTTTATGTTTTCTTATTAAACTCTTTTTAGAAATCAAGAATCAGGATCAGAATCAGAATCAGAATTAGAATTATAGTCCAGGCAACGAAGGCAAAAAATGACCCAATAGGGGAAAAAATTCATGTAGAAGCCAAATTTGGTACAGTTGTAGGGGAAGGTTTCTTAAACAACATACTAAAAGTACTGACCCATAGGGGTGGAGCTAAAGGGGCGGGGGGCTGTGAAGGGCCCTTAAGGAGTTACATTAAAATTTGATACTAAGCATACTAAATTTAAATACATTCCAGAAGGTTTATATATATCAAATTGAAGGTCTTTAAATGTAGAATACAATGCCGTAAACCTGACCTTAATATAACTGTCAGGTTTAAAATGGCAGGCGTTCAAAGTTTAGAATAAAATTATATGATCAAAACTTTGAAATGCAATAACTTCCGACATATTTGACCTTTTGAGGTCTGGTTTTCGGCTATGTACTCTCCTTACTAAGACCTTTAAAATAATGTATAGCATGGCTATGGACTAAGAAACTTTTTTTTAAACTTCCTCTTTGGGACGTTCATGTAGAGGATGGTTCAATGGTAATATGATGTGCTTACGACAAACTATCCAAATTTTCAAAGGTAATTGTAAAAGTAAACGTTTGCCGCAAACCGCACCTCAAAAGGTCAAGTATTTCGAAAATTATTACATTTTTAAGCGTTTAGGTTAAAATTTGATTTTTATTCAAAGTTTGACAGGCTGCCGTTTTCGACTCAGGCAACCTTTTGAGGTGGGGTTTGCGGCATTAAATTCTAATATTTAAGAGCTTTAATTTGATGTACATAACCTCATTGATCGACGAAAGATGTATTTCTGACTCCACGCGTCCCCGTGGGCCATCCCATCATTTTAGCTCCACCCCTATGGGTCAGTACTTTTAGTATGTTGTTTAAGAAACCTTCCCCTACAACTGTACCAAATTTGGCTTCTACATGAATTTTTCCCCCTATTTTGTCTTCGTTGCCTGGACTATTACTTTATTCATTCACATTAAGTAAAGAATTAAGTTTCATATAATTCGGAGTTCCTATTTCGTTTTAGAACCAAATCTCAAGAAACAACCGTTCTAGACGCAAAGAACTGCTGGCTGTAAAACTGTTCGTCTTAAATCCGGAGTAAATTATTCCCTACTTGTTTATACTCCCCGCCTCTTCTTCATGTTTTATGTTCCTCCTAATACCTTCACGTACAGATTTTACTGTAAAAAGTTTCATGTATCATTATGTTTAAATCACAAAACATAATGCTAAAAACAATAAAGATTATACATAATTTTCTTAAACATCTATTTTATTATTTTATTCTGTTTATAACAGTAATGCAATGTGGGTTTGACATAAATACAATTTTATTACAAGTTTTTTAATAAAATTAGATTTCAAATATTTATGTATTATTTTAACAGCTTCTATTTCAGTCTCAAGTGAAACACCTGGCTCAGATTTAAAACAAAAATAAGTGTCTAATTTTCATACATTGTTTATTTGTTTTTTTACAAGAGCGGATTTTATACTTTAAATTCAAAATTTTCTATATGGTTTACAGGGTGTTCCGAAACTCTGTGCGGTGATTCTATGACCAAAATGACCAATAATGTCATAGGAACATATTTAGTAAATGCTTTGTTAGACCGCTAGCAGTAATTTGTTTTTTTACATATGATATTTTTATTTCCATAACCTAAGGGTTTATAAAGTTAAAATTTGGTATGGAACTTTATCACATCAATGTTTGTTTCCAGGAAAAATATTATTTTTCCGATGTGTATTTTCGAATTGGCGGCCATTATATGTTGTTAAACTAAAATATCTCAAAACCCGAAATTTTATAAACATTTTAGAAGCAACAAAAAATTTAAAAGTTGACAAATTAAATTGTCTAACCAAAGATACCAAGTTTGTAAGAATTTTACAACAGACAATGGAGTTATTGCCATTTTACTGCAGAAAAAAATATTTTGCACGATAAATCATGCATATTATTAAGGTTATTTTAATAATAAATCGCAATAACACCATTTTTGTTGCCAGATCCTTACAAACGTGGTATCGTTGGTTAGATAATCTAATTTCTCAACTTTTTTTTACTTGTAGGAATTTGCTAAAATTTACAGTTTTTACTTTATTTCACGTTAAAAACTTAAAATAATCGCCATTTTTTAAATAAACATAGGTAAATAATTTTTTCTGGAAATGAACATCAGTGTGATGTTAAGAAAAATTTAAATTTAATAAGCCCATCCGTTACGGAAATAAAAATTATTAAGTGTGAAAAAAAAACGGCGGTTAGGGGCTTAACGAAGCAATTAAGGACAAATGTCTCTATAAACCTTTTTGTTCATTTTAATCCTAAAAATCACCACACAGATTTTCGGATGGGAGTTTATAAACAGCATGTATAAAATATGTTATAGTACGAGTTCCATTACTGAACGACCTTTATCAAATAGCGGTTTTGGGAAGAATCTGAAATGGTTGGGCCCATAACCCAGGACTTACATAAGTTATTTACATACCATTTACAGGTGCTAAATATGGCCCCCTTTTGATGTACAGCAAATGTCTAGGAAATACTCAAATTGGTCCCACAGCTTAGCTCACATGTCTTGGGGGTGGGTTTGATGGCTGCCCTGATGTGGTTCTAAAGTTCAACCAATGTTGTTGGAAATGTACGGATATAAACAGTGTCTTTTACAAACCCACTCAAAAAGAAATCATTTGAGAGTTTTTAATGGTAGACTTCCTCAAAGGTAGATCGGCCATAATGGACCTAGCTATTCCACATTAATCACTAGCCACCAAGGTCACCAGACATTAATGTTTGTGATTTCTTTTTGTGGGGGTTTGTAAAAGATATTGTTTATATGCCTCCAGTTCTAACAACATTGATTGAACTTAAGAAGCAAATTAGAGCAACCGTCGAATCCATCACTCATAACATACTAACTAGGGTCTAAGACGAAATTGAGTATTGCATGACTTGTGCTTTGCACCTAAAGGGGGCCATATTGAGCACCTGCAAATGGCATTTAAAAAAAAAAAAAACGTTATTAGTTATCCTTTATTGTAAAAATAACCCAATGTCCATAAGATTATTAGTTTTGAAATTATAAACCTATAAAATCGGATGATTCTTTTTTATACACCTTGTATTTGCATACAAAACTACGAAAAATATACTGAAATATTTTTCGCATTAAATAAGAAGTCTAGACATTTTGTATAATTTGGAAAAGCTAAAACCTAATTTTAAGAATTATTATGTAATATGTCAATTTGAGCACGATATAGAAATTTCATTATGACGATTTGTTCACTAACGATAACAGCATTAATACTATTTTTATCAATTAAACAACTTAAGTTGAAATCCCACTAATATTATAAGTGAATGTCCAGCTGTTTGTTCGACTTTCACTTGAAAACTACTCAACCGATCATATTACTTGATCCATCATATATCATATATCAACCGAAAACTAACATATTCTTTGAGGTATCAGAAGCAAAATAGGATACTTTTTATTTAAAAAATGTTTGTGAACTATTGAAAAAATTTAAAAAATCTGACAATTGATTTTATCTTTTTCTATTAATTGCTAAGAAACAAATTCTGTAAAAATTTCTAATGTGGCTACAATGCTCATGAAGCCTCAGGTAAAAAGTAGTATAATGTAATTCAACTCAGTGTATTTTGCTTTAACCCACTCTTACATCAATCAGCGAGATTATGAAAATCCAGACGAGGTCCCTGGCAGAGAGCTGGAGAGGTTAAACATGTCGGAATCCCCTTTGTTCGAGTGACTTGAGTGTTTGAGTTTCCAACTGGGTTGATTACCTTATAACTTAACCACCTAATGGGATGTCCTACTCTGGCTGATGAGTTCTGGTGTTGGTTCAATATAGACCGAACATTCTTATGAATATTTAATATACATGGAAAAATACAAAATAAAAACTCATGGAGTTGGCTTATATCGTTACAATTTTTTAAATTTTATTTAATTGAATTGAAAATATTTTAAAAATACATTTCATGAATATGTAACATATAATTAAATAAATATGAATACTGAATGTGAAACACATTGAAATTAAATTTGCTTTAGTAAAAAACATTTAAATAATATTTTACAGTTTAGTTCCTAGTAATATTGTTCTATTATTTACTGTCAAGATTAAATATTGTGCGATATCCTTTAATAATATTTTAAAATAATCAACTATAATAGTAATAAGAAATAATGAAATATAAGCTAAAAGGGTAAATTACTAATTGCATAAATTTATAGAGTACATAAAGTATGATTTTTTTATATAAGTCTGGAGTGAACTAAAACATGTGAATTTAAAATATGTTTATAAATTAAATCATTGAACAATTTCTGTAATAAATTATTTATTACATCTATTTAAATTTACCCTCTTAAGTAATTGCAAAAAAGGAAAATCATAGTGTAAAAATAACATAACTAATAATAACACTTTCTTAGTGATTAAAGGGACTGTTTTGAAATTCAAGTTGAATAGAAAGCCATCAATCAAAACTCTGGCAAGTCACTGCTTTTTCTCTTTTGTGTGTTTAATTTATAACTTACCCCAACATTAGAGCTTTGGTGGTTCTGGTTTATAATTAATTCGTGCTGGAAAGGTGATAATTTTAGCTTACTGGTGTGCTTAACTCTTAAATGTCATATAAAGTTAATGCATAAAAAAAATTATTTTTATTATTTTTTCATATTACTTTATGTTAAAGTAAAGTATCACAGTTTAAAACTTGTTTTTACAATTTCAATTTTAGTTGTACTAGAAAATTACACTTGAACAACAGAAAATGATTAGGATCGTATGAAAAAGTGATGTTGGAGCAAAAATACAACATACTTATCGATAATGTTTTTATAATTTTTTGATTATTTATTTTTTACTTGGTCATTATAAGAAATATTACAACTATGGGACTGTTTTTTTGCTTTTGATCTATATTTAAACTAGAGTTGTAATGGCTGTTATCGGAACTGTTAAATAAAAATTAATTTAAATAACCGAAAAATATTCTCACACGTTATTATTTTAATTTCAAAATGGTTTATACGGGCTTTAAATAGAAACAGTCTAAAATCATTTGAACAATTTGACTGAATTTTTTTCCTGATGTAATGTTAGAAGGTATTATAATCAAAGTAAAAAAGTTTTATGATCAAATACAAATTTGATAACTTTAATTTATTACTTATAAAAATGTATTACTTTTAGAAGTCGGTTAACTCATGACGGTCGACCAGTAACCCTACGATAGTTTGGTGATTACCATAGACATAAACAAAAATCTGGATCTTTAACTGAAATGGCGGAATAGCGCTAAAAACGAGCCGGCTTCCGCCACCACTAGTTGGGATTACCGCTGCCGCCACGCCACGCCTTATGTCACCTGGCATAGTTATCATTGGTGTGTCTGGTTGGTTAACATTCTTTTATTTCAGCTGAAATCATTATTAATAGTGAATCCCCTGCATTCTTGTTTGTTTACCTTCTTTTACTTCCCGAATTAACCCCAACTAGTGGTGGGGGTAAATTCTCGTTTTCGCAGCACGGAGTTTGCTATCCGGATGTTTTGTTTATATCCAAGGTGATTACTTTTATGACGTAATTACTTGGTGAATTGGCGCAGTTGTGTGTTCAATCGTGAACGCGGTTTTCAATTACACAATAAAACAGTTTCATTCACATTTGATACACTATGTAAGGGTAAAAGGAAGAAGCGCCCTTGACGAAGAAACTTGTAGAAAGCCATTTATCAATAGAGTACAAGTTTTAATATTTATGCTATTAGCCATATGTGATAATGATTTCTATTGTCAGTGTTCTGAAATTTGAGCCTAAGGGTTTAAATAATTTTTTGTTCAATAGCAATTGCAATGCAAGAAAACATTTTCATTTCTTACATTAAATATTAACATAGTATTAGCTTCACCCTATCACTGTTCGTTCCATTTTCGTGCAATAAATGTTTGTTTGAGAAAATTGGGGTAAAGGGTGCGCTGTACCTGTCTGCCGCGTGCGGATGCTAGGGTTCAGAGTCTCCGCATTTGTCACCCCAGTTGTAAAGTGATATAAAATATCTTGGCGCCATTTTTATTGTAAAACAATGTTGTATACGCCTATTTCTTAAAATTTTGATATAGATGAAATTATTAGGCAGGTAGCTTGCCAATAATGTTGAAATAATCGTTTTTGTAATAACTTTTAACATACTAAAAACAATTCGTAGATACAAAATAAAAAAATTGCATGCGTATAAAATAATGTTAAGCACATGAATCTCAAATTAGATTTTTAGAAAGTTAAAAGGTGCAATGGGGGTGATATAAAAGGTCTGCAACTTAAACAAACATTGTTATTAAACCACCGATCGATTTTGCACAGATTAAACATGAAAGTTGTAATATTTAAAATTAACCGTCATATATGTTCCAAAATAAGACATTCCGAGAATAGCAGCGTTTTACAATGTCGTTTGACGATTTTGACATCGAGGTAGACCGCACCCATAGTGTTTTATTTTAAAAATGATATTTTCTAACTTTAATACAACAAATAAATAGTTTTAAAGATGCTCCTATGAAGAAGAGCGATACAGTTGGACAAAGTACTCTGAATTTGATTGTTAAGGAGTTAATTATGATACCCGCAGTTGTATATCACCAAAATTATTTAATATAGTTTGTCATGTACTTATTATGAAATTCACTCTTAGGTTTAGCATGTTGAAAGTACAATTACATAAGGCTTCAATAACTAAAATAATTTCCTTTAAGTATTTTTCTGGTTGAAAAACGCTCCTTTTTTATTTACATTGTAATCAAGGCTAAAACAAAAAGTATCCTAATTAGAAGTACAGATATCGCAGAATATCTTGGCCTCTGACATACTCCACTTCTGGATTGAAATTGGTAAACATATGGTACTAAAAACAGTCTTCGACAATCTGCAACTTCTTTGCTCTTCTCCAATTATTTGAACTGTAAACGGTTGTCACAGGCCAAGATATTCCGTGTTATCTGTAAGGGAAGAAAGGAAGGATTAACATATACTTTATGGATTGATTCAATAAGAACCAAAGTAGATGGGGCTAAAGTATATTATAACAATCGAATAGGTAAAGTTTGAAAGTAATTAACTAGTTTCTAACTCAAACACAGAGGTAACTGGAGCTTGGGGATTCAGACATGTTTAGCTACTCACAAAACTGAGCTGTGGTTACTTGTATCAGAGTAATGTTCCTTGTTCATCTAGTTTGTCGCTAATTACTTGAAATACAAAAGTTGTTTGTTAACATATTTTTATTCCTATTTTACTATACAATGTAACAGTACATATCCCAGACTCGACTTATAATTAATTATAACCTTTTTAAGGAATTGGGAATAAAATTTCAACAGTATATAACTATATGAGATTTAACTTTTCATAAAATTTTAAACGAATTTCACCCAATAAGTATTTTTATCATTATAATCTTTTTATTATCATACAAAATTTATGCAAAATTTCGAAGCTACGAAATAGCATTCACCGTAATTGCTGCCGTAGATCTTTACAAACTTGGTATCATTGTTTAAATAATTTAATTTGTCAACTTTTTTGTATCATTAATTTAAAATTTTGACATAATGTACAGTTTTTGACAAATTTAAGTTTAAAATTTCAAAATGGCCGCCATAAAAAATAGACATCGGAAAATAATAATTATTTTTCTGGAAATTACCATTATTGTGATAAAGGTCCTTGAAAAATATGAAGTAAATCAATCAATTCATTACGGAGATAAAAATTAATACGTGTAAAAAACCAAATGGTGGCTAGCGGCTGAACGAAGGATTTTAGGACATATGTTTATAGTGCCTTCTTTGTTTATTTTCATGTGAAGAACCAGCTCCCGAAATTTCTGCACTCCTTGAATACCTTTAATACCTTTATTGAAATGGCGACCTAACTCAATAGGTAGTTTAAAGCCAAGTATGAATGAGGGATGAGTGTAGGATGATTGTGGCGCGATCTTGTAGTCTTGTTACTGACTAAGGCCGACATTCTCCTTAGACAGGACTGTTAATTCATAGCCCAACAGCCAATGGTATCTAGGGACCTACAGTTTAACGTGGGATCCGAACCACAATTTCAACCCCCCATATACGAATTGGTCTAATTATGAGGATGGTACTTATGGATGAACTAGTATTCACTAGAGCGGACGTTAATCCTCACCAGGGAATATCGCATCCACAAGCCATCGCTCATAACTATCCACAATTCGTGACCTCCAAGTAGCTGGATTACAGGACGTCGCTACCGTCCCAGTCGTGAATCACCCTGTATGTATCTAAACTAAATTTCGAGTTAGTTAATGTACGTTAGTTACAACTTAACCTTTTCTCACAAACTGTTTACTATATACTTCGGACATTTAAATCTCTTTTGCCGCAGTCAGCTGATAGTGCATTTATTTACGGGGTTTTCTTTTGGACTGTAGTGGATAGTGACACTTTTCATTTGTTTTATAATCACTGCAGGAATATAAAAAAAAATCTTACTTATTAATTGACGTAAATAAATGTGTATGCAAACCAAAAAGTAGGACTCCAGATAGCCAAGGGTAATGCAGTTTATAAATTTATGCCGGACAATCTTTAGTTTCAAACTACGACTATTACAATATTATTCATTAATTATTATTAATTCATTTGTTTAGTAAAAGATGCCATATTTGAACAACCCTTCAAATAATTATTAAAGTACAGTGTGCATGATTATCATGATTGTAAAATGCAACAAATATACAAGATAAAAAACATCAATACTTTTAGTAAGCTTGACACTATACATCACGCCACCTTTAAGTTTGATTCCTATTCTTTCCGTAGTCTAGGTTAGTATGCGATTTTTTGTCTTATAAATTTTTTTATTTGACACGAGCTTCTTTCGGATATTTTCCTAGTATCTTTATTATTTTGCCTTTGCCCATTCTATTTTAATATTTGTTAAATCTGACCAATAAATAACTTGATTCAAGTAAACTCTCTTTCTTTCTTCGTCTGTATTTCCTGAACGTATAAGTTCGGTTGACATCGCATTGCATGCTAAAGAAAACATTCTTTAGGAGAAACACCAGTAAGTTGTGACTTGTGGTGTAAACCTGTATAAAAAAGCTTAGATATGTTTCTAACTCTTTAAGGATTTTTCTTGTGTTTGTTTCTTCACACGTATTCTTCACTGTACCCACCCACTACTTCTCAATCTGGATTTTAGAAGGAGGATGATGTTCTGGAGTAGTTATGTGTCGAATTTCAAGTTTGTTGCATAAATAAGTGAAATCAGCCGATATAAAACACGTTAAATTTTAAGAAACGATGGTCTTTGATGCCATATTATCAAACCAAAAATTTAAATTGTTTAACTATCATCTCTGTGGTCATAGAGTTGACTTGGATGATTGTTACCCACCCTGAGTATGCGACGACAACTAGCAGTGATGTGCTACCTTGTAAAGGGCTTAAGTATCCCATGGGTGTTTGCAATTAGGACAACTATTCAAAAACTTCTTTATTGTTGCCCAAGAGCATACGTATTGAAAAAGCACAAATTTGATTGGTACATTTAATAGAGTGATATATGAAAGGATCTCAAACATATTCTCAAGGAACATACTTCATTTTCTCTATGCCTTGATGGGTACCATCTAGATCTGTTAAAATTCGTTCACCAAGTTTTGTTGGAATGACTGTCTTTACTCCCCACATTATGTAATCTTTGTGAAACATATTTATAATAATTTTTATTTCATAACGCTTTATTTCCGGACTAACGCTGGTTGGAAAGCTTTTCATGGTATAAGTTATTGAGCATAAAATTTGTGTAAGGTTATCCTCACAACTTTGCTTCTCAGTTTTAATCATGGGTGAGATGGTTTTGAACTATTTCCATACATTTTAAACTATCTGTTTGAAATAAATTATTTAAAATTTATTATCGCATATTCTACTTTATAGTAAAAAACCCAAAATCTTTAAGTGTAGTAACCAATAAAAAACTGCACAGTTACGTACTCTTAATCTAATTATAACTCAACAATTATAAATGAAGTCCATAGTGATACAAACTATATACAAGGTTGTAAACTATATACAAGGTGTCAATATTCTGTAAGGAGTGAAGACGTCTTACATAAATAGTTTATCATTAAACTATACTGGTTTTGTTTGTCTTTGTTTCCAAACTACAGGTATTAAAATTATTTGGGGTATTTCTGAGGATTCAATTGTCGATATAGTGTACGGTAACCATTGATACAAAAAAGTGTAATTTCATCATAAGGGCATTACCTATTAAAAAGGTAATACATAAGTATAAATCCCACTTTGTAAACAAATAAAATATTATGTATAAATGTATTTCCAAAAAACTGATAACTTGTAACGGATTGCTTTGTGTTAGTGTAAGCCAAGAGGCAACAGTTTGACTGAGACTTCAACCTTGTTATGCTAATGTTGGTCTTTGGATCCCTGTAACTGTGTTTACCTGAACCATTCGGAGGGGTGCGATGTCAGACATATCGTTGTTACTCTTGTTACTGTGATGATCATATGATCAAAGGCAAGAGAAAACATCTTTATATTTAAAAACTAAGGTGTATTTTTATACTCATCGTTATTTTATTACCAGCTTTGGAATACTGATTATTAGTGTTGTTTGAAAACGGATCAATAAATAATTGTACTTGAGTAAAATACTATTTAAATACTTTGACAACTCATGTTTACTACTTTGAGACTCATTGGTAGTTATTTAACACTGCATATTGGTAGTATCATGAGAAAGAGTAAAATTCCTTGTCATAAAAATTTCACATTTTACAACCAAAATTTCCAAAAAAAGAATTGGAAACCTTTGGCATAGGATCTTCTGCAGCCTGGACAAAATTTAATTGGACAAAAATTTGTTGTAAAATACAAGCCTTTCATGCAGCTAAACGTTGCTGCACAGTAAAATTTAAGGAGGAAAGTTTTCCGAATTATAAGTAATTTATGTCTTTTATGAATAGTATCCAACTCTATTTATAATGAAGATAGAATAGTCAATGTTATTTTGATCTTTTTACGACTGGAAGAATAGATTTACAATGAAAATGCTGTAAAATGTGTTTTGTTGTTGAAATAAATAACTATCAGGGCTGAACGAAAAATTTTATTCGAAACGTTTGACACAAGCGTGTCTTATATAACAATGTTGTTAAGTTTTAAAAATTGTGTTTTACTGTTGATAAGTAAATATCAATAAGCAAAAAATAAATATGTTGATTGTTTTCTGACTTTGGACTATGCTATATTATATTCATTTAAACAAATTCACACAAGTGTTGAGTGATCGTTAGTCTCCAGTCCTCAAGATTTTTTCTTTTCAACTTAGAAATAGTCTAAGAATTATAAAAAAATCAACTCTGTTTTAAGATTGGCAAATGAATTGTTATTTATTCAATTTACTACCGTACTTTTAGGGACATCTGAAAAAACATCACTATTAACAACGATAAAGGAAATATCTTTATATACAAACGTGGATAAAATCCATTTTTAAACATCTAGCATAGAAATTTTTTATATGATTTCCTTTTTTTATTTATATTGTGTTAAATAATTTTTAATTCTTGGACAATAAATTAGCATTATGATATACAAATTGCAAGCGATGTAAATTAACATCGATGGCGTTACATTACAAATTGCATAACAATGCTGAGTGAGAATATTCAAAATAAATCTATCATCTTTTGAAATGCGACCTCATTTGCATTGGTTATACGAGTATTTCAGCTCCAAAGTCTTATATTTATAAACAATCAATAATCTAAAGTATATTTTCGTGAGATTATACTTTACTGTAGAATTTATACTTTAATGTTAATCAATAATTAATTAATCAACAGTAACGCAGTATTATAAGTTATTACATTATAAATTAAACACTAATGTTCTACAGTAATACAAAGTAGAATTACATAAACGTATTTTAATTATATGTTTTTATCAGTTTATAACAATTGTGGAACTATAAAAAGGAACAATTTTATACAACTTTGATACGTTTAATTAAACCTGTATGTATGTATACAAAATTGATATGATTCATCAAAAGAAACATTTTCTGATTATTCGTATTAATATTAAAATAAATAAATTTAGTAATAAATAATAGTTGTGTTTTATTAAATTTAATTTTAAACTTAAATATCGTTTCTTATTTTAATTCTTGGACTGCGGCTGAAAGTTTGGCTGAGAAATTAGTAAGAATTAAATGTCTGTAGCTATATAAATATTAAATTTTTTATTCCATGTTAGCTTCTAATTACGGGGTTTAATTGAAGTAAATTGTATGACAATGTCTTTTTATTGATAAAACGCCCAATTAACTGCTTCCTAATTAAACGCAACTAAGACGGCTAGGGCGGCTTCCGGTCCAATTTATCATCAAAGCGACCAGGTAGTGTGGCGACCTCATTTGCTGCTTGATTTCAAATGTCACCTCATTTATTCGGAAACCTCACTTCCCTTGTCGGTTATCATCACCAATTACGAGTTATTCCCTTGTACCAATCGTGACAAGAGACGCATGATTAAATGTCCTAATTGAGAATGAAAATATTCTTTTTTATGTATTTCAGGACAAATATTTGTTTAATCAAGTTTATTGGTTCTTACATTATTTTCTATTTCAAAATTATATTCATGTTAGGATCAGTCAAAAAAAAACTTTTTTCCTATCATGAAAGTCAAACATAACACACCTTTTCAGAAAAACTCAACATAATAACATGGGTAGCTCAATAAAAAATATTTACTGAACATTTAAATCAAAAGTTATACAGGGTGGTTATAAAGTCCCTTCCCCCCTAGTATTTTTCTACAATTTATATTAAAAGTGATTTTCAATGACGGGATTCATTTTATAGGTACATACTCTAACTTTTGTAGTAATTAAAAATTTTGGGAGTTACCTGAGATCTAAGATATAGGAGTCAACTTCAAAATTCCTTATGAGAAGCTAGTCATGCGACATGTCAAATAACACTGCCTTTTCCCCCTGAAAACAGTGGTGTAATCTAAATTCAAAAGGGTTATACCGTTTTCAAGATATCTGTAGGTCTAAGATGTAGGAGTCGACTTCAAAATTCCTTATGAGAAGCTAGTCATGCGACATGTCAAATAACACTGCCTTTTCCCCCTGAAAACAGTGGTGCAATCTAAATTCAAAAGGGTTATACCGTTTTCAAGATATCTGTAGGTCTAAGATGTAGGAGTCAACTTCCAAATTCCTTATGAGAAGCTAGTCATGTGACATGTCAAATAACACTGACTTTCCCCCCTGAAAACAGTGGTGCAATCTAAATTCAAAAGGGTTATACCGTTTTCAAGATATCTGTAGGTCTAAGATGTAGGAGTTGACTTAAAATTAAGTCTTAAAATTAAAGAAGTTAATATTAAGTCGACTCCTACATCTTAGACCTTTCAGATATCTTGAAAACACTATAACCCTTTTGAATTTAGATTACACTACTGTTTTTAGGGGGAAAAGGCAGTGTTATTTGACATGTCGCATGACTAGCTTCTCATAAGGAATTTTTAAGTTGACTCCTACATCTTAGACCTACAGATATCTTGAAAACGGTATAACCTTTTTGAATTTAGACTGTACCACTGTTTTCAGGGGGGAAAAGGCAGTGTTATTTGACATGTCGCATGACTAGCCTCTCATAAGGAATTTTGAAGTCGACTCCTACATCTTAGACCTACAGATATCTTGAAAACGGTATAACCCTTTTGAATTTAGATTACACCACTGTTTTCAGGGGGAAAAGGCAGTGTTATTTGACATGTCGCATGACTAGCTTCTCATAAGGAATTTTGAAGTTGAATCCTATATCTTAGACCTCAGGTAACTCCGAAAATTTTTAATTACTACAAAAGTAAGAGTATGTACCTATAAAATGAATCCCGTCATTGAAAATCACTTTTAATATCAATTGTAGAAAAATACCAGGGGGGAAGGGACTTTATAACCACCCTGTATTAAAATAAATGATAAATAATAACTATATTGAAAGTTCTAAGATACAACAACCAATTTTGTAAGTAGGATGTATACCTAAATTTATATTTTGTATTTAGTTGTAGTATTTACATATAAATTTACATTGTTAGATAATTATTTCTTATATCATTGCGTTCACTGTAAAACTTATTTTTTATATAAAATATTTCCAAAACACAGTTATTTCACATCCTGATTAAAATACTACATTTTAAATAATTTAATTAAATTCTGGTATAAAGTGTTTACAAATGTTCATAATCAATTAAAGGCCCAAATAACCTTTTGGTCTCTTTATTATCGTAAGTACAATGTCGAATATTAACCACTAACTCACTCCAACAATAAAAGATAAGGCATTTTAAAAGCAATCTGAGACAGTTTAAAAACCAATTTTCCAGGAACAATTCTTCCGACACAATTCGTTTCAAGGAGGCCGACTGTAAACCTCTGTGTTTTAAATCCCGCAAAGTAAAATGTTGTCTAGTTGTTTACGCCTCTCCATTGCTTTATCTAAAATATCTTAACATTTTATACCCGAGTGACCTTGCATTTTCGTGGTTATTTTATTGAATTCAATTATGAGTTATTCAATTATTATTTTAACAATGTCATCTAATCTAATTTAATCGCAATTCTCACACCCTTTCATTATCATTACCAATATATACTTTACAATAAATGATGTTGTATACAGTTTCCAATTAAAAATTAAAAATCAAAATATGTCCTTAACATTACAGGGTGAAAAAAAGTCTGGAAACGGTCTAATATCTTTAAAAGTGTTTAGCTGATAAAACTCACACTCTGCAAATTGATTATGAGTGACAAATTCTACCTCCTAAAGTACTTTTTGTCATTAGACCTCCAATGGGTGACGGCCCACAAGGAGTCAGAAGAAAATATTAAATGTAAGCATATATCAATATGTACGTCAAATTAAAGGTCTCCAAGAATACAGAACAACGTTTGCAAACCCAACCTCAAAAGAATGACCGAGTCAAAAATGGCAGGCGATCAAACTTTGCATTAAAATCATATTGCTGAAAACAAAAAAATGCAACAACTCCCGTTACACTCGACCTTTTGAGGTCGGGTTTGTGGCAAATTGCTTATAATACAAAGTGCTTTAAAATGGTGTATCATATGACGTGGGCCAAATCAGTTTCTCTGACGACTACCACTAGGGACGTCCCTAAAGGAAGTCTTGGGAAAAACTTAATTGGCCTATGTCAAATGATATATCATTTTAAAGGGCTTTGCATTCTAAGCAATTTGCCGCAAACCCGACCTAAAAAAGTCGAGTATATCGGTAGTTATTGCATTTTTTGTTTTCAGCAATATGATTTTAATGCAAGTTTGATCGCCTGCCATTTTTGACTCGGTCATTCTTTTGAGGTTGGGTTTGCAAACATTGTTCTGTATTCTTGGAGACCTTTAATTTGACGTACATATTGATATATGCTTAAATTTAATATTTTCTTCTGACTCCTTGTGGGCCGTCTCCCCTTGGAGGTCTAAGGACAAAAAGTACTTTAGGAAGTAAACTTTGTCACTCATAATCAATTTGCAGAGTTTGAGTTTTATTACCTAAATACTTTTAACAATATTAGACCGTTTCCAGACTTTTTCCACCCTGCATATACGAGTAAAGCTGTCTTTTATTTGTATTTGTTAATGTTGAATTGAATGGTAATATTTAAATCCGCAATAAGACCATATATATTGTACAAAGTTTAAACAAAGGATTCAACTGATCGCTGTCCGTATGGGAAGTAGATTTCACCAACCGGACATTGTTGAGCCGCGCTCTTCGCACTACACAGGTAAGGGGTATGGTGTGATCATCGTTTTTGTTAGTAAAATTTTTCTCCCTCCTGTTTTTATCATATTTATAAATTTGGGGTGTCGTTTGATTTGAATAACATTTCCCATAATTAAATGTATATTATAATAACTGTTCATTGTAAATTGAACTTCAGTTTTAAACCGTTCAAAACTTTTTATATTGAATTTGCTCATAATAAAGCAATTAGTGTACTAAATAAAAGGTAATTAGTATACTAAATAAAAAAAAAAAACACTGTTTTTAAGTTAACCCGTTTTACTAAAAAAACTTAAAAGCTTATAAAAGAAAACCAAGAGGGATGGATTCAAACATTTATAAACAATTATTTATTTTATTTTTTAATAAAAAATTACTACATGTGGTATTGGAGAGAACTTCCTTAATATATAAGGACACCATAAAATCTTTACCTTTTTTAACTGTGCATACACCCTTAGGAATCTTATGTTTTTGTTTTTTTATCTTTGATGTTTTTGTAAGTTAAGCTTTACAAATTTAAAATGTGTTTTCCAATTTAGTCCATTTAAATATCGCTCGATTTTAACAAAAATAGACAGTTTACTAAAGTTGTGTTATCCTTGTGACCTTAAGCATCAAAGGATATATTATCTTCATATTTATCCATTTTAAAATTCAGGAAATTTTGAAAAATTATTTATATAGTTATTTATATTGGATTTACACGTATTTGTGGTGTTACAGTAGTTGTGTATGTGTAAACTTTACAGAATGTGAAAACTACATCAATATCGTAATTATATTGAATTGTAAATAAAAATGTGTTGTAGTAACGTACAACAATGAATATATTAGATTTCGAATAAAACTTTGATCGCAGTAACGTAATTTACTTGATATTCTTTCTTGAGTTTGACATTGAACCAATGTGTATCAGTTTAAAGTCAACATTGTCCACAGAACTGATAAAAGGAAGAGCCAAAGCTCCCACTCACCGTTCAAATCACGTTTCTTTCTTAGCTTCTAAGAAATGTAGATCACAAATTTTTATCAAAATTATATTTCATTATTTTAGTGTAAACTACAACGAAGTGATTTTTTTAGTCATTCCATCAGTCAGTTTATAAAAAGTAATGCATTTATTTTGATGCTGACAGTATCAAACCTATAGATATTAACATTGCGACACATTGCAAAGTAATCATAAAAATACTTAACATAAATCAGTTTACCGCACAATTATAATGCCTTGTGAGGGGAGTTGTCTCGGGATATTTTTTGTATCCTGTAACAGACTACCTCATGGTGGTCCATCGTCCAGAACTATGTTTGTTTGTTCCTCAGGAAATGGACGCTGTCACGGTGACGAAGTGACGTTCTATTTTCCTTTTAAGCACGTCGGAAGTTCCATTTAGAATTCCCCCTTAGTTAATTTATTTTTGCTACTTTATTGTAAAACAAATCTACTCTGTCAAATTTAGGCACAGTCACATTTACAATATAATGGAGAAATGTGGTTGAATCAATAATATTTCTAGTTTCAATTAAGAAAGGTCTCTGATTGGGCCTGATGATGACCGGTTTGACTGGTCGAAATCGATCGCCATTATAAGATCTTTTATATATATTTACCGTCTTGTAAACAATTACAGTATAAGTGTAAATATATCGAGTAGTGTTGGAAGACGTTTTATTATTTCAACCTGAATATCAGTACCAGCACGTATAATGCTAATCAAGAAGTTATTCAATTAAGAACTCCACATACCAGATGGTAAAAATTTTCTAAAAAATGTCATTCATTTGATGGATGTATGGGTATCCGTAGGTATACCATTGTATATATATATACTCTTCTGCTGTGTACAATAGTATTCAGCAATATTTGGATAACACTCTTGACATCTCCATAGGTAGATCGTTTTTCACTCTGAGAATCTCAGATGATGAGTTTTTATAATACTTTATTTCCATTTCTAATATTATAGTTATAACATTGCAGATATTTTTAATGATTTTCTCGTCATACTTATTGACTACAAAAGTATATAATAAAGTAGCTGCTGAGATAATCAATTCAATAAAAAGATGATTCGCTAATTTACTAAATGAATAATGGTTTAAACTTAAGAGAAAATCTTTAAGTTGTTATGTTTTGTAAATTGAGTTAAAAGTGGGTTCATAGTGTTATTTCATTAATTATTTGTACATCTTGTTTTTTGTTCTTTCTTAATTATTTGTACCTTCTAAATTATGTAAGATCTGTATTATTGGGTACAATAGTACTTCCAATTAATACCACCAATATTGTTTTATAATTTTTATATTTGTGAGGCCTTTTGATATCAAGGATATCATTATCAGACAAAACAATATCGGTGGTACTAATTTGAAATTTCCTTGTTCCCTGTTCTTTTGTACTACAAGAACAAGGGGCAATCACTGTTTATATACGTCGCATCATTAAAATAAAAAATAAAAATAATATTAAAAACTCTTAGTAGTGTTTTTTAAGGTTTGTTTAATTATATCACATTTTTTGGAATAGTATAAGAGGAAAGCATAAAAACTGCTAACCTTCATTCAAAAATTGAGAATAAAATAGGGAACATAAAGCTTTGAGCAAAATGTTTTCTTCGTAGTAGTATTGGTTCATCTCTTTTAAAAGAGTAGAAAACACAACTAGAATGTTGTTTTAGGTTAACAATAATCCAAGCTATATTCACCGACTCTCACAAAGTAATGTTTAATTGTGATTTTATAATCTCTTTTACCGAAATTAGAGATGCAAGGTGCTGTGAAGTTAAATTTGATACTTGGGAATTAATTTTCTACCTATTAATTAAAGTGCACCTATAATCTAACTCTTTACACTTTGAGAAGTTTGATTAAGAGAATTACTGTACTGTTTACCTAAAGTACTGTTTGATGTCTAAATTTTTAAATTTAAATAAGCTGATTTAAGGTTATGAGAACAGAAACATATTTTTGAGTTGTATATTCAAAATAATTACAACAAATGTGGCAATCTATTATTAAACATGGGCCTGTATTTAAAATCCTAAAAAATACTCAGCCCTTATATTTTAACGAGGGTTAAAATGTAAGGATGGAAAAGCTATAAATATTTCTAAGTCCCAACTGTACCCAGTGAGCAAATGTTATGTTTAACGGTAGTAATAATTTCCAGTTCTTCTCATTTTAATTGATTTATTAAGCAAGTGCGTATATGAATCCTTGGAAAGTAACTTTAGAAAAACTCTCAGCAACAACCATAGTAGTAGTGTGTTTTTGGGAAGGCTGGGACGTGACGTCATCACGATGACGTCAGCAGTGATGACGTCATCAATGACGTCACTAATGACGTCACTAATGATGTCATATGACGTCACATGACGTCACGTCCCAGCCTTCCCAAAAACACACTACTCATAATATGCTTTTTTATGTGACATTTTGATGAAAAACTCAAATAGAATAGAAGTGATAAATCGTTTTTGTCACCACCAACAAACAACAACAAAAAATTAGCTTACCAAATGAATGTAGGCCTATTGAAAACTGAATAAGTTTGTAGGGTAAATTTATTTTCTACATGTTATTGTAAGATTTATTTAACTTTTTTAAGTAATGAAAACTATGTATAAGTTGTGGTAAATTTTCTTTTTATCTATTTTATAATTTTTATTTGTAAATTTCACTATGATATTTTTATTGTTATTAAATATTATTATAAGTTGGTAATTAAAAAATATATATATTTAAAAAATCAATTTACTAAGTACTCTTTTACTAAAAAACCATTTAACTTTGACGTCGGGATCAAAGTGGGAACCTGCTATATACACATGTAATCAATCTATTTCGATTCAGCCAGGTTTTTGTACGTCCAATAAAAACTGTTTGGCCTTTCACATTATCAATAGCAGCTAAATATAACTATCTATAAAAATAAAAATAAAAATTTAATAAAAAATGTTTTTGTTTAAAAATTGGTTTTAAATATTAAATTTAAATATTTATTTAGATGAATTATCATTCTATACTTTACATTACAATAATAAAAAGGACTTAAGATGGAAAATAATCTAAAGTCTAATCTTGTCTTATTGAAAGCAAAAATCTTGTCTTATTGAAAGCAAAATTATCCTTTGGTGGTTATTCAAACGGAACAGCAGCTCCTCCTTCCACGTCATGTGAAAATATTCCCTGAAAAAGGGCTCATTTCGTTTAAATAATCTGATTATTTAAAATCTTGAATGTCAAATTCTTGCAAGTATTTTAATTTTGAGATATGAATGAGACATTTCTTGCCTACATTACATATTCAGGTTATTAAACAAAATAACCTGATTTAAAGTAAGATTAAATTGTTTGCAAAACTGTTTAAATCAAGGCACATTAAAAAACTGTAAAAATATGAATATTTTTTCCAATAAAAATGCAGTGTATAAATCTCAACAAGTCTCTCTATATATAGTTTTTTTACCCTTTAAAAAAAATTCTGGTAAAAAAGTTGAATAGTTAAAATAAATATTATTTAATATTGTATTTAAAAGTTTAATACAGGCATAAAAATTTAATAACTTACGGATGAAAAGGACTTTGAAGATAAGTATGATTGTAATAAGACAAACATTTGTTTAAATGTCTATGGTTTACCTGAAACTGTTAGGAGCTATAGATTGTAAAAAAATTAAAAATTATAAACATCCACACATATAAATAGATAAACAGGAAACTAAAGTACCAGAGGGCAATTTTTCTACGGTCAAATGTAGTTGAAATGCCCTAAGCAATATGCCAATGACATAACATGCCAATGACAAAAGGGTTACATTGCACTCTGTATATTAAATAATGCAATATAAATAATTTCAAAAGCGTAATAAATATTTATTTGCATTATTATTTTTAGAAATATAAAAAAAACTTAAAATTAAAATACAACTAAGAAATACAACACCGTAACAAGTTTCTGTCAACAACAAATACGAAGACCTACTGTAAGTGTTCATCTGCTTGGTTCGATGTAAATTATGTTTGACTAACAAATTTGCTCTGTGTACCATGTCATACAGCGTTTAAATTCACTAGAAAATTATATTTTAAAACACGCTCTGTTTAGCAGGCGCAATTTATGCTGCCATTATAAGTTAAAGTAGTTGGCAACACTGTTTCCCTTGAATTTGTATGTCAAAGGGAATAAATAATGTCGTAATTTTCATAATAAAATTGAAAGATTGCATGAAATAATTAGTCATTTTACTGCATTATAAATGATTACTAGAGCAGAGTTTTATCTCTTTTTAACTTTCAGTCTCCAAAAGGTTCTACCTTTGATGATGTAATCAATAAATACAAATCAATACACTCCATTAATATTAATTGTTTTACCCCTCTTAACAAAGTAACCTTATCTTTTTCAATCATTTCTATGACTAACTTGTCTCAACCAATATGACCCTGAAGGTCGTTCAATCACACATAATGTTCATATACAATAATTACAAGCATATGTTGCAAATATCAAATATTATAAATGATTCTAATTTGTATATCAAATACAAATTAGGTTTTGTGTGAAAACTATGTGAGGTTAAAGGACTCACAAAAAATTATAAAATAAATTTAAAATTACTAAAAAAAGTTTACATTGTTTAAAATGTTAATAAATATTTTCAAAACAAATAACGTCTTTAGTTAACCAATTTTTTATGCTAAAATTGAAAGGAAATTTAATTCCTCTTGATTTTTAAATATTCCAAAATTTTTGTTACTCAACTTCTTGATAACATTGACTCTATTATTGTAATAGTGAACGTAGTTAAATGTAAACTAAAAATGTATTAGTTTTAAATTGTCCTTTTTACAAATCAAAATCGAGTACACTATTGTGTAAACATTAAATATATGTATATTTTGATAACATTTCATTACTAAACAATGATTTCTGTGTTCAATTAAAACACATGAAAAATTATCAACTGAAGGGGTAACTTGATTATCAATATTTACTATTGATATTATAAACATTTTCACAATGACATTTGATAGATGGCCGAAACTTTTGAAGAATAAGCTTTCTCCAGAGTTGTCTAAATTTAAAAATAATGCTTTCGCAATACCAAATTGAGTGTGATATACTATTTCTTTTATTTTTTATTTTTAAGAAGTTGGTAAAACTCCTTTTTTCCTAACTTGGCCCCGTCCACATAGACTTTTGGTCTGTTCGTGGATCGTATTAGACAAGGTAAGGGGGGGGGGGGTGGGGGTGAGCCGCTATAGTACAAGGTGAAAAGTACTGATAAAAGTCACTAGCAGAACGCGGATTCGAACCCATGACATCGCTGCCATGGTCCCGAAGTCCGGCGCTCAAACAACTACGCCACCGACACGCCATTGGTTTAACGTTAATGTGATTGAACTTGAACGCTGTTTATTGCTGAGGGGACATAAAGTTTTTGGTACAGTTTTGATAAATAAACTGAATAGTACTGTTTTTAAGTTGACCTTTCCCATTATGTATCATTCATTATGTCTAATGAATGTATTACAACTTTAATTTGCGAGACTAGCCATGTTGGCTTAAGATTTTCTTTTATAAAAACATAACCTGACAGCATACACATTAATTTAACTTAATTAACTAAAATCTGGTGTTGTTTTATTATTAACACCAATCACAATTATTGGAGGTGACATTATTTATACTGAAGTAATAATTTTAAAACAAATGTAATATAAGTTATTTTGATGTAATAACGAACAAAGAGAGCATTATCAAAGTAATGTACAGCTTCTGTAAGGTATTTGAGAGGAAGCAATAACGTATTTTGATCCCCACTAACGTTTGCTCGATGTCAAAGCTACTCACCTTTTGTCTCAAGCGGTAATTGTTCATAAGAAAATGGGTTAATTGTTAGCTTTTGTAAAGTTTCCTTTGAAGCTAGCTAAAACCTTTGATTATAAAATCAATGTAAAACATTAAAAGATAATATGTCATCTTTATTGTTGTTAGTTGTTATTTATATTTAATATAATTTACGCTCTATGGTGATTGCTAACATTTAGCGATGAAAGCAGTTGTTAACACATCATAAATTAAGATTTACACTCAAATAAAAAAATAGCAATTTTTTATATTTCTTCCCAAGAAGTAATGTTTTTAAATTTAGTATGTCTTATTGAAAAAAGTAGTATAGTTATTTCTGAAATTGTATTAGTAAGTACAATTTATCATAAAAAAGAATATAATCAGCAGATATTGCAGGGCTCTCATTTACTTATATTTTACACGTCTTGTCTTTGATAATTCAGGCTAGCTACAGTATGATTAAGAATAACAAAAATAGGTTTTGTGAAGGACAAGAGACTTCAGTTGAATATGCCTATGAAAGTCATTAGAATACTTTCATAAGCTACAGCTTTACTGACGCTAATTAAAGAGACTTGTTTTTAATGTATTCGTTAATGTAACCATACAATATTTTTTACAAATTTCTTACTGTTAATCTTAAAAATACGAATATCAAGAGACACTCAGGTTTTGATTTTAGGATCACGGAATTCAAATTATGGAATTATCAATAATAAAAGAATCGTATGACCAAAAATTGACTACAGGGAAATATATTCAATACAGTGCCCGTTTTTGCAATGTAAATTTTCAGACTGTTTACGGCTATGTATCGTTGACACTTTGGGTTCTAAACGATTCGTTAACTGCTATAAAAATGGAAGGAATACTTCCTTCAATAAATAAGCATGTAACACAATAATGTTTAACATGCAGCTAAACCATTTTACTTTTGTAAAAATGCTGAAAATACGCTAGTTTATCTACAAGTAATGCGATAAATCACTGTAATAGGCAAATATATCGACAATGACATATTCTACACTCGGTCCCCCATCCGAAACCTAGTCACACATAGGATTGGCCTTAATGTCGTGCTCACTTACATATGACTAAACTCTTTTGAGGTTAGGTTAGGAAACTAAAACCTGAATAATAATTACTAAACGATCAGCTAAAAAGTGAATCTTGTAAATTCTGTTAAAGCACTACTTTAGTCAAATGCCGTTCTTTCATCCTTCTAGAACCTGTATTTTAATGTGCCCCCAATACGTTTAAGACCTCAGTAGGCAACGGGTTTAAGTTTTGTTTAATAATGTACTACTTTATGATGTTATGTGTAATATCATTTTTGCGCTTATAAAAAAATTATAAAACTCTGAGAAGAATAAAATTTGTATATTGATCTAATTTTGATTACATTGTGCAAAGTATCAAAGACTTATTCTGGATAGAGTTAAAATATTCTAGAACAATATTTCACTGCATGGGAAAGTAAATATTGTTTTTTCTAGAAACATGTTGAACAATGTGATTGCAAGTTAATGTCAACACACTTCAATCACTGCAATTCAAGACATTTTAGAGTTTCTCAACCTTTCCTTTTTTATAATAAAACATTTACACCGTCTACCATGACATTTGCATCATCATTATTACTATTTTAACTATTATTATAGCACACACACATAAACTGTTTCAACTACACAAAACTTTCCATTTATTCATCCTTATACATGTATTTATGATACAATAAATCTAGTTAAAATCGTTAAACCACCAAAACCAATCAGTATATTGCTTACCTGACCTGTCAAAAAGCTCCTATTCTCTCGTAGTAAATATAGTTTTCAGTGGTTGATTGATACATTCGTTTAAAAATACGGATACATCTATAACCAAATGAGATAAATACGATTTCAATCGATGATATTAGGAAATAAACATTTTATGGATAAAAATCGACTTGTTTAAAGATAATTAAAACCAACGCTTAGTTTATAAACTTCTGGGATTTTATTCGATATAAAATTTATTTAAATTTGTATGAAAACTGTTTAATCCATCTCATAAATGGATAATGTACTATTTAAACTATAGCATGGCGTTATTTCTCTTTCAAAACGATTCAACAGTAAAAAAGATTTTAAAACTATATAAGTTTTTGTTAAGTAATATACCCTTCCTATAGTGATAGTGCCCTGATTCTCCAATTCCGTCGCTTGAGGAATGCTGATCGGTAAATATTTAATGCCCCCGCCGGGCTCAGCACTGCTGATTGACTCGGACCTGACTCAGCAGATGTCGTCGGTATCCTCAGCAAATATCAGCAAAGAGCGCCCTCTCCCACATCTCACATAATTTATATTTTATGACAGCCAGTATTATGGACTGAAAACGTAGCTTTTGATTTACAAGGAGTAGCTAAACTGAGGATAATACAATTATAAATATTACCCGCACAAAATTTATTGTAAATCGGCATTCAAGCAATTAACTTGCAGTTCATGCTATGGGAATTTATATATATAGTTATTTAAAACTTTCAATCTTAAAAAAAAGAAAAAAAAAACTTGTAATACGGAATATTGATACGGAATAACTAATACTCTTTATAAATACTCCGTGACTTAACGGGACTTAATGGGATAACTTAATGGGATAACGATGACTTAATGGGATATCCTATAAAATATATGAAAATAACATTTAACTACAGCTTTATTTACTTGGAAAATTAGTAGCGAAATTCTAAAATTCATACAAAGATTTTACATAAAAGAAAATCTCCTGCTTTCGTATAGCATATAACAGTCTTTTGTTGACTTTTGTTATTATGCACCACAAAAATTTACTTTTTACTGTCGTAGTCAGGTCGTATGCAGACTAAACCATATAGTCCTTCAATACATTGAACAAGTCTTTTGAAATATGTTTTCATGTGTACAACCGTATGATTGATCTTCAAGTGACAGTATACACGTTTGACAGAGAGGACAGGCAATGACAGACGGAGGCAATCATCCTGGATAAACGATGCGATCCGAAACCCATTCCCGATATTTATAGACCGTGAACAGCGACTGTTGGCAGACCCGGTACTTACACTCTGGTGTTGGATATCTGTTCTGATTTTAATTTGCTACACTTATATAAATTATTACTTACTAGTATATTTTAACTACAATAGGAAATCTTTGAGTTAAAATTAATCTGATTATCTCCTCTTATCCTAAACAACACTAAGTTGTTGTTGTTATGATTATTATTCTTTTAAAAATGTGTTATTTATGACTACTGATGTATGCATGAATGTTTCGTACCTAAAACGATTGAAAATAATTAGAAAATTATTCGTGATTAGCGAATTAGGTTTGTTATAACTATACAACTGGAAAACAAATCAAACTTTTTTTATCTCATAGAAAAAATTTTCAGTCTCATTATTTTGGCAAAACTCAACGTTTAACTTTTTCTTTTATTCTGTTACTGCACAATGTAAAATTCGTACTAAAATTAAATTAAGTTAATAACAAGAATTATTAAAAAATAATAGGGGAAACTAATTTATTTGTCAGAGAAGCATACCGTCAATCCAGTAAACCTCACTTTATGCCATCTCTAAGAAATTAAACCTTCCCCCACCCTCTTATCCAGACATCTAACAATCAACAATTTCCTAGCGACTGTTGTTTTGCTAGGCCTATCATAGGCGATATTCTTATCAATCGTGAACAAATCCAACGTCTCACGAGACACGCCTTCATTTTATTCTGAGTGGTCTTATTCCTGAACAAAACATCGTTTTACATTTTAAAAAGTACTAAAAATCGTCTACTGTTCGAAGCAACCAAACTATTAGTTTGAAATGTTTTGTTACTGAAACATTTGTTCTTCCTGATTTTTTATAATGCATGTTTTAGCAGCTGTTTAGTTATCAATCAATTACATAAGATTGTTCATAAGATTAACATAGCAACTTTGAATGCATGTAGTGCGTATTCCTTTATTTCCATTTGAATTATAAAGGGAATCTGCTCATCTACAGAACATTACCTTTCTAAGGTTATGTATGGATTTTTCCTACGATGCTCACAAATTGAGAAAAAAGGAGGAGATGAAACATGCTTGCCTATTAATATAATGATATATTCAGACTCCAAGAACTATTAGTTCCAAGTTACGTTGGTATAAAACTGTTGCAGTAAGTAACAATTATTGAGTCAATCCGTTTATCTCCTGCTTTGTAATATTTTAAAGAGTTTCTTCGCTAATTTTGTATTAGAAAATTATATTTCAAGTCAAGCATGTAGAGTTCAGAATCGCCTCCTTGTAACAGAAAATACCAGATTAAATAATAAAAACTGAATCAGTATAAAGTCAATCATTATTTGTTTCCTGAATTACATGTGAAAATATACAATTTATTATAAAATCATTTTACAAACTATTTAGTAATGAAAGTATTTCTGACATAAATATATGATGATAGATGTGTTGTAAATACACGTTAGCTCATGATTGGATCACCTGAAGGTATGATTTTTTATAATTTTTTACAAACATGACCTCCCTCCTGAGCCCCTGGTGCAGACTTTATGGTTACAGAGTGCTGCCACGATCAGGTTATGCTGTGCTACAGTATAATATGTTATTGAACCGAAAAGTACATATCCTAACCACCATAGCGAGCTGTAGATTATCTGATGAATCTTGAGAGTCGTTTAGTTTGTCGCTCAGCCACCTGTCCATTGCTGGGTATCCTGTCTCTGTCTGTCATTAATTTTTACTTTGGCTTCCGGTCTAAATACTTAATTGAAAAGTCATGATTTAACAGATATTGATGGAGTACCTATCCCGAAAATAAGAAGATGCTCTGTCGTTTTACTTAAAAAAAAGATTTTAAAAATTATTTAATATTTTAAGCAAGCACCAGAAGTGAATTCATCATTATAATTATAATTATAATCATAATTGAATCATTATAATTATATAATGATTTGTTCCATTGATCAAGATGTGTTCCAAACGTGGGCCATTTGAATTTCTTAATGTGGTCCCATTGACAGAAATAGTTGTTTGTGTATTAAGAAGGTAATGTACGTCATTGCCACTTGAGAATTATAGATGAGAGTGGGGAACATTTCAAAAGCGGCAATGAAATACACACGAGATATTTCCTACCAGCATAATTGAAACATGTTAAATGTTTTACTGTATACAAAAAGGCATTAAGATTATTCTTATTTGTTTCTGCTCAAACTAAAAAATAGCAATTACCAAACGACAACAATGGCCAACAGCAGTCATGTAGCTGGTTTGTAATAACAGTTGACTTGAAAATTCTGTTTGATTTAGCGTACGGTAGAGAACACTGCCGCTCCAGAGCGCAAAAGAAACGGAAACCAGAAATGAACTGGTTTGCGTAGAGTTTATAGGTGTGGCATTCTTCATAAATAGGTTGTATATTTCGCCGATAAATGTTTAGTACCTGGAGGCAAAGCATTTGAGTAGATGGATTTTGCCGGTCCTGGCACAGGTCAAGGTCAGCGTTTGTAACTGGCAGGTGTGTGTTGTTGATTTGGGGGTGTTTTTGGGGGTTTGGGGAGGGGTTGGTAAGTGTGTCAAGGTCATCTGGAGGGGGTTTTAAAAAAGGTGGGGAGTCTGGGGATGAGTGGCGGGCGGGAGTGCGGCGGGAGCGGATGGGAGGCTCTGGGAAATAAATTTATTTATTAATCAAAGCCCACTAGTGATCGTAGGATGGCTTCTACATCGTTTGCAGCCGTACTGTTGATCTCATTGCTCTGCACGGGTCGGGAGTCGGTGGTGGTAGTGAATGTAGGCAAATTTTGTGTGGGAACACCACCATTGTTAACGTTAGTAGTGGATGTCACTATTGGAGATTGTATGGGTGCACCCTGCCGCGTGTCCATAACTTGAAGAAATGAGAGCTGCTAGATGGTTATATTGTAAGTTGATAGAGTAGAATGAGAGATGTGTGTGATGAAGAACGGTTATATAAACCCGGTAATATAGTGAATAAGAATAACCGGATAACATCATCAATAGGTGTGACAAGATTGTAATGTTGATATTTCTGCATATCAGTTAAGACTGTTTGCAAAATAGTGTCAGTAGAATAACTGTCGCGAAGGTTGAATCTTGTAAAATACAAGGGGTGAAAGCTGAACTGTTTCTTAAGTTTAGCGAATGTATTACGAGGTCTTGAAACTGTGTAGTTAGACTGTTTTTGTAAAATATGTTTGGTGCGTAAAAGTTTCAGCTGCAAAGTGTGGGAAGCCATTGTAATAGTGGTGACTAAATGTGCACTGTGTAAAAACCAACTGATAAATGGTTAGTGTTTGTAAATGTGTTTGAATATATAGAGAGTGATTAGCATATTAACCGCGAACACATGTTTTAGAGTAAGAAATGTAAGTTAGAAAATTGTTAGAAAAGTAAAGACCGAAGTTTACTCTACGGAACCCGGGGAATAAATGAGACGCGGGCGGTACCGACCCCGTATTTAAGCAATTTGTGAGTCACGAACAACCCCTCCTCTACCCTCCTTCCTAAGCCGATGGGATAAAAGGGTGGGATTGCGGTCACCCCGATTATTTGTTTGGTAGCGTTGCGATAGTTTGTATTAATGGGAGAGGCAAACACTTTAAAACTATTTTGTTAAAAATATTAAGATAATAATCCAGTTGAAAAAAAGGAATTTGTTACTCTGTATAAATTGGCTATGAGCTGCAAAAGTGCAAACAATAGTCTGTTAATAAGTTGATGAGGTAAGAGCTAGTATTTGTACAAATATTATATAGTTTAGCAATAATTATATGTGTTATTAATGTAAAAAACGGTAAGTTAACACCATGGATAAGACTAATAGTAATGTAAAACTATAAATGTTGAAAAGGTGTAAATATAATTAAGAGTTTGATAAAAAAACAGATGTGAATATAAATATTAAGTAACAACAAAAATAATGTTGATGCGAGGTTAATTTATGCAGTAATAAAAAAAAATGGTAATGGGAGAGTAATATGTGTTTATAGTAAATAAAAAAGAAATAGTTGAAAACTAAGTTATAAATGTGGTGTTAAAAAGAAGTAGACCTAATTGGAGTAAGTTAAAAAAGCATATATAATATTATTAGAAGGTAGCGACTTACCGAGGTGTTGTGTCAGCTGTGGGTTACGCGAGTAGAAAGAGGCGCAGCTGCTTGTGTAAGGGTATTTATAACGGCAGGTGGTAATTATTATGAACTTGACACCCCCCCCCCCCAATAGGTAATTAACCCCCCCCCCCTTCACTTTTACTTTATGTTGAAATGGTACTAGTAGTTAAGCTTGTGTAATACTAATTTGGTGTTACCAAACGGTAACTATTGTGGTTAAGATAATACAACCTATACTTAAGATAAATTAAACTGATAGAGTAACGGTAATTTAGGTCTGCTGTTGGCAATAGATAATAACTATAGTTGAGCGGCGAAAGGGAACACATAATTTCCTACTGTTATTAAAATAATAGCAGTGAACAACTATGGTGTAATGCTATAAAGAAAATTGTGGTTGGATTAGGTGGAGAATATAATTAGATGTTGGCCAACATTATTGAAAGCCGCAACACAACACTTAAATTATCGACGACCTACTTGTAATAATCGCTGCTACGTGTATGAAATAGTGTTGCTTGGGAATTTCCTACTGAAGTTGTACTTTGAACGTTGTAAGCCCCTCAAACCCCTACAAGTTCCCCCCACCATCTTCGAAGTTTACGAGTATTCTGTCGAGAATTTTAGAATCAGTTCGTACCGAAACTCCGGACGCGAAGCTTCGGGACGAACTCAAAGGGTAACTTAAATATATAGGTGGCCAATATATACAGGGTTAGGCAAAAGTCTGGATACCCCTAGTTAACTTTTTAACGCGTTGCAGTAGGAAAACCAAACTCGGCACATGTTTACAACATCAAAAACTGCACTTTTTCATCAACTACACAACTTTGCCCCTGCCCCCAAAATGGGGTATTTTCGGGGCAGCCCCAAATTTTCAAATGTAAACCCCTATCGAGTGACCCCTCATTTTAAACGGTTTATCAAGAGAAATTAAATGGCGCAAACCGGAGGTCGATATCTCAACCCTAACCAAAATGGCAGCCATTTCAAAATTTGACATGGGCAAGCAAGTATAAGTATGGACACCCCCAATTAATTTTTTTAACACGTTGCAGTAGTAAAACCAAACTCTGCACATGTTTACAACATCAAAAACTGCACTTTTTCATCAACTACACAACATTGCCCCTGCCCCCAAAATGGGGTATTTTGGGGGCAGCCCCAAATTTTCAAATGTAAACCCCTATCGAGTGACCCCTCATTTTAAACGGTTTATCAAGAGAAATTGATTGGCACAAATCGGATGTCGATATCTCATCTCTAACCAAAATGGCGGCCATTTTAAAATTCGAGAAGGGTAAATTGACTTTACATTGGCTGCCATTTTGGTTAGAGATGAGATATCGACATCCGATTTGTGCCATTCAATTTCTCTTGATAAACCGTTTAAAATGAGGGGTCACTCGATAGGGGTTTACATTTGAAAATTTGGGGCTGCCCCCAAAATACCCCATTTTGGGGGCAGGGGCAAAGTTGTGTAGTTGATGAAAAAGTGCAGTTGTTGATGTTGTAAACATGTGCCGAGTTTGGTTTTCCTACTGCAACGTGTTAAAAAATTAATTGGGGGTGTCCATACTTATACTTGCTTGCCCATGTCAAATTTTGAAATGGCTGCCATTTTGGTTAGGGGTGAGATATCGACCTCCGGTTTGCGCCATTTAATTTCTCTTGATAAACCGTTTAAAATGAGGGGTCACTCGATAGGGGTTTACATTTGAAAATTTGGGGCTGCCCCCAAAATACCCCATTTTGGGGGCAGGGGCAAAATTGTGTAGTTGATGAAAAAGTGCCGTTTTTGATTTTGTAAACATGTGCCGAGTTTGGTTTTCCTACTGCAACGCGTTAAAAAGTTAACTGGGGGTATCCAGACTTTTGCCTAACCCTGTATTTCAGTTATTCTTGCTGTTAGGGTTCTAATATTAATATTTGTTGTGTGTGTGTGTGTGTGTGTAAAATGTTATTTATTTTTTAGTTTTAAGTTGTGTTATTTTTAAGTTTTAATTTGCGCATTGCGATGTTAGCATTAAGGTGTGTTATATTATTGCTAATGTTTAAAAAATGTGTTTATGCATTTAATGTTGAGTATTGATGTAATTATTCTGTATTTGTGTGTGTGTGTGTGTGTACTAATAACCTTTCACAGCTAGCTGTTAGGAGGGTAGATTAAATTTAAATTTAAATTATAGAAGTTCTGTTGAACTTCATTAAATATGGGTGGGACATGCGTGTTGTGCTATAGGCAGCGCATATTTTTATCTTTTTAAATTTTTAATTTTTTGTTAGGAAATAATTATATTTGGGTGGGTTTAGATTAAGGGTGGGAGGTTAGAGTTGCGTCTTGCATTAATTGTTCCAGACTCCCTATTATAATTGGATGGTCAAGCCCAGTGCCTTCGGGCCCGAGACTGAACCGCCCGTATCACAGCTCACCAAACTGGATCGCCACGTGCGTGCGGGCAAAAAATTGGGATCCCTTGCAAGACGTAACTAGAGGGTTGGGATTGGGAGTGTTTGAGGAATACAGAGTGGTGGAGACGGCCGTGGCCGCCTCCATCACTTTGGATCATTATTATTTTTTGGTGACCTTGACCTAAATTAAGGTAATTAGCCCCCCCCCCCCTCATTAAAGGTAATTTTATATCCTTAAGCAAAAACAAACTATGGGGTTGCCATTTTGAATTTTTATCTATACTTACCTAAAATAAAGAAACAAATTTAAAAATTGCATCTTTTTCAGTGATTTTTATATACACAATTTTATATAAAATCACAATCAATACCCTAATAAATTAAAAAATTATTTATGACCAAAATAATAAAAAAAGGAAAATAAACCCAAGTTTAAATTAAAATATATGACCGAAATAATAAAAAAGGAAAATAAACCCAAGTTTAAATTAAAATAAATGTAAGTAAAAGGGAAAAAGGGGTCTAAATTAATTGTTGTTAAAAGGGTAAAATTTTTATGAAAAACCAACTACCTCTTCACAGTTAACACTTGTTTTAAATAGCAGGTGTCGGCTTAATATATTATAGTTTCTTTATTTTTGTATAACTTTTGTTGTTATTTCGTTACACGAAAACAAGCACATGGTAATACTCAAAAACAAAGACTGAACTTTGACAGTTGGGCCAGCAGTTTGTATTATTTCTTTATATTAATTTTTAACTCCATAATACCGGTGTTAAACATTTTAACTAAACAATATATAAAAAATAAGTTTTTCCAGACAAAAGACCTGTATTTACTTGTATATTATTTTATCAAAGAACTAAATTGCCCCCATTGCTAAGTTTAAACAAAAATTGTTTTAATAGTTTTTGAGATCCGTATGTAAATATGTATATAAATATTTTTTACTTAAATTATTTTACCAGGATAATAGTATAAAAAAATTGCCTGGTAAATTTGTATGATTTATCGTAGTAATAGTAATATTATTAACAGATTGTACTCTAAAATTATAAGCTTAAAAAGGATTGTTTAGTTGAAGAAGAGCTCAGTACCTCTGCTTATTCACCTTTATGGTGAGCTTGTTAAAGGAGTTTTAATGTAAGCCTAATTTTAAACTTATTAGAAATATATTAAACAAATAATATCAATGCTCTTAGAAATTTAATATATCACCATGAGTTGGTTTATTTCAAAGTATCTAGATACAGTATCAAGTTTTATGCTTAATAGTATCCAGGTACATCTGTGAAAATCTTGTTATATACATTTCTTTTATTTGGTTTAAAAGTTATTTCTACTAATGTTTTTGCTGCAGTGTGATTGAACATTTATATTCATGTAGTGATTTACTTTATAGTTCTATGAATATAAACTCAGACAATTTAAGAAAAAAAATTAAGTTAAAAAATTATAGATTATTATAAAATCTAATATTGAATCATTGATTGGATCTGATGATGGCTATATGCTAAATACAATACATACCACACCCTTGAATATCTGGTTTTACCCATTAAAAATATGTACAGACATGTTCAACCTAAAATGTAAATTAAAAATTAATATAAGTTTAAATAGGTACCCAAACCAAGTAAAACAAAGTTAAAACCTGTCAGTAATGTGTAAGCACCATACTAGTGTGCATATTTTAAGTAGATATTAGGTCTACTTAATTTAATTTTTTCTTTAGATTTTACCTTCTTACCTAAAATATTATGTATTGCCAATGTGTATAAAAACAAATAAATATGCGGCGTCCCATGTTAAAAAAATTTGCCGTATAACGGAGTAAAATAAAGCATTAATGGTAGGATTATTTCTTGTTATTGCCGCTGGAAGCGCTATTCCTACCTTCTAAATGTAAAAATAAGCATATTGTTTGTTTACACAAAATAAAAAGATAACAAAATTTTGCAAAAATGTTCTAAAACCATCTGATTCCATTAAACTAATCAGCATGATTTTTGAATGAAAATTATAGTAGTACTATTGTATCAGTATTTTGTGAGCGGCTTTGTTACTTCTTAAGAACACTACTCATATATTTTCATCACAACATTATTGCCCCGTCTATAGCCAAACTACTTGAAAGATTGATTAATGTGAGCAATTAAGGTGAGCAATTTATAAACCAAAAAGGTTTATAAATTGCTCACCTTATAATGCACCTTTTAAATACATATTAAACTACATACTAAATTAAGAACTAAAATTAGTTTACAATTATAATAAGAAATGTTATAAGTTTTAAGTAATAAAACTGATTTTGTAATAAAATTTGAATAAATTATTTTAATATTCATATTTAAAACCAAGAATTAGTTGAATTTACTCACTGTATTTAGGCCAGTGAAAAGTTAAACGGTTAAATATAAATGAGTATGTATTTAACATTGTTATCTGTGGTGAAAATAAAAAAAACTGTCTAATGCAGCTGATAAAAAAGCATAGATAAAAAGTTAGAATTAAATATTATCCATAAGATTAACATTAAATATTTTATTAACTATGAGGTAAAGCGTTTTTTACAAACCATGCTTTAGAGCAGCTAAAATTATTCCAATTGCACCATCTAACGGTAAAAAGTTTTGATATAGTTTATTAAATTCCTTGTTGCATGGAAAAAGATTAAACATTTTTATTTTAGCATAACTTGGCTATTTTGACATACTATGGGGCAAAGCTCTAAGGTTGCTAAGGTGATTAAAGTTGTAGTAAACTTCACACCGCTCTAGTGTATGACATGAAAAAATGTATACTATTAGGTAAAGTCATTAATTTGAAAAAAAAGACAAAATAGGACCCATGAGCGTTATAGATAGAGTAACCAACAGATGAGAGACATACACAGGAAAAGAAATTTTTATGACATTGGTTTTAGATTCTGTGATGCATCAAAAGTAAAAATAACCAAAAATGTTAAGATTATAAGCAATACACAAAAAAAACTCTAATTTTATCAATATATCTGAATTTAAATATAAAAGGGATTTAAGGGCGTACAAGAACTTCTTTAAAGTCTATAAATAACTTTATTGTTTGTTATTATCAGTTATTCAAGGTACGTGCAAACAGATTTTTTTTAAATTAAAAAGATATATAAGAAACTTTTAATGACCTCGAAGGTCTAGTAATAGTTTATAATGTGTGTTGTGTGTTTAAAAGTTTTTAGGTTTAAAAATTGTATATTCATTATAGGAGACAAATATTTAAAGTTAAAAAACTTTGCCTCACTGTTACCTAAAAGAAATCTAAAACAAGCCTGGATGAGATTAATAATAATAAGATAATCTACAAGCTGAACCGTTACTATCATTTAAAGACTAATATTGTATCCACAACTTGTATTATTTAAATATCATAACCACCAGTATTATAACATAAGCCCTAACAGTTGAAAAGGAAATTTTTTATTCTATTTGTCACATGAAATACAGTGTGAACCAGCTGCTTATGGTATAATTTTTATCATACCATCAATGGATGGCATGGTATGGATGGTTTTAGAATTTATACTTTAGAAATGTTTTAACCACTAATAAAAAATATCTTAACTTAATGTATTTCAAATAAAGTTAGTGTAAACTCTAGAAACTAATTACCCCCAAGTCATAAAACATGTTGTGTATGGCAAAAGCTTACAATATTTTGACAATACTCCTGCTAATGTAAGTTTGATTAATATAATAACCACTGGTAAAAATAACATCTAGCTTTGTTTCTGTTGTTGTTAGTTATACCTCTAAAAGCAATGCAATGTTGTGTGCAGGCATTAACGTCTGTGGTTTGCTTACAGTTTAAATTTAGTGATGGTAAAGCGTATTGGTTTTATGGACCCGCTTTAAAGGTCTAAATAGATTTTTACAATAAAATGAGAAATTTGTGCATTGAATCAGTACAGTATGTATATAGTATTAAGAGGTATACTGTTATCGCAACAAAAACCTCTGAAGACTTGCTACTTAACTAAAAAAAAAAATTAATATAATAATTTTAAATGTATGGTAACATATAAGAGTAACAAAGCGGCAATGGCGATAGAATGCCTATATTAAAAACAAGGACCTTACATAGTGAGTATTTTAATTTGAAAGTGAATGAGAAATAAGATTTGGTTAATTGTGCCACTATCAAGTAGTATTCTTTTATCTATGCATTCATTCAGCTTTGTGTATTCCTTTGAAGACAACAGCTAAAAACTGTATACTTTGTGTACTTATAGTTAGTGTTACTGTATGGAATCATGGCATGAGGTGGTGCGCTGCCGACAATATTCAAGCCTCTGGTGATTACTCAAAGATTTATTATTAAAATCATTTTAATAAATGTTTCACATATTCCACCTTTTTAGCTATTTATTAATTTTTTTTACTTCTCAACAGAAGGAAATTCTTTATTAAAACTTTACTTATAAACATTATGAATAATAAAAACTATTTTTATACCCATTAAAAATCTTTATGTAACATGTAGCAACATTAATATCTCATTTGTGTTTCCTAAGCTAATAATTCAAATTTAAAATATATACAATTTTTTTGCCACATTATTTATAGGAAAGTTCCAACAGAAATCAAATTGGCCAAAAGTGATAGTATTGCAGCTTACAAGTGTGGCATAACTTGGTGGCAAGTGTGGCGATTGTCGTCGATAAATAAATACCCAATTGGCTTTTAAATATGCGATTTGACTAAGCTAAAGCTCTTTTTACTCACAATATCTATACTTATTTAATATGCTAAGCGTTTTTTTTTTTTTTAACTGATTTTTAAGTTTTTGGTGTTGTTGGATAGGGCTTGGCTTGTAGTTGTTTCCGCCAAAAATTGATAAGAATCTGACTGAAATAAAAGCACTATCCACCATTGAAATCTCAAAATTTCCCATTTAAATAGCATTGGGATTGCAAAGCAATCCCATAATAAAGCATTTTAAATATTTGGTAATAATCAGCTGTAAATACGTGATGTTTTGGTTATTAAAGAGATTCAAAATATTGGATTGGTCAAATTTAATTGATTTATAGCTAAGAGTAACATTTGTATTGTATTAAAATAAATTGCTTGATTTAGAGCAACACATATAATAGTACTTGAAAACAATTAATGTAATTTTGGCTAACGAGTCTCTTGTTTATTATTTTTATTGATAGTGTTTGTTATTACATATTAAAAGTTCTTACTATAAAAACTTAATATCAGATAGATTAAGCTTTAAAAATATTATCATCGTGATAATAATTTTATCATATAGGAATTTTATTCATTTATTAAAGTCATTATCATTATATTCTATAATGTTTGTATTTTTAATTGTTACATTTATTAAAGTTTCTAAATTAGTTTATAATGTGTATTTATATATTCCTGTAATATTTGATAAAAGTAAAATGTGTAACCGGCAAAGACTTATTCCCAGCCATAGACCCAGAGTCTATTTAAGAATTATTTAGTTTAATTGATATTGTTATCACACTTTTATTATATTTTATATAAAGGAATAAAGTTTATTTAATTTATTTCATTGATCTAATTTATTTGTTACTCGTGAAAGCTTACATTCTCCTTATACAGAACTGTTAATCAATACCCTAACAGCAAATGATATCTATGGAGCTATAGTTTAACATGGAATGCGAACTTCAATTTCTACCTTATAAATATGATTTATTCTTTATGGATAAAACATTATTTACTATTGACGATTTTAATCCTTACTAAGTAATATTGCATTCTTAAACCATTGTTTATAACCATCAACAATTTGTGATGTCCAAGTTGGCGGACTGCAGGACAACGCCAAGTACTGTAATTCAGGATGTCATCCATTCGATATACTGCCAATTATGGAATTAGGACCGAAGATAAAAGCTTTTAAAAACCTAACTCCCTATTTTAACGATAGCAGCTGTAATTAAGTTGTAAAGGACATTTCTTCTTATTTTTGGTATAAATATTACCGGGGGAAATATAATTTACAGAGTAAACATTATTGTTTCTTTGTAGTTCATCCACGGACCATTGGGCACTATATAAAACTAACTTATCAGAAAAATAGACATTTATTTAAAACTATTTCCTGTTTAAAGTATGTTTTAGATAAAAGTGATTAACACCAATTTTGACTTCCTAAAATTTTGGTTGCTATGGTAACACTAGCATTTCTGTTAAATTGCTAGTTATTGTTTTATTAGATGGCAAAAATAGCTGTATTTTTACCAACTCCTCAATTCTGTCTCCCGTCTGAGTATTGGTTTAAATTGTTTTGTATGACAACGTGCATGGACAAATAATAGTCAATAGGTAATTTTTTATGTATTAAAATGAACCCTTAAAATGTCACCCTGTATAAGTATTGTAGCGTTTGCACCCGTTTTCTGGCCTAAAACTGTACCTGTTTGGACACATGTCAAATTGGTTTGTGAACGGTCCATGTCAATTAACAGTTGAAAAAATAATGCTTTAAAAATATTATCTTTTAGTCTTTAGACATCTTGAAGCAAAAAAAAAAAAAAAATGTCCTGGGCTTAGGTCTTACATTCACACCTACGGTAATAACTTATTCCCTATGGAAAATTAGCTAGACATATAAATTGAAATTAATTTGAGTGCATGAAATGCTTTGTTAAATAGTTTTGTATATTTAAAAGAATTTACAATTGATATTATATAAGGTTAAATGCATAATAACCACCTTTTACAACCCCTGTAAAATTGACGGTTTGGTTTGTATTATACTTTACCTTATAGGGAACAAATATGTTAAAAGTAAAAAAAAACTATGGGTTTCTAGTTTAATATGTGCCTACAAAGCTTGTTTAAATTTCTTCTTGTAAAGTTTTTGTTTATACATTACTCTTATTTATTCAATTATTGATACTGCATTGTTTATAATTTTTATTATAAATTAATAAGTTACTTGTTTAATAGCATTCATTGTAATAATAAAATATTTATAAAAATAAATAAAGTTAAAAAAACAAATTAAAGGATTTCAACTTAGTTACTACTTACCATGTCTAGCAGCATTCGTTGCAGCTTCATGACTGGTAGTGTTTCAACTAGCTGTCACTAAACAGGTGCGAGAAGAAAGGAAAGTGAAAGGTTGAGGAACTGTGTGCTTGGAGGTGTACCTACCCATGCCCTTCCCCAAGATGTTGTCTAACTTTTTTGTGATTGGTGGTTGGATAGATGTGGGCGTGTCTTTCGTTTTTACTGTTTAATATAAAAGACCGACACATATTCCTTCCAGCATAACACATGAAAATGGCTTTTATATGCTTCTGTGGGAAATCTTTTTTCAGAAGGGACAGATTATTGAGGCATATGCAAATTCACAAAGGGCGTGTGTATGCATGCCCTTTTTGCTTTAGAAATGTGTCAAGCAGACGTGACCATTTAAAGCGACATTTGTTGTCATGCTCAGCAAGGTGGCAACAGGCACAACCTGGTACGAAAATAAAAATAAATAAAAATATAAACCATGACATTCCCTTTTTCCTATTATATATTCCTAGCCTAACTTGCTTACTTATATATAATTTATTAATTTGTTTCAGCTGCTGCCGAAGCTCAGCCACAACAAGGAGTAGTTATAGTAGAATTAGATTAAGGAAATAATGGTTTTATAAAAAAATAAATAAAAAAAAAAAAACAAAAAACAAAAAAAAAACAAAAAAACAAAAAAAACAAAAAAATAAACTTAATATTCTTTCATACAATACAGCTTCACTTATAACACACGTGAGGTTGCACTGTATGAAATAGTTATTTATGCAACAAGTGCGGAAAGTGCTGATTTGCTGCACTCAAAAGAAATGTTTATGCACGAGCCGCAGGCGAGTGCGGAATAATTTCTCTCGAGTGCAGTGAAGGCACTTTTTGCACGAGTTGCATATTAAATTTTTCCTATGACTGCCAAATATTTCTTAAATAAGCATAAAAGTTTAATATTCATGTTAAAATACCTACTATGTGAGGTCCCTATCTCAAGATAGTGATATATATTTATGATAGCCTGTATTATGCACTCACTTCCTACATTTAGTTAAAAATTCATTCGATTTTTCATGCAGAAGATTTAACGCCACTGTTTTAGCAGTCTTAGCAAGATCGTCAGAGAATAAGTCACTTAAATCACTAAAGTCACTGTCATAGTTGATCATTGCGCACCTAACTTACGTACCGGTAGCTCACCTGTAGCTAGTTTGTAGGTTGTGTTTATTTTGATTCAATAGAAAACGACCACATTGACAACAATAGATCAGATGTTTATATCCAGTGTTGCCAACTTAATTCCTGACTAATCAACGTTTCCTTGCTGGCTAATGCAAATTGTTTTGTGTTCTAATGTTTAAACACTGGAGTGCACAAAGTAAATCTAGCATGCGCAAAGTAAATCTAGCGTGCGCAAAGTAAAATGAATACGGCAATTACCTGTTTTGCGACGAGTATTGAGTGCGTAAACAACTGTTTTCACGGACAGTCGTAGGAAAAACTATTTACATAATATTGTTAATACTTTTTCTCTTTTGTAGCTCATTTATGCAAAATTTTTGAAATACATTATAGAGTTATTTACTTGCGATATTATTGCAAACTTTTTCTTGGTTGTCATTTGTAAAGAATAATTGTTTCATTGTAGATTTACATTAACATTTAATAAACAAGTTTTGTTATATAAAACCATCGATTTTTCTATATATCTAGTTAATTGAATAAAGCTTTCATCTGTTTTATTTTTTTTTTTACAGGTTATTCAATCATTTTAAAGACATTATAAGTAAGCATTGATGAATCATTTTTAGGGTTTTTACCCAATAGGTCATTTTTAAAATTGTTTTATTAAAAACACATAATTACAAAACAAATATAAAAACCTCATTACTCTTTACACTTTCATTATAAGTTTATAGCTTTTAAAACATTAAACTTTCTTTTAATTTTAAATAAAAATTAACAACATAAAATAAAAATGTGATTCTAAAAATGTAAAACATGTCTTAAATTGTAAGGAATGAATAAATTTTAATTCCTTACTAGTGTACATGTTGCTGGAAATTGATCAATTTCATTATTATACTTATTAAATATTTTATTTCCTATAAAAGATAAATATTTGTTTTTTATATTAAATCCTTAATAAACTTTTTTGTACGCCTACATACACTTTACCATTGTTATGAAAATAAAACTTTGCTTTTGCGTAGCTTAATACCTATAGTGGCTTACAATCCAAAGCTCCTAGTCAGATGCATTTACAAATTATTCAATTAGTAAAAATTAGAGCCTTGCTGAATGCCGATGTTTCATCCGATAATTACATGTAATAATTTTACTTTTAATTATAATATTTTGCTCAATTATTTACCTTAACAAGTTACTTTAATTTTCTAAGTGACAGCATGAGTTTAAAATAAAATATAAAAAACAATCAAATCATAATTTTATAATGGAAATCACATTAGTAACGTACCCGGCAATCAGAAGCAATGTCACAATTAAACTTCTTTCAATACAGTTCAACAGTTTACGCTTATTGTATTACTATTTATAATAACAAACACCTTGGTTTCTGTGCTTATCATGGAAGCAAACCTGCGTACTCTTTTCCCATGTTAATCATATGGAGAATAGGCGAACTACTTTAGCAATGGACAGATATTGATAAAACTTAGTTTATGGATTCATATGGTTGAAATAAATTTTATTCATGCTAAAAACCTACTTTTAGTGTTCCCCAAGGCGGCATACCTGTACAATCTTTCCCTATATTTATCATAAGGAGAATATACATTTTTTATTTATGCGCATGTGATGATATTTGGTTTACAGGTTTATCTGGTAAAAATTGATATTAATAATTTGAAATTTGATGAGTACGCAGGGCTGCTGCGAAGGGAGGTATTTATGTTTAAGCTCTAACTTTTTGATAATTTTTATTTATCCTTTTAGCTTTTGGACATTTTTAAAACTATTTTTTTAATTTTATAAATTATCAAATGCCCACAGATTTGTTATAAATATTTTTCATATGCAAACTTAATGCAATTTGTTAATTAGGTACACGCTTTGGTTTAATATAACCCCTTTTATATGGCAAGGTAAATAAATCAATTTCATTGCCAATGTTAGTGAAATGAAGAATTTATGAACTTTAAGGACTTTTAGTACCTTTTCTTTGAAATAGATATTTGCTAATTTACTTTAGAAACAAGGTCATGCTGAGCTATATCCAATGATACTACAATTATTAACATCTATTGAAAACAGTGAAGGAGTTTTTGTAGAAAAAACCATGTTACAAATTAAATATATAGATACATATTTTATAACTACTCCTTTTTTAAATAATTTTTAAAAGTGTATTCCGTGATATTATGTTTAATTGTTTGACATATGTCTTCATTAGAAAACCGAAATAATGTAATATGGTACACCTGTAATAAGGTTATAGTATACATTTTTACACTTCAGTGTAAATAAAGTAATTGCTTTGATTCAGGTTTTTACATGTTATTTCATGATTTAAGTATAAACTCAAATTTTTATTTAAAATTCATCTACTTCCAAAAGTAGAAGGAGAATTTTATGGCATTTGTCACCCACAAGCTGTTTTTCGCACATTTCATTGTGTAGTATGTGTAGTTTTTATTTATTTATACATTATATATTTAAAATATATGTATTTTAATGTATCTTTCATTCTTAAAAAAAATTACATAAGTCAGGCAATAACATAATCTGCGTTATAACCACGAGATTTAAACGGTTATAAGGATAGGTTAGGTGATTTAGATTTAATAAACACTTTCCGATATTAAACTAACGATAGTTCCTACAGTAGATCGATCTAATCTAGGAAACAACTTTTCCCTATATCATTATGATAGCTCTCGCTTGGAAAGGGTAATTGGTGGTTGTACTTCTATTGCACCTGCAGTTACTATAGTAAGCCGCATGATGCAACCTGCCTATTACAACTGCATTTACTTCCTGTAAAAATTGAAAGTGATGCATTGCTGTTTTTTCATTCACACATTACTAGTATGGTAATAGTGATATACGATAAGCTGGATATTAATAATTAATGTGAATATAAGTATTTTATAATAAAAACACTGTATTAACAATATAATAGATCTTTGTAGCATCAATATAATACATTTAACTAACTTATGTATAAAACTAAATAATTTAGTTAATTAAACAATAACGCCGGTTATAAACCATAATTGTTATTTTTCAATCATTAAATTTGCAAAACATGTTTTATTTCACTAAACACTCTAAAAAAAAAAAAAATAATAATAATTGCTGTTAGTATTCTTTTTCATCAAATCAAATGTGGCATTTACAAATATAAATCTTTGCATTTTATACTAAATCTAAATTGTTTAAATATTATATGTAGAAAGTTTTATAACATAAATATGTCATGTTTCTCTTTGTTGAACACTACAAATGATTAAAGTTGTTATTGCACTTACATATAACACCTTTCAATAATTTTAATCATATGCTATATGTTAAGGAAAAATGTTTTTGCTTGAAATAAATTTTAAAAATCACGAATCTGAATTTACTATAATACTCTTTGTCACAGCATAGACCCTGCATACTCAAAAGATTTTCAACAAAATTCCGCTTTTACCAAATATCCACAAGAAAGATAATATTATTGTAGTTCTTATTGTAAGACTTAAGCCCAGGACCATGTTGATTTTTTTTTATTTTGAGGTGTCTAAAGATAAAAAATAATATTTTTTTTTGGAACGTTTCTTTTTATTGTGAACTAACATGATTCTTGCATGGACTACTTTGACATGATATTGAGGTTAAAATACCAATTTAATATTTCAATTCCTTATTTAAAAAGTGATATAACCTATAGTGATTCTATCGCCGTTGTTGTTTTATTATTTTTGTGTGTTACATTTAAATTATTGTCGAAATTTGATTTTTTAGTAAAAAAGTAAGTGTTCAAGGTTTTTGTTGTAATAAGTGTGTACCTTTTAATAGACTACTATTTCCATACTGTATTAGTACAAGACATATTGTAAAAATGTGTTTAGACCACAATACAGCTTTAAAATAAAAACAAAAGTTTAAAATATTTTTAGCAATGGTTTCTGTATTAATAAAACTAACATTAGCCAGACTATTGGTAAAATACTGTAAGCTCCTGGCACATACAACATTTTTCATGACATAAAAAATTAATTTGTGGAGCTTACACTATTTTTGCTTTAAAATACAGGGGAACTTAACATATGTTTATTGTTTGTTATAATAGTGGTTTTCATCACTAGAAGCAAAAGCGGCTCTTTTTGGTGCGCAATCATATTTTAAAAACAAGGCATTCCCGAGTTTTTAATCATATCATATTTTTTATCGTAATGCAAAATTAGACTTTTTAATTGTTAAAAATATTAACTATAAAGTTATATGTTTCAGCTAATATTTACAAATTAGGTTATATGCAGTGTTTATATTTCTGTTATTTACAAACAATGCTCTTTATAACATTTAAATTTCAAGATTCTGGTCCTTAATATTAATAAATTAATACATGTAGCAAACAGCTGACTTTTCAGTCCTAGGACCTAAAAATACTCCAGATAATCTTTTAGTCCTAAGACAATGAAGGATTGGTTTTGGTACTATTGACAGAATAAAAAACAGGTTGATTTTGTACAGAGTGATAAAAAGCATTTTAATGTTAATATCTACTGATAGTTTGATAAAAAATATACCATTAGCATTTGGTATATAAGATATTTATTTCTCACATGACAAAAAGAATAAGGAACCTCCCTTTAAGTCTTGAGGCTTACGTTATTTATACTAATAGTTAAGATATTTCAAAAAGTAATGTTGTATATTAAAAAATTAAAAAATTAATTAATATATAACTGTAAATAATAATTATAGCAAAATTATAATTTTTGCTATTTACAATAGTATTACTAAACAATACGGTAAAACTAGCCATTTACCGTAAGCATAAAAATTTATTTTCCAATATTTGATGCTTACAATACTTTACTTTATATAAAACAATATATGTGTCTATAAATAGTGCTATCTTTGACATCAATACTTACCCAAGTGTCGTGTTAATAACAAAAAAAGACTCAAAGTCAACAGGGGTTTCTTTTTATATTTTAATTTTTTTTAAAGAACACTTCACACATACTTTGGGTAACTGGTAATGTTGAGAGATTAAACAATAAACATAAGTTATAGTCTTTAAAGATGTTTTAGTGCAGCCTATAATACCTTTTGTATTCAAATTTCTTTCATTACAGTCAGGGACTAATTTTATTACACTTTAAAAGCTATTTAAATAAAAAATATGTATGCTGTTCAACCATAAGTATTCTAAATCTCACTATAAAACTACACCAGTCATTTAAGAAATTTCTATTTAGTTAATTTTAATTTATTAAACCATATTTTTCAGAGGTTGACCAAAAATAACCATTTTGCAACAAAATAGAAAAAAACATTTTTTTAATTACTTAGAATTACACAAAAAGCATAAATAGTTGTGGTCAACAATCTAATGTTTATAATTTAAGTCGATGAGTTCGGAAACAAGCACACACATCTGGCGCAATACACTTGCTTACATTGGTTACACCCGGCACCTGGCCTCATGAAGGCTGCCGCAGCGGGATGTAACTTGTTGATTTTTGATGTAAGCTTCTGCCCGAAGGCTTGACATAGACGAGTGCAGAGGTTATAAAGGAGGGATTCATTATTGAAACGCTCTTGTATGCAGGACGTTGATGGTATAGATTATATAAAGTATAAATTTATTTATTTAATCAAAACCAAGTAGAAATATTAGGCGAAGTTATAGAGAATATTGTACTAGAAAATATTTTCAGGCCTGTTTTTCATTTCTTTTAGATAACATTGAGGAATAGTTTTTTATTTACTTTAAATACTCTTTTACTATAATGAATAAACAATTTTTAAACTTAAAAGCTTTTAATAACACAACACATATTACAAACTATTGCTAAACCTTTTGAGGTCAACAAAGGTTTGTTTTTATATCTTTTTAATTTTTAAAAAGAACCTTTTACACAGATACCAAGATACCTTATTTACCTTAGGTAACAAGTAATGTTAAAAAGATAAAGTTATTTATAGATTTTAAATAAATTTCTGTGCGCTCTTAAATACTTTTTGTATTCAAATTCAAATATATTAATATAATTAGAATTTTGTCCATATATTGCTTAGAATCTTAAACTTTTTTCTTATTTTTACTTTTCATATATTTTACATTTCAAAACCGGTGTCATTTAAATTTTTCCCCTCTACCTCTTCTGTCTATTTGTAACACTCATAAGTCCTATTCTATCTTCTTTTTTAACAACTTAACTTAATAGTATACTTTTTTATGTCATACCCTAAAGTAGTGTAAAAGTTTATTACAAGTTTAATTGTCTTAACAATCTTAGGGCTTTTCCGCATAGTACATCAAAGTAGCCAGGTTGTGCTAAAATTATCAATCTTTTATCTATGTCCACACACAAGGGCTTTAATAAGCTATACAAAAAAATTATTACTGTTATATGATGCAATTACAACAATTTTAGCTGCTCTAAAGCAAGGTTTGTCAAAAAAGGTACAGTGTCATAGTAACTGTCAAAGTGTAGTCCATATCTTTGAGTATTAACATGTGCTTTAGCATTTTATCAAGTTACTTAAAAACCAGAAGTACACTTATGGGAGTAAACAACAACACAGGCCAAATAATCCTAGTTCCACACCATTTACTTCATTTTTGTATACCAGTTGCAATTTGTTGGTTCTTTTACAGGTCAAGGTCAGCGGTTGTAACTAGCAGGTGTGTGTTGTGAGTTTTGGGTTTTTTTTGTGAGGGGTGGGTTTAGTAAGTGTACACCCAACCTCAAAAAGCGGATGCACTTCTGGCAAAGGGACACGCGCATAAATAATATAAGGCAAAGTACATAGAGAAGTACATATCTTCTGGTACTTTTGAATATTAATAGAAAATATCAATGCAGTCGGGTGAAAGTTAGAAATATGAGCCCCGGGACACTATGTTTATAGCTTGTAGGTAAAGATTTAGCTGAAGTTAAGTGGGGATGTTAAAAAACCTTTGCAATATAATTTTAAGCTGTAGAATACATTTTTTTTATATGTTGGTTTATATTTATTGTAGTTGAATATTTAATAAAAATTCAACTGGGGAGTTCAAAAAATAAAATGGGTTATGTTTAAAGCACCTTTTAAATTTAGTTTAAGTAATAAATAACCTCAAAAGCTCAGGCTTAGACTTACTTTATAAAATAAACTGTGTATTTCAAAAGTTTAAATTTTAAACATAATAATATGTAGTACCTTAACTTTTAAATATTAGAAACAGAAGTTGTTGGTGACTTCATGTTTATAGTTTGAAATAATGTAGATTAGTTAGTTAAAATAATATTTGTTTGTTTTTTTACATTGAGAAATGTGAACTGCATAACAAGCAATTTACTATTAAGAGCTAATGATGCCCATAACTATATATAAAGAGTAACTAGCATAATAAGTGCAAACCAAAGTTTGAATTCAAATCACATAATAATTATAGTAATTATAGTGATACTATTGTATGTTAGAGTGGGACTATCATTAGATCAAGTTTTAATTAAGATAGATTACTGCAATTAAATCCGCAACAAGTTAACAGCTACATCCATTGTGGATATATGCGCGTCAAGCCAGGTGTCGGGAAAAGTGAAGGTCATGGCTAATAACGCGGTTGAAGTAGGACCCATGGTTAAAACATTCGCAGGTGGCTTACCGTCAATGCGAAGCGCTTCTTAAACTTAGTTAACACATTACGCAACTTTAAGGGCCAAGGTTTAATATGTTTTTCTAATACTTGTTGCATTTATAAGTGCTTAGGTTTCATATCAATAAGTATGTCATTAGGTCATATCAATAAATACTAAATTTAGTTATAAACATTGGAAATACTATAGACTCACTAACATAAATGCAAACTTTTTGTAATACTAAAATAAATTTTAAACTAGTATACATGCATTATTCTGTGTAAAATTAGTGTAAAAGAAGTAAAAGAATACTACAGCTGAATAAAATTTAGTATGTACATTTTTTAGATAAGATCTAACTTATTTTACTAACAAAACACATATGGTGGTCAACCCCAAGTTTTTTTATATAAAAAAGCTAAATTATATTGAAAATTCACTGAATATGGAGGTATGCTGCAATAGAGTGTATTATAATGAATATAAAAATTGCCTAAATATTTGTTTAGATTAGTAATTTTTTTCTTTTAAGACTAAACATTATGCTGTAGCGCATGCCATATAATTAAAAATCATTGAAAGGCGTTGTATATAATTGCGGTAACAACTTTAAATCTGCTAATACGTTTAACAAATGAAACATTACCTATTAATTCTATAAAACTTTTTGCAGATAATATTTAAACAACTTTGATTTAATACAAAATGTCAATATTTATGTTTGTAATTGCTGTATTTAATATTGGTAACAAATTATTAACAGTAATTGTTGTTATAGTGTTTCATTGAAATTAAACACTTTTTGCAAATCCAACCACCAAAATATAACAATTGCTATTTAGTAACAATTAAATTTATAGTAAATTACACTTTTATTTTCCATAAATTACCACAAAATTTGGTACATAGTTTTGCTGCTATGGGAGAATTTTAATAAAATATAATATTTTTTTTCCTCCTAAAGGTGTGTACAAGATCTATTCATAAATGTTAAAATAACATTTTTTGTTTTCGCTTAAAAATACTATAAAAACATTAAATTAAATTTTCTTTCCATAATCGGTAAATCTTAGTTAATAATTCAAAATACTAAAATGTTTTTTATTTTATAAATTATTGTACAAACATGCCAAACCCCCATTTTTAACCCCATAAAACAGTGTTGTCTGAGTATGGATATGCTGGTTTTAAAACTTTACCTGAAGAATTTTGCCTTTAAGGTAAATATAACTGATGAGTGAGTGTGATAATTGTGATGTATTAAATGACATGTAGATTTGTTACTGATAAATATCAGCTATCTCCATTAGTGAGAATCATTAATTACTAGCCCAATGATTTAGGGCAGGTGGATCAAATATCAAACAATCAAAAAGCATGACCTTTTCTCAAGAATTGAACTATAGTTATCCAGAGTTATTAAGTAAACACACACATATATAAATATATTAATTACAGTACATACAAAACAGCTATTTTGTTTTTAACATATAGATATTTACATAGGGACATATATCAATTTAAACAAACAGTAATATTAACATTAAACTTCAGCAACTTTCTTTAAGACCGCTAGCTTTAAATTTCAATAATTGTAGCTTTTTACAATAATTATAAAATTCAACATTTGTTTACTAGTTAATGTTGTTGGATACTGTGTAAAAAGCATTATTTCTTCACAACCAAATTTTTATTTCATAATAACTTCAAATTTCTAACTAAAGCAACAAAGTTTAGATGATAACCATTGGCTAATAAAACATGTAATTTTCTAGTTAAATTGTTTAATTGTTTAAAAGTTGTCGCTAAGCTGATGGTCTCAGGCCTGTCAATTAATCTCACTCTACTAACATCTATATAATTGGTGTGGGTATTCTGTAAATTTAGGCTAGAGTATGACTTATTTTGTAGTAAATATAGTACATTATTTTCCTGTTGTTAATAAAAAACAACATTATAATACCATAAATTTTCTCGGGGAGTGTAGTAAATAAAAAAAAAAATTCTACACTTTAATCAGTCCACTCATTATTTCACTGTTATTTGCCCATCGCGTAACACCATAATTATTGTCCATTATTATCTCGGTAGAGGCAGGAAATTATATGTCTTCTTTTACCGCTTAACTATAGTTATTACCTATTGCTAACAGCGGAGCTAAATCGCCGTTACATAAGCATAACCGCGATTAGCTTAATTTATCTTGATGTTAAACGGCACTTAATTTAAAATGATTCAATTTTACCTCTCACGCTCTTAGCTTTTCAACTCTTACACTATTGCTACTGGTTTTACATACCCGGCGCTATTCCTCAAAGACAAGCTTAAATGACTTAAACTATAAGACTTTAAAACTTTAATGATATTTTTTTCAACTATATGTTTTCCCTTGCTAGAACCTTTCGTGCCGCCACTGCCCCAACAAATAACTTAGTTCTTCAAAGTTCTGCCTTTTTCTACCATTCTTTTAGGGGAGGGGGTTAGGGGGGATCATACAACCCCATATAAATCGCGGAACAAACATTCCTTCAAACATTGCTCATATCATAGTATAGGATTCATTTCTGCTAGTTTTATTTTGCACTTAATATGCTAATGAGTCTCTATATAACCGGATACAAAAGCCTTAAAACTTATACAAAAACGGATCTCAAGGTTAAATAATATGTTAACCAAACATATTAAGAAGTACTTCACATGTAGCCTACTAAATTCTACAAAACCTAGTATCTCAGACAATATCTATACACTCTATTATTCTTTTTATCCAATTTCGACTGTGTACTTTAACAGAAAAATTCTAACTTCAACAACAAAATTGTAACCTAGAAAACTTGTACAAATAATGTACTTTTTAGTGGTAGCCCTATTGATTTACTGTAACAATAAAAACCTATCTACATAATATTTCCAAAATTGTGTTTCACATATTAATTACTACAAACGAATAACTAACATTACAGTTACCCCCCGATACACCTTCTACAACCTACACGGGACGATATTTTACAACAAAATGCGCCAACCCACAGTTCACAAATGTCTAAACCACCCATCCCCAACTCCCCCACTACCTCACTTCCCCACCGTCCTCACCCCTATATAACCACCCTTCTAACTGTCGCTCACCATTTGTTCGCAAACTCTTGTATGGTAAAAGATCACCTTAACAAATATTAACTCACCACACAATAATACAACTGTACTTGTTTAAATTTAAATTTATCTACTAGTTTCATTTAACACTTAATATGCTAATGCATATTATGCATTAGCATATATGCATTAGCATATATGCATATTATGCAAATAGTGTCAAAGTGGGGCTGCTGGCTCAGGTCAATGACCCCTGAGGAATGCTGACGTCACCAAGGTCACTGACGTCACGAATGACGTCATCGGTGACGTCATTGATGACGTCATTTCTATGACGTCATAGGTATGACGTAATAGAAATGACGTCATGACGACGTCATTACCGCTGACGTCACCATAATGACGTCATTGACGTAATTAAGGTCAAGGTCACGCGGAAAGACAAAAAAATTTTTCTTTGCACTCTTGTGGTTCCTAGTATTCGGCTGTGGAGTGAAAATCCACGAGAAACCACAAAAGTGCAAAGAAAAATTTATTTTCCCAGCGACCAGACCGAAAAACCTACCAAATGTGACGTAAGGCATTCCTCAGAGGTCATTGACCTGAACCCCAGCAACCCCACTCTTAAAACTAAAAAAATAAATAATTTTTTATTTCCACTTACCCACTGGAGAAACCCGAAGCCCAACTGGAAACAAAATTGCGAACAGCCGACGGTGGTGGTGTCATCACCGCGCGGGAGCCGGACGCCGACTGACCGGACAGCACCGCGCCGTCCGGGTACCAGACCGCGTGGTGGGGGTAAAGTGGTCAGATGCGAAAAAATAAAAAAAATTATTTTTTTTTCCAACAACTCATTCGAGTTTGTCCTTGTTGGAAACATTATAAAAAAAAAAATATTTTTTTTTTCTCAGGTGAACTTGGGACTTGTGAAATTTTGAGCTAAATGAAAAAAAAAAAATAATTTTTTAAATTTTTTTCTTAGGTGAGCTTGGGACTTGTAAAATTTTGAACCATTTGAAAATAAAAAAAAAAATTTTTTTGCGATTTTTAGTTTTGCTTAAAACTTGTCAAATATGTAAGTTTTAGCTAAATATTTCATTTAGAACTCCAGTTATGGAAATTAAGTGGAAAAAGTGTGATGTGCACACTGCAAGAGTTGAATAGCGACTGACCAAGTCACTCCGTGCATCCTAGGTACCCAGTTATTTGGTGGGGGTTATGTGATCAGATAGAAAAAAATTTTTTCTTATTTTTCATCCACATTCTTCAACATGTTGAAACCTGTTCAAGGTCAACCATTTGAAGTTTTAAAAAAAAATTTAAATTTTTATTTACAAAAATCCGCCTTCATCCTCATATGCGCTGGATGGACTTGTGCTTGTTGTTGTTGAAGTGCTACTTTCACAGCAACAAGTTTCTTCTTCTGTATTGTGGACCACTCCTTCGGGTATATCCATACTGTCGATGGTTGGACAGTCGTATTCCAAATCCATTTTAATTACCATCCCTGGATGTTGAAGTAATAACATGTGCAGTTTTTGATAAATGTCTTTGAGGTGTTCAAGGCTGTCAACAAGTAATTCCCACTTCATTGTATCGTGTAACCGCTAGCGTAGCTGAGCTGGAAATGAAGTCAGACTTGCATGTAGGATTGCTCTTTTGGAATCGTGGTGGTGGGGGTTGGGTTGGGTTGCTTAGAGGAAATTTTTTTCTGTTTCATGATACAACCAGACAGGTTGAGACATGTTCAAGGTCAACCATTTGGAGTTTTAAAAAAGAAAATTTTATTTAAAGAGTAGCGTTGAAAACTGGCAAGTTGGCTCCCTTGTCAGCACACTCCGTGCACCTTAGACAGTATATGACTGCGTAGACCAAGTAGACGAAGACTGCAATGAGTAAGGCCAGAAGCATGACAAGATCCAATTTTAAAATTTTTTGTGTTAGGATGGTATCCTTCCTGATCTGCCTTTCTTCAATTCTCCTTTCCATCAACTCCACTAGATCCAAATGCTGGCATCTCCTCCTCTGTCCTCCTGCCACATCAGCCTCATATATTGGTGGTGGGACATCCATGTTTGCAGCTTGAAAGATCAAGATGTAATGAAACACATTGGTGTTGTTTCTCAGGTCTCCAAGAGGAAAAAAAATGGTGGGGGAAGTTTCAAGGTTAACCATTAGGAAATAAAAAAAAATGTTTAAATTTGTGGTTACGTTTACACCTGTACATGTTAGAACCTGTTCAAGGTCATCCAATTTGTGTTTTAAAAAATCCTATCTTGCTACAAAACTGTAGCAAGATAGGTTTTTTTTATTATTTTATTACAATACAATAATAAGCATATTGAAGTAAAGTAAGGAAACAAAATATAAATATTAGTCAGGAGAAATATTCCAAGTTTGGACTGGCTTGAGTCTTCATGGACGATCTGGAGGAGTAGGCCGAGGAAGTTGATGATGATGGTGACCTTGGCGGCTCGTCATCCCTGAAGCCATGGGTGCATTTTGTGTTGCATGCAAAAATTTGCATGTTTAGTCGGTATCCCTGTTCGATTAGTGATTTAAATTCTTCAACAATTTCGTTTAATTCTTGCAGATTTCTTACAAATACTTCTTCATAATTTGCGCATTTTACAGTGAGAGCCATCTTGATGTTTTCCGTGTGATGTACAAAGGCGGAATGAATGTTAGCATGGTTGTTTGAAGGTAGTATGAAATAGTGGTGGGGGAAGGACTTTATATGCTGTCTGATGGGAGGTGGTTAAATTTTTTCCAACTAAACATATTGATTGAACAAATTGTGCAAAGTTCTTTGGGTGTTTCGTAACTCATAACTGGAGCTACATGGCCTAATTGTAAACATCCATCATCTTGTAGGAATTGTGCTGGGTTAGATACAGCAGCCCTTCCACAATTTTGACAAAATTTTGTACCATCACCAAACTTGTACCACCCAAAAGTGTTGTAACCTCTGTTGTCTAGCTTGTACTGTTTGATAAAAATTTTAATTTGCTGAGGAGCGTTGGAACGTAAAGTATGGCTAAATAGCTGTTGATCTTGAATAATTTTTCTTACACAAAGCTCAAATAGGGTGCTCATGGTTTGACAGTTGCAATTAAACTGGACTTCTTTGCAGTCTGTATGCTGGTAACCCAAAATGGTGGGGGAAAACACACACACACACACACACACACACACACACACACACACACACACACACACACACACACACACACACACACATACACACATTGCTGTTTGAAAAATATTTTTATTTTGTTTAATTTATGCAAAGGTCAAAGGTCAAGGTCACCCTAGAGCTTTTTTAAAAAAAAGGCAACATATCAATATGTGAAACCTTTTGTTATTTGTTTCACATATTGATATATTGCCTTTTTTATTTTTTTATTTTTTTTTGTTTTTTTTGGTAATGTTTATTTAATACAGTACAAACAAGATTACATGAGAAAAATTATATAGTGAATACAAACAGATACAAGAAAAATTTAAATTTTATTTAACACTGCTGCTTCTCGGCCATGTGGATGGTCAGCTCGGTGGAGTTGCTGCCGCTGGATCCGTGGGACACCAAGTAGAGGCATCCCGGTTGAATGGAGCGCAGGTCTTCGTTTTGTAGCAGATGGACGAATCTTTTTGGCAAATAAATTTGAAATTTTGCTTCATCTCCCGGTGTATATGGAGCTTCGCTCAAGCTGCAGCAGATTGCCTCGCCGACTGTAGTTTCCATCTTCTTCATAGCATGTATGATGTAATGTTTTTCATCTTTCAGCTCTGAACATTTTTTTACCGGCAAAATTGTAGACTTGGAGTGGGCGTTGAATTGTTCCACCAAAGACTGCAGAAACTGGTTGGATGCCATGGTTGTTCTAGAGGTCCTCGCTGTCTTCTAGCTCTGAGATGTTGTCGTCTCGGAGTCTCGAGTAATACTCGTGCCAAGTCTCGGTCTGCTCCTCGCTTTTATAATCGACGTTACCCCCACCACCACCACCGATTTCTCCATCTTGCAGGTAAGTAGCTAATTTTAAAGCGTTTTTTAATGCACAGTGCCTGTCCCTTTCATGTTCTACGCTTTGTGTGCAAATACAAACGTTTTCAGAAATAAATTTAAAATTTTTATCAATTTGCACGTCTTTGACTGGATTTGATGTATATTGTTCTATCCATCTTTTCTTTTCAAGTCCCTTTGTGTAAATATTAGTAAATTTATTTGAAAATTGATGCATAATATGATACAAGTCTGAATAACTGGTAAAACCGTCATACCAATCGATGTGATGAAAATATTTCCAAGTCCATCGGTTTGTTGTTGCGGCTTTGGTGGTTAGTGAAGAAAAAGAGCATGGTGGTTTGAATAAAAATGTATAAGGAATATTTTTATCTATATCATAAAATACTAGTTCTTTAATAATGAACCGATCATCGTTACCACGAAACGCCTGAAATTCAATAATACCCGGTTTGGACTTGATTTCTTCTTCCATGTCCATTTGAAAGGTCACCAGTCTATCCATCACGGTGTCGGAAGGTCAACTGTTTTCCACACCACGGTAGGCACGTATTTATGCCAGGCCGTACAGTTAAAGGCGCGTTGGTGTATATTTAACGTGGGCACCATCCCCGGTAGGCCTAACCCCACAAAATTTTGAATTTTTTATTGAAAATTTGCCAATTCAAGTGTAAAGTGTTGTGAAAAATTTTAAAAATTTATTTAACTTTCCATCTGGTCATTTTTGTTGTAGTCATTTTCATCACTTTGATCCTTTTCATCACTAAAATGTGTTTCTTCATCCGATTTTACAAAATTATTTTTTTCTTGCACATATTGTTCCAATTGTCTCCACATTTGAACTTCATGAGGAATTCTGTTGAATATTGAAGTGTCCACAGGTCCATACAAAATTGGTGCGTCCGGTTGTTTGTCCAAAGTGTCTGTTAAATAATCTTTAATAATTGAACTGGAAAATACTAGTTGTCTTAAATATCTTGTTATGGGTTCCGTTGCACATGTCAAAATAAAAAATTCTTCTCTGTTAAGTTGAATTTTTATGTCATGTTTGGTTGTATCTCTGAATCTCATTTGATGTTCACCTCGGTGTTTAATAATATCAATTTCCAAGTCTGAATCCAATAGTCCTACTTTTGTTTTCCTGCCAAACATGTTGCTATTAAAGTAACATTCCAATAAATGGAGGTGTTTCATAAAAGATTCCCAAGCATTGGCTGTAAACAAAATCATTTTTGTTCCGTGAGTTAAAATTACTGTAGGTGAATAGTCGGTTGATTTCATTACTCCAATTAAAACACTTTTATCCAAACTTGAAGAGATTGGATAAAAAATTCTTAAAAATACTTCCATCAAAATATTTGGTGAAATATTTTCTTCCACATTTCTTTTCCTCTTGGACAAATATTTTTTCTTTTTACCTTTTTCTTCTTCTTGATCTGCACCGTGTTGCTGTCCATTCATGTCCAAAAATTCTGAAATTTCTTTTTCTATATCGCATTCGGTTGTACCACTTGTAGAAGCCATATTGAAGATGATGCTACCCATACGATGTCAGGCAACAAACTGATCAGGAGCGACCTGCGCGCTCCCCTTTTATAATCGCGCCCGTGATTGAAATTTTACAAAAACGAGTTTTTATAAAACATTTTTAACAATTCCTGTCAAAGGTGTGTAAGTGACAATTTTATCATGTAAAATTAAACAATATGCAGTTGTATTTGCAGGTATAGGATCGTTGAATTCCATTTCTATCTTTATGTCAACACTTGATGATTTTACTGATTCATTTTGTTTAGAACAATCAATTACAACTATTGTGTAACCATCTAAGTATTCTTCTGGTGATAATAAAGGTGTATTTGTTTTACCGTAATATGAATTTTGGAATCTCGCATACATATCGTATAATATACTGTACTTTTTATTAGCGAATGACACATTTAAATTGTCGTAGGGGAAAAACTGTGAATTCAAATAAACTTTAATATTTTTTAAGTTGCAATGATCAAATTTGCCTGCATGTTTTGTGATACTGTCTCTCCTACCTGTTTGTAAACCAAATATAATATACCTGGCTCGTTCTACGTAATTAGATGTTTTAACAGTCCAAGTGTGTCGATCCGTAGCAGGTAAACTGGGATGTTCATGGAATTCCCAACTTCTAAAAGGAATTACAATATCACGATCAGCCTTTAATTTCCTTAATAGTAGCATTCTATGCTCGTCAGCTAATTTAACATGTGGAACTCTCCATACAATTTTGTCTAATGTTAATTTCCATTCTAAAGTTGCATCTGTTGTACCGTCTGGAGCTTTAATAATGTCTTTATCGTTAGAAGATCTCAACAAAACTAATTCTTGTTTAACATTTAATATTATTTTTCTATAATCTTCAGCAAATCCAAGCAACAAACGTAATGGAATATGAAAATCAAAATATCCCTTTGTATTCGGAGTGATTATGTCATGTTCAGGTAAAACCCATCCGGCCGGTTGAAGTAAATTGGTTTCATTAGGTGATATAGATGTTACCCCCTTTAAAGTTGTTGCAATACCTACTTTTTTAGTGGAATCAACTGTTACACCTGATATTTCATATCTAATTTCATCAAACAGGAAAGCCATAGGATTATTTATAAATGGAACTGTTGTACCAGTAGTAGTACCGTCCTTTTTTGTTACTTTTCCTTCGATATACAAGTAACTTTCACATGGTAGTGTGTAAATGTCCTGATGTTGTATAGGAATACGAATTTCGTCGTTATTGTTCAATTTTGATGAAGTGTAAGGGTTGTGGGTGTGATATTCTTTTTCCCATAGGGTTTCGTCGAATGTCGGACCCTGCGCTATATCCAGTATATCCATAATCGGTTAATTTTAAACCAATCTTTTCTAAGAAACGAATGTTTTCGCGTGTTAACTCCTCCACAGCTGAAGAGCTACTAATGCGGTTTCCCGTAGGTTGTCCACTTTTAAATGATAAACCCATGATTTTTGTATTAAAGTGTCGATTTTAAATGTAATCTAACTGTAATTGGCTCTTCTCGGAAATCTATCAAGTTACCGTCTTGATCCAATACGTTCAACACGATGTCTGAAATGAAAGTGGTGTTCAACGGCAGATATACTAGGTTTTGTGGCTTTTCAACTATTTTAAATCCTGGAGGTACACTTGGGTAAAAAGTATGTATTATATGAGTATTTGCTCCATCTCTGTAAGCTCCCTGTATAATGTTACAAGTTATATCTATACTATTGACTTTTAGTATAGTTACAGTTTGTTTACCGGAATGTGTTTGATTTGGTTCTAAAATTGGCCCATCTTTGGGAAATCCTAACAATTCACCGATTGAGTGTTCCTGAGTAAAATCTATGTAATATTTGGAGTTAATTTCAGCTTTCATCGTATTGTTATTACCTTTTAATGTTATATTGTCTTTTCCCATTTTATTTTGCAAAAATTCATTAATATGATCAATTTCATAAGAACCTGTGGGTAAACTGCAAACTTCTAAGTCTGTAAACTTTCCACTGGCATCTTTTCCTTTATAGTAATGCAATAAGTTATTTTTATCTTCCGTAACATTGGGAATAGAGTTGTAAGTTGTAAAATCCAACAGTGCCGCTTCCCAAAATCTTCCTTTTTGCAAGCGTAACGCTGGAAAAAGGATACTTCGTAAAGTGGACGATTTTCCTGTTAATGATACCGTATAGGAAGACATCTCAATTGTGACTGATACTTTTAGCTAGGAATTCCAAACATAAATGGCCGCATATTAAAGTGTTATCAGGTTGTTCTCTTTTATAGTTGTAATATATGTTTTTAGCAGATTTAAAGTAATGCTCAAGTTCTTTAGGTGGTGGTAAATTGCCGAAACTATCAAAGTAATATATATTTTCACCTAATTTCTTATAACAAACCCAATGAGTGCCAGGACCTTCAGAATTGTCTAAATTTACAATACCGGTTTCGTTTTTCCACATTTTAACTGGTAAATCATCTTTCATAAAGACACCGCGAAAAAATGGTATTTTTAAACATGAAATGTATTTAAATAATTCAATATTTGTTAATGCTTTATGTGGTATTACTAATTGATTTCTTTTATTTAATATGCACGATACGGTCTTAGGTATAGACCTGCCCCGTTTTTTACCATTGACCATACTGTTGGTTTTTTGCTACCCTTTCTGGTGGAACGTCGTTTTCTTCTAATATTCCCTCCATGTTTCGTCTTTGCCGATCTCCTTTTCACTCTTCTCCTCCTTTTTCCACCTCCTACTGCTGTTTTAGCCTTCATACCTGCTGTTACCGCTAAAGCTGCTGCTTTCTCTGCAATACTAGCGTCACTAGACTTTACTCGTTGCCAAGCTATATCCGCGAGCTTTTTATCAGCTATTGATCTATTTTTTGTATCGCTAAATGTGGAATATGCTATATCGTGTTCTTTACAAGCCTGATCTAACTTATTTATGCCTAGATCACCTCTTTCCAGTCGTTTTTTCAATTTAGTTCCTGGTCCGCAATACTGATAACCTCCCGGTATGTGAAATTCGTATGGTAAAGCGTCTATTGCTCTATTTACAACAGATCCTACTGGAATTCGATTTAAAGCTTTACTTAACAGAGAAACCGCTGTGGATGTGATACCACCTCCTTTCCGTATAGTGTCTCGATATGGACTGGTGTAATGAAACGTCATGATTGTCTTTTATATTCGAAAAGCGTAACCTATGTGTTACCTCTATGACAGGTTGCACATAAATGAAGTCATTTATTGAGTTATTTAATTAAATATCAATATCACCCCAATCTGATGATCTAAACTTTTGCGTATTAGGGTTAATAAAGTATTTATTATAAATTTCTCGTTTAATATAATCACCTCTCGCGGATTCAGCATAAGTATTATGACCCGATTTTCCTTGAAGAATATCTGGTGTAAAATGATTGTGTAAATCAAATATCGCATTACCTAAAACTTTTACAAGAAAATTAACAGTGACAGCATTATCTACATGTTCAGGGTCTTTAAGGTTTGTTATACGTTTATTATTACAATTATACACTTTACTATCCTTTAATGATGTTGTAATGGTCTGTCCTACAGTTGCAGCATCATTTGCTTCTCTTCCTTGTGCCAAGTCTCTTATCACTCTATTATTACATGTAAACCATCTAAAATATCGATCTGGATCTAGATGTACGGTTTGTGATAAAGCAGCTGCATCATGTTTTTCATAACCCCATCCCATATTTGATAACTTTTTATCCATGCAATCCCAAGCATCATTTTTGTATGTTAATAAATTAAATTTTTCATTACCTTGAACAAATTCATCCCCTTGCTTCGATACTACTTGATCTTGTTTTACAAAAGAGGTTGTTTCTTGTTTTAAGGTTTCCATCATTTGACCCACTGTTGCACCATCTGATGGCGCCGAACCATCTTTAACATTTGCTAAACAATTATTAAAACAATCTATAACCCCTACATCACGTATGATGCAATGATCTTTAATATATTTTAGATTTACAGCATCGTTTTCAGTTTTTGGATAGCCTATATCATTAATAACAAATTTATAAAAAGAAAATCCATCTTTTGTCTTTTCAGGTATCAAGGAATGTAAATAGCGTCTATTTACGCTGTCTTTTGCATCTTTAGGGTCATCTACGTTGGATATACGTTTATTGTTAGCACTATACGTTTTCCCATTGAATTTTAACGTATTTTTTAATTCAGATGATAAATAACCTTTGTTTATTGCATCACCGTTTTGATTTGGTTTACCAACGTTGATAATTCTATGATCTTCTGCGTCATATGTGTTATTTTGTAGTCTTAATGTTGGCGATATCTTTTCCTTTAATATTTTTAAGTTTATTGCATCGTTTTCGTCTGTGGGATCTTTTATGTTTTTTAACCTTTTATTACTAATATCATAATCTCCTTCAGGTGTTTGTGGTAAACCAGCACCTCTTTTTAAGTTATTCGCGTAATATAATCCATCCGAGGAATACCGTCCGAACTTGTCGACACTCATGGTGCAACTGAATAGCATTTTAGGGAGTAACGCATTTTTATGAGATTACCCCTCGGTTTCTAAGTTCATCCACTAAAGCCACCCATTCGTTTTCCAATCCAGTATGACCCGCCTCTTTGGCTTCATGTATTAGTTTCATTCTATCCACCAATTTATTGATATTATTGTAATAAATTACGTTTGTATTGTATAGTTTCTTCATCAATCCTTTACCGGTGACTGATTTGCTTCTTTTTCTCGGTTCTGGAGAACTTAAATCTAAAGTGGATGCTACTAATCTTCTTTTTACAGGTTTTCTTCTTATAATCGGTATTAATTTGGAAACAAAATCTTTATATTTTACAGATTTATTTCTATATATGGGTGCTTCAGGTAAATAATTTCTTTTATATGCATTAGTTTGATCCAAAATTTTGCTATACACTTCCAAATCATCATCTTTTACCAATGCTTTTAAAGGTTTATTTTCAAATAATAATTCAAATAGCCCCCTTGTTCCCTTATATATTTGATCACCTATGTGAATATTATCATGTTTATCGACATCTAATTTGCTATTACCAATCATTACACCTTCTTTGGACATTCTTGCTCCATAACTGTGGTATTTTTTAGTAGAATCAGTTCCAATTAACAGTTTTAACAAGTATTTCCTTCCTAACGGTCCTTTTGTATGAATAGTTTCACCCAATAAGCTTATGTTTGATGGTTCTCCTTCTGTTTTTTCTTCTTCACCGGCTATAGATACCACTTCTTCTTCACTACCAGCATATACATCTTCTCTTTCTGCCGTTGTATCACTAAATATGGAGGCTTCCGGGTCCTCATCGCTAATATCTTCTGATATTACACTTTCCCTTTCATATTCTGTTATTGGAGCAATAATATCACCTTGAAAAGAAGGTTTAGTCAATTTTTTGTTCAATTGTTTCAAAGGCTCTGTAATAGGTTTAAAAGTAGATTCGAGAAATTTCTCCCTTTCGCTGATACCTAACTTTAACGCTCTGTTTTTAGCCCGAATAGAATCACTAAGTGATTTAATTTCCTTTACTAACTTTTCTTGGTTAACCATGTTTGTAGCAAGACGTGCTGTACAAGAATGATTGTGTGATATAGTGGTTAGTGAATTAATATAAATTTATCGAAACCTATCCTGTATCGACCGTTATTTAGTGGTTGTTCCTTCATAATTGTCAAAAATCCATAATTTTCAGCCCAAGCCTTACCACATATGTCTTTAAACCGTTCATATGACATATCCGCATTGACATGATCGTAATATATGTGTTTTAGGTTAGTTTCATCCTGTTTGAATACAATTAACACATTTGCATTGTCTCTTATCAGTTGTTTTGGTATTTTACTATAAGTCTGACCTATGTAAATGCTATCTATATTGTTATGTCGCCCCATAGCGAAATAGCTCCTGATAGTGTTTTGGTTTTCACAGGATACGTCGTCAAATATAAAAACTGAAAATGGTTTAGCTTCATGCGGTTGCATTACGCTTTCACTTGCATCAAACTTATAATATTTCACTTCTGGCACATTATTAAATATTTTTTCTAATAATTGGTATTTGGGTTGTTGTAATGATTTGGAAAAGACATACAAGTTATTGAAACGTAATCCTTTTGGGTTTGTAATCAAATTGAATACTACATTTGTTTTACCACAATTGGATGGACCGGTTACAAGACAACGCACCGTGTTTGGTAACAAAACACCATGTTTGCCACTGTTTAATTCTGAATTGTCCACCGTGAGTTCATCAATATTATTAATAGGAAAACTATCCTTTTGCGGTATTATCTCCATCCTTTGTAAAGGTTCAACCTAAAATGATGCTCCATCATTATATCAGATCCTTTTTAGGTATCCAAGAATCTTCACTCTTATTAAATCCTAACCATCGCACTTTAACTTTATCTTTTTTCCGTTGTAACACCTTTTCAACGAGATATACATCACCTACTGAGGATTTTAACATTTCATGTCCATAAAACCCTCCTTCGAGCAATTGTCCTTTATTATCTTTTAAAATGTAAGTTTCCGGCACTGTAGGTTGTACCTTAAATACGGTAAAAACCTCATTTGTCCAATTAGGCAGATATCTTTTACTGAATACACCTTTGTATTTGCTTATTCGCACTTTATTTATCACCAACATTAAACACTTTAGGCTTTAATTTTCAACTTTTGGTTTAGTATTTATTTTTATACGTTTTAATACGAGTTTTTCATTTTTCCTAGTCACTTGGTTTGGTTTCATACCAATTGTTCTATGGAACTTGTTATTGTAATCTTTTATTAGTTTTGGTAACATATCAATCCATACGTGCGATCCTCTGTTTGAAAACATCTTGTACATCGAACCTTTTAAAGTTCGATTGAATCTTTCTATGATTGATGCTTTTACCTCTGAATTAGTCGAATAATGGTTTATATTGTGTTTCTTCATTAAATTTGAAAATTCTTTATTAAAATATTCTTTACCATCATCGGTTTGTAAATGTTTTATGGTATTTTTGTCTCTCTGTATCGCAGTTTCCATGGCTTTTGTTACACTCTTGCCGGTTTTATCTTTTAGCGGTAAAGCATCTGCCATTTTTGTAAAACAATTGATAATAGTCAATATATATTTAAATCCTTTATTTTGTTTACTATAAGGAATCATTTCGATTAAATCAGCTTGATATAGATCATTCATTCCTTTTATAACAGTATTTCTTCGGGGAAATTTTCTTCTAGCCGGTTTATGAAGCTCATTAACAATTTTTTGTTTTAAATCCATAATTTTATCCTTCCTCTTCGGTAGATGAAGTAAAAATATTTTTTTTATTCTATTATACCCTTATTTAACTGGGTCAAGGTCATTCAAATTGATGTAAAAAAATGGGGAACACGGCGTTGGGCTTGCCGTGTTCCCCATTTTTTTACGGAAGGAAAAGGAATTTAGGTCGTAGAGGGGTCGAAGAGGGACGAAGAATAGGTTAGTCGTTGATAGGATTAAGAGAGTAGTGGCCAAAAGGAAGAGTGTTAATTTTATCATCCATGATATGCCTTTTGTCATCATTTGTCGATAGTGCTTTTTTTACTTCTGTAACACTGTATAGTTTGTGTTTTTCACTTCTTATGGCGTTGAATTTTGCTGTTAAGGTGGTGTCGTTAAATAAACAGTTTTTGTAATGTTCAAAGTTTATATTTTTCTTTAAATAACCTGTCTTCACACCTTTTGCTTTCTTGGTGGTCGATGTTTCTTCTTGTTCTCCCTTATACACTTTGAAAGAATACAATTTTGACATTAGTGCAATAATTTCTTCCATGCTAGCTCCATTGCATTCGTCTTTAAATTTTCCAAGCACCTTTTTGTTTTCTTCATTGAAGTTTGGATGGTTTCTTGGGTAGTCGGAAAAATCAAAATCATTTTTGTGTATGAACGTTCGAAGATCTTCATACATATCTTGCGTCTTGATCCAATAAATTAGTGCGTCCGTATCCATGTAGGCTACTCCGATATTTTCTCGTCCATAATATTGTACCATTTTGTTGTAATGAAAATCATACATATGCGTTTTACTTATATCCAATATTGACATCCCTATGTACAACGGTCTATCCATAACAATCTTGGTTTTGTTCATGCTTACCGCTACTAAATTTTCATTAATTATCATAGTGGTTCCGAAATTTGGTTTTTGTACAAGTTTTTCTAATGCTCTTGGATCACTTACTAATTTTACAATTTTGTGTTTCCTCTTATTTTCTAAAGTTTTTCCAAAGATTGAGTTGTTCATCAGTTTATAAAAATCTTTTTCAAAAGCTGATGTGGCTGCTGCTCTCCTCACGGTGTTGGAGTCTATGTAGGGTTTCAAGTAACAAGATTGAGAAAATTGTAATACTCGGTGAATTTTTGTTATTTTCAGTCCTAACTCCAACGCTTGTTGTACAACCCAATAGTGCGCCACATAACGGTTTTTGTTGTTTAATGTCATCATTAATTTGGGCCATCTTCCTGTCGGTGATACTTCAGTTTTAGCCAACAGTGGCAAGTCGTAATGATGATCGTGTAGGTGTTCTGGATACTCGAAGTCGCAGTCGAAAATGTAGCCGGTCGGTCCATCTTGTGGGATCTGCATAATGTCCCCGATGCTGTCCGGTTCTACCCACTGGAAGTCGCCATACGGAAGGGGTTTGGACATCGCCCAACCGTATAAATTATTGGCATCAAAATATCCAAGAAAAATTGAATCTTTAGTCTCATCATAATTTGGTAGAAATTTATTGTTAGCTTTCACATGTCTTGTAACGGCCTGTGTTAATCCACCGCGTACACCTGATTCAATCATCAAAACCATATCGATGTCGTTTAGCAGTTCCAACTTGCACTCGGTAGATTTTAGCATGGCCTGCCATGCTAAGCCGGGGGATGTAAACGAATGAAGGGGGTCCAGTCCATAGGCGTCAAAGCAAGTGTTCCTAAATTGTTCCATAACATCACACAATAGTGTTACATCCAATTTTACATAAAAATCTGAATATTCACCAAGATTTTGCATACCTAATTCATTCCAGACGTTACACGCATGATTATAATCTTCAATTGAAATTTCCGTGTCTGTCAGTTTACTTTTGAAAGCTTCAATGGGTGGTAGTCTGGTTTCTTCAAATTTTTCAATTCCTGTAATATAGTCATAAGGAAACACTCCTTTTCTTAATGCTAAATCCAATTTGTCTGCAGGTACGATTTTCTTTGTTTCCTTTAAATCCTGTCGTCTTAAATTGTCAGTTAGTTTGGCAAGGCTTGATGGCATAAACCTATATGAGTCAACAAATCTTAATTTTATTTTGCCAATTTTCTTAGAAAAACTAATATAATGTTCTAAAGTTTGAGCTATCACATCAATCTTGCCTGTGTCTCTTCCCAATTCCGGTATTATAAAATGGGAATCATACCCGCTAAGGTTGTGCAACACAACTGGAATGAAATTTGGAAGTTTTAAATTTAAATTACATGCATTGCAAGCTGGTCCTCTGTAATATCCGGTCAGATGGTCATGATCGTGAACTTTATAATTGTCCACTGTAAATTCTTTATTACATATATAACAAGATGTAGCATTCAAAAATTGAATTTCCTCCTCTTCTTCAAGGGGTAACATAGGAACAATATTATTTTTATCATACAGTTGATCCACCTTACTAGCTATATCATACAACGTATCTACAAAATATTTAGCAGGATTTTCACCTCTGTACAATACCGGTGTTGTGGTTAGTCCGAAATTTTGCAAGTGTTGGTCAGATAGTGTAGACTTAACCAACAAACAAAAACTATTTGGTTTATGCATCTGGTACTTGGTTCTTCTAGTAATTTCACCGTCAGGGTTTTCCAGCGGTACAAGTGTAGACTCAAAGTCTGCATAAACAACAATTGGTATCCTATACTGGTGGTTAATATGATTAAACTGTACAACAGATCGGGTTGGTGGTGGTAAACTAATTTTACACTCGTAATTTTCATTGCATAGCCTTTGATGTTCCAACAACCACTGGGCACCACCTCTCCTTATATCCTTATTTACAAAACAAAAGCATCTTTTGCAAAAAGTTTTTTTACATTTCCTACGAGACAGCTGTTTGTTGACTAAAGCATCAAAACTTTTAATATATACATAGTGAGATATTTCACCTTTTGTAATCAACAATAAATCTGTATGGTTTCGAAGTTCTCTCTTTACAACCCGTAGTGGGTACACATTATTGCTATCATCAAGCCCAAAAATATTTACACTGACTCCGGGGTTTTGCTTCTCAAATTTACATACATCTTTAATATTTACAGGATAAACCATACCACAAAAATTATATCTATTTTGTACATTTTGATATTCAACACCGGGTCTACAAGTATTATTTACAACATATTTGGCTAGCATTGAATATTTAAAACATTCCGTGTCAAAATTTTTTACATTTATACACGCTTTGGTTTCTTGGATCTTTTTTGGTAGGGGGATGAAACTACTCCCCCTCATACCATACCCATGCTTTTGAATTCTTAAATCCATACCTTCCACTGATGTTAGCGTCCAGCCAGATCCCCTCCCTTCATGCTCTTCAAGCTTCGTCAATAACTCTTCCAAACACTCCACAATTATATCATCAATATTGGATGCAAAAGTTAAAGTACGGTTTTTAGTTACAAATCCTCTTGGTGATGTTTCTCCATTAGTGTTTGTGAACATAGCGTCTAATACCAGTCCAAATTTTAAAAAATTTAATCTTCTAAGCTCTTCCTTTAGTGTTTTACTCACTAAAAGTTTTGCACTGTCAATAAAATTTTGTAATTCCAATTGAACATTATTTATTGTAAAGTGTGTGACAACAGGTCCTTCCAATGCTATAGTGCGTAGTTGTGTTATGCCATTACCTTCAGATTCTGAATCCAAATCCATGTTTATGTCCGAGTCCGAGTCCGACGAGTCCGTGTCCGTGTCCATGTCCGCTGTAGGTCTCCTTCCAAGTCCTGATGTTCCGGCGCCTCCAAACTGAATGACGGTTGGCCTCCTCCTTTGCAGCAACTGCAGCTCGCTTTCCCAATCGTCCAGTCTTCTGTGATGTTCTGATAAAAATTTTTCAATAGAGTCCAAATAGTCTTCACTTACTTGCACATTGTCCTCTTCTTTATGCAATTCCAGATGGATTTGCAAAATATGTTCATCAGGGAAAAATTCCCCACAAATGTGGCAAAGAAGCATTTTTACCACAAGAGCGTTTAGATGTTTACTCCACAAAGGTTCATCCAATAATGAGAGGCTGGGTTATCCGACCTCCTTTTATAACGGGTGGTGGGGGGTGACCTTAGAAAAAAACCCTTCTGCGCATGCGCAGAACAAAATGTTATAAATTCTTTATAAAATTTTTATTCAGGACTAATATATAGGTCAAGGCCACCTTTGTTATGGTAAAAAAGAGGGAACACTGGATAAGAGATGGTAGTAAGATCAACTTTCTAACAAATACTTTCAATAATGTATTAACAGGTGCAAAAGTTAAATATTTTATTTTTTACATACCAACTTGTTCAAAATTAAAACTTTTAAATATATTTCTTTGAGCAAATGCTTTTGGCACACTTACCACACGCCAAAACTCAAAAAATGTACAGAATTAAGACTGATCTCGCGGGGAAATACTTATGTGACACCTAACATTGGTTATCTGACTCGAATAAGAATTGGTGATATATAACATATTGAAAAAAATTTTATGTTGTATAAATCACCAATACTATGCGAGTCGGACAACCAATGTGAGGTGGCTACATAGTATTTCCCCGAGAGATCAGCTTAATCCTGTACTTTATATGAGTGTTAGCGTGTAGGAAGTATGGCAAAAGCATTTGACCAAAGAAAATATATTTAAAGTTTTAAGATTAAACAAACTAGCGAGTCTAAAAATAAAAATATTTCCTAACCATTGACAACCTGTTAACATATTGCAGTGTTAAAGTATTTGCTATAAAGTCAATCTTACCATCACCTCCGATCCAGCGTTCCCTCTTTCTTACCAAATGAGACTGAGGCTTGACTACCCGTATATATGACGTTTCCCCCACCACTAATGCTCTCCCCCACCACAATTAATTCACAAAAGTAGGTCAAGGTCATCGGACATTATTATTTTGAGCGGAGGATAGAGCATCTGCTGCTCTATCCCCCGCTCTATTTTTTTTTCTTTTTAACATTTTATATTTTTTTTGGGTTTTTAAATGCTAAATAATATTTTTTTTACAAAGGTGAATATTCATCACTACTGTCCTCCTCGTCACTACAATCAAAAAATAATTTTCTGCTACACATAACAAGTCTTTTGCACAATGACATTTTATCCAATACTGCTCTTATTTGAGGAGTGATGTTTTCCTTATTGTCCTCTTCTTCGGATGATTCCAATGTTTCATCAGCATACAAATCAATGTCAAAGCTGTCACCATCAGTGTTTGCAAAATTATTTTCACCTGCTTCCATCTCTTCATCTTCGGATAATTCTTCTTCCATTACATCTTCTTCTTCTTCCTCTTCCTCCTGGTTAACTACTTCTATTGGAATTTCTGGCAAAATAAGTAAAATATTCTTGTGTGCTGCTACGGTGTTGTCCCTCGGAGGCATCGTGATTGAATATTCACCTTTGCTGTTCACAACCCTATTATATACACAAAAACTATCCCCACCACCAAGTTATCCGTTAACCAAAATATCATAGTCCAAGTCCAAGTCCAGCTCGTATAACAATAACTAATAAGTTTTTCATTTCTTAAAAAATATTGCCATTTTTGCATTTACTTTGTTATCAAATAAATACTTTACGAACTCAAAGTTTGTAGTTTTGTCAGTTAACTGATTGGAAATAAATTTTTGTACAATTTGTTGTGACCTCTCGTCCTGAGGTTCACATCTTACATTTTCTATTGTTCCTTTCCTGGTTGTATCTTCAATCAGCTCCACTATCTCCACCAGGTCCTCCTCCAACAGAACAAACTCCACACAATGGCTTACCATGATGATGCTGGCTGAAGTGCTCTGCAAAGAATAAATCCAACAGATGCTTTCCACTACGTATATATTAACTTACCCCCACCACTTTTCAAGGTAATACATTAAATACCATAAGTAAAATTTTGTTTTTACACCTAAAACCTAGGCGCTACCCCTGGCCAACGAAATAATAAACTTCTTTTTGGCTCAACCTGGTTTCTGCTATACGTATGCCAGTCGTGTAAACAAGCTGCACAAATATCACACCTTTCTTGCGGTATTTCATTTCTTTTTAGGTTAGAAATTCCAGTCATCACCATGTAGCCACCGCTTTCTACAAATTCTGTCATGTCCTCACACGCAAAAAAACCACAGTCTTTGCAAAACTTAAGATTTTCATTTCTAAAAACATACGCAAAATAATTGGTGTAACCATTTCTTTCAAAATCAAACTCCTTAATTAAAATTTTAATTTTTGGTGGTGCACCAGACTGATGCACCACATAACGGAACAATTCAGTTTCATCGGAAATTTTTTCCAAACACAATTGTTGAAGACTGGAAGGAGTCATCTCGAAGTGTGTGTCTCCTGGCTACGCTAAACTGAGACTGAGCAACCTCCTCAAAACCCAATGCTTGGTTAAAATTACCCCACCACTTTTTTAGTGGGTCAAGGTCAAATAAAATTACCCTGTGAGCGGGGGATAGAGCACTCTGTGATACTG
>CM061537.1:30509760-30665286 GCA_030545055.2 Neoaliturus tenellus
TACGCTAAATTTAAGCAATTCTTTGTCGTTAAAGAAATATCAGTGTCAGATTATACGCTAAAATGAAAAGCCTAAGAGGCTTTTTTCATTCAAGACGAACTTGTTCGCTCCTTTCACTCCTCTCAACGACGAGCTTGTTAGCTTCGCTCACTTGCATTTCAGTATGTTTTAATGTGGTACCAAGGGTTCTGCACCCTGGTATCAGTTTGTTTAAACTGTAGTAAGTGAATTTTACATTTACAGTTGGAAACTCATTACACAATTGTAAACAATTCATTTGGTTTTATATTTAGTTGTATTCTTACAAATCGTTTAGTTTTTTATCATTTTCCAATACTTTTAACCAAAAAAATAGTCTTACTCTTCATTGTTTACTCTCACTATAGTATTCAACACAATAGTATTTCTTAATCGTACTATATAAGCGTTCAGTAATTCAGTTACTGGTTACAATAGAAAACAAAGAAATACATATTGCTATACTTTAGCACGTGGTTTGTGCTTTGACAATTGAATCACATGTTTTCAGCAAGTTATTTGTTTTGCTATTACGCTCCATGAGGTCAAAGTAAAGATTTTGGGATTTCAATTATAGATTTTAACGAAATAAGATTTTTCCTAGAGTAGAGACTTATATATCTATTGTGTTTGATTGAAACTCTATTTGTAAAGTTTGAAAAATTTCCAACCCGTTTTTGAGGTACGTCTGCATACATATGTACATACTAATAAACCTTACTCGTATTAGAGTATACAAAAAATGTTATTTTCTGATTCATATATTAATTCCATTACATTCATTTATTTTATTCAGTCTACTGGAAGGTTTTCAAGGATACATTACACATTACATCAATCTCGTTCTAACTACTTACTATGGGTGTTTTTATCCTCATATAAGCTATGGAATAGCAATATGGGGTTCTGAGTCAACCAAAACAAAGTCACTCTTCCGTCTTCAAAAAAAGCAGTTCGTTTGGTTTTTGGCCTCAAGAAATCTGAATCTTGTCGGGGTATTTTTTCCAAAATTAATCTTCTCACTTTTTCCAGCTTATACATCTACGAATGCCTCTCCTTTTTCATTAGAAACAAACACATGTTTAACTCCCGGAACACTACTCATTACCAATTCAGAAATACTTGTACATTGGCTATTCCCAAACATAAAACCACCTTCTTTAAAAAACAAACACTTTATAACATAATTCAGCTATTCAATGCATTGCCTTCAGAAATAAGAAAAGAAGCCGACCTAAAACGATTCAAGAGTCGTTTGCGAGCGCTCCTTCTCAGCAAAGAATATTACAGTGTACAGGACTTTTTAAATGATAGGAATGATTTTAGTTAGGAAATTGATTTGTGTTTTTTATTCTATAATGTATACTGACAATTGTCAATGCTGTATGAACATCAGTTTACGACAATAAATGATCTTGATTCTTGATTCTTGATTCTAAACATAAACTGAAAAAAAACCCGCTTGATGCTATTAAACACAGAAGTTGACTGTTTTTCTCGCCGAGATTTGCAAAACGTTGAGTTATTGAGATGGTTATGGAAAACATCAAACGTTGAAACCTTTGAATGTTGATGGCCTTCTGGCATTATATTTCAATATTATATTTTGATTTATTTGGTTTTATACACGACAGTTTTGTCTTACAAATATATTTGAAAATTACTGCAACATTTATTTAATTTATGACTGTCAACTTTAAGTTTTGAGAAAACAATGTTTGTTTGGATTGGGTTAACATTATTTTAAAGTAGGCTATACATATCAAAATAATTTCAAATTAATGTAAACTTTTAACTCAAGTATCTTTTAGAGAATACTATACAAAGAACTACAGATTATAAATAAAGAACTTTCATTTCTTAAATTAGTAAAACAATTATATTTTCTGTATTATGTAATTATTAAGCTCCGAATGAGTAGTTAAGCCTATTGAGTGGTAGAGAAGGAATTTCATGTTTGCCAAGCGGTTTGATTTGATCATCAAAACTAATCTCAGTTGGCTCAGTCTGATCCCGTGGAGATTATTTACTTGAGTTCCGAGTTACGAATGTGAATATAAAATAATATCTTAATTTTGTTTGTATAGATTTTTAACAAAAAAAATTATATAAATTTGTTATTAAATTATTTTATATTTTGCCAACATTTTATTTTATATAAATCATGAGTCATTTCTTATGCAATCGACATCCTGAAATTCAATTTAAACTGAAGGATTTACCCCTGACGATTGCCCGAGGATTTTCTCTAGACTCAAAGGCTCTTTTACTGCGGGTCAAACCCTTTTCAAGGTTCTTATCAATCACGACCAAACCCTTAAGTTCACGACCATTATGAATTTACCACAATAAAAAAATAAAAAAACCTTATTAGAGTAGTGGGGTTTGGTTACTTTCAAAACGGAAGTCGTGCCAATTGCCAGCCGCTGCCGGCCAGCTGCCATCGGCCAGCTGCCAAATCAGTCGCTGCCGCCATATGCCATGCCATATAGCTTCCGGTGGGGGAGGAGATGTTATTTGAAATTTGAAATTCAACTTGACAATTGGATTATGGAAAGTATGTCAAGGTCATCCAGAGTAAGTTTTAAAAAACCCTATCCCGCTACCACCGGAGTAATAGTTCGGAGAGTGGAACTAACTCCGGCGATAGCGGGATAGGTATAGAATTAGGTTTGTGAATTTTATTTGTGAAAAACATACAATCAATGTGTGACAGCAGTGTTTAAACAAGTTGAAGTTTTGTTATGAACTACAGAGTTGTAAACACAAACACCGACGACGATGAGAAGGTAAACGCAGAGTCCCCAGATGATGTATTTAAAAAGTTTGAACAAACGTAACATCTCGAGTTGGTTTTCCCGTTCCATTTCCAATCGTTTGATTTCCAATTTCAATTTATCCTCTTCCATCCTTGTTACAAATGGAACTTCATCCATCATATCCATCATGTTTGTGTTTTTTTTGAAATTTTGAAAGAAGCGATGTTGACAGTTGAAGAGGCGAGGATGGAATGAGAGTTAAAAGAGGGAAATGTCGGTTAAATAAAGAAGTGGTAGGGGGAAAGAGCGTTGTTACATAGAAGTGGTGGGGGAAAGATGCTGCTCATCATTTGCCTTAGAAGTTGTGTCCGACTGTAGAGGGGTAAGAGGAGTAAGATTTAGTAAACTGTCTTCATCAGAACTTTCAACCTTATCACAAATAGGACAAGCGTAAGTTATTTCCAAATTCATTGTAATAGAGTTAAATTTATCTATAATTTCATTTAAAGCATTAAATATTTCTTGTAAATCATCTTTTGAGTTTATTTCAAAACTAGCATTCATTCGTGCCAATGGAGAGGTGTTCATCGTTAGAGAGTTGGCAATCGAATGAGGATTAGCGCCTAGGGAAGGGGGCTTATATAATGGCGACCTTGAGCAGGTGTCTAGGGAGGGGGGCTTTCTAGGGAGGGGGCTTCTATATAGGGGACCTTGAGCTTATGATTGAATAAAACGTTTAGTTCTTCTTCTTCTTCGTCTTTTAATTCAATTATTTGAACCGAAGTAGTTGTTTCATCCTCTTCACTCGATGAAGAAAACAATTCACCAGGATTTAAATATTGAACTACAATTCTGAACCATCTTATAGGATATTCGTCAATGACAGAAAGTAAGTTTTGAAACAATTCTTCCATCTCCTCCCTGTCAGTTATTATATGTTCAAACTTGATAAATTTTCCTTCCATGTTGTTAGTTAGAGTGTTGGAAGTGGAATGATTTAATATTATATAAAAATTAGAACTAATGGTGGGGGAAATCTCAAGGTCATCCAATTGAAGTTTTAAAAAAGAGTGTAAAACTGAAATTATACATTTGATGGTTCTACAGGATCGGAATACCAATCTGATCTGTATTTACATCTTTTTATCATATGTGTACAAAAATCATCTTGATGAGACTTGGTGCGTTGACAATGAGCAAGATCTAGAGGGTGAAATTTGAAACATCTTTGAGGACAACATGTATGAAAATATCTTGATTTGTAAAATTTGAAAGTTCGCAATTCCGGTGGCGGTAGTTGTTTTGTTTTACATTTGCAATAACAAGATCCGAAGAATTCACATTTAGTACAAGCTAACCCATCCACCATCATTGGTCCTAAATCTGTACACTGTTGTTCACAACAGTAACGAGGTTTGTACTTGTATTTTTGCTCTTCCATGTTGACGCTGCGGAGTCTAGTGAAAGAATAAGATTGTATAGTGATGAATAGCGAGTTTTATGTACTATGAAAAGTGGTAGGGGTAATTTCAAGGTCATCCAAATGGAGTTTTAAAAAATTATACCTTACAAGTGTAAGGATTATTGAAATTTAGGAAGTTTGTTTCTGTTTGTTTTCTTCAGACTTTTTTTCTCTCTCTGCCTTAGCCATAGCAATAAGTTCTTCTGTTGATAGTGGATGTACTTCAGGAAATTTTAAAATTAATTTAGCTTGATATCCTTCTTTAGTTAATACATCTAAATCTTGAGTCATTTGTTCAACAGTGTTATAATCCTTTCCATAGATTTTCCCATCAAGTTCAATCATCATTCTGTATAACATTTTGTAGAATAGATCTTGTTGTGGCGAGAGCTGAGAAGCGAATGATTATTTATCAAACTGTTACATCCTTTTTATGAACTTGACATTGATCACGTGATTCCTTAGTTGTAATTTTATTTATTAAAAGTTATTCAACATTGGTAATACTTCTGGAACTTGACGTTATGTTGACCAGTTGGCGATGAAGAAGTTGTAGGTTGTGTAGAAAAAAATATTTCATCATCGCAATATTTTGTTTTAGTGAACATCCTTGTATTAGTAGCACTAACATCAACAGTTAAGTGATAACCACCGGTAAGTAAAACTCGCATTTCGTTAGTTAAATCTTCAAGTTGTTCAAAAGTAGTTATGGTGTTGGTATCATAAGATGCACACTTAACCTTTAGGGACATGTTGAAGTTTTGTATTTAGTGATAGAGAGTGAGATGTGTACGGTACGAAAGGTAGTCGTAGACTGATGAATTTAACAAGTTGATTTTCACTTTTATTATCACACAAAATTGGGTCAAGGTCATCCCATGGAATTTTTAAAAAAAGCAACATATTGTAATGTACAAACACATTACAATATGTTGCTTTTTTTATTTTATTTTTTTTTTTTTTTAGGTTTATATCATATTTATTGAGAAACAAATACAAAGAAATATTTACAATCTTATGTACAAACTAATCAGTAGTAGGTGTTACATGAATTGTAAGTTCAGTAGAGTTGTTTCCACTTGGTCCATGTGATACCAAATAGAGTGCGCCGGGTTGAATTATACGAAGATCTTCATTTTGTAGTAGTTGTACGAAGCGCTTTGGTAGGAAGATTTGAAATTTTGCTTCATCACCAATTGTATAAGGTGCCTCGCTTAATGTGCAATTTATAGCATCACCTACTGAAGTTTCCATCTTCTTTATTGTATGAATGATGTAGTGTTTTTCTTCTTTCAGCTCGGAACATTTCTTTGTAGGTAGGATTGTTGATTTTGAATGAGCGTTGAATTGTTCAACTAAATTTTGAAGTAAGTTGTTTGATGCCATCTTAATGTTTTTGCTGATGCTAATCTTCTTGTTAATAAGAATATCCGTTGGAGATGTTGTCTCTTCGGAGGTTCGAGTAATACTCATGCTGTGTCATGGTAGCGCTCTCACTTTTATTATCGAGACTACCCCCACCACTGACACTACCCCCACCACTGATGCTACCCCCACCACTTTGTTGAAGGAAATTATTCAAGCGGTAGGCATTCTTCAAAGCACACTGTGACCTTCGATGTTTAAAACTTTTTGATGAAATACAAAGTTCATTAAAGTAGCATTGGAAATCTCTATCTATTATTGCATTTATCACTTCATTGCTTGTAAATGATTGTATCCAATTTGCTTTTTCCAATCCTCTTGTGTAGATAGTTTTAAACTCTTTACAATAATGATTCATAATATGCGGCATCATGTTATAATGAATAAAACCTTCATCCCATTTTAAGTTATGAAAATGTTTGTTTAACCATTTGTTTGTAACTTTCGCTTTAGTTGTTAGTTTATTGAATGGAAATGGAGGTTTGAACAAGTAATGATAAATTACAGATGTGTTCATATCCAAAATTACTAATTCTTTAATAATGAAATTTCCATCATTCCCTCGAAAAGCTTGAAATTCAATTATACCTCTTTTAACTTCCATTAACTGTGATGCAGTAGAAAACGAAACCCGTTTGTTCATGATGAAGTCTCATCCACAACTGACTGTTATTACAAACACGATTGTTCTTCTTTTATTTCTTGTGCTTCTTCGTTTATATTAAAATTGGTGTGATAGTTGTTTAATTGTCTCCACATATCCACTTCTTGAGGTATTCAATTAAAAATTGAAGTATCCACAGGACCATATAAAATTGGAATGAATGGTTGTCTCTCCAATGTATCGATTAGATAATCTTTAATTATTGTACTTGAAAATACTAGTTGTTTTAAGTATCTAGTGACAGGACCGGTAGTACAACTTAAAGTGTAAAATTCTTCTTTAGTGAAATGTAATTTTACATCATGTCTAGTTAAATCTTTGAAGCGAACAACTTGTCCCCCACGATGTTTGATTATATCAACTTCAATATTTGATTCTAATAAACTTAATCTTGTTCTTTTTCCAAATGTGTTGTTAGTTAAATAACATTCTAAAAGATGTAAATGTTTCATTAGAGAATCCCAAGAAGTTTCAGTAAAGATAACCATTTTACTTCCTTGATTTAACATAACAATTGGTGAATAATCTAATGATTTTACAATTCCAACAGATATACTTTTTGTCATGCATGAAGAAATAGGGTAGAAAATTCGAAGAAATACTTCTGTTAAAATATTTGTTGTAATGTTAACTTCAACCTTTTTTCTTTTTACTTCTTTTTCATCTTCTCCTTCTTCTTCTTTCTTCTTATGTTTGTTAAACTTGAGGAATTCATCCATTTCTTGTTCAACTTGCTTTTCTATATCAGAACTATTTTCATCCATTAGAGGTGTATTTTCTTCTCCATTAGTAGAATTCATCTTGCGAACGATGTTTCCCATACGACGGTTGAAGATAGAATGAAGTTTCTACTAGTTAATTTCCTGCTTTTATATTTTTTGTAAAATTCTTGAAATTTATACAATTACATAATTGTTTATTTTCAACTTGTATTTTATAAACAAAATTCTAACCTTAAAAATTGAGGAAGATAATTCTAACCTCAATATTTTGCAGTAGTTGTACTAATATTTTAAAGTACATTTTTCACTATTCCGGTCAGTGGTGTGTAAGTAACTATTTTATCATGTAGAATGAGACAGTATGCTGAAGTTCCATCCGCTACTGGTTCTTCAAATTCCATTTCAATTTTTATATCCACACTTGATGATTTTACTGATTCATTTTGTTTTGAACAATCGATTACAATTATTGGAGCTTTGGAATAATACTGATCAGGTGATAATAGTGGTGTATTAGTCTTTCCATAATATGATGATTGAAATCTTGCATACATATCATATAAAATGGAAAAACGTTTTTTGCTAAACATGACATTTAAATTGTCATATGGAAAGAATTGAGAGTTTAAGAAAACTTTACAATTCTTTATTTTACAGTGATCAAATTGACCAGCATTTGCAGTAATAACATCTTTTCGCTTAGTTTGAAAACCGAGTATTATGTACCTTGCACGTTCCAAGTAAGTTGATGTTTTGACGGTCCATGTTTGTCGTTCTGTTTGAGGTAATGTAGGGTATTCATGAAATTCCCAACTTCGGAATGGCATTACAATGTCACGGTCAGATTTTAACTTTCTTAACAATACGATTCTATGTTCATCAGCCAATTTTACATGAGGTACTCTCCAAACAACTTTATCCAATTGTAGTTGCCATTCCAGTTTATCTTCCGTAGTTGCAGGGTCTGCAAGTATTAAGTCCTTATTAGTTGAAGATCTGAGTAATACTAATTCTTGTTTAACATTTATTATAACCCTTTTGTAATCTTCAGCAAATCCTAAAAGCAATCGTAAAGGTACATGAAAATCAAAATGACCGTTGGAAGCAGGTGTTATAGTGTCTTTATCGGGAGCAACCCATCCGGCGGTGACTATTGAATTCTTCTCATGTGGTGTTAATGATGTTAATCCTTTTAATGTAGTTGTTATACCAACCTTTTTTGTTGAATCAACTGTCACCCCTGATATCTCATATCTTATTTCATCAAAAAGATATGCCATTGGGTTATTTATAAAAGGAACTGTTGAAGCAGTTTTTCCATCCAATTTTAATACCCTTCCTTCGATGTACAAATAACTTTCACATGGTAATGTGTAAATATCTTGTTGTTGAATGGGAATTCTTATTTCATCATTATTGTTTAATTTTGATGAAGTGTAAGGGTTGTGTGTGTGATATTCCTTCTCCCATAGTGTTTCGTCGAATGTCGGTCCTTGAGATATATCCAGGATATCCATCGTTGTTAAGTTTCAATCCAATCTTTTGTAGAAAACGAATGTTGTCTGATGTTAACTCTTCCAATGTCGAGGAGCTACTGAGCTCCCGACTCTTCCGTTGTGGTTTAAATGATAATCCCATGTTGATTTTTATGTCGCTGCTCTGATGTGTATTCGTATAGTAATTGTTTCTCCTCTAAAGTCAACACTATGACCGTCTTTATCCAATATGTTCAGTACGATGTCTGAAATGAAACTGGTGTTTAACGGTAGGTATATCAAGTTTTGTGGCTTCTCAACAATTTTAAAACCTGGAGCAACTGTTGGATAAAATGTATGTAAGATATGCTGATTTACTCCTTCTCTATATGATCCATGTATAATATTACATGTTACATCAATACTATTTACTTTTAATATTGTAACAGTTGTATTACCTGAATGAGTAGTTCCAGGAGTTAAGATTTTTTTTTTGTATCTGTAAATCCAAGTAAACTGCCAATAGAGTTTTTCATTCCGACATCTATATAATATTTTGAAGTTATTTCTGCTTTTAAAGTATTATTATTTCCTTTGATTGTGATATTATCTTCTCCGAGTTTTTTCTGCAATAATTGGTTTATATCATCAATTTCATAAGCTCCAGTAGGAAATGTAATTATTTTCAATTCTGAGTATTTTCCTGCAGCATCCTTAGTTTCATAATAATGTAGTAAATTGTTTTTTCCTTCTGTAACATTAGGAATTGAATTGTAGGTAGTCAAATCAAGTAATGCCGCTTCCCATAATCTTTCCTTGGATAAACGCAATGCTGGGAATAGAGTACTTTTTAATGTGGATGAATTTCCACTCAGTGACACTGTATACGATGACATCTTAAAGGTGACTGACACTTTTCGCTAGAAACTCCAAACATAAATGTCCACATATTTCAGTATTGTTAGGTTGTTCTCTTTTGTAATTGTAAAAAATGTTTTTGGAGTTTTGAAAATAATGTTGAAGTTCTTTAGGCGGTGGTAGATTGCCAAAACTGTCAAAGTAGTAAATGGTTTGTCCGAGCTTTTTATAGCATACCCAATGAGTGCCTGGACCATAGGTGGAATCCAAATTTACTATTCCAGTTTCATTTTTCCATATTTTAGTTGGTAATGCATCTTTCATAAAAACTCCTCGAAAGAATGGTATTTTCAAACATTTTACATAATCATTTAACTGATGATTAGTTAAGGCTTTATTTGGAATTATCAATTGATTTTTTTTATTTAGTACACACGGTACGGTCTTAGGTATAAACCTGCTCCGTTTTTTACCATTGACCAAACAGAAGCCTTTTTTACTTTTGCTTTACGAGTTCTACGACGTCTCTTTCTAATATTTCCACCTTTTTTGGGAGCTCTTCTTTTTGCAGGTCTTCCTCTGCGACGTCGTCTTCCACCACCAAACTTAGCTTTTGTCTTCATGGCTGTTGTTACTGCCCAAGCCGCTGCTTTTTCTGCAATACTTGCGTCACTTGATTTTACTCTTTGCCAAGCTTTTTCTGCTAGAATTTTATCTGCTATTGATCTATTTGTTGAATCTTTAAACTTTGAATATGCTATATCGTGTTGTTTGCAAGCTTGATCTAATTTATTAATTCCAGGATCTCCTCTTGCTAAACGTTTTGCCAACTTAGTTCCAGGTCCACAATATTGATAACCTCCAGGAATATGTAATTCGTATGGTAAAGCGTCTATTGCTCGATTTACAACAGCACCAATAGGTATCCGTCTAAGCAGGGATAACGCAGTTGAAGTTATACCACGTCCTCTCTTGTTGCTGTCTTGATGATGACTGAGTGATACGGCCTTCATTATGTAGTCTTATATAAACTGGTGTGTTTACTCCACAAGATACATTACATAAATGAATAAGTTATGTATAATTTTTTATATTTAAACACTTAGTTATTCAAATTAATTATATATTGATTTATAATTCTATTTTTAATCCAAGCTTCCCGTTCATCGGGTTGAATTATCACATGACTCGTTGTACTAGCTATATGATTGTGGGTATCAATAAGTAAATTTCCTACTATTCTTATTAAACAATCTAAATTTACAGCATCTTTTGGATGTTGAGGATCGTGTAACTGCATAATACGTTTATCATTACATGTGTAAGCGGTCGAATCACTTTTTGATGTTGTTATGACTTGTCCAATAGTAGCAGCATCATTGAAAACTTCACCTGGTGAAACATTAATTATTTTCTTCATCTTAGCATCAAATTTAGTTCCATTGCGTTTATCCCAAATTATTGTTTGTTTCACTGTGACACAATCATCTTCTTCATAACCAGGAATAATATTTTTTATTCTTCTATTATGACCTTCGTATGTACCTAATAAAGGACCTTTCGCAATTAATGTTTGTGCCATTATAGGTACATCCGAACTTTTTTCACCAAGTCTTACGTGTGTTATTTTTTTACCTCCCGCATCCCATTCATTATTACTTTCTTGCATTAAATTAAACTTTTCATTTCCATGTATGAATGTATTTCCTCGCTTTAGCACGGCATCTTCATGTTTTACAAAATTTGATGTTTCCTTTTTTAATTCTTTAGATAATTGTTCCATAGTAACAGCATCTTTTGGTTGAGAACCAAACTTTACATTCGTCAATGTTTTACCATGACAATCGATTCCATTAACATCTTGTAAAATACAGTTGTCCTTGATGTATTTTAGGTTTACAGCATCACCGTCTTCCTTTGGGTATCCAATGTCATTTATAATAAATTTATAAAAAGAAAATCCATGTTCAGTTTTTTCCGGTATTATAGAATGTAAATATTCTTTATTAACTGAATCCTTATTATTTTTGGGATTTCCTACATTGGTTATTCTATAATTTCCAGCATCATATGTTTGTCCATCTTTTAAGTTGTTACCCCATTGCAATTTTAAAGTATTTGAAAGTTCAGATAATAAGTATTCTTTAGTAATTGCATCACAATTTTCAGTTGGTTTACCAACATTAATTAATCTATGTGATTTAACATCGTAAGTATTCTTATGTAATTTCAATGATGTTGAAGTAGCTTCTTTTACTGTCTTTAAATTTGCTCCATCGGTATCTTCTTCTGGATCTTTAACTAATTTTAGTCGTTTATTATTTATGTTATAGTCACCTCCAGGTGTTTGCGGTAATCCGCTTCTTTTTCTGTCTTCTCCAACTTGCACTCCTAATGCGGAGTAGCGTCCGAACTTGTCGACGCTCATGTTAGAACTGATACATCTTACACTTGCAACTTCTTTATATTCGCGGACAATTATACGACTATGCCGCGATTTTTAAGTTCATCAACTAGAGCCACCCATTCATTATTTAAACCAGTATGACCGGCTTCCATAGCTTCATGCAATAGTCTCATTCTGTCAACTAATTTATTGATGTCGTTGTAGTAGATAACATTTGTATTGTATAGATTTTTCATTAATCCTTTACCAGATGTTGAAGTATCTCCTTTACTCTTTTTACCATGTTGTTCAAGAAGTGATAAATCCATAAGTGATAAAGATTTTCTTTTTAATGGTTGTCTCACAGCCGGTGTGGTACGTAATGTTGGTAATTTTCGTGGGGGAAACAATTTTTTTATAACAATATTATATTTTGTTGCACGTGAACGATTAATCATTGCATCCTTTGAGTAGTTTCTTTTATGAGCGTTAGTATTTTGTAAAATTTCTTTAAAAGTATTTAAATCTTTTGCCGAATATTTTATTGGTATATTTTTAAAAATTAATTCATATAATCCTTTTGTTCCTTTATACCTATGATCACCAATAATGATATAATCATCTTGAGTTACTTCAAGCTTAGAGTTACCAATTTTCAATTCATTTCCATCGATTCTTGCTCCATATACATGTGATTTACTTAAATTTGGATTTGATTTCATATCATGTAGCATTTTCATTATATATTTTCGTCCAAGAGGTCCATGTTGTAATATATCACTACTCAATTGAGTTAAATTTGGAATAGATTGTTCTGCTTCAGGTATTGGCTGTTCTTCCTTTTCAACAATTGATTCTTCTTCTTTTGTTTCTTCTTGCTCACTAGCACTTGTATATGAATCATCATCATCTTCTTTTTTTAATGCTTGTACTTCTTGTTTAGAAACCGGTAGTAAAACATCTCCTTCATAACGAGGTTTACCAATAGTTTCTGATATTTGTTTTAAAGGTTCCGATATGTTTTTTTTAGTTTCTGATATATGTTTTAAAGGTATTGATAGGTTTAAATGTATTCTCTAAAAATTCTTCTCTTTCACTTAAACCCATCCTTAATGCACGATTCTTTATCCTAATAGAATCACTGAGTGATTTTATTTCTTTTAATAGTTTTTCTTGATTCACCATGTTTACACTGTGAAGTTCAACGTGTAACTAGATGTAGCATTGGTAGTTCAACGCATAAATACAAATTTATCCAACCCTATACGATATCTACCATTTTTAATATCTTCTTCTTTCATAATAACGAGAAATCCATATTTTTCATTCCATGCTTTACCACACATTTCTTTAAATTTGTCAAATGGCATATCCGCATTAACATGATCATTATATATATGCTTTAAATTTGTCTCATCTTGCTTAAAGATGATCAACATATTTGCATTGTCTCTTATAAGCTGTTTGGAATTTTACTGTATGTTTGACCAATATAAATGCTATCAATATTATGATGTCTTCCCATAGCAAAATAGTTTCTTATAGTATCGTGATTTTCACAAGAAACATCGTCAAATATAAAAATGGAAAATGGTTTTGCTTCATTTGGTTGCATGATTGTTTCACTAGCATTAAACTTGTAGAAATTCACTTCAGGTACATTTGCAAGTATTTTATCTAATAATTGATATTTTGGTTGTTGCAATGATTTTGAAAAATATATATATTGTTGAAGCGTAAACCTTTAGGATTAGTTATAAGGTTAAAGACAACATTAGTTTTTCCACAATTTGAAGGACCAGTTATTAAACATCTTATCGTATTTGGTAATAATTCACCATGTTTACTATGATTTAACTTATTATTGTCAACCGTCAATTCATCAATATTATTAATATTAAATCGATCTTTTTGTTGTACAATCTCCATCTTGTTTAAAGGTTAAACACATAATGAGCTATTAAATAACTATACCAAGTCTTTTGAAGGAATCCAAGAGTCTTCACTTTTATCAAATCCTAACCACCTAACTTTAACCATATCCTTTTTCCTTTGTAAATTTTTTTCAACAAGATATACATCACCAACTGTTGATTTTAACAACTCATGTCCATAGAATCCACCTTGAAGTAATTCACCCTTATTATCCTTTAAAATGTAAGTTTCAGGTATAGTTGGTTGCACTTTATAAATTGTAAATACTTCATTAGTCCAATTTGGCAGATATCTTTTACTAAATACACCTTTGTATTTGCTTATACGAACTTTATCATTAACCTTAAACTTTTTTGGTTGTAACTTTTCTATTTTTGGTGTTGTATTATTTTTGATGCGTTGTAATACAATTTTAGCATTAGCACTGTTTACTTGGATAGGTTTCATTCCGATGGTACGATGATATTTGTTGTTATATTCTTTTATAAGTTGTGGTAATATGTCATACCACACATATGATCCTCGTTTTGAAAATTGTTTATACATTGCTCCTTTTAATGTTCTATTGAATCTTTCAATTATTGAAGCTTTAACTTCAGAATTTGTAGAATAATGATTTATTTTATATTTTTTCATCAAAGCTCCAAAATCTTTATTAAAATATTCTTTTCCATCATCCGTTTGTAAATGTTTAATTTTAAATTTATTTCTTTGTATTGTTGTTTCCATAGCTTTGGTAACACTTTTACCAGTCTTGTCCTTCAACGGTAAAGCATCAGCTATTTTAGTAAAACAGTCTATAATTGTTAAAATATATTTAAATCCTTTGTTTACTTTACTGTGTGGTATCATTTCAATGAGATCAGCTTGGTAAAGATCATTCATTCCTTTAATGATTGTACTTCTTCTTGGAAATCTTCTTCTTGCTGGTTTATGTAGTTCATTTACAATCTTATCCTTTACACTTTCCATCTTAAAGTGTTGCTTGTACACCGTTTGTAGAAATACTGATCCATACAATGGTTTATTCTCTTATATATAGTTGAAATATGGGTCAAGGTCATTTTATATTAGTGTAAAAAAGAGGGAACATGGCATTGGGCTTGCCATGTTCCCTCTTTTTTACGGAAAGGAAAAAGGAAGAAGGTAAAGGACGAAGAATAGGTTTACTGGTCGATAGGGTTTAAGGAATAGTGGCCAAATGGTAGAGTATTAATTTTATCTTCTAAAATATGTCGCTTGTCGTCTTTGTAGCTTAATGCCCACTTTGTTTGTTTGACACTAAAAAGTTGGTGGTTATAACTTCTAATAGTGTTAAATGTTGCAGTTGTTTCAACATTTTCAAACAAACATCTTTTATAATGTTGAAACTGTACGTTCTTCTTTAGGAAAGATGTCTTTATTCCTTTAGCTTTCTTTGTGACTTGATATTCGTTCCTTTCATTTATGTACAGTTGAAATGAATACAGTTTAGACATTAATGCTACAATTTCCATCATCGGCACACCATTTGTTTCATCTTTAAATTTTCCCAATACTTTTTTGTTTTTGTCATAGTCGTAATTTGGATGGTCCTTAGGATAATCGGAAAAATCAAAATCATCTTTATATACAAAGGTCCGTAAATCCTCATACATGTCATTTGTTTTAATCCAGTAAATAAGTGCATCCGTATCCATATATGCAATACCAATGTTATCTCTTCCATAATAATTAACCATCTTCTTATAATGAAACTCGTACATGTGTGTTTTAGAAATATCCAATATTGACATTCCAAGATATAAAGGACGATCCAATACAACTGATTTTTTGTTCATAGAAATAACGACAAGATTTTCATTTATAATTACAGATGAACCAAAGTTTGGTTGTTGCACTAATTTCTGTAATTTTACTGGATCAGTTACTAATTTAATATCCTTATGTTTCCTTTTGTTTTCTAAAGTCTTGCCAAATATTGCATTGTTCATCAGTTTGAAGAAATCTTTTTGAAAACTTGATGTAGCAGCAGCTCTTCTTCTTGTGTTGTTGTCGATGTACGGTTTCAGCCAACAAGATTGAGAGAATTGTAGTATTCGATTAATTTTTGTAATTTTTAATCCCAAGTCTAAAGCCTGTTGTATCATCCAATAATGTCCAACATACCTAGACTTATTGTTTAAAGTCATTAATAATTTTGGCCATCTTCCAGTAGGGGAAATTTCAGTCTTTGGAAGAAGTGGTAAATCCTAATGATGATCATGAAGATGTTCAGGATATTCAAAATCGACGTCAAAAATGTAACCAGTTTCACCATGCTTTGGTATATCCATTATGTTTCCAATTGATTCTGGATCTATCCATTTAAAATTATCATATGGAAGGGGATTTGACATTGCCCATCCGTATAAGTTATTTGCATCAAAATAACCTAGGAATGTTGTTGGTTTTGATGCATCATAATCGGGCAGATACTTATTATTAGCCTTAACATGTCTGGTTACACTTTGTGTCAATCCCCCTCGAACTCCTGATTCTAACATTAAAACCATATCTATATCAGTAAGAAGTTGTAATTTACAATTTGTTTCTTTCAACATGGCTTGCCATGCTAGTCCAGGTGAAGTGTATGAATGAAGAGAGTCCAATCCATATGCTGCAAAACATGTATTTCTAAATTCTTCCATTATATCACATAATAAAGTTACATCTAATTTAACATAAAAATCTGAATATTCTCCCAATGTTGTAAATCCTAATTCATTCCATACTTTACATGCATGATCATAATCCTCTTGATATATGTCCATGTCATATAGTTTACTTTTAAATTCTTCTTTTGGCGGAAGTGATGTTTCATTAAACTTTTCTAAACTGTCTATATAATCATATGGGAAAACACCTTTCCGAAGTACGAGATCCAGTTTGTCATTACTTACAATCTTCTTTGTTTCAATAAAATCTTGTTTCCTTAAATTTTCAGAAAGTTTAGACAAACTCGACGGCATAAATCGGTAGGAGTCTAAGAATCTTAATTTGACATTTCCAACTGTTTTAGAGAAACTTATAAATTTTTCTGAAGTTTCAGCTAACACATCTATTGAACCATCGTCTCTTCCTAATTCAGGTATTATAAAATGAGCATCATACCCACTGAGGTTATGCAGAACCACAGGAATAAATAGTGGTAAACGATAGCTCAAATTACATTTATTACAAGCAGCACCCCTGTAATAACCTGTAAGGTGGTCATGATCTTTAACTTTATAATTGTCAATGGTAAATTCATTTTTACATAAGAAACAATGAGTTGCATTTTCATGTTGAATTTCCTCTTCTTCCTCCATCGGTTTCATTGGTATGATATTTGTATATAATCTTTGTACATTTTCAGCTATTAAATATAAATAGTCAAGAAATATTGTTTCCACATTTTCACCACGATATACTAGAGGTTCTGAAGTTAATCCATATTGGTTTAAATGTTCTTCTGATAATGTTGATTTAACCATTAAACAAAAACTATTTGGTTTATGCATTTGATATTTGACACTTTTTCTAGCTTCACAATTTTCATCTTCTATAGAAATTAGTGTTGATTCAAAATCCGCATATACAACTATAGGGATACGATATTGATGATGAACTTTTTGAAATGTAACAAATGCTCTGCTTTCTGAAGGTAAAATAATTTTTGCTTCATAATTATTGTTACATAATCTTTTGTGCTCTTGTAACCATTCCATTCCTTGTCTTCCTTCTCGTTGGAAATTAAAACATCTTTTGCAGATCAGCTTTTTGTTTCGATTTTTTGAAAGTTGTTTATTAACAAGAGAGTCAAATTTCTTTATATACACATAATGAGATACATCTCCTTGTGTTAGTAGTAGTAAATCTGTATGATCTGCTAGCTCTTCTTTAGCAATACGTAAAGGATAAACTTTATTTGAACTATCTAATCCAAAAACATTAATAGATGTGCCGGGATTTTTCTTCTCAAATTTTGATATATCTTTTAGTGATACAGGATAACTAATTCCTTGAAATTTATATCTATATCTTTGATTTTCATAGTGCTGGTTTGGTTCATTACAATGATTTGGTACAAATTTACATGTTATCGCATATCTAAAACATTCGTTATCTTGATTTTTCACATTAACACATGATCTTGTATCCTCAATTATTTTTGGTAAACGAATATAACTAGATCCCATTAGTCCATATCCATGTTTATGAACTCTTATATTTAATCCTTCAATACTTATAAGACTCCACCCTGATCCTCGTCCTTCATGTTCCTGAATTTTAGTTAATATTTCTTCTATACATTTTTCAACTATTGAATCAATGTCTGAACTTCCTATGATAGTTTGATTTTTAGTTATAAATCCTCTTGGTGATAATTCTTCTTGTACATTTATAAACATAGCTTCTAGTAGTAATCCAAATTTGAGAAAATTTAATCTTTTTAATTCTTCTTTTAAAGTTCTACTGATGATTGGTTTTGCTTCTCTAATAAATTCTTCTAAGTTTAAATCTTCATTTTGAATCTTATGATGCATTACTACCTTTCCGGGTAAAGCTGATACTTGTAAATTTGGTAAAGTTGTTGTAGGTCTTGCTGTTATTTCATTTTGTTCTTCTTGTTCTTCTTGTTCTTCTATGTTGTTGTGAATTAGTTCCTTATGTATTTCTAACAGAATATCATCATTAAACGATTCCAAACATTTATCGCAATGATACATGTTTGGTGGTGTTCACTCTTCAAAATTTCGCCAAGAAATGAAATGAGCTCTCCCTTTCCTTCTTTTATAATAGTTCCCCCACTACTATTTCATCATCTTCTTCTTCTTCACTTTCAGAAGAAAACAAACGTCTTGGACAAAATATTAATCTTCTACTAACAGATTCTTCATTAGTATTCTCTATATGAATTGGAGTTTCAATATGTATTTCTTCATATTCAAATGATGACGAAGACTCTGATATTACTACATCCATATCCAAATTTTCATTCTCCACATCATTGGCATTTTCTTCTTCTGATGTTGTTACATCCACATCCATATCATTTATAGTTTCTACTTCTGAAGTTTCGCTATTATTTTCATCTTCTTCCATATTTAAATCCTCTAATTGAATTTTATACAATATTTCAATCATTGATTTCCTTGGATAATCGGTGTTGTCCACAGGAGCCATTTCCAGTAAATGAGGAATAACTGTTTTTGATCCGGCTTATATGATATTTTGCTAAGTACGTCAAGGTCATTTTTGAGTAAGCGAGAACTGGGAATAGCTCACTAAGCAGCATGATGATTCATTACTACAAAGTGATCTATTCCCCATTCTCTAAGAAGTGTCCAATCAATAACCAAAGTCCAAGTTCATTTTTTTTTTTTTTGTTTAATTTAAGTCTTTTACATCTTCTTCTTTTATTACACAATTTATAGGTTCACTGTTCGATGTTTCAATATGTTGTTTTATCTTGTGCTCCAGCTCTTCTATTCTTGCTTCCTTTATCATTAATTCCGATTGTAAGTAACTGATGTAATCAGCCGCCATGTCTACCGTTCTTGATCTTATTTCTCCTAACTTAACACCAGGAATCAATCTCTGTAGTTTGTAAAATCTCAACCTTATTCTTGACTCTCTTACTTTAGCCATTTCTCGAAATCTTTGCTTTCTATCTTCTTCTTTGCTTGTGGTCAAGTCCATACTTCTGACAAGTTTACTTTCAGAGTGATTCCTCTATAGTAGGCTTGTCCTTTATACACTTTCCCCCACCATTTTCAATTTCCCCCACCCTACTAATGTAGGTCAAGGTCATCCAATATAACGCGAGAACGAGGAATAGAGCACTAAGTGGCATGTTAGTCCATTACCACAAAGTGATCTATTCCTCGCTCTCTATTCTACATCTACTTTTTTTTTTCATTTTACTATTTTATTATTTTTTTTTTGTTTTTCTTTGGGGGGAATGAGTGTTTACTTTTTACAATGTTCATTCTTCTTCTCCAACTTTTCAATTCTTTCTAACAATTCCAACAAATATGCATTGGTTGCTTGCAAAGTTTGTATTCTAGTACATCCCACTTTAATAGAGGGAACTGTTAACTGTAATTTTGTAAATTCTATCCTTTCTTTCTTGCATCTTTCTCTCATGTATGTGTTTTTCCTGATTCTTCCTGATTGAGCTGATATTAACTTATTACAATCCGAATGGGGTTTTGATACTTTAAATACTGATGTACAAAAATTAGTTGATGTTGTTGGCTGTTGATTTTCATAGAAATTTTGTGTAGAAGTAGTAGTTTGCTGATTTCCATAACAATTTATACTTGAAGTGGCCGGTTGCTGATTTTCATACCAAATTGAACTTGAAGTACTAGGCAGCTGATTTTCATACCAATTTGAATTTGAAGTGCTAGGCTGATGATTTTCATAACAATTTGAACTTGAAGTATTTGGTTGATAATTTTGATGCCAATCTACAGATGCCAATACAGGTGTTGTGGAAGGATGCTCCATCGTTGTATAGAGTGAATTCTGTTCTACAATTTTGCTGGTTTTATCTCATTTCCCCCACCAATAACTTGTACATTTCCCCCACCACAATAATTTAAATTAGATACCAAACTTCTAGGGTCACATCCAAATCTTCTTCTTTTAAATATTTTATAAATGCAGAGCTTTCTGATGTTACATTAGGTGTGTTTAAATATGCCATTATTTTGTCATGACTTTCTTCATTGTGAATATAGCAATGTACATTTAGCAACTTTTGATTATCTTCTTTAGACTTCACAAATCCTGCAACAGAGCTCCAATCTTCATATTTAATTTTAAAATGGCAAACTTCGAACTGCATGTTGTTTCAACAAATGTTGTAACAATATTAAAAGTCTCTTCAAACAACCTGCATTTATACATGTTCCCCCACCACTTTATAATCTCCACTCCTTTCCCCCACCTTCTTCATATGTAGAAGGGGTATTATGATTTCAATGCACTATACTTAATAAATTCAAACAAATTTTGTGCACAAATGTTACATTTTTTCTTAACTGTTTCAAATTTCATCACTTGGCCTTTTACAAGGTGAACTAATTTACCTCCATCGTCTTCAAATTGTTCAAAGTCTAAAACAGATGCTTTTCCACAATCATGACACATTTTTGTTCCATCTTCAAAAATAAAGCAAGATAAATACCAAATCCACTATTGTCCTTCTTAAATTTCATGAGCATTTCACGAATCGGTTGAGGTATTTTAGATTTATCTGATCTTATTATATAATGGTAAAGAAACCCATTATTAATAATTTGTTGTAAACATAAAACTAACAAGCTGTCCATAGTGTTAGACTTGTACTGAAAGTTATATCCATAACTATCTCCTTATATGCTCTTACCCCCACTACTTTTATATAGGTCAAGATCATCGCATATTAAGCGAGAACTGGGAATAGATCACTAAGCGGCATGTTATTACATTACCACAAAGTGATCTATTCCCTATTCTCTAAAGGGGTGCTGATAATTTAGATTCCTAAAATTTCTTTTCCTTCTTCTTCACCTTCTTGAACTGTTGTATTACCAGACATGTGTGATATTAATTTCTTCAATTCTTGATTTTCCATTTCTAATCTTTTCAATTTTAGATCTCTTGCTTCAACTTGTACTTTCAAAAATTTGATATAACTTCCAGCCCAGTGGATAGTTTTCAATCCTGGAGCTCCAAGTTCAATTCCAGGTATTTGAAATTGTAGTCGATTAAATTCCATCTTCATATCTTCTCGGTCTCGTTTGTCCTTTTCTTGTTTTTTCAATCTTTGTTTTTCCCTGTAGGAAGAAGTCGGAACACAAGGTACATGATGAAACATTTTGATCAACAATTTCTCAAAGAATGAACTTCTACACAGATAATCAACATATTTATCCACATTTCCCCACCAACTTTAAGCCAGTAGTGGGGAGACGGCAGTGGTAGGGAGAGTTATGTTAATGTAATGGTTACTTCTACCGTTACACTTGCTCCATTCTGAAAGAGATATTTGTAATATGGTTCGGGATACTGTTCTCTTTCAGATCCCGCATGTTCTTGAATAAAGTTGAAAGCCAATTTTTTTGAATAATCATTGTGAAATACTTCCCTCACACAAACAAGAATTTTTTCTTCCAAAAATTTGACTTGAATTAATGGTATTTTGCTTACATCGTCCTTGTCCATGATAGGTAGCTTGTAGGTAAAAGTATTAGGTGGTAGTTTTTGTGGTTTATCCAGTAGAGAACAAAATTTCTTGTACAATTTCTCCTCAATGTCTGGAAAACGATGTATATCAAACAGATTGTAGTATGAAGGATCAAAAGGTATTTTACGAAACATCTTCGGTCACTAGTCTCTTTAAGACTGATCTCCTGCACAAATATTTAACATATTTATAAACATTCCCCCACCAACTTTTAACTTGTGGTGGGGATATTTTCCCCCCACTACTTCTTCAAAATAGTGGGGGTACCTTAGTCCAATTCAGATTCAGATTCAGAAGACAGTAAAGGTGATATGGGTGATTCCAATGATGAATCCAATATAAATATTTCAATAGCTTCCTTAATTATATCTTCATCACTATCGTTTATCATTTCTTCAAATAGTTCTTGTTCAATCTGTACCATTTCTTCCTCTTCCATCATAGAATCATTATCAGTTTCGTCATAATTTTCCTCTATGTTTTCTTCCTGTATTTCATTTGTGCTTTCAAAAACATCTTTAACTTGAGAATAATTAATAAATGGAGTATCTCTAGACAACATGTTTCTTTACTACTTCTTTTACTTCAAATAACAAACTATGCATCGCTTACTTAGTCTTATATATACTCCTACCCCCACTATTTTTGCAAAACCAAGGAATAGGAGGGGGTTTATATCTATTCTTCTCTATCTAGGTTATATTTCATTGCTGTCACATCTACTATAATTTTCTGCTCTTCAACTTTATTGCGAATAAAAATTGTCCAAGGAAATAGTTCATTAATATTGTTAATTGTTACTTTTATACTATACAAAATTTCAAAATAATCTACTAATGAAACAAAAACTATAACTCCTAGCTCATTGTTTGCCATAATTTTTTCTTCAATTTTCATCCGTAAGTTTGTTATCAAACTCCATATATTAATATGATTGGCTATAAAACCATCAATTCTGGTAAGCATCTTCATGCCGCAAGGTGTAGGTACAGACTAGAAACTTGGAGGTTCATAGCCCGCCTTTTTATTAATTTTAAAAATGGGGAGGGGGAAGGAATAAGGATTGGGAAGGGATAGGGTGTAGGGTGGGGGAAAGGTAATTTTTGTTATTACACTACTTGTGCAAGAAAATAGCCACCAGTGTCCACACCTTGTTCATAGCACTCCATCATAGATTGTGCCCACTGCAACATGCGGTCTCTGTCATTTGGTGTGACAAGTAAAGAATGACTATCACCATACAATATAAAAGAGTCAATTCGTATATAACATCCTAAATTTAACCATTTATTAGCTTCAACCAAAAATTGTTCTATTGTATCAAATGGAAATTGTGGATGAATTGCTATAACTTTACGTTCTTCACTAAGTTCAACACTATAATCATCATCGTCTTCACTCTCACTCTCACTACCATTATTTAAAATGTCTTCAGGTTGTACAAAAACATCGAAAATTTCGGAAGAATTAAAATGGTAATTCACATTAGGAGGCATTTTTTCAAACAAATAATATTTTAAAAGGTGGAGAAAAAAATACAAGAGATGTACTTGACGGCACAAAGTGCGAGTACAGACTAGAAACCTGAAGGTTCATAGCCCCACTTTTATAAATTTTAAATATGGGGAGGGGGAAGGAATAAGGATTGGGAAGGGATAGGGTGGAGGTGGGGGAAGGGTAATGTGGTTATTAAGCCACTCTTGCAACAAAGTACCCAACACCAATGTTCAGTTCATATGATCTCATCACATCGTCCTGCCAAGTAACAATTTGTTCTCGATCATTTGGAGTTAGAAGGAAGAAGTTACTGTTATTGTAGACAATAGGTGAACCAATTATAATGTTGAATCCTAAATTTAGCCATCTATGTGCTTCAAAAATAAATCTTTCAACTACATCAAAAGGAAATTGTGTTTCTATAAAATATACTTTGAATTGTTCATTAATTTCAATTTCATCTTCACTGTCATCTTCACTTTCATCTTCACTGCTATTATCCATGTCTTCTATCACATCTTCTTCATGTTCTTGGAAAGCATCTTCTTCATGATGTTGGAAACCATCTTCAGGTGGTTGAAAAACATCTCCATTTTCAGAAGGATTAAAATTTTCATTAAAGTAAGGAAGCATTTTAAAAATAAAGATATTAAGACTGGCAGAAACGAAGCAACAAGAGCGGCGAAGCAACAAGAGTGGTGGAAGAAACCAGAATGAAACACTAGCCATAGCCGGCGCGTCTTTTATAACGGTATGCAAATGAGAGGGGTTAGCAGCCGGCCATGACCGGTCATTGGCCCGGGAGGTGGGGGAAGGAGTGGGGGAAGGAGTGGGGGGGGGTCATTGACCTTTCAGGTCCGGTCATTGACCCTAAGGAGTGGGGACGGACACAGAACCCTCCTTTGCTTACTACTACACGGATCAAACTAGCCATGTAGCAGAACTTATTTCTGCTAAGTCGCATGTAAGCTAAATAGCTTACATCCCTAAATTTAAGTTTTAGGTGGCCCTGAAAAGGGCCGTTTGGCTGGGTTTGGTGGACTGCTATAGAGCTTAACGCACAAAAAAATAAGGGACTTCACTGTTGTTTTCCAAATGAATTTCAGCAGGATCGGCTTGTATAAACTTGTACAAATTAAGTGCACAAATATCGCATTTTTCTTCTTCTGGGATGATAAACTTGTATGACAAATAAGATTTGTATTCATAAACTCCACCATCTATTACAAATTCCAATAATCCATTTCCTATTGCAGCCGAACCGCATTCTGGACACATATTTGTTCCATCCATAAATTTATACTGAAGGTAATGAAAAACTCCAAAATTTTCCCTATAAAAAGAATATACTTCTTGACGTAGTGTTAGTGGAAGGTTTGCATCTTCAAATGCAAGTTCCACCAACACTATATTTGAAATTATCTGTCGCAAACATAATTCTAATAGAGTAGGCATATTGCAGCGGTGGCCTCATGGATTGGAATGAACACTCTGGAGTAGCTAGTGTAACGGTTAGATGTAGGTAGACAACCGGTCATGACCGGCCGTTCACCCAGAGGAGTGGTAGGGGAAGGAATGGTGGGGGAAGGAGTGGTGGGGGAAGGGGGGGGGCTCAATTTTTTCGGGGGGGGGGAGGTCATTGACCTTTCCTGTCCGGTCATTGACCCCAAGGAATGGGGACAGACACAAAACCATCCTTTACTCACTACTCACATGAAAGTAGGTCACGAGACTTAGAGTGTTAAAAAATAATGGGGGAGAAACACAACGCTATAACGCATTGTGTTTCTCCCCCATTATATTTTTAGCAACAATTTGGAAAAAACTAAGTGAATTTACTGTTTACGCCCCCACCTTGTAATACGATCCTTTTTATCCCTGAGGAGAAAGTCTTGAGAATCTAAAGTGTTAAATCTCTTCTCTTTACACAAATTCTCACAAACTCTAATTTTATATTTTAAGCCGTTACATTTTGCCAAAATGTGTTGGTGGTCAACAACACTTAGAAAAAAATATTTCAAACCTTTCTTAAGCCTCTCTCCTCTGACGGATATTATTTTAGGATTGTCTTCAACGGTGGGGGTTTCTGTCAGTTGTGGTTCAGAAATATGTTTCACGATATGTACACGGCAAAAACTTTCATTTTTAACACATTTCCTCCCACAAGCTGATCCTTTCTTAATTCCCTTAATAAGCATTTCAGGGCAAGTAGTGGGACGGCTAAATGCCCTACGACGCTCTTCTTGTAATGATCGAAATTGCTCTGAAGGAGCAGGTTTAGGGGCAGGTTTAGGGGCAGGTTTAGGAGCTGGTTTAGAGGAATTAGTTTTGTAATAGGTATGGTCTTCAAGTGTAGCAAGTGGTGGGGTAGGAGGCAATGGTGATAGTGGGGTGATGGGTGTACTAAGGCGATGAAGAATAGTTTCAAATGAAGGAGTCTTAGGATGGGGAGCTGGCTTCTTCGGTGGCGGCATCATAGTTGATAGCGGTGCAGAGTCATTTGAGAGCGAAGGCGAAGGCGGTGAAAAAATACTACGAAGTCTAGAAGAGTTGGTTGGCGGAAGAATAGCTCCAGAAGTTGAAGGTTCAGATGAAAGCTTCTTCTTATACCAATCCGGACAGTTTTTCAAGCGAAGAGTTTTGTTTGATGCAGTAACAGCCGTAGAAGTCGAAGTCGAAGTTGAAGTTGAAGTAAAAGTTGAAGTGGTAGAAGTAGTAGAAGTAGTAGTAGGCACAGAAGACATCGTTATAACTCCAAGTTCACAGCGTAACGTCTGGAATCGGAATGAAACACTAGCCCCGGCCAACGCGTCTTTTATAACGGTATGCAAATGAGAGGGGTTAGCAGCCGGCCATGACCGGTCATTGGCCCGGGAGGTGGGGGAAGGACTGGTGGGGGAAGGAGTGGTGGGGGAAGGAGGGGGGGGCCTCCATTTTTTCGGGGGGGGGGGGCTCCATTTTTTCGGGGGGGGGCTCCATTTTTTCGGGGGGGGGGGGGTCATTGACCCTTCCAAAAGTGGGTCAAGGTCATTCAAGATTTATAATGATCCAAGGTGATGGGAACAGTAATACTGTTCCCACCACCCTGTTTGCCTAACGGTTCCCACTCCCAACCCACTAGTTACGTTCTGCAAGGGACATCGACGCAATTTTGTTTGGACCGTCCGGGTCTACCGTAACGGTCCGGTCCGGGTCTACCGTAACCGTGAATTCCAAGGGAAACTGGAACACCTAATGCAGAAACGCAACTCTAACCCCACCCAAACTAATCCCACCCATCATATTCCTAAACAAAATGCAAAACAAAGTCCGGCTTGCGGATGTCCCACCCATTTTAAATGAAGTTCAACTGAACTTCTGAATTTACAGTTAATCTACCCCCTAACATCTAGCTGTAAGGCAAAACAAATGCACAAAACAAACATAAATTATTAGTACCAACACATCATTATTAAAAACCAAATAATTCAACACAACCAAATACCATCATTATTCTTAAAATTAATACACCTTAATGCTAAATACCATCATTATTCTTAAAAATTAATACACCTTAATGCTAAACCCAACTTATAACTAACATCGCAATGCGCAAATTATTTCTTAAACTAAACACACACACACACATACCACATTGCATTAAAAAACGCAACATAGTAGAAGAAGTTCAAATATATATAGGCCTACTATATATTTGAAACCTCTTGCTGAGTCGCCAACAACCTTTCGCTATGAAAGTTTGTTGGCGACTGAAGCAAAGATATAGCTCCTATCGCTCCTCGGGTTTTCAAGGAGTGGGGGAAGTTGTTTCACTCCAGTACAGTGTTCAATCCAGTCCAATTCGCAGCAGTGTAAAAGGAAGGCGAAGGAGTGGGGAGCAGCATATGCACAGCAACGCAAAACCAAGGTTTGAGGTTAGAATTATCCATGTGCAGTAGCGCTAAAGTGAGTAATACAGGACTAGGCGCATGCGCATAGCATAGACTCATTCCGATCCGGACAACTCGTTGCATGCACAGCAGGTTTGAGGTTAGAATTATCCATGGCAGCTGCCATATTTAGTCTGGTTTCACCACATAAAGTCAACAACCGGTGGTGACCGACCATTGACCTGGAGGAGTAGGGGAAGGAGTGGGAGAAGGAGTGGGGGAATTGGGGGGGGGGCTCCATTTTTTTGGGGGGGGCTCCATTTTTTCGGGGGGGGGGGGGTCATTGGCCTCTCCGGTCGGTCATTGACCCGAAGGAGTAGGGATGGACATGGAACCTTACTTCTCTTACTACTCAGGTGAAAGTCGGTCAACCAGTCATTTGCTCACCATCTGCCGCCATCTGGCTGGAGTTATTGCCTCTATAAAGGTGGGTAGTTTGTCGCGCCACAAACATTCATTGCCTTGCATCCGCTCAGTCATCATCTCTCATTAGTTTTACATTATGACTACTTCAGTAACTAAGTTTGAGGTTAGAATTATCCATGGAATAAACTTCCTTACTTTTAGCATTCATATTGTAGGTTAATTCTAACCTACAAAATTACTACTCCGGCATTTTCTTTTAATTTCTTTTACACTTCATTTTATACCTCAGTCTTCTTTTAACTTCTGAATGTAACAAATCGGTTACAATGAATACACAATGTTTAAAATTAAAGCTTTTGCGAACACAACACATATTACGAAGTACTTCTAAACCTTCAATTTCAAAGTGTACAACTAATTTAAATAGAGTTAGGAAGAAGTACAGTTTTAACCCATTATACTGTTCAACAACTTCTCAGGTTAATGTTGATGATAGTGTTATTTACGACATTTTACGTTCTATGTTACACTTCAATAACTTTGAACTTGTTACACCTATCGACTGTGTTCAACAAGTTTTTTTTATTTTACCCCCACCATTCCCTATATAAGGCCCCCGACAATAATTCCTACTTCATTATCTTCTATGCTCTTCAGCTAACAACATCTCCACTCTAATTTACACTACAATAATAATGGAAACCAACCAAGAAAATGTTCAAGTTCATGAAATATCATCAACAACTCATCCAAGGGAAAATCCTTCTAGAAATTCAACTTCAACAACTCCTCAGAACCCTGTACAAGTTCCAGATGTATCTTCTACAACAATAAATGATGTAGAAGCTATTCTTCAGTCCCTTGTCGGTTTCGACTGACCTGTATGACAATCACCGATAAACTGAACTCTTAGAGTTCAGTCTTTTTTAAAACCCCCTCCATATGACCTTGAAGCAATTATCCCCTCTCCTTTGTACACTAACTCCTACTTCAAAAATTAACACCATCTGCTCACCCCTTCTCCACCCCTTCATTTGATTTAGCCTCTCCCCACCTGAAGCTATATAGCATGGCATATGGCGGCAGCTACTGATTTGGCAGCTGGCCGATGGCAGCTGGCCGGCAGCGGCTGGCAATTGGCACGACTTCCGTTTTGAAAGTAACCAAACCCCACTACTTATTAGTTTGCCTAACTTATGCTGATATTAAAATAACTACAAATAATATGTATGTACAAATAATATGTAAATAATATGTATAAATAATAAATCCTAATTTCTAGTATTGAAGATTTCAAAGCTTTAAGGATAGTTATATTAATATATCTCTAAAATCTTTATTGTTTTTTATTCATTATTTTCAGTTTGACATTGAGTTTTCCATCAACTACTAAAATTAATGAAAAACATTATGAAAAGGACTTTTTTCGAAAGAGGGAACCAAAAACATATGTTTCGATAACATGTGGATTATAAAAATTACAAAATTACTTTAGGTTAGTTAAATAAAAAAAGAATTTTTAATTTGTTATAATCTACATACTTTTTTACTGACTGGTTGCAAGTTCATTGGTTCAGATATTAGTTGCATGTTTTGATTCCGATATTTATATTCATGTAACTTTTTTATATAAACTTCTTAAAACTTATGTTTATTTCAATTTTTATAAACACACTGGCAATTAATTAAATCAGATTATTTTAACCACTTAATTTTTATGAAAAGGCTATACAGCACACTGCTTACCTGACCGGTAAAATATGCTTTATTTCTTTGTCTCAAAAGAGATGTACGGTCAAATGTATACAGAGATAGTGTTAGTTGATTACAATGTTCTTATCAGAAGTATTTACATAATTATGCAGTTCTTATGTATTTCAAAACTCAATTGTTGAAATAATAGCATATTAGTACCATTGATACAACACAACTCATTTATTTACTCACGGTTTTTAGGAACCAGATATTTAATTCTGCTTCTAGTACATAATTATTTTAACACCAAAACCGTATCCGTCCATGGTCACGTACATATAACTCGTTGACCTTTTAAGAAGTATTATGGAAATATACAAACCGGGACATCCTTTCAGAATATTTAATTTATTATATGTTTTTTGTCCTGATTGGAACAGTAAATATATTATGAATACATCTAAATAACGTATAGTTCTAAGTAAATCGTACAAACCGATATTAAAATTCCCTTCAAGAATAGTACCTATTCTTGAAAAAGTGTTTTTTCATGTTGTAAACATGTGCCGAGTTTAGTTTTCCTACTGCAACGCGTTAAAAAGTTAACTGGGGGTGTCCAGACTTAAAATTGCTTGCCCTTCTCAAATTCTGAAATGGCTGCCATTTTGTTTAGGGGTGAGATATCGACCTCCGGTTTGCGCCATTTAATTTATCTTGATAAATCGTTTAAAATGAGGGGTCACTCAATAGGGGTTTACATTTGAAAATTTGGGGCTGCCCCAAAAATATTCCATTTCGGGGGCAGGGGCAAAGTTGTGTAGCTGATGAAAAAGTGCAGTTTTTTATGTTGTTAACATGTGCCAGGTTTGGTTTTCCTACTGCAACGGGTAAAAATGTTAACTAGGGGTGTCCAGACTTTTGCCTAACCCTGTATATAAACAACTCAAAGATTCAAGTCAAAAAAAGATTCAAATCCGACTTTCAATTTCGGATTTACGTTTTTTTTACTTAAATATTTAAAACAATAAACTCTTTATTACCATAGTTGCGTTTAAAAAAATTTTTACCAATCGATATAATTTCAAAGAGCTTAAACTGTAGAATGATCTTAAGTAATTTTGCAATAGAATTTACTACATAAATTGACTAAAACAATGTAATAAAATTATTAAAACTGTAAAAAATAAGTTGCAAAACTTGATTTTACCTTCAAAATAAAATAAAAGACATATCAATTTGGATGGATGAATTAAGAAAATTGAACCATCTCCTGCAAACAACAACGGTAAATCTGACGTTGAGAGCTACCTTAAAAGAATTAGCCCCCTCAATCCTCACGAGCCATCAACGGAACATCCAGCAATCTTCCTTGCGAGCCGTCTTGACTTTTACTACCAAGAATTCCCTTATCAATCACGGACGAACTCAACCTCCCCTGAGGTTCACCGTAAAATTCTCCCATCGTTTATGTTCATATTTCTGAAGCAATTTGAGTACTTTCAACGCACGGTTTAAGAAATTTAGTATTTATTTTAAACATTTAAATAATACTTTTTTTACAATGTCTCATTTCATAATAAAATATTACTTTACTTAACAAACAATCCATGAGGACTGTTTACACCGTGTAAACAGTAAAGCAAAAGATAGAAAACAACCGATCAGTTTATTGTTCCATCACCGATCATGGCAAGCATGAATGCGATGCGTTTGTTTTGTAAACATCAAACGTTCAAGACCAGTAAAAATATTGCGCTGATAACCTTTGAAGCTATGTTTTATTGCCATTCAATTGCAAAAGTTTTGTTTTATTTATAAAATTTTGAATAGAAAGTTCTTTGACGCCCAAATTAAATTTTTCAATAATTTGGAATTTTATATGCATTATTTAGTTTGTATTGTAAATTATTTTATATTTTCATAAAGTTTATCAAAGGGCGGAGTTATTAAACATTTGTAAAAGAGAACAAATTAATCAGGTGATATAAGGTTTTTAATATTATTTAAAATGAGATTCCATTAAATTTGTGTGCTTGGACATACCTTTTTAACGAAGAAGTTTCATAGATAATATATTTTAAATTTTCTCCTATGTTATTCTTATGCGAAAAAAAACTAAACTTAAATCGCCATTATCTCTTACGACATTAGGATTAGGGGTGCAAATTAAAATGTAAATTTGCTTTTAAATAGGTCCATAATCCAAAAGTGCCATAAAAAATCGAGGTTTCTATTTAAAATTGTTGACTTCCAGTATTGATAGGTTACTCATACACCCTGTACATTAACATTAGTGTCAACCGATAAAGAGTAACCAGTTCACCCATAATTTCACATATTCTTTTTGTAGAAAATCAATTCTGTAAGTTTGAAAAGGAGTATAGCATATGGGTAGGCTAGGGCATCCGGTATTGTACTTGTACATTGTACAACGAGCTAGCTCAGTAGGTGGAGGTTGAAAAGTCGACTTATTCATTATCAGTAATGCTACTATAGTTGTAGAAGAATCTATATCGAGTAACCAAGTAGACAGAGATTATATGAAAGCTTCCACACTGCCTGTGACAATAATTGACACTGATGGTATCGGGAGTTCCATTGATATTGTAATTCAGTAGATAAGTCAGACTAGATGGTTTGTTTCATATAATAACTTCTTGTCACTGACTGTACATATCTTTGTAAAAGATAGGGGATAATACAATTTGAATTCATTTTATTTATTTATTTATTTATTGTTTCCATGACAAATGCCAATTTACAAAGAAATGCTTAAAACCATGCAAAAAATCTCAAATATTTTAATATAATTTGTTACAAGTGGACATATGATTCCTTAAATGGATCTAGTAAATACAAATATATTACACTTACGCAAAAAATTACTCATTAATTTTTGAATACATTTTGTAAGAAATTAAATAAAATACGATATATCTAAATAATTATAGGCCTATTCAATAATAATACGTCAGAATTTATATTACATGATATTGGTTTTAATACAGTAATAAATGGTAATGTTATAAATAAATAATAAAAAACTTAAAATAAAAATCATTCAACTGTAACCTAAAAAACTATAACCTCATTCCAAACCATAACTAACTATTTACAAGAAAGAACCTGTTTTTATTTATATATAAACTCTGTTACATCCTGAGACATTACATACTCAGAACTCTTTAGTTATGTAAATCATTAAAGAAAGTTATCTCTCTGTTAAAAGTACTCTCTGTTAAAAGTAAAATTCGCCAAATAAACTCAACCAAATTTCAAATGTCGTTATATAATCGTTTCAAATACACGAGTAAAAACTAAATTTAAATTCATGTGTAAGCAAATTTGTTGTAATATATATACAGAATATCTTACAAAACTTATGCTTAAACTTACTTAATGAACAGTTATTTAATGAAACTAAAATTTTATCCTTGAGGCAGCTGTATATTAAAACTGTTTTAGTTTTTACATATACACATAAAGATCTAATAATCGCGCCTGTAGTACATCAATACAACACCAGAAGAGCGACGAATGTTGGGGCCCAGGTTCCTAGGGTAGTCAAATCGTCAAATCTTCTTAATTCCTTTTATATTGCAAATTTTCTTTATCGTAATATTCCATCTTGGATTAGAAATCTTAATGTATCTAGGAATGTGTATAAACGGGTTATCACTGACTGGCTGTTGGAACTTGGACTCGGCCGCGCAGATTCCCTTATCTGTTCCGAGTACTCTCTCTAATTTTACTTAACTGATTCTACACCGTACTATACCTTTTCAACTTTACTGACACGTTTCTTTATTTCCTTGTTTTCTACTTTCCCTTTGTTACTGACGTCTTGCTCTGTCTAGCCTAATAAACTTTCTAAATCAACTGAATCTTTCTGATTAGCGTATAATAATGTATCATCTAATTATTTCTGTAATGTTTTACATTTAATTCAGTAGCTGTCTACACTTCTTCTATTTAAAAATGTTTATCCTTAATAAATGTTTATTTTATTTTAGAAAATCCTTAGTGTTATTTTAATTTTAATTTTATAAGAACTCGCCCGCGCACAGGTCGATTTCGACCCATGCGGGACTATTTTATTAATATTTGAGAACTGTATTTGTATTTACTTATGTATTTGTGCGAAATAAATGGATTTTGATTTTGATTTGATTACTTAAAATTTACTACCACACGTTACTCGTATTCAAACCAACAGCAGATAACTTTGTATGTATCAGTTAACTGATTAAACCACCACAAGTTTGTAGAGGGTGGAATCTATTTATCGTTAGTCTCTTGGCAGTGGTAGGCGTAAGAATACCTGCTGCTGCAGTCATCTTGTGTGACCCTTTACATTGCAGTAATGTCACTTTGTAACCGAACACTTTAACTCCAATCGATTATAATTTGTCAGGCAGTATCACAAATAACTATAAGTATATAACAAAGATAACCATTCAAAACCTATTAGAATAAAAAAAAAAAAAAAAAAAAAAAAAACACATTATAATTGTGCAACTTTTCATTAATAAAGAAAACAAACAAGAAACTAGACAATCATCAATTCCTTTATTGTGCCATCTTGAATACCGTAGATCAACAAACAGATAGGGTTTTACTAATGGATTATTTTAAATAAAAAGGACAAATTTTTAAAATTCAATTCATATGCAAGATCCAATATTACTAGACAGAATGATTTATTGTTTGGTATTAAATGTACAAATATTGATTAATATTACATTTTGTACAATAAACATAGTGGCTAGTTTCAACCTTCAGAAGCTTAACCAGCTTATTTTGCAAACCAAAATAAAGAAAAAATGTATACATTGTAAATATATGTATTAAAATGCATGTTTAAGTGGTTAGCCAAAATTTTGTTATTTAAACATAGGCCTAGTAATTTTCATTTAAGTAAGAGATGGGTGTATTGAGTACATAGTTTGGCATGTACCTTTATCACACAAATGCTTATTTTCAGGGAAAGGATTAGATAAATAAAAAAATGATAATTTGATTCGTCAACATATGTCCCTGTTGTATAATTTTGTAAAAATTTCAATTTTTATATATTTGTGTTTAAAACTTTTAAATGACCGACATTTTGAAAATCCGCATAAGAAAAAATATTTATTCCTTTCAATCGATAAAAGAAAAAAAACCATATGTAAGAAATGAGTAATGGGATGATAAAGGTACATGCCAAATATGAACTCAATACACCCCATCTGTTAAGAAAATAAAATCTATTATGTGTAAACACAAAATGGCAGCTAGCGGCTTAATTGAGCATTTCAGACATATGTTAATACATACCCTATATTTTCGTTTATTTTGGATTGATTATTAACCTTGTAAAGTTTGCAAAGGTTGAAACTGGACAACCTGTATTCACTGATAGATGATTTTATGTTACTTTGTGAAAAAGAGCCTAATTAATTGAAAACTGTTCGTAAAAAACTTTTACCTTTGATCTCCCTTTGGGATTCTGATTACCTTTAACGTTAACATCACCTTTGGTCATCGCACTTGTTGAAAGCTACAAGTAATGTTATTTCATCAAATGTAATTCAAGCAATGTTTTCAGTCTTCTACGTATACAAATATAGTCTAGACAAATAGAGTGCTCTTGTATTGTTTTATTTTCATATAATATATACCTTATCATATCTGAAATGTACATTAAAATAACCATGAGTAAAATACCTTGACACTCAACTTTCAACCAACTTACCACTCGCTGTATGGGTGGGTGGGTAGAGTAGTGGTAGGCGCGCCGGACTTCGGGTCCATGGCAGCGATGTTGTGGGTTCAAATCCGCGTTCTGCCAGTGACCTTTATCAGTATTTTTCACCTTGTACTGTAGCGGCTCACCCCCTTACTTTGTCTAATACGATCCACGCAGGAAACAATAGTTTATGTGGATTTGGCAAAGTAAGGCAAAAAGAGGCCTTCCAACCTTTTTAATAAAAAATATTCCAATTTTACAATGACCCATAAAAATGATTCTCTATTATTAACCATTTTAACAAAATATCTATCGGAAAATAATAGTGATATTGCTTATAAAAATCAAATAATTTCAATAATGATTTATTCGTGCTAACATATAATTGTAAAAGACTATGTAAGAGGTTTATAAAACTTTTAGATTTGAATGAATAATATATAACATTCAGATAAAGTACTCTATTAATATTCAAGCGAAAAACAAAGATTTATGCTAAAAAAAACTAAATATATAATGGTAATTTAATTTTTTTATATATTAAATGAATCTCATAATTATAAAAGGAGTTTTAGTGTATAATGATCGAAAAATTAGTAGAAGTTTAATTAACTTCATTCATTACTCTCGTTTGACGATAACTTTATTAAATATGAAAACTTATTTATTTAAACGTAAGATTAAATAAATTGCATAAATATAAAATTAAATTCAAATAACCTTAACTATGTTTATTTTATGAATAATCTGTATGTTTTTACGAGCAGGTTAGTACAGTATTTTATTTGTATGTTAAGAAAAAAAAACCTTTTATATAAATCCATCCCTCCTTCATCTGTTTTCAAAATACAGTAATATCTTTAAATTGTCAGATCAAAAATCTTTAAAACTATTTTTAGTTTTCCCATTTATTCATTAAATAAATATCTTCAAAACGTTTGAACGGTGTTTGTGATTTATAGTGCATTATAATTAACTAATAAATTCACGGTGTTTTACCAAGGTAAAGGTCAAAATGCGTCCTGAAATATTGCTGATAGCCTTCGAGAATTCACTACCCTTTACTTTCTCATTTGTATTCGTTGCTTTTTTCAAGGTGAAAGCCTTATTATTACCAGAATGTTTTCAAAAAAGAAAGAAAACTTAGTTTATTTCAATATTATAAAATTTTTCTTACTAAAATAATTTAACACAACCTCTAGTAAATTTTGTTGATTTTCTATTAAAACTATTCGAATCTGATTCGTACTTCACTGTTATTAATGTGCATTACTGCGATTATTCCTTTTAATTATATTTTACATAAAACAGTTTTGATATTGACGTATGTATATTCTGACGTAGTTTGATTATAAATTTACATTCCCTAAATTGATAATTAAGACGAGTCCACAATTCAAAGGCTGTGAGGGGGGAAGGTTATAAACCTGTCATTTTCTAAATATCTTTCTAAATATAAACGTTTTTCATTCTTTGAAAATTATAATATTGTAACTTCTTTTAAATATTATTTTCTGAGTTGAAATCAAACAATGCATTAACTCTTTTCGAACATAATGACTTGACAATCTCTAAGCCCATAGTAGATAAAAAGCTACTAATTCAACGGTGATTGAAAAAGGAATTCCTTTGTAGCAATTTTGGATATACAGTACCTGATGTTCTAAAAGTCCTGCAGAAAAAAAGCTCCAGTAACGAGATTATCCTCTAGGGAGGTCTTAGTGAAAAAAACGGAAAATCCTTGTGCCAAATATTCAACCGTTCCCCAAAAATTGGAGTGTAGGGAGATAATGAATATTTTTAAATATAACCCCCAATCTTCACTTCAAAGTTAGATTGTACGTATAATTTACAAAACGTTTTAGTTTAATTTTTTTTCTCTAACCCTAGGAAGTTAGGAGAAATAGGTGTTTATTTTTAGTCCCTTAAGAATAACATTGAGCAAACTTCCATTGACTGTTTCTCTCAAATCAGCCAGTAAAAATGAAAACACCTAGGAGTAAAAACTAAGATTTCGTTTGTTAAAACTATCATTCAGGCTAAACTAGTTTTTGCAATATGGCATACAAGTAAATAAAATTTATATACATTAGATGTTATTATGAAATAAGTGGTTTTAAAACCTCCTGTTAAAGTGTGATTCAAGACTATTTTTCATTTTACTTGATTGCTTCAGACATACAGACAATGAATGTTTTCCCAAGTTCTTATTTGGCTAAAATTATACTTCAATTGCCCCACGTCGCCTGAGGTTTAGAGACAAATATCAACAAATAAAAAGATTTTTAAACTATCCATACGATATATGTTCGACTTCAAATGGGGAGATATTGCTTAAGAATTTCTGATTGGAACTGGTGTTACCGGTCTTAATATCTCTGATAGTTCATCACCTATTATATCCTGGACTTAAGACTGTTTAACAAATAACCATGCAAAAGTCAAAAGGGTCCGTTTGACAATCGACATCAATATTGCTAGATTCAATTTTTTTGCTTGGATTGGCATCCTTATTTGTATTAATTATCTGAATCGTAGAATATTCTAAAGAAATTCATTATTATTAAAAACGATAAATAATATGTAGTATTGTTTTTAAAGAAATTTATATTTTTGTTGCAATATTATTTAAGGTATATCAATGTTTGTGGGGTAGACTGCTAGTCTATCTGAATTCATTGATTTATATTACCCAACAAAAACTGAAATTATTATTTTTTTAAAGATTTCTTAATTTATTTAATTTGTATATATTAAAAACAAATTTATATACCGTATTTCAAAAGTGAAATTGAAAACCTATTTTTGTTATAACGGAATTATTTTGCATTCTATTTGTATTTTAATTAATTGTCCAAGTTTATTTGCAAAAAATTATTTTCATTATGTACCACAGGTTTTCATAAATACATATCATCATGTTGTTCGTAAGCAATTCATTATTTTAAAATGTGATTGACAGCTGTTTTAAATATAGAAACTATTGTTATTGTATCTATTTTAAACCCAGCATAATTGCACATAAAAAGAAAATATTAAATCAATGAAAAGTTCAAACCTTAATTTTACTTTACATTACGATAAAGTTTCACCTATAATGACTAAAATATGTTTAAAAAAATAATGCTGTAAAATCTCTTGACGAAGGGATTAGCAGGTAATAGTTCAGGATAAAGTAGATAAATCCGAAACCCATTTGAAGATATATTGCTCCAAGCGAACGATGCCTTTCTTCATCCGTCTTTACAACTTTGCATTTACATCTTGGTACTTTGTGAATTTTATTGGTAAGTAACGTGATCCATTATACCGTGAATCACGTCACTTCATTTATAAACAGTTAAATAATTTTTTTATTCTAAAAAATTGAAGATTTTAAAAATTAAAATGCGCCTTTTTCTTGTTTAAACTACTACAGTCATGAAATATTTATGATCGTTTATTTGTTTTCTTCAGTCTTGTGAAATTTCATTACTGTATATGAATTGAATTTAACTCCTACTTAAATCATAATACTTTTAGTCTTGAAAATTTATAATCATTATAGTTTGATATGGTAATTTTAAAGTTCGTAAATATAATCAACAAAATTTTTTATAATTTATTTATTTTATAATATTTATTGGAATATGGTCATTTTTTAATGTGTAGGCTCAGGAATGTCATAATAGTTTTAATAATATTTATAATGTTGTAGCTGAGTTGTTGGTATAAAAACTAGTTTATTAAACTAATAAATATATTTAATAAACACTTATGATAAAAAATATCCATAGGAATTTTAATAAAAAATAAACCATTACAACGTGTCACTAAAACAAAGAAATGAAAAATCGTGAAGCATTTCAGCAATATGATACAGCATTCAGTATTTTATACCATTTTTCAGCGGTTTAGAATTCTATTTACTTTTCATATTCAACAAAAGAGAACCGAATCATTGGCATATTTATAAAAATATGTTACATTTTATGCGTAAAATGTTCATAAACACAGTCTTAAATTAAAAGTAGTCCAACGAGATCTGAATGCTTAATGTAAATCAATTCAATTGAATACATTTTCAGACGCCGACGTTTGCTTATATTAAAGTAAGCCTAGTTATAATAAACTGTGAGTACAGAATGATTGAACTGTCGGAATCTGTTAGTTATACTTTGTATGTTAGTTAGTTAACTAAATATTCATCAACAAGCACATAATCAAACACTAGTTAAATTATTTTTACGGTCAGACAATCTCTGTGTTACAATTTCGTTAAATTTTTTGCAACATATTAAATGTTTTCTGTTAACACTGACTCATTTTTATTATAGTAAAAATAAAATTGAAATCTTTGTGAACTTCAGGAATGGTAAATGTAATATGGATTCATAACGAAATTTAAGAAACTATAGGGGTAAGCAATGGTATTTAAGTGTAAACAGACTAATATTAGTCTTCTTTTATGTTTGAGATAATTTATCTTTACATATTATTTTAATTTTCCATAAAAATACATTGAAGAATTTCCGTAATATAACTGTTATTTTAATATTAATGTAAACCTAAACATTAATTCTTATTAATTCTCAATTCTAATGTTTAGTTAACCTCAACACTATTTTAACAACCTAAAACTCTTTTTTTAAGTGTTATGTTACCTAATATAATAGCAGTTTAATGATTCAGTTTTTATTACGTATAAGTGAATGAATACAATCCCTGTTCATAAAAATCATGTCAAGAAGATTCTCTTGATTAAAATGAAATATTAATATATATTTTATGACATAATATTGAATACTACTTTGTAAAGTAAATAATACTGTGTTCACCATTATTACCTTTGTTCGTTGGTCCATTAATCAATCATTGATCCTGCGAAATGGACAATTTTCGTTTTTAAAATATGTACTACAAATAACCAGACGCAGTACTTTTATAATTAATATATATTTGTTTTAAAATGTTAGTAAATGTTGAAAACGAGACAAAAGTTATTTGGGGTTCTGACCTTGTGTTAATAGATAAAATTATTTCACAATTTTTAATCGTGTTCGTTTTATTGGTTATAATTAAATTTGAATTTTTGCTACTTATTATAAAATAATTTTAATACGATAAGTATATAAAAGCAAACCATACTATATTTTGTTATACTTTATTTAAATATAATGAATACTGCACATATTGCATAGAAAATTTAATTTTTACATTATATATGTACAGCACAAGACTTGATGTAAAACTAGCAAGTAGGCGGTAGTTTAGAGAAGTCTGTTAGAGTTGTGGTGCCATTAAAGCTTATCTACCAAAAGCACGGTCTATTGAAGTGCTTTACTGCAGACCTACTTCCAGTGGGAGGAGTTATTGCCAAAAAAAGTAATCTGGTTTTATAGTTTATGGTTTTATTAAAATTATTTAAAAAATGCAAAATTTTTTTATGGTTTTAGGCCTCTACTGAACAAACTACCCGGTCCACTTGTAATAAATATGGCTGTCAGAGATACGGAATGATGATGACTGTAGGCCACCCCACGGATCGTTGTGTGAACTCCACAATTGGTTGAAAATAGACAAGCCACTGGTTAACCTCAACACAATGGAGGGCTCTAGAAGCCAAGTGGCACAAGTGCAACATTTAAAAATATCAAGATATATTATTGTAGCGCAAAGGGATAAAATTATTGTGAAGCGTTCTGGTCGCAAAGGGATAAAAGTGAATCTCTGACAGGTGCTAATATCTAGCTGTGGGTATAAGTACTACTTCAAGAATCAGCCATTTCCTTAGAAGCGAATGGATACAAGTGTCACTTTCCCTCTGTGCTTGTACCCTTTGCAGCCAAGCCTGAAGCACTTGTACTCTGTGGCCTCCAACCTCCAGGGAGAATTCATTTTGCAGGTGCTTAGTAACTATGGAATCAAGGGGTACAAGAAATGTATATAATCACAAACAATTTATATAACAATTTCAGTTCAAATTATAATACCTAAACTTTAATTGATAGGTTCTTGTTTAACAGTAGGTAGTAAACACACTAATTATCCACTTTTTAAAACTGTGAATTAGGGGTTCATTTGAAGTTTTGATTGCATTTTTCACAAAACTTACTTTGTGTCACTCGTACCCCTTGGCTTCTGGGGCTCTCTAAAAGTTTTGCGCTGCTGATCTCCAAAACTGCGGTCTGATGATAGTTGTACACTACCCCACCGATCACTGTGTGATCCTCACAGTAGTTGTAAAATAGACGGACAACCAATGGATAACCGATAACGTTGGCTCTCCGAATCTGTGGTCTGATGATGGTTGTAGGCCACCTCATGGATCGCTTTTTATCTCCAATGTGGGTGTCAAATTTAGGGGACCACGGTTTAATTACCAACGATGACCGTCCGAAGCTGCGGTCTGATGACTGTTGTATTCCATCCCATGGATCGCTGTGTGATCTCTACAGGGGGTATAAAATAATTGGCCACGGGGCACAGGTAATATTAAAAAAAACAATAAAATACTTACATTTAAAACATCTTTTATTCATATAAATTAAACAATATAATATGTAAAATCTATTCAAAAAGAACGTGGGGAATGGTGATAAGAGGGCACGAGATGAATGGTATTTAATTAAGGCTCTTCGGTTGGGAATTTCTGGAATGGAACTTCCGGCCTGTCAGAAAGCAAACAGGAAACAGAATAAACCTGCCAGACAACGGCCATTTCCTTTGCGGCTACGGACTAAGATGCTTTGAAAAGAAAACTCAACTCGTGTCCAGTTAGATGTTTTTCATTGTGGTTTAACTTCCTTAAGTAAAAACAAAAAATTAAACTTTAACCAATATTTGAATGAAAACGTTATTCAAATAAAAAAAGATATAAAAAATTTGTAAATAACCTAAGGTTGTATTTAAACATTGTCAGTTATATAAATATAACATTCTCCCTATCAAATTCTTTACTAAATTACATTAAAATGTGTGCCGAACTAGTTTAATGGGTTTTCACACTCAAACCTAAAGAAATAGCAAATGTGCTCTACATAATGTTTTAAGAGTTAAGAATCATCAAGCTAGAACCTTTATTGTCATCATACCATTCAAATAAAGCACTAAAATCTCTCAAAGTAAATGGAATACTTTTCCCAGATGTGTAAATGTGTTAATTAAAGGTAATTATTGTGGAAGAGTAATGGTACGATTACTTAATGGAAGACACTGATTCCCTGCTTTGATATCGAAGCTACATTGTGCTTTGGGAAACTTACTATGGTGATTATTGTGTATATTAATGGGACGTTATGATAAAAGTATGGTAATAAAAAGCCTTCGTAGTATTTGCAAGGGAATGTTAAGAGGTTGTTGAATGTAAATGTGCTGCAAAATGGTGTTAATCTAACACATAAAATAACTTGAATATCGCCGAATAACTAGCTTCTAATAATGGTGTCATTATAACAAAACTTATATTTGAGAAGGGATAAAATTTTTTAGTTTTTTTGGCGAAATTGATCACATAAGTGTCATAAAAGCGATATAACAGTGGTGGTTATGGTTTGAGAGTGATATTGCCTTCCAGTAAGGTGACAAACATCATAATAGGGTGGAAACATTTCTTTGTATGTATACTCATATATTTTAATATATTTGAGTTGGTTTATTTCACTAAAGAGGATTAATGTGGCCATTGGACTATTAATTATGATTATATCTAATATCAAGTCGCCGTTTGGTATCAGGTAGTTAAATAATAATTATTTTAGGGCTTTGACCGCTCCTTATGAAATAGTAAAACATTTTACCATCGTTAATGCTTCCAGAGTATTATTTTATACAGGTGGATTAATCAAAAGTTTTTCATCAAATTTTGAATGATTTAAAAAGAAAAATTATTAAATGATTCTTATTTTTTATAATTCTTATTTTCTGCTTGGAAAAACAAGTTGAAGACTGTGATCGATGTTCTGATGTCACACTCATGAGAATGAAATGACAATTAAATAAATAACTCCAAATGGTAAAATTTACCAAGTAGTGTTATAAGAATGTCAATCTGTAAAATAGATTGCACAGTTTTTAATAATTAGATTATTGTGGAACTTTTACAGTTATATAGGGCGTCCCGGAACTCTCTGGAACCCTTTTGTACATTTTTTCCCAGCATTGAGATAAAAATATTTTGATTTACAATGGGGGTCCGGTGCATATATTTTTTTGCCTGTTTGTGTAAATTAGAATTAGCTCATGAGATCTTTGAGGTATTGAGTTGAAACTTAGCATGACTATTACGTACCTCAAGGCTGTTAACTTATAAATTTTACTTGAAAATAAATTCACTTCTACAACTTACTTCACATAATAAGTAATAGAATAAATAAAAATAAACAAATTATACACCCTTAAAACGTTGTGTTTTGAAAGTTTTTGTTTAAATATCATGTTGCTCATTTTTGTGGTCCATGATTATAAAATAATAAAGACGTGACTTATCAAAACCGTGCTACACCACCCCGCCTGTGGTTTTGGTTTTACTTTCGGTCTAATACATATACAGCTGCTTATGATGAGGAATGCTGTATCATTCAGTTTTCAAATACTAGAAATTTCACTGAATAACTTTTGTAAATACACAAGTTATTTTAGTCTGGACATTTTAGTTTATACAAGGGTTTCTTAAAAACGGATTTCTAAAATATAATACTGTTTGGATTGTGTTATTATGATAAACATGATTTCAAATGTTTTAATTTGTTAGATAATTGATGATGTAATGTAATTCACACTTCTATGATTATATTGGTCATACTCAAGTCCTTAAAATCTGGTTTGTTATACAATTCCAACACAATGAGGGAGCTGAAATTGGGTCTCATCAGGTGAAATGAGGTTGCCCTCAATGAGGAGTTGATGGCGAATTCCTTCCGTTAGGGAGATCGAATTTAGCCTTGAATATCGACTTGATTATTCATTTGTTGATTAGGTTTCATGTTGACTTGACATCTGTTGATGTTGATTTATCTGTGTTTTGAAAGTTTACACTACATATTCTGGTTTAATAAATCTACAATAATATAATTCTATGTACTGAAGTTTATACTTATACCTTTATCTATCTACGTTCGTATATCCATCTATCTATGTTTTATTTAAACCATCTTAATATAGTATTTCTTGATCTCGTTTTAGTTTGATAAAATTTGGTTTCCTGGTGGGAAATTTATAAATTCGATTTCCCTGTAAGAACAAATAACCGGATGACTCGAACCAATATTAATTTCTACTTTTGCTATTGCTAGTTTTTTACGTATATAGAAAGCAAATGCATAACAAGTTATAAGGGAATTAAAATTGTAATTTTATGGCAGAAAAAATGCTTTCTTTTATTAAATATTTTTATTTTAGTTTAATCTTTTTATTTAAATAACATTCTCCTATTAAAGTGTAATATATGAGTTATTTGTTCTAAACATGATTTTTTGTAAATAAATATAAGAATCGACATCTTAGATATAATTATTCAAAATAAGAGTTTGAAATTTCCTAGCAATTCTCTCATACCATTTCTAAATGGTTATTACAATTTAAATAATTTGACATATCACAATTCTTTGTAATAATAAAGACTCGTAACAATATCAAAAAGACAATAAAATCAATACAAAAAATCAATAAAAATATAAAACACAAATAATAATCACCCAATATTAATTCTGTGTTCAGCTCGTACTAATATCTTTTCATGGAACAAGCATATATTATTTTCTTTTACTTTATTTCATCCTGACTATTTAATATGAATACTTGCATGATAAAAAAATTGTTGATGGCTAAACCTCCTGTTGTTAACTATACCCTTCCGGAACTTAATCATATTTTGTAGAGCTTCCGCTTTATATAAGCAGATTTAAACTAAGGCTGAAGTTTTTAATGAGTTGAACTTTACTTACCTTTGAACATACTTTTAATTCCTTCCCTTTTCAACCAAAATATAAGTTTTCGAAGACCATAAATAATACATATTTCAACGATAAAAGAGGATTACTTAATTCTTTACAGTAATTTTTCAGCAAGATTTATGTTTTATATTTTATAACAAAAACATTATGTTACAAACAGGTTAGCTTAAGGCATTGAAAAATCCCTTAATAAGTTAAACTAATTGAAAATGAAAATATGAATAGGTTGCGGTTTCTAAAAATATGTTTTACAACAACACATAAATGAAAAATCCCACAATATAGAGTACACTATTATTTTTTTTATATTCACATATGTTTAATTTTTAAGTAACTGGTCAGATATTTTATTAATATTTAAAAACATCTAAGTATTAAGATGTAATGTGTCATCCATATTACAAATTTTAGGAGGAACAGGAACAGAAGGTTCTTTGTATTCATTTTGGAGAGGTGTTCCAGTACAAACATCTAGAAGTTCCATCTATTTGATCCCGGTTTGATCTCGGGTAAATGAATTACCTGCATTGACATCATCAGTTAACTATCCAAAGACAACTTTAAAGCTTGTTTTTACTAGTTGCAAACATGAAATCCGTTAAGAAATAAGAAGTTAAAATACAATTAGGAAAGCCTTTTGGATTACCACTATATATTTTCATGAGCCATTAATGTTCTGGAATGCAGGTGGGCATATACGGCAGACTTTAAAATGATAGAGGAAAATGACAGACTAATATCTAAATTTAAATCAAATTAATATCATTACAACGTTGAAATACAATAACTTCCGACATATTTGACTTTTTCTGGTTTTTGTCTGTGTACTCTTTTTACTAAACATTTAAAATTATGTGTATTTAAGCTATGTGTAGCATTTCTGTGGACTGAGAAGAAATTTTCAGGTTTTGCTCTTTTTGACGTCGTTTTGAGGTAGTATGATTAGCATATGCCAAACTATCCTCAATTGCAACAGTAATTTCAATTCTTACTCTGAATAACATGGTTTCTTAATTTTATAATTTAAATATCAAGCATCATAAAGAGTTTTTCGAATATTATTGCATTATATAGCGTTTTGTATACAATTTTATTTTTATTCAAAGTTTGACAGGTTGCCATTTTTTTAATCAGGTGGGCCCTAACCTTTTGAAATGAGGTTTGTGGAATTTAATTCTACTAAAAAGCTTACATTTCATAAATGTACTCCCTTTATGTAACAAAATATTAATTTTTAAATCAAAGTGGACCATCCGATTATTTTGAGGCTTGTAACCCACTGGAGATTTCAGGGGACTTTATAAAAAAAGATCAAGGGATGATGTATGTGAGCAAAAATTGGCCGTAAAATTTGTTTATTATTCGGGCATATTTTGCCTTATACTACACTAAAATTGGTTGGGTTGTTCAGTGGTTATGGATCTTGTCGCTTAAATCATGGATTGCCACGTCAATTCAGTGAAAAGTATGTAGCTTTTTAAAGGTTGAAATCAATAAGTGATTAGGCCTAAACAAAATAAAATTGGAAATTGCCTCCGCTTTGTAACGTTAAACGTTGAAAAGTGAAAATTAATTTCTATATGTATATAATTCACAAAATAGTTGGGGAAAGTTGCTAAAAACTCTATATATAAGTATATAAGTACTTGCACTATATATTTAAAAAGAACCATGTTATACATATATAAAAAAATAGATTAACTGTTACAAACATCACACATAAAATATTTATCAAATTGCATAAGACGTTAAATTTTTTTTATTTTATCTACTGTGAATAGCCACCGGAACTGAGTACTAATCAATATGGTACATACCAATATATATATGGAACTAAGATGGATATACTGATATGTAACATATGTATTGTTCCTTTTCTTGCCTTGACACTATTTAACGATCCATATAATGAATCAGCTGTAACATGTTAACATAAAAACTAATAATTTTATTTGTGATTGTAACAGTTTCCAGTAGCACGAAAAAAGTGACCAATTAAAAAGACGAAGAATATTACTAAAAGTAACACTAGGAAACTGTAAAAAAAAACAGCCATCTGAGTTGAAATTACAGTTATCGAAGATAAAAGGCAAAATACAAGATATGTTGTAGGATTAGGGACAGGTAAATTGCACGGGTTATGTAGGAGGATTACTCTAACATACATATAGATATAATAACCCTTATTTATGGCAATGTGTACCCGAGGTAGTTCTAAATTTAAAAACATGTAGATCATGTAAGTTACAAATATTAGTCGTCAATAATTAAAAGTAAATTAAAGAAGTTTACATATTTTGACACATTAATATACGGACAAGAATCTATAAACAACTAATTCTTGAAAACATTGATCTTAAAAATAATTCATCCATCCTTTTCGATTCAATTGTTCATCCTAAAAATACACAATTCTATTTTTTATTATCTTTGCAGATTGTTAATACTCACGTATTAAGTAGCCTGAGGTGTCAAATATTGTTCTTCACACTGGACGCGTTTCGAATGAATTACCGTTCATCTTCAGCAGTCACTTTAATAAAATTAAAAGCCCATTTTTTATGGTTGTCAGTTTTTACACACGACAAAAATTCTATTGTTTAATCTTACAAAAAATATACGTCAATTGTTCTTTCTAGAAAATAAACAATGTATAATGTTTAAAAAGCATTTGACGGAAAGTCCAGGAGTGTTTTGACGGATTAAAACCATTCAACTATATTTATTTTTTTACTTTTTCAAGATTTATACCATATTGTTGAATTTGATCTCTGTGTCTGTTTGGTTTTGTTATTAAATCCTGCCAATTTTTAAAATTATGTTTTTAATGCTCACATCTTTAGTCAAAAGTTATAACGTATTTCCGAAATTTTTGTTATAGTGTTTATTATGATGAAGTTATGTTGTTATGCAGACGTTCAGGAAGAGGATATTAATTTATTTTGCAATTTCTTAAGAGCTAGTATCTTGCCCCTTAGTAATTTTCCAAAAATATATCCATATATTTTAAATACATAAAATTCATTAATTTAAATCATTTTGCAAGATAATCACTGTATTTTATTTCTATATTAAAGTATTTATTCCTTTTGATTTCTTGTATGTGTAATTTCATATTTGATGTTTTATGGAACTTAGTACAATTCATGTCAAATTTATTCCGTAGTCATTTATGCAATTGGAACTGAACAGTGTGTAGTCAGGGGCAGGCGTTAACGGTTCTCTCTTATCATACAATGACACCGCTATACCTTTATCCGCTTACAAACATCTTCTTAGCAATCGGTGTAACTGACAGTTTTCATTAATATTATGATGTCTATCAGGAAAACATTGCTGATGTTGATGGATGTAGGGAACACACAAATGGATCTCTTGTAAATTTTAATTCTATCAGTTAAGATTTAATAGTATAACTACATCATTGTATTACAATACATTAATACACTTTACAATAATGTATCATTAAACTCGACAGACTCAGTAAAACCTTTACCTTTAATTAAATATGTATAATAATTTGCATACAATTTATTACTGCGCAACTACTCAGTTTATGGTTATAACAACTGCAACCCCCTAAGGAGATACAGAAATACATTGTAAGATGATTCTTAATATGTAAGTAACAGCATCTCATTAACTAGATGGACTTCGCCCCTCTCCTGTAAAGTGCACTCTGACGAAACAACACGACACCCTATAATACAAAAGATACTTAGATTAGCATGAATACAAAGGGAAATGCCAGATTCTTTACCCTGCCATTTCCTAACTTTGGAAAATATTCAAACTAGTGAATAATTACAACTATCTATATACATATATTTTTGGAAATGTTGGAAAACAAATTTATATTACTGATATAAAGTGTTTTATTTTCATCTTGTATTAGATCCGATAATTTCTACCAGTTAATAGCTTTTTAACATCGTCACTTAAATTTGAACTTCACTTAACATTCTACACTGATCCATAATAAAATTTTAATGTGGTATGATGATTGTAACCGATCAGCCTCCCAGTTGAGGGACTCTAACTTCACCATCCATACAAACTGGACTTCCTCCTGGGACGCTTTTCAAGGTCGGAACCACTTCTTGATAGATGACCCGACCGTAGCGGTAGGTGGTATGAATCTTCCTCGGAAGCAGTGGACTATACTCAATCGTTTCCGCACTGGAGTGGGAAGATGTAATTATTGGAAGCACAAATGGGGAATGACACAAGACCAGTCATGCGACTGCGGAGCAGAGTATCAAACTTTGAAACAAATAGTCGTAGAGTGCCCACTGAGTGCCTTCCCCGAAGGATTGGCCGGTCTGCATAGCTCAAGTGAACTGGGCTGCAATGGCTTAGCGCCCTGGATTTAGCTCTATAAAGAGAGATATAATTCTTTATTTTATTTTAGTGTTTAGATTTTTACTTATACTGACTCAGGTGCTCTGCACCGCAGAATTTATTTTACGAGTATTATTCTTAAACCATGGTGGCTGGCTGAATGAGCCATACGATATATATATATATATATATATATATATATATATATATATATATATATATATATATATTGTAACCGATTGCCATTCCATCTACGTTAGGATTGATGAAACATCAAGTATTGTATGTAACCTCTTGTACGCTAATAATAAACAGTAAGATAACGAAATTCAGTTTTTTTTTTTTTTTTTTTTAAATTCATTCCGAATAATTTTACGTTGGCAGCTGAGGATGATGTACTGACATCGAAACATGTCCTGACCATGTTTATAAATTATCGTTGAGCTGTTTTGACGGAATCTGTAATTAATTTCGTCTTACGATGTTTGTTTGATTGTTTTTTTATACGTTTTCATAAGGATCTAAATATCCAGATTTTTAGATCATTGTAAAATGTAAATAAAAATTCGTTCGCAGTGTTTTTAAGTGTTAAACTTTAAATTATTGTGTATATTATTTATTCTGTCTCACGTATGTAATTAAATTACCGATTTGCAAATAGACAATTAATATATAATGCCTCACTAAGCTTAAAACATGTCTCCATTAATCTGTAAGAGCTCTAGAAAATGCTGACATTGAAAAAGTTTAAATACCCACAGTGAAAAGCTCTTCCCCAGATAAGACTTTCGCATGACTACGAAATGAGGAGAAACTCTTCACCCTTGAATAACTGCCGAAAAAAAATTATTTTTAAAACAAGAAAACATTCTTTGAAATTCCACATTTCCTTTTACATTCTAACAAAGCCATGAATAGTTAAAATGATCAATCAATAACAGCATCCTACACCGAATAACTACAGTTACCTTAGACATAAAATACTCTGTCTTGCCAAAACTAATTTGCTTGTTTATCTACATTTCTGTAACTATCTATGTTCAAATAACAACTGTTCCTGTGTTTTGTTTATCTATAATAAACTCAACAACGCTCGTAATGTAAATATAATTATTACCGTTACATTCCTTTACTACCATAGACAAACTTTAATTTAGTTGCAAGTCTTATATATTTGCAATCAACAGATTATGCTCGTTTTGTAACATTACAGTTCACAAAACTCGAACCTTTAAAATATCTAAATTCTGGAAATTCTAGACGACTGTAGTTTTGTTCTTCTCAGTGTAAAAATGTTATCATTTAAATATATATGCAGTATTTTCCAAAAATAATGATGATTATAATAAGGTTAGTAATATTATTAATTACAAAAACATTACAATTATTTTTTTTAAATTTTATTAAAGAACAAATAATAAGATTGTTATTAGACCAAAAAATGAAGCAATGAAATTGGGCAGTTAGGCTAAGTAGCAATTTACCAAGAACCTCAAAGGCGAGCGAAGAACAGGGTTGTGGTATTTAAAATATTTTATAGGAGTGGCAGTATACAGGTTTTTTCCTTTATTAAAAAATACACTTCTTCTGTAAGAAGAATAATGTTCAAATGCTACCAAAAAGTATTAACAAAAAATATTTAATTGATTAGTTATATTATAAATGATAACGTACATATTATATATACTACATTTCCATGTTTGATCATCTCTTTTATTAAATGTGCTAAAATTGTACAAAAAAATAGTGATATTATAATAAGGTTGTAATAAGATGTTTTGATTCAAGAAATACTAAAAACAACAAAATATTTATCTCTTAAGTTTCAGTGAGGATACAAGTTTATCTAATCATCATAACTATAAATAACTTTAAGATATTTTATAACAAATAAAATAATATACATCTTATTATACTACATAGTATCAATATAAAGTTTCAACATAACAAATTAATATATCTTTATCATAATTATAATATTTTTTGCACTCTTTTGACATACATTATGTCAGGGGCAGAAAAGTTATTAAGGAAAAGCTGCTCCTTATTTACAATATGTATTAAAAGAAATTTTAATGTGTACAAGTATTTGAACATTAAAAACTAAGACAACAATATAGCAGCTTATGCGATTGAAAATTTTTTGCGGGTTTCAGTTTTATTTTATTTATGTTTTTATTCATGTTTGAAGACGACAGTGTTGATATTTCTATCAAGAAACATGGTTGAGATTAATGGAGGTAAAAATCGTTCAGAATAAACGATGGCTCCGTAAGCTGTCTAAAGAATTTCCAGGCATTATGAATGACTCTCATTCATTTCGTCTTCGATTATTAGCATTGGTTCTGTGACGTTTCTTAAAGGCTTTTCTTCAACTTAACGACCTACTTAAATTGCCGACCTTGATGCGTTATAAATGCCTTGTATTGATGAGTTATAAAAAATATATGATCTTATTAATCATAAACAATAGGGGCCAAATAAACAATTCTTTATAGTTTTATTCACTCACAAAAGTAAAAAACTACTTGCCATAAGGTTTTCATTGCTTATAATAAGATAATAAATTGTTTCTTTATATGATAATTTAAGTAAAAATTAAGATCTCTTTCTCTTATTCACTCTCAGCATAAAGAGAGGTTTTAATCTCTGTTTTATTTATTTTGGTTTTAATATTTACTAGAGTACATTCGATTTATTTATTTTACAATAATAGTAACGAACTATTTAAGTACCAGGTGGAAATAATCACTATGCACGGCATCAAAGTAGGCCCTATGCGCTTTTCAATGTTTAAGAGATGATCGAAAGCTAGAAGCACAATGCATTTTCAATTTATGATGTCCTCGATATCTATCCACCTGAGGAATGAAAGAACCATCTTAATCTATTTTAACCTCTACTCTCCTAACCTCTCCATGTCTTCTAACGGCTTGTAATCAACCATTTATTTTTAATGCTTACACTTTCTGTATGTTAGTGTATTGTTGAAGAGCTTAATTATCTCAGTGTCTTCCTTAAGCCTTTGAGCTCCAGACAAATATCAGGTGTGCGTCTCCACTCCGGGATGCTTAGATACACTTGAGCACTAAAATGCACTTTCTGAAATTTGGATTTTTTGAGTATAAACTGTAATTTTATTAGTTTTATGTTCAGAGTGATGTTTTAGTGCCGGTTTATTATTATTATTATAAACAACAAAGCGACATGAATAAGAAAAACGAAATTTCAAATTTTCTATAACACAAAAATACTATTAAGAAATTACGCACGAGTAGTTGTAAGAAACGAGTAGTTGTAGTACTTGTAAGAAAAAAATTATTATTCGAACTACCTTTATTTAATAGCAACACTTTATATACTTTGTTTGGATTTAACTTTGATTTATAGTGTGTATGGCCACGTACGTTCGTGTATGAGTCTGAATGATGGGAAGAATAGAGGTTAGTGGTCAGATGGAGTCAGTACATGACAGTTATTTACAATTAGTGTAGTAAAATTAGTCAGGAAAAATGAAATAATTTTTGGAAAGCTAATTTCTTTTTAAATGTGTTCTATGGCATCCCATGACCTTCCTCCGAAAAGTCCCCTGAAATCCCATGTGGGGATCATGCCCAAAAATGAGGGGTTGGCCTATAAGGAGTTAAAATAAATTTTGATATTAAGCATACTAAATTTGATTACATTCCAGAAGGTTTATATATATCATATTAAAGGTCTTAAAATGTAGAGGACAATGCCGTAAACCCGACCTAAATATAACGGTCGGGAGAAAAATGGCAGACGTTCGAAATTTAGAATAAAATAATATTATCAAAACTTTGAAATGCAATAACTTCCGACATATTTGACCTTTTGAAGTCTGGTTTTCGGCTATGTACTCTCCTTATTAAGACCTTTAAAATGATGTATAGCATGGCTATGGACTAAGAAAAACTTTTCAAAACTCCCTCTTTGGGACGTCCATGTAGAGGGTGGTTCAAGGGTAATATGATGGGCATATGTCAAACTATCCCTATTTGCTAAGGTAATTGTACAAGCAAACGTTTGCCGCAAACCGGACCTCAAAAGGTCAAGTATTTCGAATATTATTACATTTTTTAGCGTGTAGATTAAAATATGGGTTTTATTCAAAGTTTGACAGGCTGCCATTTTCGACTCAAGCAACCTTTTGAGGTGGGGTTTGCGGCATTAAATTCTACTACTTAAGAACTTTAATTTGATATACATAAACCTATTGGTCGATGAAAGACTTATTTCTGACTCCACGAGGGCCATCCCATCATTTTTAGGCATGTTGCCCACTGGGGATTTCAGGGGACTTTTCTGAGGGAGGTCAGGGGATGACATAGAACTCATTTCAGCAAAAATTGGCTGTCCAAAATTTTTTTCATTTTCCAGCCATATTTTGGCTTAATTTTACTCCACTAAATAATTAAGTTTAAACGTTATAAGTACTACCCAGAAGCTATTTAAAATAATATAAATTAATTATATAAAGTTTCTAAAATGAATGGAAAGTAATATAAAACTTATCATTCATACACTTGTTTATTTTAAACTCATGTCAAAATTGAACTCATTTCCAAAACATAGGAAATCTAGTGAAACAAACTAAGAATAATTTCTCTGTTATTGAAAAACATTTCTTCCCCGGTGTAATTTACAGTCGCAATAAAAGTTTGCATAAGGTAAAATTGTTAAAAGGTTTTAGGTCAAAGTTGACGAAATCAAGAAAGATTGTTTAAAATAAAGTGTGAAATAATTAATAAGCTAAGTATTAATGAAAATATTAAATTTAACACGAGTGATAATAACTTCTTTTTAGCGAGGGACTTCCAGGTATTTTAGCCTGTTGATTAAAATTGTTTCATGATGCCACAAGAAGGATCAAAGCAGATATTGTACACCCTGTAATCCTTCAAGGAAGGCAATATCTCCACCGTTCACTCTGATGATGGCAAATTTCTTTATCAACTCAATATTATAAAGTTCTATTTAATTGTTTGACTGCCATCACGATTAGCTCACAAGCTTGTGTCTAGAATATTGATATAAATCTTTCATTGGCCTAAGTAAATAAAAAATATTTATTTTGAAAGAGAACATAAAATATCTTATCTGATATGAAAAATATTTTAATTTTTATCAATTATGCAATAGTGATAATATATTTCTAAGTACTTGACTGCTTGTATTTTTTATCTGAGAGTAAATCATTCCATGCAGTGTCAGTATCTATGATTAATGAAAAGAGAAATATATTTTAACAAAAACAAAAATGAAGTATGGAATTCATATCAATGTTAAATAGACGAATATATTTACAATTAAAACAGGAATGATCCACTATCACATCTTAATTGCCACCGCAAAAAGATGAGATGCAAAATTTCGAAATGTAACAGTTATAATGCATCCGTATACGGTTGTTAACATTTATTCAGGGTTTGCTAAAAATAATAACCGAAATCTTCTGATTCTTTGAGAAAATAAAAGTTTTTTCCAGTAGAGATGGGTAGTTGTATGAAGTCTATGTGGGTGGGCCTGTCAGTACGGTGCAGACGCCACGTACCTCGGGACTATTCATGTCACGTCCAACATGCGACAGTCTCTCCTAGAGATATGGGTCACTCTCACATTTATACTAACAGTTCATGTATACGAAGATAATATAATATTAATTTTAACATTACGTCACATATGTGTGACGTTCGGTAGCCAACGTGTTAATGGGATAGTAATACAGTATTATATAATATTTATGATTTTAATATCACAAATCATATACGCTAGTTCCATTTTGTAACACACTCGATTAATGAGGCTTCACATGCAATCAGAATTAATTATGATGTTTGAACGTGTTTCTGAACCAATTAATTTTAATGAACATTTTTTTCTGAAACATCAGTGCACCTGTTTCCCCTGGTTTGCTAGCATTTGTTATTACAACAGCTGTCTAATTATTCAATCAACTTCATTCTTTTCATAAGATTAATATTGAAACTTTTAAGGTCTGTAGGGCGTAGTGATTGTTATTGATCTGCATTATGGTTTGATTCTGTTCATTTACAGGACTATACCTTTCTAACGGTAAGCACGAATTTCGCTTGCGATGCATACAAGCTGAGGTAAAAGAATGGAAAGAAACATGCTTCCCTAATAATATATAAATTTTAGAAACTGTGAAGTTCCACGAACAATCCATTGTTTCTTCATCAGTTCTAATGAAGTAATAAAAATTTAAATAATAAATTAGCATATATACTTATTTTTCAAATCAAGTCAGGTGAAAACTGGTACTATATTTTACTCCCAATATAAATAATAACTAAATTTTTTTAACGTCGTTTTGAAACTATCATTATTTAGTTTTATAGTGAGAACCTGAGTTCCATATAGTTTGGAAATCTCATTTCGTTTTAGAACCAAATCTCAAGAAACAACCGTTCTAGACGCAAAGAACTGCTGGTTGTAAAACTCTTCGTCTTAAATCCGGAGTAAATTATTCCCTACTTGTTTATACTCCCCGCCTCTTCTTCATGTTTTATGTTTCTCCTAATACCTTCACGTACAGATTTTACTGTAAACGGTAAAAAAGTGTCATGTATCATCCGGTTTAAGTCGCAAAACATAATTTAAAAGCATTAAAAATTATACATACTTTTCGTATTCGTCTATTTATTTATATTCTTCTGTTTCTTAACAGACATTCAATGTGGATTCGAGGTAAATAAAATTTTACTAAAAATTCTTAAATTTAAATAAAATTGGAATTCAAATGTTTATGTATTACTGATGTGAAGAACATCTTCTATTTTAGTTAATATTGTAATACCTGGCTCAGATGTAATATAAAAAAGTATCTAATTTCCCTACAATGTTTATTTGACTTTTTCCAAGAGCGGATTTTATACTTTAAAATTAAAACAAATTGGTCATGGGGGGGGTCTCATATTTTCGCTGGAAAACCATATTAAGGATATAGATTTTCTATATATTATATAAATTTATTATAGTTCCAGTTTCATTACTAAACGACCTTAACATCTGATAACAGCCACAAGGTTATAATGGAACAAAACTCTACTAGAATCTTATTCAATAAATTAAAAGATAGTTAGCTAACACAATTAATAGTAAAGATTCAAAAATAAGTTTTATCGCTATTTAGTTGATTCTAGTGAATTATTTTTTTTATACAAAACTACGAAAAATATATACGTTAATATTTTTCCCATTAAATAGAAAAGTCTACACTTTTCGTATAATTTGAAAAAAATAACACTAGTTTTATGACTTATTATGTAATATTTCAATGTGAGTACGATATATAAATTTCATTAAAGACGATTTGTTCAGTAACGAAAACAACATTAATATTATTAATATCAAATAAACCACTTAAGTTTAAAAATAATATAATTTTTCAACTCGATGTATTCTTCTTATATCCACTCATACATCAATCAGCGAGATTATGAACATCCAGACGAGGTCCCTGGCAGAGAGCTGGGGAGGTTAAACATGTCGCAATCACCTTTGTTCGAGTGACTTAAGTGTTTGAGTTTCCAACTGGGTTGATTACCTCATAACTTAACCACCTAATGAGATGTCCTACTTACGCTGATGAGTTCTGGTGTTGGTTCAATATAGAATAAACATTCTATTGAATATTAAAACTACATGGAAATTACAAAAATTTACCGAGTTGGTCTATATTGTTACGAACTTTTGTATTTTTTGTATAAATCTGGAGTGAACTAAAATATTAGAATTTGAAATATGTTTATAAATTAAATCGTGAAACAATTTCTAAAATAAATTATTCAGTACATCAATTGAAGTTTACCCTCTCAAGCAAGTGCAAAAAAGGCGAATCATAGTGTAAAAATAACATAATTAATAATAACACACTCTCTGCGATTAAAAGGGACTGTTTTGAAATTCAAGTTGAATAGAAACCCATCAATCAAAACTCTGGCAAGTCACTGCTTTTTCTCTTTTGTGAGGTTTAATTTATAACCTACCCCAACTTTAGAGCTTTGGTTGTTCGGGTTTATAATTAATTCGTGATGGAAAAGTGATAAGGGTAGCTTATTGGTGTGCTTAACTCTTAAATATTATATAAAGTAATTGCATTAAAAAATATTTATATTTTTTATTTTTTTTCATACTACTCCATGTTAAAATAATATATCAAATAAAAAAATACAGTCTAAATTTTATTTGTACTAGAAAATTACACTTGAAATCCAAAAAATTATTAGGATCGTATAAAAAATTTTTACGAATACAATACTTTCTCCATATACTATGGTATAGGGGGAAAAAGTAAAAAGTGATGATGGAGCAAAAATATAACATATTTATTTATCAATACAAATATTTATTATAATTTTTATAATTATTTATTTTTACTTGGTCGTTATAAGACATATTACAATCGGGGAATGTTTTTGGGTTTTGATTTATATTTCAACTAGAGTTGTAATGACTGTTATGGAAACTGTTCAATAAAAAACGAAATTTAAATAACCCTAAAATGTTCTCGTAAGTTATTATTTTAATTTCAGAGTGGTTTATACACTATATTGGTTTTAAATAGAAACGATCTAAAACAATGTGAACAATTTGACTTAAATTCCTTCCTGGTGTAATGTTAGAAAGTAATATTACTAAAGTAAAAAGTATTATGATAAAATCAAAACATAGATGACTTTAATTAGCCAGATGGATCGTGTTGGTCGACCAATACCTACCCTACGATAGTTCGGTGATTGTTACTCTTGTGACGTAATTACTTGGTAAATTGGCTTGGTTGGTAGTTCAGTCCTGATCGCGGTTTTCAATTACACAATGTAACAGTTCCATCCACATTTGATACACTATGCAAGGGTAAAAGGAAGAACCATCCTTGACACATAAACTTGTAGAAAGCCATTTACCAATTGAGTACAAGTTTTAATATGTATGCTATTAACCAACCATAATATGTTATAATAATTTATATTGTCAGTGTTTTAAACTTTAGGGCTAGAATTAGGGTTTAGATTTAGGGTCCGCGTTTGTCACCACAGCTGTAAACCGATTTAAATAACTTGGCACTATTTATTTTATTTTATTTTATAAACAATGTTGCATACGACTATTTTTTTAATTTTGATATTAATTGAAATTATTAGGAAGGCGCTTGCTAATTATGTTGAAATAATCGTTTTTGTAATAATTTTTAACACATTGAAAAAACTTTTAAAGAAAAAGTAAAAAATTGCGCACGTACAATACAATTTTAAGCACAAGAATATACAATTCGATTTTTAGAAAGTTTAAAGATAACGAAGCATGATCGGAGATACAAAAAATCTACAACTAAAAAGATTTTTTTTTTCTTTACCACCGATCGATTTTGCACAAAAACAAAAAAATAACATGAAAGTAACAATATTTGTAATTAATCTTCATATATTTTCCAAATTGTGTAGTTCCACGCCTAGCGACATTGTACAATCTATATCAACGCTTTTGAGCCCACCCTTAATGTGTCATTTTAATAATGCAGTTTTCTAACTTTTTAAAATAAAATAAATAGTGTTGGAGATGCTCCTTTGAAGAGAAGAGAAACAATTGTATATACTACTCTGGATTTGATTGATTTAGAGTTAACTATGATAAATGCAATTCTATATCACCAAAATATTAAAATAAAAAAGACAGATTTTAGTGAATATTTTTTCTTGTACTTTTTATAACATTCACTTTGATTTATCTACTCGCAAAAACGATATTGTATAATGAAATATATTACACAAAAACTAAAATAACTGTTTATAGAATAGATTAAAAGTTTTTTTTTACAAAAAGCTCTAATTTGAATTATTTACTTTGTAATCAAGGGTAAAACAAAAAAATAGCCAAAGTAGAAGTAAGGAAGAAAAGGCAGGATTAACATAAAATATATTGGGTGGATTGATTCAATAAGAACCAAAGTAGACGGGGCTAAAGTATATTATAACAATCGAATAGGTAAAGTTTGAAAGTAATTACCTAGTATCTAACTCAAACACAGAGGTAATTCGCGCTGAGGGATTCAGACATGTTTCAGCCACTCACAAAACTAAGCTGTGGTTACTTGTATCAGAGTAATGTTCCTTGTTTAACTTGTTCGTCGCTCATTACCTACAACACAAAAGTGGTTTATTAATATATATTTTTGTCTTATTTTACAATAGAATGTAACAGCACATAACCCAGGTTCGAATACATAACCCAGGTTCGAATTTCAACTAATAATTATAACTTTCTGTAAGGAATTGGTGGAAAAATTTCAACAGTACATAACCGTATGAGATGTAGATAGATTTCACAAAATCAGTATGTATATCATTATAATCTTTTTATTATTTTACTTTGTTATTTATATGTAATTTTGAAGCTTATTAAATTTCATTTCTCGTAATTGCTAAGGTTTACAGTTTATTCGAAAAAATATTTACCACGAGAGTAACGATGTTTTGATTAACTAGTTTATAACTCTTTATACATTAAATTTATGTATTCAGTATTGTAATTTTTTAATTGACGTAAATAGATTTTGTATGCAAACCAAAAAGCAATATTACTTGTAGGCCTTTTCAAGTTTCAAGTTTTATATAGTAAAAGTACTTTCTAGTAAAGATTATTTAATTGCCAGGCTTTGATGCCAGTTAATCTCAACATTCCGGGTCGTCGACTCGGTCACAATCAAGGCAGGGTTGTTACTCTCGCTCTCCCTCGCACGACTGCCTTCAAGCTTTGTCTCTTGAATCATAAAATGAAAGATTCCAGATATATGCTCCAAGTTAAAACACGATCTTTACAATATTATTGATTAATTATTAATTAGTTTACTTAGTTAAAGATATTTGAACAACCCTCCAAAAAATTGAAATACAGAGTGTTTGGTAGTCAATGTCGATAATTTTAAAGGGTTATCATGCTTGTAAAATGCAACAAAATACAAAATTTATGCAGTCACGCCTCGTGCTCTAGCTTATAGTAAAAGTAATTTTTTTAAATTTCTTGACATTCTTCCTAAAATATCATTTTTCCTACCTTTTACTAAACTTATTCTCACTTTTAATGAAGTTCCCATAAAGTACACAAAATTATATATTAAAATAAATACCATTTGTCCCAATAAGAATTCATTAAAAAATTTTATTTTTATGACATTCTGAATATTAAACATTTTAAAATATAATTATAAAATGTAATAGTAAAAGAAGCATAATTTACTCCCTTTAATCCAGGTAACGTCCAACAATTATTTTAAGTTTTGTGTTTTCATGGTTACCAACTTTTGTTCGGAGTGAACTTTGGAGAAGGCAACACTAACTTCTCTTTCGCTCTGCATACTCCCTAAAACTCTAACCGTCAGAGTTTTCTAAGCCAAAAACTACTTTCCTCGCATACATCTCTGCTTAAACTTCTAGGAACTTTCAGGAAACCCAACTACATAACTAGTAGATTCCCGTATCGTTGAACAGGAAGTTTTGCAAGAAACAAGAGTACCACCAGGAGTTCCTTAATAAGTGAGAGTTCCACAAGGAGCAGAGTTCCACCAGGAGTTCTTCAAGGAGCGAGAGTTCCACGAAACAGAAATCCACCAGGTGTTCCACTCGGAGTGGTTCTCGAAGTTCCAAAAAAGTGAAAAGTTTCTAACGTTGTTTAAGAAGGGTTCAAGGGGTCTGACACTTCAAACAGACCATAGAATAACTTTGTGGGAAACTGAATTTTCTTGTTTGCTGCACGGGGATAGGTTTGCTGAAGGAGAATCTTTCATTGGAAGTTATTACAAAACTAACAAAACTTTTAAAATATCTTTTGTTGCAATACGTGTTATTGGATCTCAAAATAAATTTCATTGTTATAATACCGATATTATGTTAACAATTTATTACGTTGGGTTTTACAGATAAGGTGAAAGTTTTACATGTTCAATGGGGAAAAAGGAAAATATAAAAGATATAAAGATAATATAAAGAATATAATATAAATAATAATATGTAATATGTAATATATAATATATAATGATAATATAAGAATATGTAGGCTAATATATAAAGATATTCATATTATAAAAACAACAAAAGAGGCACTAATTTTTACATACCTCAACGAACTTTTAAAAAAATACCCTAACTTAATAAAACAAGATTGACTTAAAAAAATAACATAGGTAGGCCTACTGATTTAGAAAAGAAAATTTAAGCTTAATGAGTTACTGAAAATGTTACATAACATATTAATTTCATTACCGAATTTTTTATATAGCAATACAAAAATATACAAATATTATTAAATTATATCAAGTTTTAATCTTATTTGCAACTATTTTAATTTTATTTTCTTGGCTTGAATGAGAATATTTTCATTGTAACTAAGGGTAGAACGAATCATTCGTAAATGGAATATAAACCTCCACCGATTGTAAATCTTCTCTTGGTTATTTAAAAATGACTTAAAACGAATTAAAATGTATTTTAATCGCATTTTAATTGCACGTAGTTAAAGGCATTTCAAAAACTGCATTTTAAATAAAATTTTTATACATTTTGAAATATGATAAATATTTGCATTTAAAATGCTCTCATTAAAACGTACTTTATTTCATGTTAATTACACTAAGCTAAATGCATTTCACAAAATTTATTTTTAATGGACTTGCGTTTACAATAATAATAATAGTAATAAATAAATAAACCATAACTGATTGATATTTTTTATTTAATTGCCTATGTTTCAAAAACCCCTTATTTACACTTAACCCCATGTTTTATATACTTAAGTTCGTCACACTTTACATGAATCAGAAATTGAAATCAATTATGATTAACTATTATTATAAGAGAATACAAAAATTCTTAGGAGAAAAATAGATGTAATTTTTACGGTTCTGCTGATAGAATGCTTTAGAGAGCACTACATTAGGTATCATATAAAAATAAGAAAATGTTTCTTATATCAGCAGGATATTTGATGATGTTCGATAATTTGAGAGTTACTTTTGTACTTGAAGTTTCCTAGATGAATCTCATATTTTGCAACACACTATATTCATAACACTGCAAATATATATTTTACAATTGGAAATTAATGTAAATTAAATGAATAGTTTCCTTCTCATTACTGCAATAACTGCACATTAATGTAAGACAAATTATTGCTCTGAAATCAATTAGAAAGTCTTGAATTGGAAACGAATAGTATAATTTACAATTTCTGAAAGTATGCTATCTTAGTAGGGAATAGAGTGTTAAATAATGAAATGATATAACAATACAACTAAGGGCCGCGTAAACAGGGCATCGTGGCTCCCGGAGAGTTAAGCCTGATTGTAGGACTCAAGCGGCGCGGCGCGGCGCTGCGCGGTGGAGTGGAGGGATTAACTTTTACATTTATGATCCAAGAGGATTTGATTCAGTTTTGCGCCAATAAATTTCCATAACATTAAATTTTAAGTTTAATTCTATTCATTAATTTCCTAGAACTAAAAATAATGCTAGTGCGATTTACTTTAATCAAAAATCACAAAACGTTACCTCTGTGTGGAATTTGCCTTGTACTAATGTAAGAGTACCAGGTTAACCGAGCCTTGATCGTTAGTTTTAACTCTTTTTTGTTATAGTGTCAATAAAACTATTAAATTTCGTAATCTAATAACTAATATAAGAGTACCAGGTTAACCGAGCCTTGATCGTTGGTTTTAACTCACTTTTGTTATAGTGTCAATAAAACTATTAAATTTCCACCAAAAACCAGCAATACCTCTTCACAGTTAACAGCTGTTTCAAAAAGACTGCTGAACATTAATATTCTTTTACTTTTGTATAACTTTTGTTGTTATTTGGTTAGCAAAATAACAATCCATAAGAACAATGTTAAAAATTACAATTTTTAAACTTAAAACACTCTTAAATGTAAAAGTTTAAGCAAAATCTACTCGCTAGATTTCGATTTTGAACACACATCCCTTCAGATATTGTCCATGTCACATGCCCTTGCCGCCGTCCATGTCACATGCACTGGAACTGGCCGTCCACCGGCTTTATATGAGATTTGACTTGGCAAACTCAATAACGTACAGGCCATTGCACGAGACGTGAGACAGTCCGCGCATGGGGGAGGGGAGCAAGAGGGCTGGGAGGGGTATGGAGTAGGAGTGGGAGGGGCGGCCGACGGTGTACTAGCCTGGCAGCGCACATTTACAAATTGTCCTAGCTTTGATTTCGCTAACAAAATAACCATTAAATATGTTAGACAAACAAAAAAGTAATAATACAATACAGCTCAACCATCATTAACAGTAACCATAAACAGTTATTGATAATCACTTGATTTAAATTCAATGTTTCACTGACTATTATTGAGTCAATGTTTTTAGGATGTTTTTAGCGATCGGCACCTGACAAGAGCTAACAGCTGACTAGCGGTGCTGCACTCTAGCGGCGAGTGGGCGAGCATGCGCAATAGCCTCTTTTGCTCCCGCGCATCTGGTACACTGTCTCACGTCTCGTGCAACCAACTGTACAACCAGTATAGACATGCAAGTCACGCAGGACGGCGCCGCCACGTAGAAGCCGCCATCCATGTCACGTGCACTGGAACTGGCCGTCCACCGGCTTTATATGAGATTTGACTTAGCAAACTCAATAACGTACAACCAGTATAGACATGCAAATCACGCAGGACGGGCGCCGCCACGTAGAAGCCGCCATCCATGTCACGTGCACTGGAACTGGCCGTCCACCGGATTTATATGAGATTTGACTTGGCAAACTCAATAACGTACAACCAGTGTAGACATGCAAGTCACGCAGGACGGGCGCCGCCACGTAGAAGCCGCCATCCATGTCACGTGCACTGGAACTGGCCGTACAACGGCTTTATATGAGATTTGAATTGGCAAACTCAATAACGTACAACAAGTGTTGACATGCAAGTCACGCAGGACGGCGCCGCCACGTAGAAGCCGCCATCCATGTCATGTGCACTGGAACTGGCCGTCCAACGGCTTTATATGAGATTTGACTTGGCAAACTCAATAACGTACAACAAGTATAGACATGCAAGTCACGCAGGACGGCGCCGCCACGTAGAAGCCGCCATCCATGTCATGTGCACTGGAACTGGCCGTCCAACGGCTTTATATGAGATTTGAATTGGCAAACTCAATAACGTACAACAAGTGTTGACATGCAAGTCACGCAGGACGGCGCCGTCACGTAGAAGCCGCCATCCATGTCACGTGCTCTGGAACTGGCCGTCCAACGGCTTTATATGAGATTTGAATTGGCAAACTCAATAACGTACAACAAGTGTTGACATGCAAGTCACGCAGGACGGCGCCGCCACGTAGAAGCCGCCATCCATGTCACGTGCTCTGGAACTGGCCGTCCAACGGCTTTATATGAGATTTGACTTGGCAAACTCAATAACGTACAACAAGTGTTGACATGCAAGTCACGCAGGACGGCGCCGTCACGTAGAAGCCGCCATCCATGTCACGTGCTCTGGAACTGGCCGTCCAACGGCTTTATATGAGATTTGACTTGGCAAACTCAATAACGTACAACAAGTATAGACATGCAAGTCACGCAGGACGGCGCCGCCACGTAGAAGCCGCCATCCATGTCATGTGCACTGGAACTGGCCGTCCAACGGCTTTATATGAGATTTGACTTGGCAAACTCAATAACGTACAACAAGTGTTGACATGCAAGTCACGCATTACGGGCGCCGCCACGTATAGAAGCCACCATCCATGTCACGTGCACTGGAACTGGCCGTCCAACGGCTTTATATGAGATTTGACTTGGCAAACTCAATAACGTACATTAAGTGTTGACATGCAAGTCACGCAGGACGGCGCCGCCACGTATAGAAGCCACCATCCATGTCACGTGCACTGGAACTGGCCGTCCAACGGCTTTATATGAGATTTGACTTGGCAAACTCAATAACGTACATTAAGTGTTGACATGCAAGTCGCGCAGGAAGACGCCGCCACGTAGAAGCCACCATCCATGTCACGTGCACTGGAACTGGCCGTCCAACGGCTTTATATGAGATTTGACTTGGCAAACTCAATAACGTACAACAAGTATAGACATGCAAGTCACGCAGGACGGCGCCGCCACGTAGAAGCCACCATCCATGTCACGTGCACTGGAACTGGCTGTCCACCGGCTTTATATGAGATTTGACTTGGCAAACTCAATAACGTACAACTAGTGTTGACATGCAAGTCACGCAGGACGGGCACCGCCACGTAGAAGCCACCATCCATGTCACGTGCACTGTAACTGGCCGTCCAACGGCTTTATATGAGATTTGACTTGGCAAACTCAATAACGTACAACAAGTGTTGACATGCAAGTCACACAGGACGGGCGCCGCCACGTAGAAGCCGCCATCCATGTCATGTGCACTGGAACTGGCCGTCCAACGGCTTTCTATGAGATTTGACTTGGCAAACTCAATAACGTACAACAAGTGTTGACATGCAAGTCACACAGGACGGGCGCCGCCACGTAGAAGCCGCCATCCATGTCATGTGCACTGGAACTGGCCGTCCAACATCTTTATATGAGATTTGACTTGGCAAACTCAATAACGTACAACAAGTATAGACATGCAAGTCACGCAGGACGGCGCCGCCACGTAGAAGCCACCATCCATGTCACGTGCACTGGAACTGGCTGTCCACCGGCTTTATATGAGATTTGACTTGGCAAACTCAATAACGTACAACTAGTGTTGACATGCAAGTCACGCAGGACGGGCACCGCCACGTAGAAGCCACCATCCATGTCACGTGCACTGTAACTGGCCGTCCAACGGCTTTATATGAGATTTGACTTGGCAAACTCAATAACGTACAACAAGTATAGACATGCAAGTCACGCAGGACGGCGCCGCCACGTAGAAGCCACCATCCATGTCACGTGCACTGGAACTGGCTGTCCACAGGCTTTATATGAGATTTGACTTGGCAAACTCAATAACGTACAACAAGTGTTGACATGCAAGTCACGCAGGACGGGCGCCGCCACGTAGAAGCCACCATCCATGTCACGTGCACTGGAACTGGCCGTCCAACGGCTTTATATGAGATTTGACTTGGCAAACTCAATAACGTACAACAAGTATAGACATGCAAGTCACGCAGGACGGCGCCGCCACGTAGAAGCCACCATCCATGTCACGTGCACTGGAACTGGCTGTCCACCGGCTTTATATGAGATTTGACTTGGCAAACTCAATAACGTACAACAAGTATAGACATGCAAGTCACGCAGGACGGCGCCGCCACGTAGAAGCCACCATCCATGTCACGTGCACTGGAACTGGCCGTCCAACGGCTTTATATGAGATTTGACTTGGCAAACTCAATAACGTACAACAAGTGTTGACATGCAAGTCACACAGGACGGGCGCCGCCACGTAGAAGCCGCCATCCATGTCATGTGCACTGGAACTGGCCGTCCACCGGCTTTATATGAGATTTGACTTGGCAAACTCAATAACGTACAACAAGTGTTGACATGCAAGTCACGCAGGTGTCACGTAGAAGCCACCATCCATGTCATGTGCACTGGAACTGGCCGTCCAACGGCTTTATATGAGATTTGACTTGGCAAACTCAATAACGTACAACAAGTATAGACATGCAAGTCACGCAGGACGGGCGCCGCCACGTAGAAGCCGCCATCCATGTCATGTGCACTGGAACTGGCCGTCCAACGGCTTTATATGAGATTTGACTTGGCAAACTCAATAACGTACAACAAGTATAGACATGCAAGTCACGCAGGACGGCGCCGCCACGTAGAAGCCACCATCCATGTCACGTGCACTGGAACTGGCTGTCCACCGGCTTTATATGAGATTTGACTTGGCAAACTCAATAACGTACAACAAGTATAGACATGCAAGTCACGCAGGACGGCGCCGCCACGTAGAAGCCACCATCCATGTCACGTGCACTGGAACTGGCTGTCCACCGGCTTTATATGAGATTTGACTTGGCAAACTCAATAACGTACAACAAGTGTTGACATGCAAGTCACGCAGGACGGGCGCCGCCACGTAGAAGCCACCATCCATGTCACGTGCACTGGAACTGGCTGTCCACCGGCTTTATATGAGATTTGACTTGGCAAACTCAATAACGTACAACAAGTATAGACATGCAAGTCACGCAGGACGGCGCCGCCACGTAGAAGCCACCATCCATGTCACGTGCACTGGAACTGGCTGTCCACCGGCTTTATATGAGATTTGACTTGGCAAACTCAATAACGTACAACAAGTATAGACATGCAAGTCACGCAGGACGGCGCCGCCACGTAGAAGCCACCATCCATGTCACGTGCACTGGAACTGGCCGTCCAACGGCTTTATATGAGATTTGACTTGGCAAACTCAATAACGTACAACAAGTGTTGACATGCAAGTCACACAGGACGGGCGCCGCCACGTAGAAGCCGCCATCCATGTCATGTGCACTGGAACTGGCCGTCCACCGGCTTTATATGAGATTTGACTTGGCAAACTCAATAACGTACAACAAGTGTTGACATGCAAGTCACGCAGGTGTCACGTAGAAGCCACCATCCATGTCATGTGCACTGGAACTGGCCGTCCAACGGCTTTATATGAGATTTGACTTGGCAAACTCAATAACGTACAACAAGTATAGACATGCAAGTCACGCAGGACGGCGCCGCCACGTAGAAGCCACCATCCATGTCACGTGCACTGGAACTGGCTGTCCACCGGCTTTATATGAGATTTGACTTGGCAAACTCAATAACGTACAACAAGTATAGACATGCAAGTCACGCAGGACGGCGCCGCCACGTAGAAGCCACCATCCATGTCACGTGCACTGGAACTGGCTGTCCACCGGCTTTATATGAGATTTGACTTGGCAAACTCAATAACGTACAACAAGTGTTGACATGCAAGTCACGCAGGACGGGCGCCGCCACGTAGAAGCCACCATCCATGTCACGTGCACTGGAACTGGCTGTCCACCGGCTTTATATGAGATTTGACTTGGCAAACTCAATAACGTACAACAAGTGTTGACATGCAAGTCACGCAGGTGTCACGTAGAAGCCACCATCCATGTCACGTGCACTGGAACTGGCTGTCCACCGGCTTTATATGAGATTTGACTTGGCAAACTCAATAACGTACAACAAGTGTTGACATGCAAGTCACGCAGGACGGGCGCCGCCACGTAGAAGCCACCATCCATGTCACGTGCACTGGAACTGGCTGTCCACCGGCTTTATATGAGATTTGACTTGGCAAACTCAATAACGTACAACAAGTGTTGACATGCAAGTCACGCAGGACGGGCGCCGCCACGTAGAAGCCGCCATCCATGTCACGTGCACTGGAACTGGCTGTCCACCGGCTTTATATGAGATTTGACCAGCAAACTCAATAAAGTACAACCAGTGTAGACATGCAAGTCACGCAGGACGGGCGCCGCCACGTAGAAGCCGCCATCCATGTCATGTGCACTGGAACTGGCCGTCCACCGGCTTTATATGAGATTTGACTTGGCAAACTCAATAACGTACAACAAGTGTTGACATGCAAGTCACACAGGACGGGCGCCGCCACGTAGAAGCCGCCATCCATGTCATGTGCACTGGAACTGGCTGTCCACCGGCTTTATATGAGATTTGACTTGGCAAACTCAATAACGTACAACAAGTGTTGACATGCAAGTCACACAGGACGGGCGCCGCCACGTAGAAGCCGCCATCCATGTCATGTGCACTGGAACTGGCCGTCCACCGGCTTTATATGAGATTTGACTTGGCAAACTCAATAACGTACAACAAGTGTTGACATGCAAGTCACACAGGACGGGCGCCGCCACGTAGAAGCCGCCATCCATGTCATGTGCACTGGAACTGGCCGTCCACCGGCTTTATATGAGATTTGATTTGGCAAACTCAATAACGTACAACAAGTGTTGACATGCAAGTCACACAGGACGGGCGCCGCCACGTAGAAGCCGCCATCCATGTCATGTGCACTGGAACTGGCTGTCCACCGGCTTTATATGAGATTTGACTTGGCAAACTCAATAACGTACAACAAGTGTTGACATGCAAGTCACACAGGACAGGCGCCGCCACGTAGAAGCCACCATCCATGTCACGTGCACTGGAACTGGCTGTCCACCGGCTTTATATGAGATTTGACTTGGCAAACTCAATAACGTACAACAAGTGTTGACATGCAAGTCACACAGGACGGGCGCCACCACGTAGAAGCCGCCATCCATGTCATGTGCACTGGAACTGGCCGTCCACCGGCTTTATATGAGATTTGACTTGGCAAACTCAATAACGTACAACCAGTCTAGACATTCTAGTCGCGCAGGACGGCGCCGCCACGTAGAAGCCGCCATCCATGTCATGTGCACTGGAACTGGCCGTCCACCGGCTTTATATGAGATTTGACTTGGCAAACTCAATAACGTACAACCAGTCTAGACATTCTAGTCGCGCAGGGTGTTCGCTGCCGCGTAGAAGATGCCATCCGTGTCACGTGCACTGGAACTGGCCGTCCACCGGCTTTATATGAGATTTGACTTGGCAAACTCAATAACGTACAACCAGTCTAGACATTCTAGTCGCGCAGGGTGTTCGCTGCCGCGTAGAAGATGCCATCCGTGTCACGTGCACTGGAACTGGCCGTCCACCGGCTTTATATGAGATTTGACTTGGCAAACTCAATAACGTACAACCAGTCTAGACATTCTAGTCGCGCAGGGTGTTCGCTGCCGCGTAGAAGATGCCATCCGTGTCACGTGCACTGGATCTAGTCGTCCAATCTCTCTATACGAGTTTTGACTTGACACACTCAAAATATAACAAAAAATAAAATATAAAATATTGTAATTCTTTTAGAAATTTTAGTTTCAAATGCAATAAATACCATAACGGCTTTTCGATGAAAAGTAATTCAACTGATACACGTTACTGATGGCATTGTAAACATCATTTCCACATTTATTTAACAAAAATTTTAAATAATGGTAAAATTATCGGGTATATGGAAAGCAATGATTTTTAATTCCATATAGTTTTGTATGTAATAAGTATTTATCAATCGAATTATTAAGTTCAACTATTGTCTACGCATATTCCCGAAATATAATATCAACATTGATTTTACATTATGTATTTATAAGTGGATACCAATAAATTGCAGTTCATATGTTTGCTTGACTTGGTTAAACTTTAATACCAAATTTAATGTCTCAAGATCAAATCACGCTTATACATCAAAAAAATTTAGGAAAAAAATAAAATACAATTAATTAAAAAGGATTTCAATACAGATAAGTTAAATTGATCATACCACTTGTTATTTCAAAAGCAATATGATTATAATCTGAATTGTTACTAAAAACACTATCCCTATACCAGTACTGTACTATTTAATAATCTAATAAGGTATAAATGTAAGAATGACACCAACAAAAATATAACCTACCGTTTTTACAGTACAATATTTCATCCAGTACCTAGACCATCAAACCTTTGCCATTTGGACCTTGATTATAACATTGGGTCATAAGGTATTAGTAATAAATAAAAATATTTCACAGCCAACAACCTGTTAAATTGTTCAGATACTGAGTGGTTTTTTATAAAAACATATGGATACTTATCATTATCACAGTATAATATTTTTTATATTAGCGTTCCATTTTATAACCGGAATTACCAAGTATAATACCAAAATAGTAAAATTAAGCTTTTAAATACAAAACCCGATTAGGAGTAATTTAAAACACAGAGACTCTGTTGTCAGGGTAATAATCAAGCAGAGAGTGCCCCAACTCACATTTAATCAGATTTTTTCTGCTCAAGCTCATGCATATTCATGCGTTTATTCGACCTCGTCGTTTGTATGTTTAACTGCTCTACAAAAACCTAACTTAAAACATTTTCAAGCATAAAAAATCATAAATATCACAGCTTTTGTATCTATTCACCATAAAAGAGAAGTGCTTATGTTACTTATATTTATATTAGCAGATATTAAAATAGATTTTAGCTAAACTAAAAGACCTTAGCAGATATATTGGAATTTCTTGTACATTCAGAGTATATTGCTAGAAAATCCAATAAAGATGGGAAAGAAACAATCAACGAAAAATGAAACCAATATGAATATGGAAAGAGTTTTATTACATACTTAAGACCACTGCTGAGTCAGGGGACCAGCCAGTATAATCCTACTTGATATCGCTTGCATTTCTTGCTTGTCAGCGGCAAAACGATGTTCTCATTTCTAAGCTACTGAACTACTATTCCATATTTCATTTAATTTTTATTTTCGGGCGTACTATTCGATCAAACAACATAATAATAAAGTAAATAAAAATTCCATTTCACTAATAGAGTTCCTTATAATTTAATTAAAATAAAAATGTAAACGAATACTAAAATGAAATAACTTTAAATAACCTATCCAAGTTTGCTTCATTAGGAGTTGCAATAAATATATCGCATGTATCAATAATAAAAAGGTACATCAAGTTTTTAATGTGCTACCAAAAACCGTTGTAAAAAGTTAATAAATGATTTCAGTAGTAAAGTAACACTTATTTACGTTTGTAAACAATTAAACCAGGACTTTGTATTAAAAGTAAAGGAATTGTGAAATGTCCATTTTAAAACCAATTTAGTTGTTTTATAAACAGTAATATATACATTAAGGGTAAAATATTAAGGAAGGTTGATTTAGTAATTTATGAAATGTTTTAATATGTTTCTTTGCGTTTTATGATGTTTATGTTGAAACGAATTTGGGGATAAAATATCTCATGGTTTATAATGGGTAAATTAAGTAAATCTATATTGTATTATGAAATCTTTTCACTCTATTTTTGGCAAATTATTAAATAAAAAAATATTTATTACGTTTTAAAATAAATTATCTTACTTACTATTTAGCAGCATTCATTCGATAAAACGCAACATATTTCGCCTTTAGTTAAGCAGGTCACAACAATTAGAAACATATGTTATGTTTTGCTCAATTTAACCCTTGAATGTATGCATATTCATAACCTTCATACACAAGATGTCCAGACCAAAACTACATGTTTCCTTAAAATCCATTCTACCGGACGATAACCTATTTTAGTTTAACATTTTATTTTATTTATATTTATAATTATTTTTTGTTACTATCCCTGTGCATTTTTTTTCAACATAAATGAAATTTAGAGTAAGAATGTTGAAATACAATTATTCTTTATAGCACGCTTAGATAGAATTTTAAACACACTCAATTTTACTTAATGATAAAATTGGTAATAAGAAATTCAAAAAATCACAAATTTTTGTAAAATAATTCAATGGTTTTTTGGATGGAATTTATTTGTACATAAACTTATTAAGGGATATAAATAGAAGTAGAAAATATTCATGGGCACTTCGGGGGTATTTTAGTACTCATTACATGAGCACAACACACATATTTATTAGGTAAAATGTCATAGTATAAGGCATTAAATTCATAGTAATTGGTAATTTGACGTTTGCATCTATTTTTAGAGGCTAAAGCTCAATAAACTTTCTATGGAAATTTACTAAACTTATAATAAAAATGCTAATGTTTTGAATAACTATTATTATAGTTTGAAACATACATTCCATTATTAATAGATTAATAAATTAACTTCTTAAACAATATTTTTTCTCTTACTAAATTTTCTAAAAGGCCAAAGTAGTTTTTAATACTACAGGGATATTGCATATTTACACAAATGTATTGAAAGCTGAAGATATACGTATACTAAATAAAATAAAATAAAAAAGTAAAAAAAAAAATCCTGTGTATAAGTTTGTCAAAATATATTATTAATGAAAAATAATATTAAAATTATTTATATACTTGAGTCTTTGTATTATCTTCCTACATTTTTAGTTTCATTTAAGAATTAAAATTTTCTAAACATTTTATAATACAATACAGTAAAGTTCATTAACTAACAATTTATACTTGTTGCACATAAACTGTAGGTTAGGCCTATTTTATTTCACAAATCACAAAATTATCTTTAAAACTATATAAATTATAAAACATACAATTAAATCAAATATTGCCAAACGAACAGTTGAAAATATGGATTGTGAAAGAGGTTTAACTTAAGAACCACGAATTGGCTACACAAACCAGCAAAAATTTTATTACTTCCCAAAAGGTTCAATATAGAAACAGAGTTGCAGACTCTCAGGATTGAAATCAGGAAGATAGTGAAGACATAAACATGTCAGGAATAATTTTCACAGAACTTCAGAACCAGCCAGTCTTGTTTGAATGTCTTAAAGGAATTTAATTTTTATAGTTTTCCCCTACCCTGGGTTCCTGTTCCCTGTTACATTTTATAACGTTATGGATGAACCTTCTTATAACTTTAAAACTTTTTTACCTCATAACATTATGAACTTCTTTGTACTTACTGTTAATTTCTATTTTTACTGATATTGCATTGTAACAAACATGGATTCCTACAAATGAAATTTCGAGATAGCAGTTCAAGTTGCTCTGGTTTTGTATAAAGTAGTTTCCCTTTTTTTAGAATTGAACAAAAAAAAAAAAATAGTAAGATATGATTGTTAAATAGTATTCTAATTTTATAGGACTAAAACGACTTAATTGTTGAAATAGCAAATAAATAGTGCCTAAATCGGAAGAGTGAAAATGGAATGGTTCATCGGAAGAGAATAATTAAAAGATTCCCATAATTAGTAAAGTCCTATAAAATTAGAATACTTGTTCAATTCTAAAAAAAAAGGGAAACTACTTTATACAAAACCAGAGCAACTTGTAACTGCTATCTCGACATTTCATTTGTAGGAATCCATGTTTGTTACAATGCAATATCAGTAAAAATAGAAATTGACAGTAAGTACCTATTGGAAGAATTGATAAGAGGACAATATTAAAAGTGTTAATGTAACATATTCTAACTTAACATAACCTAATCCAACATAACTTAACCAAAATAACCTAACCTAACGTAACCTAATCTAATTTAACCTAACTTAAAACCTAACCAAGTATAACTTAAACTATCATTACCTAATTAAACCTAACTTAATCTAACCTAACAATCTGATCTAAACTAAGTAAACCTAGTCTGTATTAACCTAACCTAATGTAATTTAACCGAACGTAAGAACGTTTAGGTTAGTTAGATTAGGAATGATTGAAAGGAAAAAATGAACAGGAAAAGATTTGATTTATTATACAACAAAAGATTAGAATGAGGGATATGGAACGTATTTGTTTGTCATTTATTACATAATTAGAAATTATAAGAGATATCCTGTATGATAAATATTTTAGTTTGTATATGAGACGATCAGTAACCATGGAAAAATCACTTTATGTTGAGTGCATCATTAAAGAGTTTGTAAATAATTTATATGAGGAGTTGATATTTCTGATGATTTAAAGTGCAAAAAAGTAATGATGGACAACAAAAAATGTGAAGAAGCTAATAAAGAGGGAATAAACTGACAATTTGAAAATGATGACATCTATGTTGGGCATGTAATGGGACATAGAAGACCAATGTTTGACGAAGAAAAGTGGTTGTTGATAAATAAATAAAATGGAACTTGTGATTCATTCATCGATCTATGTGTTCGTATTGCATCTCAAATAAAAAAATAATGAAATAAAAAAATAAAAACAGTATCCGCTTTCTTATAGTCATGAGAATTTTTTGTATAGCCATGTTTGCATGTTATATAGTGCTTATATAGCTTGGTATCAGGCTTGTACACATGGTTGGTTGTTGTTAGGGATAATACTATTCCAGTTTAATTTTTATGTATGATCCGGTGATAAGACTTTCAATAGAATGTATTATCATTGTCTGATCCTTCTTTCTGAAGGTCAGTATTGTCCGGAGATGACTTGTTGGCCAGTGAGGGGGTTGCAGGGTGAGGGGGAAGCTGAAGCATGCCATTGGCCAAAACAATTATTTGCTTTTTTTATTCCACCATATGTTAAGCTATCAAAAAAAAAAAAAAAAAAAAAAAAACAGCATGCCTAAGATGTTTTTTTTTATTTTGCAGTCAGCTGTCTTTCTCTACGTTAAATTAGGCTAGCTGGTTTGTCAACAAAGATAATTGTTTACTCTTTTTAGCAGAATTTTTTTCATGTAGAATAGTAAAATCTTTTTTTATTCCATAGTTAACCAAATGCCCGGTAGGTTTCAGATGTAAATTTCCCCTCGCCCCCCAACCCCCTCAGTGGCCAACAAGTCATCTCCCGACAGTAGGTGATCTATGAGGTATAGTTTTCAATGCCTTTAGTCATATAAAATATGTATTCAACTGCACTTCGTAATTTATCATTCGGCTTTGAGAGGATTAAAAATCATGAGTAAAATAATTGTTCATTGATCAATTTTGTCAATGGCCTGTTTATTGTTGTACTCTGATTTGTTATCTTCACCTTGAAATATAGAAAATGTACTCACAAACTTATTCTGAACACTAAATGTAGATCTTAACTGAATGGTTTCTCTCACAAGCATCATTTTAGAATTTGCCATGGTAATACAAATGGTTTAGTGTCATTGCTTGAAAAGTCCATATTAGTCCAAAATGATCCAGTAACTTCACTTTGGATTATGACTCCAAAAATATCTTTTCACTGTATTGTAATGTTTGCGATTAATATATGAAGTGTGATTTTATTTAAATGTACATATACTAGTCCTGTTTTTATAAATATCAAAGTTTTTACTTTTAAATAACCGGATTTTTTTTATTGAAAGAGTCAAGTGGGAAAGATAGAAGTTATGTTAAATTAACATGTTTTACTCTATTGTTATTAGTATCTAGTTGTTTATGTAGTACTTAAATTTTTTACATTAAAATACATACCCAATTTTTATGTTTATGAAGAAATACTATCAATGCAGAATTCACAAGCTCCAGCTTTTATGTCTTTATCAACAAGCGGTGAATCCGACACATAATTAATATTGCAAGGTAGACCTCACGTTTGTGATGTCCACACCTTAGTTGATCTGTGTACTAAACCTTTAAATGTCTTATTGGATGTGTTCATGGAATAGTTCATGGACTAGAACTATTAGTGTTCAAGGACAATTTTGTTTGAATTATTATTTAGTTTGATATATTTAAATCGAACATGTTTTTGTAATCAGGTAAAGTGTAAGAAAGGGTCACGTGGCCCTAACTTTGCCGGTTGAAATAAAGAATTTTTCATTTCATTTCATCGGAACACATTCAGACATTCCAAAATATGCAGTTCTTACGTAATAACTAAAACATAATTGATTATTATAATTAAATGCAAAAGTATCTATCTGATACAGTGCGACTCATAATGAAGCTTTTTGATACAATACATTTTTATTTATGAAGCTTTTTGGGTGCACCAGCGGAGGGCTAAAAACTATATATGTCATATAACAACTACTGATCTGCATAAAGAAGGATCAGGCAGTGATAACCCAATTCTATTGCAATAATTAGCAACGGGTCATACAAAATAATTTAACTGGAATGGTATTTTTCCTAAAAACAACGATGTGCACAAGCATGATCTAAATAGCCCAGTCAATGAAGGTTAAACACCGGAACAAATTTGTAACAGTTTGAAACCTATACCATTCGATAGTACCCACCTAAGGGGTCAAAACCCCAAAAGTCCCCAAAAATCCCCTGGTGGCATTTTGCACAGCCCCCCCTTAAAACCCCCCTAAACCCCTAATTGCATGAATTTATAAAAACCCTTGTAGAATCGTTACCAAAAGGACTAGCGTCCTAAATTTTTTCTTGTTGTATTTCTTATTAAATTGTCTACAGAAAGTGGTATTATACATTTTTATCTAAGGTCACTCATTAGTCAGTAATTTAGAGTCAAACTCAAATTTTATTAAAATTTTAAATTATTATTTTGATTTCTTTAGGTCTAAGATGAAAATACGAAGGAATTCGTAAAAGTGCTTGGGACAAAAGTTATAGGAAATTTAATAACAAGTACATTGATATACATAATATGGCATCTACGGTCACAAAAATCTCGTAACGGCCGTCCAAAGCGAGAGCGGTGCCGGTTGCGGGCCGGCGCTGGGGTCGCGCCGGCCGCCGCAAGTCAACGGCTGTTTCGCTCATCGTGCACAATGTAGATATGAATAACTTTGACAATGACGTTGAAAAGGTTTATCTTATAAAAACATGTATTATGGATATTTCTACCTTCATTCGGCCCAGGTTTTGTGACATTGCATTGAAAAAAGTGTAATTCATCATTTTTTTATTTCTAAATTTTTTAACTTATATTATTGTTTAGGCACTATATACATTTTTGGGTGTGATAAATTGGGTATTTAGCCTATATGAATTTGCAAAGTTGTATAGGATGATTAAACGATTTCACAATTGTTTGCACTCGGGGGACATACGCATCATGGAAAAAATATGAAAAAAATAAACATATTCGCAAATTTTTTAAATTTTTTTTGTAATTTTTATTTTGAAATGACTATTTTGTCGAAAAAAAGGTGTTCTAAAAACTACTTGTATTACACTACATTGAATTCCCTACAATTTAAGACGTCAATAATTGAAATACTGTGTATAATAAGTAGTTTTCTTCTTAGGCCTACACTACTTCAAAGTTAGTGGATATTTTTTTTATTTTCCAGGAAAATTTAGGTTTTAATTTTTTATCCATTAAGAACAGCTAATAGAGTACTATTCATTGTTTGAAGTAAGTCATAACCAATGATACATTTTCCTTTTTAAGTCTCTTAACGTTAAAACACTATTTTTTTATATGTTAATAGACCCATTTCAATACATGTATCCCTTTAATTTAAAATATAAATAAATGCCAAATCAAATATCAGCGTTAAATATTTAATTTCAAATAATTAGATCAATAGAACCAACGTTCAATAGTCAATGGTAGAACCATACCTGCGGGTTTTTATAGGCGTTAAAAGGGACCAAAAGTCATTAATTTCCATTTCCCAAAACTGTCTTATTGAAACTTCACAATGTCATTTAAAGAGCTTAAAAAACAAATATTTTAGTGATTTGAATTCTTTTAATAGGTCATTTGGTGGCAGAGAAAATTAAAAAAAATACTATACAAAAAAAAAACATGTTTATTTTATGGGAAGTAATGAAATCCCATCTTGCTTATTTTTGTATATATCGTTATAAAACTTTGTATGTACATTCATACAGTTATGGGTAGTTATTATTACCTCCAAATATTCACTTCACAGTAATCCTATACGTAAAACACAGTTAGTATCTTTTTTATAAATTGCAGCATTATTCTATCAAGGTCGGTGAGTAGTATAGTATCTTTTGGGTACCATTTTACCATATATATAACTTAATGTTTATTTTTCATTAGTCTATTGCCATAGCAATATATCGTACTCGTTACAGAATGCCTGAGAACTAACCAAGATTATACATAGGGGAGAGCGGGTCAAGACGGGGTTGAGGGCAAGACGGGGTTTTACATTTTTTTGCTCCGGCAGATGTCACAGTATATCGGCAAATAGTTAAACTAATAGCCTGTTGCCATGTGAATGTCTGATAGTGCTACCAGCCATTTTGAGCAGACCGTTCCAAGAATATGGATTTAAATGTGTTTTTATGATGTGACGATCTAATTTTCTGTCAGTCTTGAACGTGAAAAGAATTAGACACCTGTTTTTTCTGGTATTATTGATTATTATTATTGAGTAAGGTACTTTTTTAGGAATACATCAATGCATACTATAACCTAGAGGAATATATCCTTGTAGTATTAAATCAATCTAACCTAAAACTTTTCCTTGGGGGCAAGACGGGGTATTTAGAAGGAGGGCAAGGTGGGGTGTACAATTTAAATGGTGTTCATTTTAAATGTTATCGACTTTGGTATTTGGTATAAAAATTATTCATTTAACAATAGGCCTATTGCCAAAACGGTTAAATTAGCAAGACTCTTATTTGTATTTAGTTTTTCGAGTAAGCTCAGGGTTAATCTTCGATTAAGCTTATCAATAATTTTGTTTGATTAATTTTTTAAGGTAAATATAACATCATTTAGTGCTGAGACAGTGCCTGTTTATAGGTATAAACAAAAGATATTTTTAAAAGGTAAATCAGTTTTAATTTAGCAACTAAACCCCTTTTCCTTTTTATAGTATTGAGCTACCCCATCTTGCCCTCACTATAGGGTAAGATGGGGTACTTGGTAAACCTTTAGAAAAACATTTTTTATTAGTGTTAATACTTTTTATTTTTTTGTTCAAATTTTTTTATTGACTCTATATATACTGCAGTTTTAATTGATATATGTAGTATGTTTATTGATGTTTTCATAACGCAACAAAAAATATTAAGTGCTTAAGTACCCCGTCTTGCCCCACCTTCCCCTAATCATGAAGTTTATAAAAATCACATAAGTCTACACGTTTACTACTGACGTAAAAATATGTAAAATTGCTGTGACGACCATTTTGGACAAATAACATTTAATCCTAAATATTTGAAAGTCCATACCAAGTTTAATGAAGATGTGTACAAAAGTAGCATGATAATGGGATTTACCGGTAGTAATTTATCATAAAATAAACATATATTAAATTGTGTTTTATTTTTATTTTCTATGCATCCAGATAAGCTATTTCAAGAATTGAAAGCACTAAATTATTTGTTTTTATTCAAATGGTTTAAACTGAAATGATGAAGTTTTAATAAGTAAGTGAAGGATATTTAAAATAGGTACTTTATTTTGGTTGATTTAAAACCCCATAAAACACTGAAGGTATAGTTCGATCACCCTGCTACTCATGTTAACAGAGTTCATTTTGAACTGGCATGCCAAATTTTATCAAAATCCCACGTTTGTTAGGGGGGTGTTTTGAGATTTAGAATTTAATGGATAAGCTAGCTGATAGCCCGTAAAACACGACGGCAAATGTATAAGATTACTTACGTATTAAAATTATATAAATGTGAAGTATTATAAGTTTTATTGGTCACAGACTTTCCCTGAAAATCCTGAGAGGGTATTAATCTGAAACATAATTTGTAGCATTTCTTTATCAAACTTTAAGTGTTTACAGTAAGCGTTTCAATTTACTGAATGCATGTCTATGTGACTATCTCAAATTCTAAACCCATCGCAGACCTTTTCTTCATGACTCACTTAGTCTTAAGGGAAAATTAATTGGCAAACTTCATCCCATGCGTCATGTTTAAAGTTTGTATTTTCTAAATAATATGTCACAAATCCGATCTCAAGAGGTAAATATATCAAAAGTTATTGCATTTCATAGTTTCAATAATATGATTTCCATGTAAAGTTTGAACGCCTGCTATATTCCGGCTCGTTCATCCATTTGAGGTAGATTTTGCAGTATTAAAATCTACTAATGCCTTTTTATGTACAAATCAACCTATCCTTACATTAAAAATTTTCTACTAACTCCTAGTGTGCCGAACTCAGTGGCCTTGAACACTAAGTAAAAGCGTTATAACGTCCAGTAATAACAAAGGTGTGGTCCTTTACAGGTAAAAATTACAAAAAAGTGAAAAATGTGAGAAAATTGGTGTCACAAAACATGGACCGAATAAAGGTAGAAATATTCATGATACGTGTTTTTATAATATACACTATTTTAGCTTCCAACAGAATTAACAGTGGTGTTTTTACATAAATAAATAATAACAATATTAAGTTGTCTGCAAACTTCTCCGCACCCCTCGTATATAGTACTGTGGATTAAAATAGAATAAAAAATAAAAAAAGTAATTTTTTTAAAATAAAACTCAAACAATTATACAGGTATTCAAATTATTGTTATTTTTTTATTTAATGAATAATATATTAAAACATAGCCTACGTTAAAAATATCTGATGTTAGTTCTAAGTCAGGTTGAAATCATTCAAAATAAACTCTATTTATATAGTAACAAAATTTTTACCAAGCATCACATGTTAAATATAAATTTAAAATATGCTTTTTTATCATTGCTACCACGTAAAATATTAGTCTGCTTATAAAAAGAGAGAAAATACTTTGTAAATCAGCAGTGTTAGTCTTCGATTGGTCTAAATAAGGTTATTTATTTTATTTACGGATTTATATGGCATTTCACAACAAATCAAAATTTTTTCCTATCATCTAGGGACCAAAAGAAAACCATTGACCCAAAATGACCACTATCTGTTTAGTAGTTTTCTCTCTAGACGCTTAATTGCACTCTTTTGTTACATTCGATATGACTGGATAAACATTTGCAAAAATAGTGTTTTTCTACATCTAGAGACTTAAAATTATATTTTTCCATTATTGAGGTTTTAAATTGTATGGAATTAACTGCAGTGAAATACGAATACCCCTTTTAGAACATATTTTTTCATAAAACTAGTCTTTAAAGGAAAAAATTACAAAAAAGTAAAAAAAATGTGAGAAAAAGTTGAATTTTTTTTATTTTAGACCATGATGTCACAAAACCTGGACCGAATGAAGGTAGAAATATTCATAATATGTGTTTTATAAGATAAACTACTTTCAACGTTATTGTCAAAGTTATTCATATCTACATTGTGCACGATGAGCGAAACAGCCGTTGACTTGCGGCGGCCAGCGCGACCCCAGCGCCGGCCCGCAACCGGCACCGCTCTCGCTTTGGACGGCCGTTACAAGATTTTTGTGGCCCTAGATACCATATTATGTATATCAATGTACTTGTTATTAAATTTCCTATAACTTTTGTCCCAAGCACTTTTACGGATTCCTTCGTATTTTCATCTTAGACCTAAAGAAATCAAAATAATACTTTAAAATTTTAATAAATTTGAGTTTGACTGTAAATAACTGACTAATGAGTGACCTTAGCTAAAAATGTATGATGACACTTTCTGTAGATAATTTAATAAGGAATACAACCAAAAAAGATTTAGGACGCTAGTCCTTTTGGTAACGATTCTACAAGGGGTTTTATAAACTCATGCAAAAAGGGGACCAGGGGGCTTTAAGGGGGGGCTGTGCAAAATGCCACCAGGGGATTTTTGGGGACTTTTGGGGTTTTGACCCCTTAGGTGGGTACTATCGAATGGTACAGGTTTCAGACTGTTACAAATTTGTTCCGACGTTGGCCCGTTTTTGACCTTCATTGACTGGGCTAAAATAGCTTTTTAAAATATTACATGGAATTAATTTATCTTCCGCAAAAAAATTTAAAAAGTAATAGTTAAAGCACGTCAACAACAGAAACAAATGTAATAAAAACATATTGTTAAACTTATTTAATACTCTGAAGACTCTACTTTTCTTTTTATTCATACAAGCAATATGAATCCAATATCTTTAGGGACGAGAGAGAAAACAAATATCAACGAACTGCTTTACTGGAGTGGACAATTTATCGACTGTATTGGCCAAAACTTCTTCTGCTCTAGTGACGCTTTTTATTAAGAACCCTTTACAGATATGATGGTCTTTATTATAACATCACTTTACTTATATAACAAACAAGTTTTATCTAAATTAAATACGTATTAAACGTAATTTTCAAAACCATGTTCCAATTTTGAATTGCATTGATTAAATATAACATACTCAATACTTTTAAAGTAAGAGCTGATTGAAAAACATAAGTGAAAAAACCATCAAAAAATATATGAACACGTTCGAGGCGGTGACGTTTTTGCTCGAACCTCCTCGCCATCCTAGAAGTAATAATTTCGTCACCCCGCCGTAGCAGCAGCACTGCCCATTGAAAACCCACGTGGTCCCGAAATACATTATACTATTGAGCAGTGCTGTGAAAAGTATCAGATTTCTAGCTCAGATCCTGGCTTAAAAATAAATCACGTTGTAAAGCATTGCAGCTTGGGAGCGATCGCACCCATCAGGATGGGATTGGGGTTCCGCGTGGGAGCGATTGCTCCCATGCCGCCGCGAACAGCGTATTAACCATGAAGACGTTCCTGAACACTATAAAAGAGCCGGAGTAAAATTTATCGAGATCTTTTATGGTATACACAGAGTAAATAACCGTTTAATAGGTAAATGAGTTCTATCGATCGTTCTAATTTCACTTGTAACTGGGGATTCTACTTATGTTGTGAATGTGTGTGTTTTTCAGCACTGTAAAACTAGATGATAAAACATCGATTGCAGTTCCACTGACGTGGAGTAGGGCCTGCATAAAAATTACCGTATTTCGCAATCAAACAAATACATTTAATGAAAAATATATTAATTTAGGATAGCGTACATATTAAAATAATTCTATAGTGTTATTATATTGTCATGTTATAGTTTCAGTGATAAAAAATCTTATTAAATTAGTATTTTATGTTTGTGTTTATACTAGTAAAATTTTCTCTTTCGATAGAGACCGGTTCAAACCCCGGTCCTGTCACTATGTAACATCTGACTGTGGTTAGATAGCAACGAATAAGTTTTTGTAAAGTGAAAAACTTTGTCATGAATAAGTTTAATTATGTGCAAGATACTGTGATCAAAATTGCAGAGACTTGGTATATCGTTAAAAGTGATTTAGAAATCCAAAAATTAAATCTAATGTGCTTTTAATACGTTACAGTTGGATTGGGAATACCGTGTTTATACTATTATATTGTCTGTTGTTTACAAACTAAATATATAAAAATAATTAAGAATAATATTATATTTGACATAATTCTGTAATAATCAGGTTCAAGTTAGTAATAGGGATGAAAATACATCGATAAACGATTCTGGACTAACCTCTGTGATTTGTAGTGAAACGTCAACTGTGAGTCTATCACACATATTTTGTTATGAAATTTAAAATAACTTTATACTTTATTAATGGTATTATTTATATAACAGAAAGCCATTTCTTAGAATGATAAAACTAATGTGTCTTGTCCATGAAGAATAACTATTATTTATAATGGTCTAAATAGAAGAAATCAAGAAAGAATCCTCAATATTGAGCATAATTTAAAATAGTTAATAATATATATTTTAATAATAATCAAGTTAGAATTAACATGGTCATGAAAAGGAAAACATAAAAAGAGCTCACAAGAGAAGGTAGTTTATTAGTAATGTATCTTAACACAAAAGGATTTCTAACCAAACCAGAAATTAATCTCTCAACCCTGAAGTTTTAATTTACAGAAACACTTTTTAGAGTGGTAATCAAACACTGAGCTGGAATTTAATCAGATTCATTTACTTAACATACATATTCATTTCTAGTTAAACTCTTTGTTTGCAAGTCAAACGATATTTTGAATGATACCCTGGAACCCTAGAATTTCTATCAAGGTATCCAACAACATTATTAAAGTTTTTGTATCCAGTTTCCACTTTTCATTGTTCTATTACTTAATTGTGATATCCAACAGCAGGCCGATGTTACATAATACTGTAACTATACAGTTCCCAACCGTCACAAGTATTATGACGTTACACAAAAAGAAACAAAATAAACATATTTATTGTTAATCTTTTTATAGAAGTGACTTGTGGTGACAATCCTATACTCTATTACGAGTAAGGTATATTTGTATGCATTTATGTATGTATGTTTGCCCACGGATCTAAAATACGGCTCAGACCATTTTCTTCAATTTTTGAAAATAGATTGATTCTTTTATGAAAGTAATATGAATTTATATTTCTATGTCAGGAAAAATCTTATTTCTTTATAATTTTTTATTAAAATTAAAATCAACACTGGTCTTATAAAGTTAAAAAAAAAATGAAAACAGTTAATTTAACCGTAAAGTGCATACCACGTTTTTTAGTATAAACATGTGGTTTTGCTTGGCAGCCAGTTGCTAAATTATTATATGGTACTACTGTATGATAAAAATAATTTTGCATTTATAAAATCGTACTTCATATTGCTGATGAATGTTTGGATAAATAAAAGCTATGTAAAAGTATAAAACACTTTCTCAATTTGTAGAATTGCATTTGAATAAAAAAAGGTTTAATAAGAATTATGAAAACAGCAGTTAACTAAATAATTAGCATTCCCGTGTTACAGATTTAATATGTTTTCAACAAATATGCACCAAAGAACAGCACCCGTTATAATACATTGAAAGAGTCCGAAAGGCGCGTGATCGAAGCGAACGAGCTAACCTTGAAAAGGAAATAAGCCCTTTTAAGAGATTCTTGATGAAAAACGCCACTCGAGCGGAAGAAGTTTTGCCCAAAACACTCGATATATTGTCCACTCCAGTATAGCGGTTTGGTGATATTTGTTTTCTCTGGTGTATAAAGGATATTGACTCATATTACTTGTCCTAGTTAACGAGGAAAGTGAAACTTTTAAGAAACTTTAAGAGGACTAATATTGGTTTAAGAAGTGTTTAGTTTACTCTTTTGTTAACTTATCAGACAATTTTTCAATATACAGTAAAACTAACAAAAAACACTAAATGCTATTTTTATTGATGAATTTACAGATAATGGGCTGAACAAAAGGTTAAAACTGGGTAAAAATTAATAATATTTACTGTTAATCACTTTTCAACAAGTTTTTAATTTTTCTTAAAGCAGTAAAAACAGCGGTTACCGTTTTCATCATTCACCATATGTACAACTCTTTAATACATTTTTGAATGCTCTTTGTAAAATCAATACTCTTTTATCTTAGGCAAATTCATCCGCATACTTTTTGTCAGAGCACTATCAATCTAACAAAAATTTAATATTTAACAAAATTTAGATAATTTTAATTTATATTTAATGTATGTTTTAATAAGATTTTGACGTTTTTAATGAAGTCTCTATTATGCCTAACTATTATCGTGAATATCAACTCTTAAAGAGTGGGCCTATGCTGTGTTTATAATTATTGGCAAGCAGTTATGGAGAAAAACATACAGTTTTTCTTAATTATAATACAGTCTTAATTATAACAGTCTTCTTAATTACAATCCGGTCATTATTGTTATTGTTATGAGTATTTAGATTAATCATAATTTATTTGTTGTTACTTATCTGTTACCATCGTTATTAAGTTATTGTTATCATCTTGTAGAACTAAAATGCTCTTTATCACATAGTATTTATTGTGAAATGGTGTAAATCCGTTGGGAAATAAATAAATAAATAAAAACAAGCGACTCTTTGGTGCACAACCATCTAGAACGTCATGAACTGATTGAACATTTATTTGGATATTTCACGTGGGAAAATACCTAAAGCTTAGTTTGAGTTGGAAATCGTAACGCATACTGTTGTTTTATTTGTTCTATATCAATAGCCTACGTTATTTTTAAAAAAAGATAAACTACTTTTCAACTTATTCTAGATAATATATAACAAAATTTATTGATTTTGTTAGTTAAGTTTCAAAAACCTTAAGAAATTATTGAAATATTAAAAATACATCTTGGACATCAGTTAGTAAAATTGTAAAATACATTTAATATTTTAATAGAGGACATTTTTATAGATTTTAATACAATTTTAATTTATTATGGGTTACCTGAAAAACCCATATCAAAACTTAGTGAAGTGATGTGCAAGTAAGTGTATCACTATATCACTATCTTTGGGACAGGGACCTTACATAGTGGGTATTTTAACCTGAAAATGAATGAGAGATGAGTATAGGATGATTGTGCAGCGATCTTGTATTCTTGTTACTGACTAAGGCTGACATTTTCCTGAGGTAGGTCCTTTAATTAATAGCCCAACAGTCTAGGGAATTTACAGTTTAACGTGGGATCCGAACCACAATTTCGAACTCATATATACGAATTTGTCCAAATATGATTATGGTCTTTATGGGTATACTAGTATTCACTAGTGCGGACGTTAATCCCCACCATGGAATATCGCATGCACAAGCCATCGCGTATAACTATCCACAATTCGTCACCTCCAAGTAGTTGGATTACAGGACGACGCCCCCGTCCCAGTCAAACTTCTAAAAATTGTATGTAAAACTTCTATAGTAGATGATTATCAAATCATATAAAAATCTTCTTAGTTATATATTTTCAAATATGAATGGAAGGGAGTTAGGAAAATCTTTATTGAACGCTACACAATTCTAAAGAACGCTCAATCTTTATATGTAAATATTAAATAAACATAATTTATTACTTTAGTACTTCAAAAAAATATTTATAAAAACTTTCGTTAAAAATATGTATATTTATAAAACATTTTCACTGTGCAAAAATATTGAAAGATATTGCTTTAGAAAAATGTAACTATAATATTTTCTACTGGAAACTTTTAACTGAACTAGAGCATTGTTTTGTACATTGCAAGGAAATTAACGTTCTCTCATTTCCTGGCTAGTGCCTTAAGGCGACGAGAAGCTTTTGCCCAGTTCTCTTTAGATTTTAATTTTCTTCGCTCAACGTAATTTCTTTTCTTGTTATGACTACTAATGATGATGAAATTTATGTTTAAATAAATGTTTGGGTTGAAGCTTTATACTAAATCAAAATTAAAAAATAAAAATTTTAAAACTTAAATCTTTATTATATTTTTATTTGTTTCCGTACTTCATTATTTTTTTATTAAGTTCTTTAGATGTAATATTTTCTTTCATTAATGGAAATTTAGCGTTTATAATATAATTCATTAATTACATTTATTAATAAAAAAAAATTGGTAAGATATGATTGTTAAATATTAAAGCTATTATGCTGCAAGAAAACCAATTTGGTATTAAGATACATTCGAAGTATGTATTCAACAGGTTTTCATAAAATAAGACAAAATTTTCAAAAGCCTTTAAGACATTACGGTAGATAATTTTCCATTATTTTCTTTAAAAAACATTTTTTAAGTAATAACAAAATTAATTCATTTAATATTTAATGCATTTAAAGCACAACAAATTCCGTTCTTTAAAAATATCACTCGTCCACTTCAAAGTAAGTGAAATATAATATATTTGTTCTCAAGGTTAATTAACTTATGCTTTACGTTAACAACTAATTGTGGTTTTAAATGTACATTTTGATATGGATATTTTACATTCACATGGGGATAGACTTTTACATTTTAGATAAATACATATACATTTGGATATTTTATTTAATAACTATTTTATCATATAAATGTAAATGACTTTACTTGTTAGTTTTTATGGTCTATTTAACAATTTGTTGTAACTCGTATACATGGGATATAACAGTGGCGATGCATTTTCCAGACTACTATTTTATGGGTGGCAGTAAATAAAAGCTCGGGATAGTCTGCATAGTAAAAAACAAATTATCGTATAACACTTACAAAGTCAGTGAAAATACATATACCGTCTTAATAATGTTTTAATATTGCTAACTTCAAATGTGAATAGGCTATTTTTATTTGTGTTTATATTGATAATGTTTTAGTCAATTTCTGAAACTTTTCAACATTAGCAAATGGCAGCTTCGGACAGCCATCATTATTGGTTACCCTGTTCACAATGTACTTTACACCCGTTTTGGACAACACACACTAAGTATAATATAGTACGAATGGGTTTGGATTTTCTCTATAGCTAAGTAGGTTTTAAATGGTAAATATCATTATGTGTTACTACTATGTTGATTTAATTTGTCTAAAGCTTGGAATTTTTATAAGGATAAATTGTTTTAAATAAATAAATAGATTTAGACATCATTACTTTTATGAATATAAAAAGTAATAGACATTAAAGTATGATTTTAGAAAATAGTTTCAATATAATATATAAATAAAAATAAAATATTATTTGCATGGTTTAAACAGGGCCATCAAAATAAACAACACAAAATGGTTTAAGAGAAATTTAATTTGTTAGTAAATGTTTTTAAAACACAGAGACTCTGTTGTTAGGGTAATAATCAAGTACAGAGGGTCCAATTCACATTTAATCAGATTCTTTCTGCTCAAGCTCATGCATATTCATGTGTTCCATGCGTCCACGTTGTTTGCATGTTTAACTGCTCTGGACCTTATACATATCTATATTAACATATTTATTTGTTATTAAAAATATGTTAGTATTTTGTTCCGTTTATTACGTTTAACAATAACTTATGAATGTAAATGTACAATACCTTTTCGTTTACATCCATGTTTTCTTAGGATTGTATCAATGAATTACATAACATGCAAAAATTAAAGTAGCATATTCTCTTCTGTTACTATCCATTAAGTCTGATATAAAAAAATATTTTTTAGTTACAGATACCAGCAATTATTTTTAGGTTGAATGATGAGACCCTAAGAAATACCACACATTTACTATGAAATATTGATCTGTGATCAATCTTCCACACATATTTCAGGTATTTAAGTTAATCAAAAATTTTCAACAGAGTTATAGAATTCAAACACATTAGCAATAATAGATGATTGTGCACCAGTGTGGCTTGATTAGGTTTAGGTTTGCATAGATAATTCAATAATGTCCAGTTATATTGGTTCACTCATTTTAAAAATAAAACACCATTACAATCTCGTACTTTACAAGGTATACAGGAAAATCATGCACACAATGAGGCTGGTGGTTACAGAGCAATACTGAGAATGAACAGTTGAACGTGATAGAACCTAACCTTAACAAGCCATGTTTTAAATTGGTTATGCCTATAATCAACAAAAACCTATTTTTTAATAACATTATAGTAAAACTAGTAATTTAATTATCTTCTCACCCCACTATAATTAAAACAGATGAAACGTCATCGAGAAAAATAGCTAATTCTAGGCACATTAATATATAATACTATACTTGTGGGCTTTCTTCAATTAATATAAAAAATGTAACATCGTTTAATAATTTCTTTCGTTTTAGTAGGCCTTTATTTTTTTACTTTATTAGTAGTAAATATATTTATTGTTTCCGGCATGCAGCATTATACATTTGAACTGAATTGAAATACCAATATCAGAGATGATTCACCATTAACATTTTCTGCAAATTGTGACCTTAGTTTTGATGCATAATGAATGAAATTGTGTAATAAGTAAATTTCAATTATGAAAAACGAAAGATGATTCTCCTGAAGTACTATAATATCTGTCCTTAAATTGGGAAGTTTTTTAATTGACCAAGAAAATTATTCTAGTCTATATTTTACTTAAATCGTAAAATAGTTTTGTGAACGCTATGGAAAATGTTATGGTAAAACGATAACTCATCAGTTATACCAAGCTGGAAGAAAGACCTCCAAAAACTGTTATTGCACACTTGAATATCGAAATACCTTTTTACATTATAAATACAGAGTAACATATGAGCTAATGATACAAAATTTACAGCTCATTTTAAAGATATATTTTTACGATAGCCTATTGACGGTCAACTATTTATTAAATATAACTTTAAAAAATACCATAAACAGTTTTAAATTAATAAAATAAATTCTAAATAAAATAGCAATAGATACTCCAGTCACCAAATTAAAAAAATACAATTTACAAGAAGTATGACAAAGAAAAAACTCTTTATAGACGGATGAATAAAATTCTCAAATAACATCCTGCAACAATATAGTATAATATTCACAATATAGACTAATGTTTTTATAAACTAGTGAAAGTGTTGAGATAGCTACACGAAGTACCATAAAAATGGTATAAGATCGAATAAAATATTGCTTATGACGTTAACAAATTAAAATTTTCTTTTATAATAACACGTACGAATCTTAATTTAAATATGTCCAAAAACTAGTAACAGAGTGTATGTTGTAAGTGTGAGCATAGAGACAAGTGTTTGACAGAGACTTCAACCTTGTTATGCTTAAGTTGGTCTTTGACTCGCTGTAATAGTGTTTACCTGAACCAGGCGGTGCGACGCCGCGTCAAATATATAACGTTGATATTCTCGTCACGGATCATAAAATGATTAACCAGAGAAAAATGTTAATATAAAAACCAAATTAATCATAGCTTAACAGTGCATTTAGATTGTGCTTGATTTACAGTACTTCTACATTTCCTTGTAGCTAAAGAAAGATTTCAAAATGAGAATTATAATACGAAAAGTTAATCCAAAACACAATTAAAAGTTAAAATTATGTTAAACCTTTGTAAAAATATTACTATCTTTTTTACTTAAATTCTTTGAAACAATACAAAGTCTGAAGTTTTATAACGTGCACCATTCTTGCGGGTTTTTTTTTAAAGATTCCGTAAACAAAAACAAAAATCTTATTAGTAAGTTACTTTATATGCAATGATAATTAATAGTTTCAAATTAATAAGTTAATAGGTTTACTCTCTGAACATATTATTTAGAATAAAGCAAACCCAAACCTATATGGCTATATGAATGGCTGGGTAGCTGAGTGGTTAAAGAGCTCGCCTTTGAATCTGAAGGTCGCCGGTTCGATCCTGAGAAAAGTTAGTGCTTTTTGATGGTTTGATACTGGACCCAGCTGCCTTTGGTCATTGGGCTATTAATTAATGATCCTGACAAATGAAACAGCTGATATTTGTCAGTAACAAAGCTACACCTCATCTGATCCATTACAATCATCACACTCACCCCTTCAGTCATACTCACCTTAAAATACGCACCACAGAGTGCGTCGGTGTTTCAAATAAAGTATCTAAAGTATCTAAAGTATCTAAAAGTATAAATACAGTGTGTAAATTAAGTATGGAAACAAATCTGTATTTTTTAAACCAAAATAGATAGAAATATTTGGTTTGTGGCATTGACTGTAAACCAAGGATCCGAAATTTTTTGCAGCAGAAAAAATGTTTCATCTCCTCAGGGGGGGTAGGGGTAGGGGGTAACTTATTTTTTTTAAATAGCAACCCCTATTGAGTGACCACTCATTTTGAAGGGTTTGTCAAAAGAAATGCAATGCCGTAAACCCGAGGTCGGTATCTTACGCCTAACCAGAATGGCGGCCATTTTAAATTTCGAGATGGGCAAACGAAATCCAGTGTGGATACCCATTTACCTTTTAAATGGGTTACATTGGGTATGCCGAACTCCAGTTACCATTATTAGATTGAAAAGTGGATGTTTATATCGTATCTATTTTTCAATCTAATAATGGTATCTGGAGTTCGGCATACCCAATGGATCAGATGAGGTGTATCTTTGTTACTGACAAATATCAGCTGTTTCATTTGTCAGGATCATTAATTCATAGCCCAATGACCAAAGGCAGCTGGGTCCAGTATCAAACCATCAAAAAGCACTAACTTTTCTCAGGATCGAACCGGCGACCTTCAGATTCAAAAGGGAGCTCTTTAACCACTCAGCTACCCAGCCATTCATATAGCCCCATATAGGTTTGGGTTTGCTTTATTCTAAATAATATGTTCAGAGAGTAAACCTTTTAATTAATTTGAAACTAGGCACAATATTCAACTTAAATAAAGCAGAAATAAATACTAAATTTGGCATTTTTAACATTAAACAATGGCGAAATCCATTTTCGATTTTATCTTAAAGAATAGTTCAAAGATTAGACATATCCATTCAATATTTTATAAAACATGAAAATCAGACTAAAAAAAATACAAGAATCGTAAGCCTTTAAAGTTTATTGGTACATCTTTATAAAACATACATTTTTTTCTTTATTAGAGGTAGTACTAACTTTACTTGATACAATATTATTGTAAGTAGAAAAATGTAACTATGACATATCATTGCATATAAAGTAACTTACTAATAAGATTTTTGTTTTTGTTTACGGAATCTTTAAAAAAAACCCGCAAGAATGGTGCACGTTATAAAACTTCAGACTTTGTATTGTTTCAAAGAATTTAAGTAAAAAAGATAGTAATATTTTTACAAAGGTTTAACATAATTTTAACTTTTAATTGTGTTTTGGATTAACTTTTCGTATTATAATTCTCATTTTGAAATCTTTCTTTAGCTACAAGGAAATGTAGAAGTACTGTAAATCAAGTACAATCTAAATGCACTGTTAAGTTATGGTTAATTTGGTTTTTATATTAACATTTTTCTCTGGTTAATCATTTTATGATCCGTGACGAGAATATCAACGTTATATATTTGACGCGGCGTCGCACCGCCTGGTTCAGGTATAAGTAAAAATGCGGTAAAATTAGTTTGACGTTATTGTTTTTTATCAAAATAAAAAAAGATCCAGAAATCTCATTATCAAGAAAAACTCAAACAATTTAACGCATTTTATACGTTTAAATAGTTTATTTTTTTATTATTATTTTTTTTTATATTAAGTTGTTTAAGTTTGATTATTAAAATGCTAGAAACATTTTGAAGGAAATTTAAAACACAATGTCTTTGAGTTTGAATTTCTAGAATAAAAAAGTTTAATTGGGGTTTTACTTTTTATTTTTTTCTTCTTTTGAGTAAGGCCAGGTTAGTGTTTCATGGAGACGTTATCAAGATAGATGGCTTCACCAGGTTGGTAAGTCCAATGCATACGAAATGATCCGAACAAAGGGAGGAGCTATTGTTTTCACAGGGTATGAACCTAATAGGATTTGCATCTTACGTTTACTCTCAAACAAAGTCAATGTAATTTAAAGCTAAAACGACACAAGCCGTCTTAGGCCTTACATTTGTTTGGAAGGATTGTCATTTTCAATGGCATCCGAGTATCTATAAACTCATTCAATGAGAATTGGTCCACTAAATTTAGAGCTAAAATTTATATATCTTAAATAAACAATCTTGTTAGGGACAAATCAGTTAGCCATTGTTTAACAGACTTCGTTTTAATCGAGAAAGATCTTTCTAAAATATTCTACAGATTTTATCATAGAACTAACTGTTTGGCTACGATAGCTTTATATGAGAAAATTATTTCTTTTAAGATGTCTAAATTATAAAAGACCCGTTTGGCAGTTGAGGAAGGGATTGGGCTTAAACCTTTATACTTTTAAAGATATATTGAACACCAATTAATACTGGACAATCGCGAACACCAAAAAAAGACAATCGCTAAAAATGCTCATGTGTCTTTCTTAAGAGTAATAGAGGAAGAAACGGATATACATTAAGGAATCAAAATTAAAAATTAATTTATGTTCTTTCTTAACATAACAAACACACTTAAAACAACTTAAGTTGTTTAAGAAAACAACTTAACAATATTGTAATTGTAATTATATTATTGTAATTGTTTATTTTTTAAAAATTCACTTTGTTTTGACCATCAACAATTTCAAATTCAATTACAAGTGAAAGGAACTGCCATGGGGACTCGCATGGCCCCTTCTTTTGCAAACCTTTTTATGGGGTATATTGAAGACCTTTTCTTAAATTCGAAGTACTTACAATGTAAAGTTTGGTTAAGGTTTATTGATGACATTTTTAAGGTGTGGGAACATAGAATAACCTCTATAAACTAATTACTGGAAGATTTAAACCATTTTTCTCAAATATTTTGTTTACTTTGAACATTTAAAAAAAGAACATTTTATGTTGGTATTTATATCAACACAACTGGTATTTGTTCAAGGTGGTTCTCTAAAATCCTTATAAAGAATACGAACACAATGGATTACCTACTCAAGTTGTCATCCTGTTTAAATCAAAACGTCCATACCCAAAAGTTTATCAATTAGAGCAAAAAAAAAAAAAAAAAAAAAAAAAATGTGTTCTGAAAACCTTTATTATCGTAACTATCTTGACAAATAAAGTAATTCCCTTAATAGGAGACAGTATACTCAAAACATGATTAATAACCAAATCAATAGTTAAAAAATACAGCATCAAAATCCTTCCCTAACGATCCTAAATTTGTCTCTCAGTATTTTACTGGGTTATATATAACAAACAATATTTTAAGAGTGGCTCACAGCATCTTCTTGATTACCCCTTTAACACACCATTTGTTTGCAAAAGCCTCTTGACTGATCTTTAAAAAAGCTCCTAATAAAAAATATAAAAAAAATATATCCTTTCAAAGCCTAAATTTCCTCCATCTCCTAACCCTTGTCCCAGTCTTTCTGGCTCTTACCCTTGAAAAAAATCCCGCTGTGCCACTTGTTATTCTATTGTTACTTCTAAAACTTTTACCAGCATTCAAACGAGTAAATCCTACAAAATTCAAGGAAACGTCAATTGTGATTCCACCAATGTAATAAATCAACTTACGTGTAACAATTGTTCTAAAGATTATTGGTAAAACCACGACAGTTCTAAGAGTTCGATAGAATGACCATAGGCATAACGTAAATCAACCATATATTCAGAGGTCTGCGGCCATTCATGGCAGAGAACACTCTAAAAATTCTCAACATTGTTTCCTATCAAAAGGAATTGGCAAATGTGGTGGTAACGTACAAGATAGAAAGATTAGAGAACTTGAACAACCCCATCAACTTATCCAAAAATCAAAAACTCCATTTGGACTAAATTAAGATAAATGTTCAAAGTTATATTTCAAATGTATTTTTAAAATTTTAATTTCACACAACTGAACCACATATATGTAATTGCTTATAACTTATTCAAAAACTTCCAAATTGATTAAATAAACTCATTATATTAGTTTAGTTTTGTTTAGTTTTGTTTGCTCATGATGAAGGCTAATGCCGAAAATTTGAACTTAATAACTAAAATAAATGTAAAAAAGTTTTGTTTTCTATCATATATAAAACAAAAAGTTAGGGCAAGAGTGTAAAAAAATTATGTCAATTTTATCTATCGAATTTCATCAATCTTAATTTTTTATAGTATGTTCCACAAAAATATTGTATATAATGTATATATAATTATATATATAATTTTCTTTATATAGTCATAAAAAGTTATAAATGTGTAGAATTTAGGGTGTCTAGGTAGTGTAATTAAAGTGAGGTTGTATAAAAAAAATCAAAATCTCAGTATTACAATAATGACCTGGTATGGATGAAGGAGTAGTGTTGTTTAGTCAGTCAATTATTTTTAAAGTTATAAGTATGTTTGAATTAATTAGCACAAGAAAAATCTAGAAGTTATTATTTTTGTTATTAAATTTAGGAAGCACATAAAAAAGCATCTTTATTTGTATAAGTAAACAAATGCTAGGATGAAAATCAAAACATATTTTAGACATTCGAAATGAAAAACGCTACTAGAGCAGAAGAAGTTTTGGAAAATACAGTCGATATATTGTCCACTAAAATTAAGCAGTTTGTTGATATTTGTTTGCTTTATCGTCTTCAAAGATATTGGATTCATATTACTTGTCGGAATGAGAAAAGGAAAGTAAAACTTTTCAAATGCTCAAGGGAGTCTAATATTGGTTTTATAAGTCTGTATCATGTTACTTTATTTTTCGAAGTTGAAATTTAATAAATTATTGAATATTCTCAGCCTGTATCGAAGTAACAGTGAGGTGAAGTGCAAATGTGAGTAAAAACTAAGTAAAAATCTATTATTCCACGTGAAATATGGCTAATATTGTATTTTTAATAGAACATATTAACAAAATATGTATGTTAAATGCTAAATTGTAACAAGGAAAACCCATGATGTAGTAGCTAATAATCATGTACTTTATTTTTTGTACAGAGTTTCAATGAAATTATACATCAAAATAGAATTACTTGTCACAATTAAAATGAACAGTTTAAGGAAGCTGTGTATTTGTTTAATAACACAGAAAATTGTAATAAAACAATAAAAATTTCTAAAAAGTTTTCAACTGATTTTTTTTAGTTAACGTTAACCTTATACATGTAAACTGGTGGATTTTAACTGAACTAACGCTTTGTTTTGTATATTGCAAGGCAATCAACGTTCTTTCATTTCCTGGCTAGTCCCCTCAGGCGACGAGAAGCTTTGCAAAGTTCTCTTTAGATTTTAATTCTCTCTCACACAAAACACAAGTTTTTATGGGTACACATGATGAAGCATTTTACATACGGTATTCTTAATGAGACTTTAATTTGTAATGGATATGACAATTAAGGAACTTTTAAATATTTTATATCTCTTAAAACATTAAACTTAGTTATTTATTCATTTTTTTAATAGGTAAGAATTTTATTTTTGCCTTAAGTTTCCTAGAATTTGTCATGTGATTGGCTCGTTGATATATTGAAAGATTTTCCAAACTTTCCGTTGTGTGTATGCTTCCATTTAATGATTATATCCACAGAGAATTCCTACAATTCATTTTATTACTAATAAGATTCTTTAAAACTCTGTTTCATTATTTGCAAGAAAAATATAACTCTTACCAATGAGTAAAACTTGTTTTCTTAGTTAAAATTAGGAAGTAGAGTGAACCCCTAATTGTTTATTATTTTAGTAGGATACATTACCTAAAAGATTGCAAGATTTTACTTATGGTAAAAGGAATAACTGTCTAGTTAAAAATCCATTTAAAATAAATTTGCAATGAATATTAAAAATACATTTATACTTATAGATACTCAATATCAATCATTTATATTTCGAGACCTAGGTAGATTTGATACTCTAAATATACTTTTTGCCTGATTGTCGGGTTATTTATCCACCCTCACGATGTTGACGACGCACCCACTCCATAATCCACACTGTTATTCATTAAAAAGCCAATTATTGAACCAAAATTTAAATTTTGGCTCTATTTTCATTTCATTTTGTCTGAAAATTTATAGTACCTCATGGGGTTGTAGGGTTTATTCCTCCCGCTGGAAGTAGGTCTGCAGTAAAGCACATCAATGGACCGTGGTTTTCGTAGATAAGCTTTAACGGCATCACAAATCTAGGAGACCACCCACAACTGCTGCTCGCCTTGCTGGTTTTATACGAGTCGATTTTACTATTTTTTTGTCAATGAAAAATATTGTTTATTTTGTATGTGTAGTACTTAATAATGATGGTATACTTTAAAGATGAAAATAATGATATTGTCAATTTTGTCACTATCTGTAGGGGTAACTTTATGAACCTGGAATCTCCAAAGTAAAGATGGTACTTTTTCATCATAAACTACTATTTTTAGAGATAGAGTATATGCGATTTACAAAGAGTGTGTGTAGTTTCACACTTATTGTCAAATAGTATGTACAAACAATTTGACAAGCAACTTAAAATTTAAATGTAAGTTGGTTGTATTGAGTGGAGAAACTCTTCTTTCACTTGCTAAGAGCATAACATTCCCAAAGTTTTTTAGATGAATTTACGTAATGAGGAAAGGACAAATGTATTTTCATGTGTAAAATCTAACCACCATTCGGTGATATTAAACCTTCCGGTCAGCTGATAATTACATAATTTGTTAGATCACCAATGTCCAGGATATGATGTAGCCGAACAATCAGAGATAGTAGGATAGGCAATTCACGCCTCAATCAATCACCAGTACAACAATATACATTGGCGTCGTTCAGGATTGACATAGGCTGATTACGGATTCAGGCATACATAACCAAGACTTTGCTATAACGTTTGGGGTGAATTCATGAATGCTCAAGTAATGAATACTCTTCAGATACTTAAAGCCTCAAATTTCTTTCCCAAATTTTTACCTTAATTGTAGTACATTACGTCCTTAAAATAATCTAATTTTCTCATGATATTAATTTTCTCATGCGATTAATAACCAAATCAATAGTTAAAAAATACAGCATCAAAATCCTTCCCTAACGATCCTAAATTTGTCTCTCAGTATTTTACTGGGTTATATATAACAAACAATATTTTAAGAGTGGCTCACAGCATCTTCTTGATTACCCCTTTAACACACCATTTGTTTGCAAAAGCCTCTTGACTGATCTTTAAAAAAGCTCCTAATAAAAAATATAAAAAAAATATATCCTTTCAAAGCCTAAATTTCCTCCATCTCCTAACCCTTGTCCCAGTCTTTCTGGCTCTTACCCTTGAAAAAAATCCCGCTGTGCCACTTGTTATTCTATTGTTACTTCTAAAACTTTTACCAGCATTCAAACGAGTAAATCCTACAAAATTCAAGGAAACGTCAATTGTGATTCCACCAATGTAATAAATCAACTTACGTGTAACAATTGTTCTAAAGATTATTGGTAAAACCACGACAGTTCTAAGAGTTCGATAGAATGACCATAGGCATAACGTAAATCAACCATATATTCAGAGGTCTGCGGCCATTCATGGCAGAGAACACTCTAAAAATTCTCAACATTGTTTCCTATCAAAAGGAATTGGCAAATGTGGTGGTAACGTACAAGATAGAAAGATTAGAGAACTTGAACAACCCCATCAACTTATCCAAAAATCAAAAACTCCATTTGGACTAAATTAAGATAAATGTTCAAAGTTATATTTCAAATGTATTTTTAAAATTTTAATTTCACACAACTGAACCACATATATGTAATTGCTTATAACTTATTCAAAAACTTCCAAATTGATTAAATAAACTCATTATATTAGTTTAGTTTTGTTTAGTTTTGTTTGCTCATGATGAAGGCTAATGCCGAAAATTTGAACTTAATAACTAAAATAAATGTAAAAAAGTTTTGTTTTCTATCATATATAAAACAAAAAGTTAGGGCAAGAGTGTAAAAAAATTATGTCAATTTTATCTATCGAATTTCATCAATCTTAATTTTTTATAGTATGTTCCACAAAAATATTGTATATAATGTATATATAATTATATATATATAATTTTCTTTATATAGTCATAAAAAGTTATAAATGTGTAGAATTTAGGGTGTCTAGGTAGTGTAATTAAAGTGAGGTTGTATAAAAAAAATCAAAATCTCAGTATTACAATAATGACCTGGTATGGATGAAGGAGTAGTGTTGTTTAGTCAGTCAATTATTTTTAAAGTTATAAGTATGTTTGAATTAATTAGCACAAGAAAAATCTAGAAGTTATTATTTTTGTTATTAAATTTAGGAAGCACATAAAAAAGCATCTTTATTTGTATAAGTAAACAAATGCTAGGATGAAAATCAAAACATATTTTAGACATTCGAAATGAAAAACGCTACTAGAGCAGAAGAAGTTTTGGAAAATACAGTCGATATATTGTCCACTAAAATTAAGCAGTTTGTTGATATTTGTTTGCTTTATCGTCTTCAAAGATATTGGATTCATATTACTTGTCGGAATGAGAAAAGGAAAGTAAAACTTTTCAAATGCTCAAGGGAGTCTAATATTGGTTTTATAAGTCTGTATCATGTTACTTTATTTTTCGAAGTTGAAATTTAATAAATTATTGAATATTCTCAGCCTGTATCGAAGTAACAGTGAGGTGAAGTGCAAATGTGAGTAAAAACTAAGTAAAAATCTATTATTCCACGTGAAATATGGCTAATATTGTATTTTTAATAGAACATATTAACAAAATATGTATGTTAAATGCTAAATTGTAACAAGGAAAACCCATGATGTAGTAGCTAATAATCATGTACTTTATTTTTTGTACAGAGTTTCAATGAAATTATACATCAAAATAGAATTACTTGTCACAATTAAAATGAACAGTTTAAGGAAGCTGTGTATTTGTTTAATAACACAGAAAATTGTAATAAAACAATAAAAATTTCTAAAAAGTTTTCAACTGATTTTTTTTAGTTAACGTTAACCTTATACATGTAAACTGGTGGATTTTAACTGAACTAACGCTTTGTTTTGTATATTGCAAGGCAATCAACGTTCTTTCATTTCCTGGCTAGTCCCCTCAGGCGACGAGAAGCTTTGCAAAGTTCTCTTTAGATTTTAATTCTCTCTCACACAAAACACAAGTTTTTATGGGTACACATGATGAAGCATTTTACATACGGTATTCTTAATGAGACTTTAATTTGTAATGGATATGACAATTAAGGAACTTTTAAATATTTTATATCTCTTAAAACATTAAACTTAGTTATTTATTCATTTTTTTTAATAGGTAAGAATTTTATTTTTGCCTTAAGTTTCCTAGAATTTGTCATGTGATTGGCTCGTTGATATATTGAAAGATTTTCCAAACTTTCCGTTGTGTGTATGCTTCCATTTAATGATTATATCCACAGAGAATTCCTACAATTCATTTTATTACTAATAAGATTCTTTAAAACTCTGTTTCATTATTTGCAAGAAAAATATAACTCTTACCAATGAGTAAAACTTGTTTTCTTAGTTAAAATTAGGAAGTAGAGTGAACCCCTAATTGTTTATTATTTTAGTAGGATACATTACCTAAAAGATTGCAAGATTTTACTTATGGTAAAAGGAATAACTGTCTAGTTAAAAATCCATTTAAAATAAATTTGCAATGAATATTAAAAATACATTTATACTTATAGATACTCAATATCAATCATTTATATTTCGAGACCTAGGTAGATTTGATACTCTAAATATACTTTTTGCCTGATTGTCGGGTTATTTATCCACCCTCACGATGTTGACGACGCACCCACTCCATAATCCACACTGTTATTCATTAAAAAGCCAATTATTGAACCAAAATTTAAATTTTGGCTCTATTTTCATTTCATTTTGTCTGAAAATTTATAGTACCTCATGGGGTTGTAGGGTTTATTCCTCCCGCTGGAAGTAGGTCTGCAGTAAAGCACATCAATGGACCGTGGTTTTCGTAGATAAGCTTTAACGGCGCTACAACTCTAGCAGACCTCCCACAACTGTTGCTCGCCTTGCTGGTTTTATACGAGTCGATTTTACTATTTTTTGTCAATGAAAAATATTGTTTATTTTGTATGTGTAGAACTTAATAATGATGGTATACTTTAAAGATGAAAATAATGATATTGTCAATTTTGTCACTATCTGTAGGGGTAACTTTATGAACCTGGAATCTCCAAAGTAAAGATGGTTCTTTTTCATCATAAACTACTATTTTTAGAGATAGAGTATATGCGATTTACAAAGAGTGCGTGTAGTTTCACACTTATTGTCAAATAGTATGTGCAAACAATTTGACAAGCAACTTAAAATTTAAATGTAAGTTGGTTGTATTGAGTGGAGAAACTCTTCTTTCACTTGCTAAGAGCATTACTTTCCCAAAGTTTTTTTAGATGAATTTACGTAATGAGGAAAGGACAAATGTATTTTCATGTGTAAAATCTAACCACCATTCAGTGATATTAAACCTTCCGGTCAGCTGATAATTACATAATTTGTTAGATCACCAATGTCCAGGATATGATGTAGCCGAACAATCAGAGATAGTAGGATAGGCAATTCACCCCTCAATCAATCACCAGTACAACAATATACATTGGCGGCGTTCAGGATTGACATAGGCTGTTTACGGATTCAGGCATACATAACCAAGACTTTGCTATAACTTTTGGGGTGAATTCATGAATGCTCAAGTAATGAATACTCTTCAGATACTTTCCCCCTAAAATAATCTAATTTTCTCATGCTCTTGAACTTTTATGTCGTACACTTTTATTTTCCAAGCGATAATAAAGTGAAATACCCCCCCCCCCTTCACAGCAGACCAGCGTACTCAGCGAATTTCCAATGTACTTTCTCCTAAAAATACCATAGGAGTTTCAATAGTTTTGCAACTATGAATAAACTTAAGTAACCTGACATAAATAGCCTATCTATATTAACTAGTGTGGTGGACTAACCCTCGATAAAAATCTTAAGCAAAAATAATAATTGTAAAAAAAGGTACACGAACAATAGATATAGTTATTTTGTTTTAGGTTAATTTTGGTTAGTTTGGATGTTTGGTTTAGGTGAGTAATATAAGGGTCGCTGATGGTGGAGGCCAACAATGCTCTTCGGGTAGTTCATGATGAACTATTATCTGCATGACCAAGACAGATAAGTGCAACAATACTGACTGGAATATATGTAATTTTTTTCTATAAATTATGTAAACCAAGGAATTTTAAATAAATAAAGACAAGGTATGGTTCAAGACAAGCTTCATATGTTCTTTTGCACCTATGACATCATCATCATCATTACCAGTATTAGTAAATGATGATGTCATTGGTGTAAAATAACACCTGGTGCATAGAGGGCGTTGCAATCTTGACCCCTACTTAGTTTTTATTTATTTTAGATTCCTTGAGGTAAACTTTCTGGTGACTGAAAAGGTTCCTTAGTTTAAATGCAAAAGGCAAAATTAACTGTTGTGTATACATAACAGCTTTTAGAAAAATTTAATATATTTCTGAAATTTGCGAAAAGTATCCTGTTATCGTAGAATAATTCCAAGCTTCAGAAAATAAGGAATAACAAATTTACTAAGAACTTGTTTCAGAGTCAATTTTTTTGTTCAATTTGGAAATTCACCCCTCATCCTTAAATTGGATTTGCTACCGATAATTATTTTATTTTTAAAAGCTTTTTGAAATGGTACTCTATTCTATGGGGTTTTATATTTCAAGGGTGATTTAAGGATTTAATAAAATGTTCCATAAACCCCTGTTTGTGAAAATAGTAATGTGTACTTTGATCTTAATCCAACTTAATGCCACCGGCTGGGATGATGTTGTCATAACGTTAGAGTGTGGACACAACAGTAATGTAAACAGGGTCATTTTTTTATTTATATACAAGGTCACGCTCATCAGGCGGTGGTTAGTCGGATATCTGGCCACGACAGCCAATCAATAAACAGAAATTGGTGTTACCACCCGAATTAATATTGACTATAAATATATAAAAATAATGATAATCAAAAGGTTATGTTCAAGGAATCCCACGAAAGAAACAAATACACATTTACGAGAATTAAATATTTTTACGTAAAAAAACCATTCAAGAATGTCTAACAAATATACTTTAGAATGTCCCTAACATATTAGTAGATTTAATGAGATAAAAATATATTTTCTGTTTCACGATGTATTTTATTTAAAGATTTAGTAGCCCTACTATAGTTACATATACTTAACTAATAATATTACTTTTACTTTTTTCCGTAAGAAAAGAAGAGCGCTCCCAAACCTTCCAACTGTGGCAACACAGCTGGAAGAAAGACACCCGAGGACGATGGACTGCAAGACTTATCAAGCAGGTCCAACCATGGGTGGAACGGCGGCATGGGGAGGTGGACTACTACCTGACCTAATTCCTGACAGGTCACTGTTATTTTCGTTCATACCTGAACCGGATGGGCAAGCCCGGGCGTTTCCGACGATGCAGAGCACACCTTCTTCCCCTACCCTCGTTGGGAAGGGCCCCGCCTGGAGGCCACAAAAATTTTTTGTGCATTTTCTGTGGACTCGGTCTGCCAAAAGATTTTGGACAATGAGGGCAACTAGGATTGTTTATCACAGTTCGTCCAGGACATCCTCCTAAAAATAAACCAGATCTAGACCACGAAGTGGTCCAGTCTCTTGATCGAGCGGCTTGATAAGGAACGAGCCCCATGAGCGTAAGCTAAGTTTAGGCCGAGCCTGACGTAATGTGATAAACAATTCCAGGTTAGAATCCTAAAGAGTAGAGGAGGTTTTTTAGTGGGTAAACCCGTTTTTTTAGGGGAGTCCCACCCTACAGGCTGGCCACCTGTGTGCGTAATGCATTTTTCCTGCCTCTCCCCCTTTTGCAATGGTCTTATCAACTTCTTCAAATTTTTAGAATTCTAAATAATAATAATAATCAATTCTGTGATATATCCTAGAGATTTTTATTTTCATACGTATTAACTTTTTGTTTAATCATTGGGTACTCATTCTTCTATGTTTAATATTAAATCAAAATAACTTAGGTGTTTATTTGTCAGTAAAACAACATACAATATTTTATTCTAATTTACTTTTGATTATAAAACAATCTTGTATATTTAAAATATTCTATATTATATATAATGTTCCATTTATATCATGTTTAAAATATGTCTAACTAGATTTTTTTACTGCATAGTACTAAAAATAACTGTTGATTGTTAGATATGTGCATTTTAGTTTGGAAAATCTTTTACGTAATATCAAAAATGGTTTTTATATTTACAAAAAAAATCAAGAGAGTGTTATTTTTTCCAACCTGTGGATCAATATTAAAATCTAATAATATTTAGTCAAACAATTTCTTCAAAGTAATAATATTTCAATTTCTGTTTACTGGTAATAATTTCGTTATTAGTTTTCGCTCGATGAACAACACCCTAGAGTAATGGACTGAGGGCGCAACACCCCTCTCCTCTGGTGGATAAATCACAGTGTTGAATTATCTCAGAAAAGGATGATACCCTGCCCTTGGAATTCATACAGCTAGATTTCATTTCACCGAGCTTATTCATCATACCTCTGTACGCAATATTGATATGTGTCTAATTTCGATCCTTCGTTTAATTCTTAGTTCGTAAATCCTTTTAACACGGTTGGTATATGTTTTATATAAATAAAAAAAAGTATCCATGTACAATATGAAATAAAGAAACTTTTGGGGAACTATATATGATAAATTTACAACAAAATATATACATTTTGTCTCTTATGAAATTTCTTTAGAATATTTATAAATTTAAAATTATTTAAATCAACGGCACAGTTTAAGCCAGTTTTCAGGTTTGTTCCAATATCTGGTCGGGACAGGCAATCACACGAGCTGATGTCGTTGATGGAGAACTGAGGTTAAAACTAAATTAACTTTGGCTGAAATATATTGAGTTAATACACAGGAGTTATTTCCCAAGCTCATTTTAGTTACATTTTAGACCTGTGATTATGCAAGACTTTTTTTCAAAACCTTCACCATCCTTCTTCTTAATCTAATAGGCCTGTGTGGTGAAATAAAGACAGCAAAGTACGGTAACGGTTTTAAGTCCCATAGGCTGGCCAGAGGTGACCACTAATGTTTGTGCTTGTAACGTCGTCGCCCGGGATCGAACCGGGGACCGCTGGCTTATGAGGCCATTATTAGTTACCGAATTTACGGCAACCACTATGAAGCCGTAGGCGAGTTTGTTAGTACAGCAGGTTTAAATTTATATTCAAAGTTTGATCACCTGTCATTTAATTGGTCATAGGCCTACTTTTAACGTCGGGTTGGTGGCACTGTTCTCACTTCATATAGACCTTTCATTTGATATACCGATGATGTGGGTACCGATTCCTAAAATAAACTGTCTCTAAAAAATAAAATACTATCAATAATATTTTAACATTTCGCATGGACATTTTAGGAAGGTATGAGAAACATATTGTATTCGACTATCTTTTATAGGAATGCATTAAAAAATAACCATAAATTTTCCTTTCTATCATATATAAGGAATTCGAATGCTTAGAACAATTAATTGTACTAAAACAGTTATGGGCCAAATGATAATAACCATAACTTGTAAGGTGCTAATAATATTAAGGTTTTTAAAATAATAAAATAAAAACATAAAATAAGAAATAACAAAATTAAACAAATAAAATATTTATGTAATTTATGACTGTATTTGTATAGGCAGTTTTGTATGAGTAAATATTGGGTCTGAAGATTTTAAGTAAATATTATTTATGCAGGATGCTGCTTGTCCAACGAAGGTTTTTTACCATCAGCCTTTTAACAGTCTAATCTTGAAGAGAAAAGTTAATGTAAACAGCTCTTAATAATAACTCTCAGAATTAAAGTGCTGTTTTGTTTAGCTGTTTGAATACCATAGTTGTCTTTTATTTCTTTAATGCGTTTAAAAAGAAAATCATTTTCATAAATGTTTTAAAATCTATATCTATAAAAGGCAAAGCCCTCACTCACTCACTGACTCACTCATCACTAATTCTCCAACTTCCCGACTAGCTAGAGTGCTGAAATTTTGTATACTCATTCTTTAGGCTCAAAATAGGAAAGTCTGACTATTTTCATATTAATATTCACAAAGGGCTACGCCCTAGACGTCCTCAAAGTTACCATGTTATTCTTATGGAAGCAACATTTTTGAATTCTAACATATGATTATGGAAATTGAATTAGGTTTGTTTACATCTGCCACATGATGATTCATTCAAGAAAATGCTTACAAGCATAGAAGTAATAACCAGGTGTTTTTTTTTATTAAGAAAGTGAGATATAATGTTTATTTATGTTTGACATTGTCATGATTATAGTGATGTACTTTCTATTCATTGCTATTACTTTTAGTCTGGTGTACTTTGGTTGTATTAAGTGCAGTTTGATTTATTTCATATTTTATTGCTGTATACTTTTTTACTGTTCATAGGTACTAACAAACAGTTTTGCAAATATAGTTTTTTAAGCACTTAATTGCTCCGGCACACTGGATTTCAAAATTACTTTAGGGTATTCGCGGGGTTGAAATTTTTGACATGGACGTTCCTCTTTGTTCATCCTAAGAAATGAGACTGAAGTCTCACTAAGAAGATGTTTTACCATTATAGTTTTCGAAATTGTTTAGGGCTCTACATCAAAGAAGCTGACAATTAATTACTGTATAGCCTACGTGTTGAAATTTGACAAGGACGATTCTCTTAGCTCATAGGTACTATCTATGTAATCTAAGAAACGTTTTGCAAATATAGTTTTGAAGCCCTTTAGGTCTACACCCCACTGGACTTTCAAATTACTCTAGGGCCCACGGGGTTGAAATATGATGGAGGATTCCCTTTGCTCATGGGTACTCACTAAAAAAAGGGTTTGCAAATATAGTTTTTAAAGCACTTTAGGGCTCTACCCCACTGGATTTCAGAATTACATTAGGGCCTTCACGGGGTTGAAATTTGACACGGACTCTTTGCTCATGGGTGCTTACTAAGAAACGGTTTTGCAAATATAGTTTTCGAAGTTCTTTAGGGCTCTGCCCAACAGGACTTCAAAAACATTTAGGGCCTCCGGGGTTGAAATTTAATATGGACGTTCCCCTTAGCTCGTAAGTAGGTTACTCTCTAAGAAAAGCTTTTTCTAATATATATTTTGAAATTCTTTAGGGCTCCGTCCCACAAGTCTTGAAAATTACTCTGGGCCCACGGGGTTGAAAGTTGACATGGACGTTCCTCTTTTCTCATAATTGCTCACTAAGAAACAATTTAGCAAATTTACTTTAGGGCTCCAGCCCACAGAACATAAAAATTACCATATATGCTAAAGGGATTAAAATCTAACGTGGATGCTCCGTTTTGCAAATAGGTGCTCACTTAGAAACGGTTTTGCAAATATAGTTTTCGAAGTTCTTAAGGGCTCTGCCCCCTAGGACTTGAAAATTATTCCAGGGGCAAATTATTCCCCCCTAAAATCCTCAAAATTACCATAAATCCTAATACGGTGTTGAAATTTAACGTTTATGTTCTGTTTTGCTAATATTTGTTTACTAAGAAAAACAGTTTTAGAAATATAGTTATTTATGTTCTTTAGGGCTCCGCCCTACATGATTTTAAAATGACTGTAGGGCCTACGGGGTTGAAATTTGACATGGTTGTTCTTTTTTTGCTCAATGGTTCTCATTAAGAAAATGTTTTGCAAAATTCCTTCAGAGCTCAACACACAGTACTTTGTTGTTTCAATGTCATTCTTAATGAAGAAGATTTTGTTGCTCTTTTAAAGATTTTATTACCTAAAACATAAATTCAATCACGGGCGAAGCCGTGACGGGAAACAGCTAGTATTTAATAAAAGTCTTGCTTTACCTATTTACAGATCTTTTAGAAATGTGCATGTAAACCCATAAACATGTAAATGTTCATATTTATGTAATGTTTAGCAATAAGTGCTCACTTCTAACCATGCAATAAGCTATATTTTTATTGTAATTGTATACTATAGTTATATAAATAACTTATAAGACATGTATTTAGGTATAGCTGGAGTCCAACATATACACGCAAACACTGAATCATTATTTGTTATATTAAATTATTATACTTGTTATTTCAAAGAAAATTATTACATAGAATTATAAGATGGCTTACATAAAAAAGTAAAAATAAACCTTAAGCTACGTAAAATGCCACTAAAATAAGTAATAAATAACAAAAATTATAAAAATGATTTAACCAATAACATGAATAAATTAGAATTTAGGAAAAATATAGCTCTAGATAATATGGCTATATACACGTGATATATTTTCATTATACTTGTATCAATGAAATAAGTTTGTATTATTATTAATATTTTTGTTTTTTGTTTTTATCAAACATTCTTGATATGTAAGTTAAGCCTATCTTAAGAGTATTTTAAAGAGTTTATACAATTAAAAACAAATTTAATAATAGTTTAATAGTGTATTTCACCACCAAAATAACTCGGCAACCCGCTCAGATGAAGTTAGTAGTATTTGTATTAAATCACTCTATCTCGCTTATCTATGAACCGCATTCCATAATTTTTAAATTGTTGGATTTTAAATTTAATAGTAAAAATAAAATAAAATAAGAACATAAACTTGGCAGGTAATTAGTTACCAAGAAAGTCTTTAATCTAATAATAGAGTTGTAACGACCCCAACTTCTTAGTTCATCAGATATTAAAAAACCCCCTATGACTTTTCCTTTTTCCCAGGAATTGCAACACATCCTAGACCGCATACCAATCGTTCCCCGCCCCTGCGTCGCCGTCCCTGGACCGGCGTCGCCTTCTGGGCCGATCCACGATCGTTCCCCGTCCTGGCGTCGCCGTCCCCGGGCCTGCGTCATGTCCCGTTTTGCTCCTTAATCGTCCCCTGTCCCAGCGTCGCCATCCCTGGGCTGGCGTCGCGTCCCGCCCTGCTCTATGACCGTTCCCTGACCCTGCGTCGCCGCCCGAAGGTCGGCGTCGCATCCTAAGTCATCCCACGATCGGTCCCCGTCCCGGCGTCGCCGTCCCCGGACTAGCGTCGCATCCTATTTTCATCCTTGATCGTTCCCCGTCCCGGCGTCGTCGTCCCCGGACTAGCGTCGCATCCTAGGTCACTTTTTGATCCTTCCCCTACCTGGCGTCGCCTTCCCTTACACCGGCGTCGCGTCCCGTCCCTTGCCCTGACTGTTCCACTAACCCGAAATCACCCCGCTACCTGGCGCCGCCTTACGGGAGTCGGCGTCGCGCCCCGTCACGTTCCTCAACTCCCCCCCGACCTGGCGCCGTCTTCCCCAAGACAGCGTCGTACCTACCGATTACCTAGACCCTCCCGTAAGCCCCCATCACCATGCATCTCGATACGCCGCCCAAAACCTACCTGTCCTAACCTGATCCCACGGACATAACCTCAAACTACCAAAATCCAGTTTCCCATGTAAATTATGGTCCGTTTATTTATTCTACCCAGTTACAAGAACATTTATTGTATTATTTACCTTGTATGTTGCCTTTTGTTCTTGCAGATGATTAAATGTTTCCGATGTACATTTCGCCACAATATTGTGGCATCTTCATGGGAAAGTTCACTGATCACATTTGTTACACTAATGAAAGTTACACTAAATATTTACAAATATATACAAGTATTTTGTGGGCTCTTCTTATTTACACACCATTGTTCGTATCGCGGCGCGGCGCGGTACGGCGGCGGCAGGCGCGAAACGGACGCACAGTCGAAGCGGGCGGTATATTCCTTTGACTACCACTTGTTGTACTGAGAGTGTCAGTTTGGGGAATGGACGGAGGTTGGTGGCTGGGGATTTCCGGGTTCAAAGTCAGTCGAGCGCTTTCACTTCTGCGATGTTGCCAGTTTTTTGCAATGTTGTCAGACGGTCTAGTGTTGGTTTCTATTTCATTTATTTTGTCGAAAATAGGGGAATTGTTGAAGTCTTCTTTCTTGTTGAGTAAATTGTTTGGATTGATGCTATTTATGTGTTTGTAAATTTGGTAACTTTCTTGTACTTTGGCTATTGACTTTGAGTGGGTTTTGTTCAAAATTGTCAGGGAATTTGGAAAAGTTATTGAGTGATTTGGGTTGTGTTTTAGATGTTTGGCTACTATTGATGTGGGGTTGGTATGGTGGCCACTGTTATGTTCTTTGAATCTTTGTTCGAAAGTTCGGTTGGTGTAACCAATGTATTCTTTATTGCATGGATGATTGCAAGTTATTTTGTAAACTCCCCTTCCATTTTCTATTGTAAGGTTTCTGTTATTCTTTATTTTATAGTTCGGGATGGGATTGTTAGTCACTCTGTATGCAGGGGTATATCCAGCTTCTTTGAACACTTTTCCAATTTTTTCTGTGGTTTTGTCGGTGTATTTAATTGATATGTACTTTGTAGGTGGATTATCATGGTTAGTGTGAGATGGTTCATTTTCATTTTCAGGGTCCTGTTTTAGTTTTTTAACCATTTTATTGATCATTTTGTCTACTATTGTGGGGTCATAACCATTGTTTACGGCAATGGTTTTTATTGTTGCTCTTTCCTTTTCGTATTCTTCTTTGTTTAGGTTGTAGTTAACCAGACGGTACGTTAGAGAACGGAATGCTGCCATTTTTTGGTTATACGGGTGGTTAGAGTCAGCTGGTATAACTAAATCTGTTTGTGTGGGTTTTCTAAATATTCCAATTTCTACTTTTCCTGTATTGTTTTTTGTTAGTTTTATATCTAAGAAGTGAATTGTGTTGTTTTCTTCTGTTTCCATTTTGAACTTTATGCTGTCGTGAATTTTGTTAAGGTGGTTTAAAATTAGTTTTGACTGTCGTTGATTGCAGTTTAATACCAGGAAAGCGTCATCAACATATCTGGCATAGAATTTTATTTTATTTGAGTAAGGATTGGATTCTGATAGAATATGTTGCATTTCAAAGTGTTGCATATACAGTTCTGCTAGTGTGGCTGATAGTGGTCCACCCATTGGTAGTCCGAGTGGGTCGTAGTATATTTTTTCATTATAAGAAAAATAACTTTGTTCAGTTATTATGGATACTATTCTTACTATGTCATTGATTTCTTCTTCTGAAAAATGTTGTGAGATTTCTAGTCTATTTTTTAGGACTTCTATGGCATCTTTCCGTGGAATATTCCCATACATATTTTCTACATCTATTGTTGCTAGTGTATGTCTTTCAGGGATGTCTTGTGACAGAATTTTTTGGATAAAATCTTTGCTGTTTCTACAAGATGTAGTGGATGTGTTCGTTAAGTTGTTTTTAATGAGAGCATTTACGTATTTTGCTACTTTATACGATGGTGATGGGATTGCATTGATTACTGGTCCAATGGGGTTTCCTTCTTTGTGCGTTTTTATAAGAGGTTTGAAAATGGGAGGGGTTGGTGTGTTGTTGTAAAAGTATTTGTTCTTGTCCGGGTTTATTATTGAGTTATTGTCTAAGAAATTTCTTATTTCTTTGTTATAATCTTTTGTTCTATCTTCAATTTCTATAATTTTGTTTTTTTGTAAGTACTGTTCTACTTTTGAGTTGAGGTCGTTTTCTTCTATTATAACTGTGGAGTTAGATTTGTCAGCTGGAACAATCTGTGCATTGTTTAGTGTTAATTTCTGTTTTACATTATGGATTGTTTTGATTTCACTGGGAGTAGGTTTATTAGCTGTTGCTATTGTTTTTTCCATTTCCCTCTCTATTACTCCTACTACTCCATATCTTATTTTGTCTCTGTCACTAGGGCTTACATATTGTAGGGCTACTTCTGTATTAATTAGTGATTCTACGATGTTTTGGTGTGTATGAGTTTTGGGTTTTGGGTGGAATTTAGGATTCTTTTCTAATAATTTTATCTCATTTTCTTCTAGGGTTAGATCAGTTAAATTGATTATTTTTGGATAAAATTCGTGGTTCGTATTTAGTTGGTGGTGTTTGGAATGTGTTATTTTGAGACGTTCAAGTTTTTGGTTTTGACAGGTTTGCTTAGAAACTTTTTCTTTGTTAGTTTTTTCTTTGATTTTCGTCAGGATTCTGAAATATTCCTCTTTTGTCACTGTATTAGATAAGCTTGTCTTTAGCTGATTGATTATTTTGTGTAATTTTGATTTCTTTTTGTAGAGGGATTTTATTTCATTTTTTAACCAAATCAACTTTGCTTGTTCTAGTGTCTTTTGTGCTGCTTCAGATTTATTTCTAATCGTGATTGATATGTAGCTTGGAGTTATTGAAAATCTTTTACATGTTTTGTTAAATTCTATGTTCAATTCAGTTTTCATCAGTTGTGTTTCTTTGTTAGTAAGCTTGCTAATGATTTGATTTACTGGGACGGCTTGCAGGCCATATTGATTATTTATTCTACCCAGTTACAAGAACATTTATTGTATTATTTACCTTGTATGTTGCCTTTTGTTCTTGCAGATGATTAAATGTTTTCGATGTACATTTCGCCACAATATTGTGGCATCTTCATGGGAAAGTTCACTGATCACATTTGTTACACTAATGAAAGTTACACTAAATATTTACAAATATATACAAGTATTTTGTGGGCTCTTCTTATTTACACACCATTGTTCGTATCGCGGCGCGGCGCGGTACGGCGGCGGCAGGACAAATCTAACTCCACAGTTATAATAGAAGAAAACGACCTCAACTCAAAAGTAGAACAGTACTTACAAAAAAACAAAATTATAGAAATTGAAGATAGAACAAAAGATTATAACAAAGAAATAAGAAATTTCTTAGACAATAACTCAATAATAAACCCGGAAAAGAACAAATACTTTTACAACAACACACCAACCCCTCCCATTTTCAAACCTCTTATAAAAACGCACAAAGAAGGAAACCCCATTAGACCAGTAATCAATGCAATCCCATCACCATCGTATAAAGTAGCAAAATACGTAAATGCTCTCATTAAAAACAACTTAACGAACACATCCACTACATCTTGTAGAAACAGCAAAGATTTTATCCAAAAAATTCTGTCACAAGACATCCCTGAAAGACATACACTAGCAACAATAGATGTAGAAAATATGTATGGGAATATTCCACGGAAAGATGCCATAGAAGTCCTAAAAAATAGACTAGAAATCTCACAACATTTTTCAGAAGAAGAAATCAATGACATAGTAAGAATAGTATCCATAATAACTGAACAAAGTTATTTTTCTTATAATGAAAAAATATACTACGACCCACTCGGACTACCAATGGGTGGACCACTATCAGCCACACTAGCAGAACTGTATATGCAACACTTTGAAATGCAACATATTCTATCAGAATCCAATCCTTACTCAAATAAAATAAAATTCTATGCCAGATATGTTGATGACGCTTTCCTGGTATTAAACTGCAATCAACGACAGTCAAAACTAATTTTAAACCACCTTAACAAAATTCACGACAGCATAAAGTTCAAAATGGAAACAGAAGAAAACAACACAATTCACTTCTTAGATATAAAACTAACAAAAAACAATACAGGAAAAGTAGAAATTGGAATATTTAGAAAACCCACGCAAACAGATTTAGTTATACCAGCTGACTCTAACCACCCGTATAACCAAAAATGGCAGCATTCCGTTCTCTAACGTACCGTCTGGTTAACTACAACCTAAACAAAGAAGAATACGAAAAGGAAAGAGCAACAATAAAAACCATTGCCGTAAACAATGGTTATGACCCCACAATAGTAGACAAAATGATCAATAAAATGGTTAAAAAACTAAAACAGGACCCTGAAAATGAAAATGAACCATCTCACACTAACCATGATAATCCACCTACAAAATACATATCAATTAAATACACCGACAAAACCACAGAAAAAATTGGAAAAGTGTTCAAAGAAGCTGGATATACCCCTGCATACAGAGTGACTAACAATCCCATCCCGAACTATAAAATAAAGAATAACAGAAACCTTACAATAGAAAATGGAAGGGGAGTTTACAAAATAACTTGCAATCCTCCATGCAATAAAGAATACATTGGTTACACCAACCGAACTTTCGAACAAAGATTCAAAGAACATAACAGTGGCCACCATACCAACCCCACATCAATAGTAGCCAAACATCTAAAACACAACCCAAATCACTCAATAACTTTTCCAAATTCCCTGACAATTTTGAACAAAACCCACTCAAAGTCAATAGCCAAAGTACAAGAAAGTTACCAAATTTACAAACACATAAATAGCATCAATCCAAACAATTTACTCAACAAGAAAGAAGACTTCAACAATTCCCCTATTTTCGACAAAATAAATGAAATAGAAACCAACACTAGACCGTCTGACAACATTGCAAAAAACTGGCAACATCGCAGAAGTGAAAGCGCTCGACTGACTTTGAACCCGGAAATCCCCAGCCACCACCCTCCGTCCATCCCCCAAACTGACACTCTCAGTACAACAAGTGGTAGTCAAAGGAATATACCGCCCGCTTCGACTGTGCGTCCGTTTCGCGCCTGCCGCCGCCGTACCGCGCCGCGCCGCGATACGAACAATGGTGTGTAAATAAGAAGAGCCCACAAAATACTTGTATATATTTGTAAATATTTAGTGTAACTTTCATTAGTGTAACAAATGTGATCAGTGAACTTTCCCATGAAGATGCCACAATATTGTGGCGAAATGTACATCGGAAACATTTAATCATCTGCAAGAACAAAAGGCAACATACAAGGTAAATAATACAATAAATGTTCTTGTAACTGGGTAGAATAAATAATCATTATTAAATGTTACGATGCGTGATCGCACAATAGGTAATGACACTCGGTTCAGATTGACATGAAAGATGGAGCTCAACTGAAGCACAAGCGGCAGTGGTGTTGGGGAGAGCCAGGGGGATACGCTGACGTTCTTTACTTTCTATATGACGTATCGTACAAGATTAGGTACTGTAAAACTAAAATTTTTCACAACAATTGCAAAATGTGCACAACAGGGATTTTAACAATACTTTTACTTGATGTAAGGGTTTTTATGTCATTATTGAGACCAGAATAATCAATTTAGTTTAGTGCTCTCACACCTCAAAACATCGCCTTCAAAACATAGTTGTTATTATTTTCCGCAGTGTAGAACACAATAAAAACAAATTCTCGGTATTTTAGTAGAAGCGGTAGTGGTAATTGTATATTTTTGAAGAAGCTTTTAGTTTTTTGTTTTTGTTTGTTTTTTAGTTGTATTGTAAGTGGTATTACTGTAGTATTCGTTTTCATTACTTATTTCGTTTTCATCATACACAGTTGCTTGCCATCTTTTAAGTAGCCATTTCAATTGACTTTGTGCTACCGTAAGTTCCGTACGACCTTTTAATTGATTTGTACGTAGTTTACACGTTTATTTTTCAAATGTATTTAACACTCTTGCGGCTCGCCCTACTTAATGATTTTTACAGTGCAGCTGCAATGTGATTCGGTCTGAATCAAAGCTTCTGAGGGAGCCTTTTTTACATTATTTTGATATTTTTTTCTGATAGTTTCACAACCCGCGGATAAAATCTGCACGTTTTCCAGCTCCGGTGTCTTCTACGGCGCGAGACCGGGGTGGAAATATATTAGATTGGACTCGGTCCACGGCGCGCTGGCTGTGGGATGGAGGCTCGGAAGCTGTAACCATCAATAATGGAAGACCTGCGCGCTGGGTCGGTAGTTGCCGCAATCGCCGCCGCGCCGCGCCACCTCCCGCGCCCGTCACTCAAGGTTACTGAGGGGGAAAGTTTCTGGTGGGTGAGGGGATGAAATTTTGAGAAATACCAACCCCCTCCACACGTGTCAAACTTGGATAGTCTTTTTTTTTAATTTTTCTTAAGAAATCAAAGAGAAAGAAAACTAACTATTTTATAAACCTGCCCGTCCCCAATAAAGAAATAATATTGCATGATCATGAAACAGCCCATTACAGAAAAAGTCCCAATAGAATTTGTAATAAGATTGAATACACATAATATTGGACCAGTGAAGACTTAATAGATGTGGTGCAACAAATCAAACATAAAAGATTTACTGATAAGAAAAGTTCCCCATGTGTATAGCTAAGACAACTTTCGGCATATGTTTTTCTTAAAAAATGCCTTAGTTACCTACCCTATAAAATAATAAATTATTTGTATTTTAGCCAGATTATATAGCTTTAATACTCATTCAGATTTCATTTAGTTATGAATAAAAAAAACCCAATAAAATGTAAAAATATTAAGATATTTAATATGAAAGAATTTAAGTAAAAAAACTAGGGAACAATAAAATTTGTAATGGGAAATTCTACACTAATAAGAATTATAATTACAGAATTAATTTGTTTCTATTCAGTATCTTGTCAAAACATTAAAGTTCTTCCTTAATAGATATTTTTGTTGCTACAGTAAATTTATTTTACTACGAGGATACAAATAACTTTTCGCAGAACCCATCACAAAAGTTAAACCTTTGTTTTGAGAATTAAATATGCTTTAAAATATTACATGTTACTTTCATTGGTTGGTTGGAAAAAATTTAAGACTTTATGATTCATTAAATTGTATCACAATTTTCAAAGGGTGAATAAACTAACAAAACATGATTTTTTACTACTTACATTGAGAATTTAAAGTAGCTTTACTACATTACCTAAAGATGATATTGAATTTAACGGCCCAAAATATTGTCACATAAATAATACTTTATTAGTTCAAGGAATAGACATTAACTAGGTCAGGTTGAATAAAATTTCAAGAAATATTTCCAATCTGGTGAATTGCACTCCAGGAACTTTAAAACTATGCTTGAAACTTCGGCTGCAATGATTAACAATACTGCAGTTTAAGTCTTGTTGAATCTTGGAGATTTTACAACTCAGTTTTGAACTATAAAATTTGAAATATTTGCCACGATAATTTTTAATTACGTCTAGTAATTTAATACACAATACTTCCAGTTCTTCAATGGTAAATAAATACAGTATTTAGTTTGAGCAAATTCAAGAAAGACACACCAGTGACTCCACATCCTAATTGTGATATAAAAGGACATTCTGTAGGTTTTCAAAGCTGCCAATACTTTTGGAGTGGAGGGAATAAAAAAATTAATCTCTATAGCACCATATTAAAAAAAATCAAATTTTTTACAAAAGAATTATTTTTTCAAACATTTATTAATTTAATGAAATTAAACTTGGACAATTTTGAAAAAAGTGGCTCTTAAAAATGTCTTAATGTATACAATTTTAATAAGCATGCTACTTCCACCCTGTAAAGGCCAGTGACTGAAAGTAAACGCTTGCCCTAATTATCCCATCACCTGAAGAGAAAATGTACTTTGCTTTAAACATTGGTGTCAATTATCGCTTGATTAAAACCATGTTAAGGGTAGATTCAACTAAGCTTAACCTCACTGAAGTCTTTAACAGATTTAAACTTTAGTTCCTATTTATTATTATTATTATTTTAGTGTAATTTAGAGAATACCATTAAATTTGTACTCAAAATACCTATAGCAATCAAAACATGTATAACAAAATTAAATATTGGAAATAACTGATCATATAAAATTTACTTCTTAAACTCACATTTAAAAAATCAATGAATATTCCTATTTAAAAAAAAAAACCTTGTTTTATTATCTGTTTTTACTGCAAAGTAAGTTTCTAAGCTTCTCTGAATGACATCCATTTGTGTACAAAATCACCATGGCAACAGTAAATGAGGAAATTGGACAAAGTTTATCTGACCTCTTGTTTAAGTTTAGAGAAAAAGTCAAAACACAATGATTATTTATTTATTTAAATAATTTAATAAATGATTTTAGTTTTTAAAGTTAATATTACAAAATCATCTAATAACAATTAATTAAAAAAAATCATTATCATCAATTTTTATAATTGTTTGCAAAGATTTTTTTTTATTAAAGAACAACAATAAAAATCTAATATGGGTTTGGGAATAATTTTGAGTTTACATTACTATAGAACTGTCACAAAATTGCTAGCATGAACTTACAACAGTGTTGTCGATTTGTGCCGACTCAATCAGCTGCTGTCATCTGTTATCAACCAATGTGAACATAAGCAAAAACAAAAACAAAACAAAAGGTATGACATCATACATCATCACTCATGGGCAGATTTAGATCTTAATATCTGGATGTATAGATTATCTATAGTTCTACCAAAGTTCTATAAAAGTTTATAAATCTCACAGGAAGTAATTGTTTGGATCTAATTAAAGCTAGAATAAAATTTAAACAGATCAGATATAACACATTTGTCAGAATAAAGTTGTAACAGATCAGATATCCCTTTTTGCAAATCATTAATTTATCCTAAACCCAATTAATTTAAATAATTCCAAACCATCCTCCAAAGCATTTCCTCTTTCCTCCTTCCTCTTTCTATATGACATGGATTAAATGGATTTTTAAGGTGTAAGTTTTGGTTAAGCGAGCCGCAACTTCCAACCCACCGCTGGTTCGGACAATACTGCTGACGCCTCCCGGAGACTGCCGTGGATAGCTGCCGCAAAGTGGTCAATTTACTCTATTGTAACCTGCCACCGACACGGTAAACTATCCCTTAACAGTTCAGCGATTCCTCCCACACGCGGATTTAACTTGGTGGGTGGTTGAGCTTGAAACATAAATAATTCATAAATTTAAACTATATATTTTGTGCTTTGCCTGAAAGGCATTGATAGATCCAAAATAGATCCTATGTGATGGATTTATTCAAATAATAAATTACTACCTTACTTTATTTTATTCATTTAGACCTACTATGTCGGAAGTCTCGCTAGCCTTTGGATTGATGTCTTGGACAATTCAAGACATTACGAGGGCGATTCCCAGCATGTCCACTACATGTTTGATAAATAAAAGTATTTGTATAATATTGTTACCAAAATGCCATGATACAGAATACAGATAAACACTAGAGTGTTTAGACTACATACTTGTAAAGTTTATAACGGTTGTACCAAAAATCACATTTAAAAAATATTATGGCTCAGATAATCTCATAACCAAACAAAAAATACGGTATTGCAATAGTTTTGTTAAAAAAATTAACTTTGGCAAGCGACTGAGTAAAAAATCTGGTCATTGTTCAATTTGAAAATTCCACATTTATTATAATAAATATATTTAATTATATATATTTAATTAAATATATATTTAAATTATTAAATTATATATTGTTATTAAAATTATTTAAATATATATATTTAATTAATTGTACTGAACATACCGAGATAATGTAAGGTAGTTTTACATTTATTTGTCTGAAAAATTCTAAGCAAATCTAGAAACATGATTATTGAATGTCAACACACATTCAAAGTGTTCCTAAAATTGTGAATACAGTGAATTTATTTTAAAATATCATTTTATTGTGGGACTATTCAATAGTCCTTAGTTTGGAATATCATTAATAACCACCAATTTCATGCAACATCTTACTCGTTACTATCAAACAATTATATTTGTAATGACTCTCATTATAAAATAATTATCATCGGAGTGAAGAATCTGACAATCTTTTAAATGAAAAAATATGTAGCAAAAGATTGTTTAATGTACAGGCGGCATCAACAACACATCTTATATGATACATTGTAAAGACAAATTTTGCACACCGTTGAATTTCGCAAACAACACCATTTTCATAGACGGAAGGTTTTTATCTGAGTATGTGAGAATATACATTGATACAAGAATGAACAATATTGCAAATATAGTACAAAGATTGGATCAAACCATTAATTATTACATTTAACTCATTATTTCATTTCAACATGATGTGATTTGACTGTCATTTTAGGATGATATAATTTTTAAGTAGAGTAGTATAAACTTTTAATCATTGCTATGCGTGGTTACTAATGTTAATGTTATGCGTTGTTTCAATGTTGCTAATGTGATGCAATGTTATTGTGGCATATGCTAAACAGGCAACAGTGTGTGTTGTGATCCTCAATCACAGAGTTAATTACATGACAGAATTGTCTTTTCAGTTAATACTACCTATTATTTGAGGGGCCCCTTTCACATCCTTAATACTGTTTAATACATTTTCCATAAATTTAAAGAAAAAAAATCTTACATTGTTTGGGTGTTCTTTTACGATACTTCCAGTGAGGGGATATCCTGACAATGCTTTCAGTTATAAAACAATATATCTATATACTCTCTTAGACTTTCATGTGTCATAATATAAATTAATAAAAACACTTTTTTGGGTTTTTTTGACACATTTTATTATTTTTTACTCTAAACGTTTCTCCAGCTCTTTGGCTGGCTTCGTCAGTAGCTCTAATAGGTTAACAAATTATAAACAAATAATTTTAAATTTAATTAACATATGGTATAAAAATTCAATAAAATCATGTGTATAAAATAAAATAAAAATAAAATAATAAAAATGTAAAATCATATATATATAAATTATAGAATACTAAAATTTGTTGAATATATTAAGCTGAATAATATTTCTGTTGTATGAGGTCATAACTATAATTTTCTTAGGATAGGTAGCCATGTGTCACTTAGCTTATAGCCATCCTCTCTATTTATGTTTGACATCTTTGTTTGAAATTTGTTTGACATCTTCATATTTTAGTTTTAAAGGTTTATTCTATGAACAAATAGACGGAGTAGCGATGGGAAGTCCTTTATCCCCACTAATAGCCAACATATTCATGTCATGGTTTGAAGAAAAAGCTCTCGCCTCATCAGCTCTAAAACCGAAATTATATCTAAGATATGTGGACGACACATTTGTTATATGGCAACATGGTTTAGCAAGTGTAAACCAGTTTCTAAACCACATGAATAGCATCCACAACAAGATAGAGTTCACGGTAGAAATAGAGAAAGAAGGTAAATTACCATTTTTGGATGTTATGGTAATCAAAGAAGACAAAAGACTTAGCCATACCATATACAGAAAAGAAACTCATACCAACAAATACTTAAATGGTAACAGCCACCACCATCCGGCACAGAAGAAAGGTATAATAAAGAATCTCATCTCCAGAGCTAAAGCAATATGCGACCAAAAATATATAAAAGAAGAAGTAGAGCTGATAAAAACCATATTAGAAGAAAATAACTACAATAGATATCAGATTGAAAACGAAATAAAAAATCACTCAAATGATAAGAAACAAAAAGATACAGATAGAGATCAAGAAAACGTAAAAAGAGCTGTTCTACCATACTTAAAAGGTACCACCGACAAAATCTCCAAAATATTACAGAAACATGAGATTAAGACCACATTCTCGACTGCTAAAAAGCTCGAACATTTTCTACCGAAAGTGAAAGATCAAACCCCACCCTTAAAAAATAAAGGTGTATATAAAATACCATGTTCATGCAAAAAAGTATACATAGGGGAAACGGGTAGATCGATAGAAACGAGGCTTAAAAACACATACGTGACGACAAAAATAAAAGAATAAAAAGTTCAGCAATTGCAGAGCATACTGCTAACACAATGCACACTATGGAATTTGATAAGACGTTGTTAATTGCAAGAGAAGAAAACTATACAAAGAGGAAAATAAAAGAAGCAATCGAAATCAAAAGACATGAAAAGAACATAAATAGAGAGGATGGCTATAAGCTAAGTGACACATGGCTACCTATCCTAAGAAAATTATAGTTATGACCTCATACAACAGAAATATTATTCAGCTTAATATATTCAACAAATTTTAGTATTCTATAATTTATATATATATGATTTTACATTTTTATTATTTTATTTTTATTTTATTTTATACACATGATTTTATTGAATTTTTATACCATATGTTAATTAAATTTAAAATTATTTGTTTATAATTTGTTAACCTATTAGAGCTACTGACGAAGCCAGCCAAAGAGCTGGAGAAACGTTTAGAGTAAAAAATAATAAAATGTGTCAAAAAACCCAAAAAAGTGTTTTTATTAATATATCTATAATTTAAATTTAAGGCAATAAATACTTTCTCTAGGACACCGAAATATTCTTGGTGTGTATTTAAAGTGAATATGTTAAATCAGGTAATTAGTGAAGTTTTGTTACTGACAAAGACCAGTAAATTCATTTGTCAGCCAACATAGCTTACATAACAAAGGCAGCTGGGTCCAGTTTCGAACCTTCAAAAAACCATACTCTTTCTTCAGGATCGATCTGGCATAATTCAGATTATTTAATGGCAACCTTATGGCTCTATAATTACTCAGATACCCAGCTATTTAAATTGAGACTTCGGTTTCAAATCTTTGTAAAAATAAAAAATCGAGATGGTTACAAAAAATATAACACTTAAATTTTATACCAGACTAGCAGTTACCCGGCGGGCGTTGCTGCGCTCAAATTAAGTTGTTTACATAAGTAAAGCTATTTTAATATAACAAAAAAAGTTAAGTTTTAAGTTTTTTAAATATAACAAAAAAAGTCAATGGAATAGAAAGTAAGTATATTAATAGTATTGTAAGGCCAAAGGATAAACAGGCATTATGCAAATTTAAACCCAGAATGTTCAAAGTTTGCCTTGTATCTTATTGATCGTAATTGTAATTGCAAATGCAAGAGCACCTATGAGCAAAGAGGCACGTCCAAGTAAAATTTCAACCCTGGTGGCATTTTAAAATTTCAATTTAAACTCCAGTGGGGCGGAGCCCTAAAGATCTAAAAAAACTATATTTGCAAAACTGTTTCCTAGTGAGTACCTATGAGCAAAGAGAATCATCCATGTAAAATATAAATACCGGAGGTCCTAAAGTAATTTTGAAGTCCAGTGGGGCGGAGCCCTAAAGAGCTTCAAAAACTATACTTGCAAAACCGTTTCTTGGTGAGTACCTATAAGCAAAGAGGCACGTCCATGTTAAATTTCAACCCTGGTGGCCCTAAAGTAATTTTAAAGTCTAGTGGTGCAGAGCCCTAAAGACCTTTAAAAAAACTATGTTTGCAAAACTGTTTCCTAGTGAGTACCTATGAGCAAATAGAATCGTCCATGTAAATTTTCAAAGCCGTAGGTCCTCAAGTAATTTTGAAGTCCAGTGGGGCGGAGCTCTGAATTGCTTAAAAACTATGTTTGCAAAACCGTTTCTTGGTAAACACCTATGAGTAAAGAGAATGGTCTGTCAAATTTCAACCCTGGTGGCCCTAAAGTAATTTTGAAGCCCAGTGAGGCGGAGCTATAAAGAGCTTCAAAAACTATATTTGCAAAACCGTTTCTTGGTGAGTCCCTATGAGCAAAGAGGCACGTCCATGTTCAATTTCAATCCCGGTGGCCCTAAAGTAATTTTGAAGTCCAGTGGGGTGGAGCCCTAAAAAGCTTAAAAAACTATATTTGCAAAACCATCTTTTAGTGAGTACATATGAGTAAAGAGAATCGTCCATCAAATTTCAACCCCGGTGGCCCTAAAGTAATTTTGAAGTCCAGTGGGGTGGAGCCCTAAAGAGCTTAAACAACTATATTTTCAAACCCGTTTCCTAGTGAGTATCTATGAGCAAAGAGAATCGTCCATGTCAAATTTCAGCTCCTGAGGTCCTAAAGTAATTTTGATGTCCAGTGGGGCAGAGCCCTAAAGTGCTTCAAAAACTATATTTGCAAAACCGTTTCGTGGTGAGTACCTATGAGCAAAGAGGCACGTCCATGTTAAATTTCAACCCTGGTGGCCCTAAAGTAATTTTGAAGTTCAGTGGGGCAGAGCCCTAAAAAGCTACAAAAACTATATTTGCAAAATCGTTTCTTAGTGAGTAGCTATGGGTGAAAAGAATCGTCCATCCAATTTCAACCCCGGTGGCCCTAAAGTAATTTTGAAGTCCAGTGGGGCAGAGCCCTAAAGTGCTTAAAAAACTATATTTGCAAAACCGTTTCTTAGTGAGCACCTATGAATAAAGAGAATCGTCCATGTCAAATTTCACAACCTGTAGGCTTTTAGTGTAATTGTGAGCTTCCGTAGGGCGGAGCCCTAAAGACAACACAAACGTCAACATTATACCTCACGCCTGGTTACTTCTATGATTATAAGCATCTGCTTGAATGAAACTTTCAAATTTTTTAATTACAGCAGTTAATTTTGTAAACACTAAATTTCTAAAACCTGACACTACCTGATTGTATGCCCTCTGGCTCAGAGCCCTTTGGACAGATTTGCACTAAACTTTACACAAACCATCCTTGAATAATGCTTAATAATGCCTGAAAGTTTCATTGCAATCGGCTGAGCGGTTTCGGAGTCTATAGGCAACAAACATATATATACATACTTCCTCTTTTATAGATATAGATTTTACTGTCTATGGTTTATTGAAATGTTTATTGCTGGTCCATATTGTAGCGAGACATGTTACCTAAAATACATGGTTGCTGGTGGCTAATTTCCGCCTGTGGAGGTGAAAATTAAACCTTGGCTATCACTGCTAAACAGTCTTTTAAAATTCTTTTAGGTTCTATCTAGAAAATTCTGCTCCCGTCAAAGTTCAAATGTAAAGAAAGTAAGACTATGTGCAAATGGGTAATACTCTGAAGTAGTATAGCAGACTCACTCTCTCTCTCTCTCTCACTGATATCCGATGGATATCAGACTGGGTGGTGACGGAAAAGCGAAAATGCCGCACTAGTGGGTTAATAGTGGGATAACACATCCTTGCGAAATGATTCCTGCCATTTACTCAACCAGACCGTGAAAAATCGCCTTTAGATGAGGATTGGATCACAGAAACCAACTGCTACCGAAGAATCCATTAAACGTATTTAAGTACCATTAGAGCATTGTCATTTAGTCTATCAACATTGATCGATCCATGAAGTAGCGGTCGCAACAGCAATGAATTGGTTCCAATGACACATATCTGAAGGGGTGCCCATCCCCCCCCCCCAAACGCCATGGCGCGAATCCCCCCCCAAAATTGTAACCCTCGCCCCCTCCTCAACAATGCACCAGTTGGCGTTTGGCGAGCTCTCCTTTCACCACATTGTAACTTTAATTATATCAGTTTGTTGAATATAATAATACTTTAAAACATTAGGGCAGCATTGACAAATGTTACAATTAAACCAATTTTGACTCAACTTTCATTATTTAAAAAATAAATAATGGTGACTTGACTTAGATGATTTTTCTCTGGAGGGATTGTGTCAAAACCCTTATACAATTAGGCATGTTACAGTTAAGGCCTACTTAATTTAAATGCAATTATTTTGTGTTTACTGAACTTTTTACGTTGAATTTACAGCAGATTTATCGGATCATCTATATATTTAAAACACAAAGTTAAAAAACCTTTGGACACTTCGTCTGTGACTTCTGCTGGACCGATTTACATGCGGGTTGTACCAAAATAAACGTTTTCGGTTCTATATTAGCAGGTTTTATTTGTATTTCAAAAATATTTACGTTAAATCTGTAAAAAATGAAAAATAAACTTTTCTTATGGAGATTTAACATGGGGAAAAAAGCCAACATTTTCAATCCTTTGGACAGTTCGTCTGAGACTTCTACTGGACCGATTTACATGCGGGTTGTACCAAAATAAACGTTTTCGGTTCTATATTAGCAGGTTTTATTCGTATTTCAAAAATATTTACGTTAAATCGGTCAAAAATCAAAAATAAAACTTTTCTTATGGAGATTTAACATGGGGGAAAAAGCCAACATTTCCAATCCTTTGACAGTTCGTCTGAGACTTCCACTGGACCAATTTACACGCAGTTTGTACCAAATAAAACGTAAATCTTTGTATATTAGCAGATTTTATTTACTTTAACGTTATCTTACTTCCTTAAATTAGAATATCGACATTTTCAAACCTTTACAATTGATTTATTTTACACGCTTTCAATCAGCTGATTGTAAACACATTCGCTTTTTTATTTATTTCTGAATATTCAAGAATCATTTTTATTTGTATACTTACTTGTATTTAGTCTAAATACAGTGGATGAGCAAAAAAGCTCATGAAGGATTTGGTTTATTATGGCCAGTACCTAAAAACGTTTACAATTATTATGATGTATTGTCATTTATGAAAAGAAAGTTGCTTAATGATATAATTAACGTTATCTTACTCCCTTTACTGTTGACATTTTCAAACCTTAACAATTTATTTATTTTACACGATTTCAATCAGCTGATTGTAAACACACGAGGTATTTTGTCTAATACAGAGAGTGATGACAAAAGTTCATGAAGGATTTGGTTTATTATGGTCAGTACCTAAAAACGTTTACAATTATTATGATGTATTATCCTTTAAATGGAAAGAAAGTTGCTTAATTATGTAAAATAGCTGATTGCTTTAAAACTAAGATTAAATTGTAAAGGTTTAGTTTAAATAAATTGCTCACATTGTATTAAAAGAAACGGATGTATCGGAAATTCTTTGTGCAATCAATTTGTCGTTTGCAACGTTGTAATGCTTTACATTTACTTCGCTTAACGACAGTATTTGTGGCGCAATCGGTAGCGTGACTTACTACAAATCAGACGGCCCGGGTTCCAGAACCGATCTTCACAAATATACTTTTTGTAGTGTGTCCAATAAGCAATTTATTTTAAGCAAAATAGATACATTAAAATATTTATAGGCCTGTTCAAACTCAAAAAACTTATTTGTTAAACTAACAAGTTTACAAATTGATAGTTTAGGCTTGCTTATTTTTTGATGTTTTTAACTAATATAACGCTTTTATTAGGCTACTAAGGTTTACGCCTAAGTAAACAATCAATTTTTTATGTTTATAAAATACTAAAGAGTGTCTGTGTTACATTAAAATATTTATAGGCCTGTTCAAACTCAAAAAACTTATTTATTAAACTAACAAGTTTACAAATTGATAGTTTATAGGCTTGCTTATTTTTTGATGTTTTTAACTAATATAACGCTTTTATTAGGCTACTAAGGTTTACGCCTAAGTAAACAATCAATTTTTTATGTTTATAAAATACTAAAGAGTGTCTGTGTTACATAGTAAGGTTGCAGCATTATTGTTTTTTCCGGAATATGCCAATAGGCCTACTTTGACAGACACTCCAACAAAAATTATGTAATTTTCTGTGAAATAAATTTGTATTCTTTAAATTTGGATAGTTATTGAAACTTGCACACTGCAGCATAAATATTAAGATATGAAAGTGGTTATAAATGGTTTCTCTTCGTTCTATCCTACCCTAATACACCAATATTTGTTAAAGCCAACCATCATAAGTTACAACACTCAAGGCCTTTCCTAATTCTTCAAAAAAATTTTTAAGAACAATTTATCCAAGAGGCCTACAAGTGGATATTGGTCTACTTATTTCTGATGTTGTTGAACCTAATAGAACGGTTTCCTTAGGCTAATTAGGTTTGCGCCTACATAAACAATCAAATTGACATGTTTATAAAATACTAAAGAGTAGGGCCTATAAGTACAAGGATGCAACATTATTGGTTTTAAGGAATAGGCCTACTTTTCCGACGCTCCAACTAAAATCGTAGTATTTTCTGTAAAATATATTATTGTTCTTGGTATGGCAGTTCAAAGAAGTACATTTTATAGACTACCTTACATGTTGTACTATTATATCGTTTCATTTACCACTAATGGAGCTATATCCGTCGAGTATCGACGGGCAACAACTAGTATCTAAGAATGTATAAAATTATGTATAGTGACTAAGGCATATATGAAACTTAATTTCTTTCTCCTTTGTTTCATAAAAAAAGAAATTAATACAAATAAGAAAAAGAAATGGCACGGTAGGCCAAGGCCTTTAAAACAACTTTTTTATACTGTAACACGGTTTGCAGTTTTTTTTTTTTTTTTTTTTTTTTATATACAAAAGTTTACATTCAATGTGATCTACATTTGAAGCTATATATGCATGTATCTGACTTCTAAAAAATAACTCCCTCCTTCTGTGTACCATGTCACAAAACTAAAAGTAGGTTTTGCAAAAATACCAACCCATCTACATACTTTTTCACTCTGTAACGTAATGTGTATGTACGTTGAAATAAACGAAATTCATAATATAAAATATAATTCTATATTTTATTAAAATAAAGGCCAAATAAATTATTGTTCTAAAATATAGGCTAAAAAAATATATGACTATATAATGTTATGAATTGGCTTGGCTTTCCGTGTGTCTGTTTGTAAAATTTACATTTTATATCTGATGTATCAAGTTGAAACTTTGGTTAGCTTAGATATCTTACTAACTGAAATTTTATAAATCACCACTAAGATGTTTTAATTTAAGACAACAAAAAAGATGGGCATTTTTTGTCTTGTTACTAAATTATTCAATTACATGCTCAGAAATCACCCGGCTCATAATTTAATATAAATGCGGCATGGAATCATGGGAAAAAAACTTAGGTATTTTTATATTATCTTATTCTGGTTTAAATTACTGTGTAAAATTTTTACTAAAATATTTGTCTAATATTAGAATACTCTTTTGTTTTGAAACATACTTCAGATTATAATAGTTTAATACACAGATTTAGTTAATACACTAAAATGAAATAAAACTTGTTCATTCCTAGGATAGTTTCAGGGCAAATAACCACACATAATTCAAGCCTCAAGGGGACGATCCCTTTTAAAAATCAACAGATTTCTCTTGATTTGTAATTTTTAACTATTTAAATAACAATCGGGTTCAGAATGGCAATTTGAAATTGCCACTGATCGTATGGTATCTAACTTATAGAGCGACATGATAATCTAATACTAGGGAATTTTAGCTTGTTTCCAGTGTTGCCATCCCATGCACAGCGCAAAATTAGACCGTATAGCAAATGTGTGTGTGATTTAAATAATTAATAACTAACTCAATTACGATTCTGTTTTGATGTATTTATACTTCTTTATTTAGTTTTCAATATTGAGTAAACATACTTTTATTCTATTTTATAAACATGGAAATACAGTTTACCTTCAATCCAACCCCCCCAACCCCCAAATCCAAAAAATCACCGCTAAAACACAAAATCCCGTCCAAATTTTGGCTCAATGGCGCAGATCGCGCCATCACTCCCCCCTGTAAGCACCCCTGCATATCTGAATAATATAGAAAATCTGGCAGTGAAAAACCATCGCAAATAGCAATTAGAGTAGTATGAAAAGAACTAGCTTAGTGGAAGGTCGGGTTGACGATGTGCTGAATCGCTGAGGGTCTTCTGTATATTGATTGCAAGAGGCAGTACACTAATCTGTAATACCTAATGATGCAACATATTAACAAGGTCACTGGTATACACTAATACTACACACTGAGGAAATTGCATATTTATACCACTAAGGTGTGAAGTGCCATTTTCCAGGCTCTAATCAAGTTTACGCTGGGGGCTTTAACCGAGGGTGGAATTTCAATCATAAAAACATCTTAAAAAGCAACAGCAGGTGAATAAAATACAAATTGATTATTATGTGAATGTAAAAGTCGAAGCCCTTGCTCACTTGACACTAACTGTGGTAAACCTTAGTACAAAATATATTGGTAAAAATTGGTAAGAATTCAGTACAATAATTCCTTGGAACCGAAATAGGAAAACTAAATAGTTTGGATTTGGATCCGATGTTAGATCTCTGGCCAACTGGCTTTGAAATTTCATATGTTTTCCTTCTGAGTGTTAGATGTTTCTTATACAGATGATTTATACATTGAGATAGTTCAAAAGAGAGCACCACTCATAACGGGAGTATTAATAGTACTGTTCTGAGAGTTGAGTGAGGACAATGAACTAACCAATCTCATAGGTAGCTGAGCTAAGGGGAATGAGCTCTCCCTTATATCAATATGACACATTCAAATCTTGTCTATTTAACTTTCTGTGAAATCTTATATTATTAGCAAAACATATTAGTTCGTGGCAAAGATTTTTGTTATTTGTATCCCTTTATCCGACCGCACTTTTAAGGATTAAACCAACTGATGTACACCATTACATCATTAAAGACCAATAACATATTGTTAGGATTTTAGTGGAGGGATATGAGCAATTAAATGATAGTTCTCCTGATTTGAAAGGTCTGCATTTTTTTTGTTTGCTATGCGTCTGGACCACCAGCTTAACGTGACTTCCGAGCCATAAGTTAATGAAGATTTGAATAAATGGAAAAGAAAATATACTAATAAAAACTTAAATATTTCACATTATGAACTGCATTTAAAATAAGTCAAATGGACAAAGGTTTTCCCAGTGAAACAAATTAAGTAACTTTAGGGAGGGCTTTCCCTAAACACGGTTTAACTTAATCTAGGTTTAATTCAAACTTCAGTTCAACTGTGATTGTTATTCGGCATTTTGAATCATTCTCTGTCAGCTGTCACTTTAACCCAAACAATTTATAAGTAAACTATCATAAAAAAACTCAGTTTAAAACTAAGATAAGTTAATCCGTGTTTGGGGAAATCGCCCAACTGTTTAAGATATATTTGCACTGATAATGTACTTGGAACAGTATTTTAAATTACGTAGAAGCTTAAAACAGGCTGCTGATATCTGACTTCAGTAGAACCCCTCATATGACCTTGCCACAACCGACTCCTCTTGATATCCAAACTTAGTGTCCGACCATCTGTTATGTATATAACAGATACTCCAACAGATGTATATAAGCATACTCCGTTCGCGAGCTTATCCAGACATGAAAAAGTGTCTGGCCTTGACTGTGCTTTGTTTTTGTGTCACAAACTGTCAGTCCAGCCATGATTGTTAATATGGAATGTTCTCTGACTATTATGATGGTGGTTTCATGTTTTTAACGTCAATACTGTTTGGCTTACCCTATTGCTTGCTCTTCCAGATATCAGACCTATTAGCAGTTTTAACCATAGCCCGTTCATATAATGGAGTACTCAAATTATATCATATAATGAGAGGTTCTACAATAATTAAACATTTTGTTTGTTAAAATACTTGATGAACAATATGAAGGATGGATGAAATAATTTATTGGTAATACAGTTAAATGCCATGACTTATTGGTCCCATAAGTTAAATGCCAAACTTTGAGGAAAGCTTATATGGGTCAAAATACAGAGAAATCATTAGTAAAATTGTTTTCCAAAACCGCTTCCTTTATCAAATATCCGCCATTCCCTACTTTTTACAAAATAATTTTTATGTTCAAAAATTTTCAACCAATCTTTATAGAAGTTGGTAAGTATGATTAAATAAAAGAGACCTACAGTAGAAATAAAGTTCAACTTGGTCTAGTTAAAATTTCAAAATGGCAGATATTTTGAACATTTAATCTAAAATATCTGGAAAAATTTAATTTTTATAACAATTTTATAAGAAACAAAAAAATTAATTGAAAATTAAATTATCTAAGCCTTATGTACTTACTTATGTACATAAGATACTCATAAGATGTTCATAAGATACTTAATTATGTATCTAAACAATTATATAAAGTTCAAAGCTAAACATCAAATAACAGAGTTATTGTAATTTTTTTGCAGAAAAATATTGATTTTGTATTGTTTATGCAAATTTAGGTAATTTAAATAGAAAAATCACAATAACTTTGTATTTGAATAAATGAATAAATAATTTATTTCTAAAAATAACCACAACAAAAGTATTTCCTGTCAAATCTTAAAAAAAAAAAAAAAAAAAAAAAAAAAAAAAAAAAACACTGGTATCAATGTTTAGATAATTTAATATATTGTAAACCTTTTTGTCTATTATCAAATTTTTATGAAAATTACAGTTTTTGAATTAAATTAAAAGTTTAAAATGGCTTCCATTTCAAAATTGTAAATTGGACCAAGTTGAATTTTTTTCTACAGTAGGGTCTTTTTATTTAAACATACTTACCGAGTTTTATAAAGATCGGTTGATTATCTGGAGAAGTGACTGCTAGATTCAGAGAATTGCTTGGATTAGTGGACTAGAAATGACTGCTAGACACAGAATTGTTTCGATCAGTGGAATAGTTTGTTTTTGTTTCTGATTAAATTTTGTCATGACAAGGGGAGGTGTTAGAATTAATAATATTTGTATACAATATGTGTCATGAAAAATTTAAAATTACCTGTTTTTAAATGTGTTTGATTTTATTAAGAATCATATGTTTATTGTTTTTGTAATCACATATTATTTTGTTTTGATAGTTAGTTGTTTACCTTTTGTTGAAGTGAGTTGAGTAGAGTTTTTTAAATGGGTGGTGTTTTTTTAATAAGAGAAAACTAAAGAGGTTTTATGGAGAGCATATTTTTCATCAAGAGTTTTTGTATTGTTTAAAGAGAAGATTTGATTTAATAAAAGTTTTGTGTTAGTTTACTTTTAACATGTGTTTTTGTTCAACTAACTTTAATAATTGATTGTTTTTTCTGACAGGTTATGGGCCCAGAGCCACGTGTGTTGTTTCCATGCGTACTTTTTTTGTGTTTTTTTGATTGAGAAATCTTGTCAAACGATGCCTAAAAACAGTGAAAGTGTCAAAATAGAAAGACTAGGACCAAACAATTATCTCGTGTGGAGTAAAAGAGTTAAAGCTTATTTAGTGAGGAAAAAGTGCTGGAATGCCATTGACCCCGGATATGATGATGATGAAGACCTTGATGAAAAAGAGGAAGAAGAGAATTTGATCGCACTTAGCTATTTGACTGAATTAGTCGAAGATTGTTATTTAAATGATGTCACAAAACATGAAAGAGCTAAACATGCTTGGAACCGACTAAAAGCAATCCATCTCAAGATTTCCCCACTCCAGTTTGTGAACACAATGGATGAATTATCAAGATGTACAAAGAAATCTGAAGAATCCATGTTGGAGTATCTTAATCGAGTGGAACAATTGGTGGAAAAGTTAAGAAATCACGGTTCCAACATCAATGACCAAGACTTAGCGGCTTATATGTTAAGGGGTTTAAGACAGGAGTATTATAAACAAATTACCCATGTAATGGAGTTAAATGAAGAAAAACTGACCTCTGAAAATGTGAAGAGTAAGTTATTGCTTGAAGAAAATAGGTTACAGAGAGAGAGACTGGAAAATGAGAGAAAAAAATCAAGAAATAAAAACCTACATGATGAAAAACAAAGGAAAATTTTTGAAGGATGAACTTAGAAGCCAAAAGTATGAAAAGACGAGTAATGAAGATAAATCTTGTTATTGTTGTGGAGAATCTGGCCATTTTGCACGTGAATGTCCAAAAGCTAAGACAGCGAAAGCAAAAGGAAGCGTTATTTGCTACAACTGTGGTAAGGAGGGACATCCATCATCAAAATGTAAAAATAATTCAAGAAAGCCATGTGAAACAAATATTTCTAGTAAACCAGAGAGTAACTTCAAAAGCAGGAACTTCCACTATGAAGAAAGAAGTGAGCCAATGTTTGAAGAGAGAAAGGTTGGAAACAGTTTGGTGAAAGTGAAATATTCAGGGCATATGATGAGAGGATGTCAAAGTGGTGAGAAGGAAAAAGACTTGGAAGATAATGTGATTCAAAATGCAAACATCTGGATTGTAGATTGTGGATGCAATCATCATATTACTCCTTTTCGAGAACTACTAAATGATTTCACCGAAAATGTTGGTGGAAAAGTGCAAATGGGAAAGAAAAAAGTGTCATGCGATGTGAAGGGTGTTGGATCATTAACTATGAAGATACATGATGACAATGGTGGATGGACATTGAAACTGAGTAAAGTTTTATGGGTTCCTGATGTTTCAGAGAACATTTTATCGGTGAGGCAGCTGGAAAAAACCGGAGTGAGATACACAATTGATAATGGTGTACTTAGGGCGTTTGATAAACGAAGTGGAGATGAAAAACTTTTTTGTGCTAGTGCTGGAAATGACGACATGTACGTAATCAAATGCGATTGGTATGAGTTGGAGAAAACTAATCATGAGCCTAAATTTGATTCAGATGAGAAAATAGAGGGTGTTACTGCCTTAAAAATGGTGACGAGAGATTTGTGGCATCATCGCTTTGGTCATGCTGAAAACTTACCCGACAGTGAGATGATTGAGAAAAGGGATACAAATTATAAATGTGAAGTGTGTTCTAAAGGGAAAGCAAAGAAATCCCCTTTTCCAGACAGATCTGTGAGGTCATCTGCGCCACTAGATCTAGTCTACTCTGATGTGTGTTACGTGAAACCAAACTCCAGAGGAGGAGGAAAGTATTTTTTAACATTGACTGATGATTTTTCACGCTACACTGAAGTTAGTGTCCTAAAGAATAAAAGTGATGTCTGCGAAGAATTAATGAAATACAAGAATCGAGTTGAAAATCTTCATGAAAAAACTTTGAAGTCCATACAAACAGATAATGGAGGTGAATACTGTAACAATGAAGTTAAAGAATTTTGTGAAAATAATGGAATTTTTCATAGACTGTCTCTGCCTGGAGAACATCAACAAATGGGTGTTGCTGAGCGTTTGAATCAACAGTTGCTGACAATGGTGAGATGTATGCTATTAAATTGTGGACTATCACTAAGTTTTTGGGGCGAGGCTCTAAAAACTGCATGCTACATAAAAAACAGATGTAAATCTACCTCCATCAATAATGGTGTACCGTATGAATTGTGGTTTGGCAAAAAACTGACTGATGAGGAATTGGACAGAATGAGAGTTTTTGGATGTCGTGTATGGGTGTATGAAGAGCACACAAAAGCTGATAAGTTGAAACCTCGTGCCAAAGAATGCATTTTTCTGGGATATCCTGAAAATAGGAGAGGCTACAGATTGTGGGATTTAGAAGATGAATCTATTGTTTTATCAAGAAATGTCATTTTCGAAGAGAAAGTTTTTCCCATGAAGATTAGGGGAGGAAAACAACTGGCTGAACCTATACAAACTACTAAGAGTTGTGAAGAACCAAAAATTATCAATTTGAACTCAAGTGACAGTTCTAGTGATGAGCAAGAAAGTGGCAGTTCTAGTGATGAGCAGGAATCAATTGAAGGAGGAGAAGGCACAATACGAGATATTTGTGAAAATGAGTTTGTAAATGTTGATATACCTGATGTTCGAAGATCGGAGAGAATCAGAAACTCTAGTCACTGTACTGATTGTGTTGGATGCAGATTGAGTGTTGTATCTGACTTGAACGCCAGTCTACCAAAAAATGTGAAAGAAGCTCTAAATGGTCCAAACAGTAGAAAATGGGAAGAAGCAATGAAGAGAGAATTGCAAGTGTTTGAAGACAATGATTGTTGGGAACTAGTTGAGAGACCAAAAGACAAAAATATAATCGGCACTAAGTGGGTGTTTAGAATTAAAGAGGGAAATGATGGCAACGAACATGTTTATAAGGCCCGACTTGTTGCTTTAGGATATACACAGATTGAAGGTATTGATTTCTGGGATACGTACAGTCCAGTTATAAGAAGAGAGACTATTAGACTTCTGATTGCCCTCTCAGTTGATAAAGGTTGGAGCATAGAACATTATGATGTAAATGCAGCATATCTAAAAAGTCCCATCGAGGAGGAAGTCTATGTTGAACAGCCAAGTGGTTTTGCAAAAGCGAAGAACTGTGTTTACAAGTTGCAAAAGAGCATGTATGGACTACACCAAAGTGCGAAGAATTGGAACATGTGTTTTGACAATGTTTTAAGAGAAATCGGCCTTCAAAGGTCAGTGTGCGAACCTTGTGTGTATTTTGACGAACATATAGTAGTAGGAATTTATGTTGATGATGTAATTTGTATTGGAACTTCGGAGGAGCTAAAATGGTTTAAATCGAAACTGAGCAAGTTCTTGGATTTCAAGGATCATGGACAAATTAAAAGTGTTTTATCTATGTCTGTGAATGTAACTAAAAATGCGGTGTATGTAGATCAGACAAAGTACATTGAGAAGCTACTTAAACAGTTCAACTTAGAGAATGCAAAAGGTTGTGTAGCTCCTCTAGATCTTGGTGATAAAAGAGTATTGGGAGAAGCAGATGACTGTAATCAAACATTGTACCAGAGAGCTGTGGGTAGTTTACTTTACATTGCAAATAATACAAGACCTGACATTTCATTTGCAGTCTGCAAATTAAGCCAGTACTCACAAAAACCAACTGTGCAAGATTGGCAGAGAGTAAAGAAGGTGTTTAGATATTTGAAGAAAACCAAAGACACCAAACTGTGTTATAAAAGGGGAAAGAATAATAATTTACAGATATTTTGTGATGCTGACTATGCGAATTCTGAGGACAGAAAATCAATATCTGGTTTTATATGTATGTTCGCTGGTTCACCAATAATGTGGTCAAGTAAAAAACAACAGATTATTGCAACTCCAACTGTTGAAGCGGAGTATGTATCCATGGTTGCATGTTCAAAAGAAATTTTATGGTTGAGAAACTTCCTCACTGAGATAGGTGAAGGAATGATTGTGACAGAGCCTATTGAGATCAAATGTGACAATCAAGGTGCAATATGTGTCAGTTCCACTTACGTAGTATCTGAGAAAACAAAGCACATGGACGTACGATTTTTGTTTCTAAAAGACATTGTGGCTAAAGGAATCATTAAATTTAATTACGTTTCTTCCAAAGTTAATGTGGCGGATGTATTAACTAAGGCTTTATCTGGAGAAGTGACTGCTAGATTCAGAGAATTGCTTGGATTAGTGGACTAGAAATGACTGCTAGACACAGAATTGTTTCGATCAGTGGAATAGTTTGTTTTTGTTTCTTATTAAATTTTGTCATGACAAGGGGAGGTGTTAGAATTAATAATATTTGTATATAATATGTGTCATGAAAAATTTAAAATTACCTGTTTTTAAATGTGTTTGATTTTATTAAGAATCATATGTTTATTGTTTTTGTAATCACATATTATTTTGTTTTGATAGTTAGTTGTTTACCTTTTGTTGAAGTGAGTTGAGTAGAGTTTTTTAAATGGGTGGTGTTTTTTTAATAAGAGAAAACTAAAGAGGTTTTATGGAGAGCATATTTTTCATCAAGAGTTTTTGTATTGTTTAAAGAGAAGATTTGATTTAATAAAAGTTTTGTGTTAGTTTACTTTTAACATGTGTTTTTGTTCAACTAACTTTAATAATTGATTGTTTTTCTGACAGAAAATTTCGAATATAGCAATTATTTTGTAAAAAGTACAAAATGGCGGATATTTGGTAAACAAAGCATATTTAGAAAAAATTTAATTCTTGATTTTCTCTTTATTGTGACCCATATAACCTTTTCCCTGAGTTGTTGCACACTTTACTTATGGGACACCCTGTATACTTGAGCTTAAAAATAGAACCCAGGCAACGTAAAATACAAAATATGTTTTGATCTCACGACTAATGAAGTAAATAGAAGATTTGTATTTGTATCTTTCAACATCATGAGAAGCTCATTTAAGAAGATAGGTCTTTAGGGAAGGCCTGACAATCTCCTACGACAAATGTTAGTATTTGAGTTGAGAATTCCTTTTGATAACTCTTCAGAGGGAAATGTTTCACAACAGAATGATTTCATTCTTACTTATAGATTTATAAAATATAACTTTCCATTGCTAGTATCAATCTTCCTTAATAGAAATTATTTTTTTACATTAATTTTTGTAAATATATTATTACTATTGTTATTATTCTTATAAAGCTAAAAAGTTTCTTTGTGGTCTTTACCCAATTTTTAACGCCTTCAGAGGGACTTGGCTCACAAAAAAATCTGTAATTAAATGTTGAAAAAGGTAAAATAAATACAGTTTTATGAAATTAATATTAATTTATTGAAGTAGGTTAAGAGAGAAATAATCAAATTTGACAATGATCAACAACAATCAAGTTTAGTTTAAGCATCCCCTCTTACTGCTAACTGAAACTGAACTTATTTTATTTGTAAATTGAGTCAGACTCAGGGTTGTTGTGAATGATAGCATTTTCAATGTTGTATATAAAAAGCTTAACACTTAAGTGCTTTTTAAGGTACTGTAAGAGGCTTTATGTCTGGAACAAGAGGCACAACATTATTGATAATACAGTATCTGACTAAGCTTATCAATGTTATGTTTTGGGGCGGTCTGGGGGGTAAAATTGAAAAAAAGGGTTTATCTCGTTAAACTTAAACAATTTTTCGTTATCGCGACATCACAGTGTCATCCCCTCCCTCCATAACAAAGACAACACAATGTGGCAGACAGTAACTTGGAATTTAAAAAAAACTTGTTGGGTTAGTGATTTTAACATCCTATTGTAACAAAACCAAAGGAACTTCATGAATTTAAAATTATAAAGTGTAAAAATAAACTATATTTTATGATGATTTAGTCTTTTTTTAACTATTTCAATTATAGCTTATTTCATTGTTTTAATGCACTATTTGCCATTTAAAAACAGTTAAAAATTTAGAAGATATAATTTTGTAAATACAGGGTATTTCATAACTCTCTGGACAGCAGTATGTACTGTTATTGTTGAAACACATTTCACCATAGGAACATGGGTTCCAGATGCCCAGTTTCCTGTCTGTATGTGGTTTTTTTTTTGAGGTTTGAGGTACGGTTTGAGGTACAGTGTCTGACATTTTGCACAAGTGTTTGTGTTATTAGGGTCTATTTCGTGCCAAACTATACCTAAATAGTATTTACCTTTTCAAAATGGTGGCCATTAAAATTATAACTGTTGACAATTCCATTAAAAACTAACTTGACAAAAAATTGCAAGATTTATAAAAGTTATCACATTTTATGTAGATTTTAATGATAACTTTTTTGTTAATATTGGATAAAGAATGACTGACCACTTTTCAGAGTGTAAACGGAATAATAACATTGTTTAAATGGGGAAATGTAGTCATGCATTACAAAAATTATTAATTTCTCTGTTATTCCTTATCCAATCTTAACAAAGAAGGTATCACTGAAATGTACATAAAATGGCCTAACTTTTAAGTTGCTTGCAAAGTTTTTGCAAAGTTGCCGGTAGCGGTTTTTATAGAATTCAGCACTCATGTTTCATGTTTTAAACATTCAATCCATTATTACTCCTTATAAATTGTTTTCAAAGTAAAAAAGTGGTCATGCATTGCAAAAAAATTAGGTCTACCTTAAAATTTTATATGGAAAGATAACTTTGATAGGTAATAAAAATTAAATAACGCAGGATTTTTATTTAAACACTTTGTTAAACATTTAACTAATAAAACCTAGCTTAGCTTTGCTTAGCTAACTTAGTGAACACTTAATTAAACATTTTCAAAAACTTTATAAATAGAATAAGTATTCTATTATGTAATAAAAAAATACAACTTATGAAATCAAATATTTAAATTTTAAATATGTTCAGTTAATTTCAGTATTAAGAAGGCCAGAGAAGGGATGTTGCAAAGCAAATACAAGTTGATAAACAACTACAATATCATGCAAAAGTGTCACAAAAACATACAAAATACCAAAATAATAAAAACCAGCATTTAAATTTAAATTATATATTTTTCAGAATATCGTTTATCCTACCTATCGTTTATCAGAATATCACTTAATATCATTTCAAAAAGATATTAAGTTGGTCTTCAGGAGACTAAATTAATTTATTACATTAGTAGTCTTTATTTCTGTACTTTATTCAACCCCGATCACCATTGCCGAAGGGAAAAAGCATAAAGATTATTGTATTAATGTACTTTACTACGACGATTAATAATTTTATTTTACAGGTGGCAAAGTAGTAAACAAGTTTTTCTTAACAATCAATAATGACGTAATTGTTTACCATGGAAACAATTTCACTCTTGGCTGATTCCTCAAAACATGAGCAGCACTTCAAATTTGCTCTTTTTCACAAAAATATTTGCAATACAGTTTAGTATTGTTAATCCAGGGACTATTAAAAAGTAGATGTGTTTACCTTATAAAAGAAGGTCTCGTTTGAGAGAAAGTGCTGCTAATGTTTCTAGGAAACAGCCAGGACACAACCTTGAGCTGTGAAATTGTAACACTGAAGTTTTGAATGGGAGGTTAGGTGTGGGGCTACAGAAACTGCTGGGTTGAAGCTTGGCAGGAAGCTTTTCGGAAAGTTCTGCTTAGTGTTCCAGAATTCAATCAGTGGAACATCTTTAACACTATAGGGGAATTCTGTAACACATCATCGGACTTTCTTAAAAGCTTCTTAATGCTTCAACTCTCAGGCTACACCTAAATTTTTAGCTATCACTTTAGAATTATCAACTTTAGCTGAAGGTTGTGTCCTAAAAAACTATTACGACAAAAGATTTTTTTTAAGGGATGTGGTCTCTGTCTGTGTCCCCATACCACAAGGCCCACTCTGTTGTGGGATGAGGACACACCGCCTGTGCCTCCCCGTGGGTGGGGTGGTCGGTTGGGTACCCAGCGTGCCTGCGCTGCTCCCCCTGCTTGCACAGAGTAGTTGTACTTAGCGGTACCGTAACCACCCTTCTGGACCGAAGATTACAATACTACAAGTCTAGCATATGGTGGGAGACCAACCACAGGTACACTGCAATAAGAACAACATACAAATTGTGCTTGATTTGTTCCACGTACCACCTTCTCTGAGGGTAATCCCAACCTATACAGAGACAACCCCACCCCAAATAGACTGCTCCCCACTTTCACAGGAGAAAGAGGAGAGATTCAATCTGAAGGACCACATGAAATCTGCGTAGTATCATATACTGTAATCACATAAGTATAATTAGTTTTAAGGGAGATTTTTTGAAACTGTTATTCTTTATTCAATTAAAAAATAAGGTATCTACATAATGAGCTACCTATAATGTATTTAGCAATTTTTTTGTTAGGCCTAATGGTTCTCATGTGATTGGGTATCAAATATTTGAAATGGCCCCCATTTTGAAACGGTCAATGATATTTAGGTATAATTTGCCTCAAAAATAGATCGTAATAAGGCAAATAATTTGAAAAATGTAATACTGTACCTCAAACCGTTTAGAAGTTATAGATTGTTTTGTACAAAGAGATAAAGACAAATAAACAGGAAACTAGGCCCAGAAGACCATGTTCCTATGGTGGAATGTGTTCATCTTCACCTAATCAATAACATTATACAGTAGACTCCCTCTTAACCAGTAACCTCGGGACCAGGCCGCGACCAAATAATAATTTGGCCGGTTAAACCGATTTAAGAACGCCAACCTACAATTTGATATGGCCTAAATATAATTATCACTTGAAAACAACTTTAAATGCATTGCTGTATTGATTTACAGCTAACATCCAACACCCATGAAATCCACAACATAATAATTTGTTTCTTTATTGTGGTCTACTTGATAGTAGCTCGCACTTCCATCCATTGGCATTCATTTCCATCCAGGACATGACATTTTAATTGGTTTGAGAACATCAACATAAATAACATTGAATTGAATGATACAGTAAATGGGCAATGTTGAGATAAAAAAATGGCCGGTTAAGAAGATGTTACTTTTGTTTCAGGGTAGGCCGGTTAAAGCGGAGACCGGTTAAAAAGGTGACCGGTTAACAGGGAGTCTACTGTATACCGTTGTCAAGAGAGTTACGGGACATCCTGTATAAAACCATCTGAGATTATAAGTGTAAATTTCATCATTCACCAAATATATGTCTAATAAATCTATATATTAATACGCAAGCATGTTTTATTTTATCCTTTTTTCTCAGCACATATGGATCGTAGGACAAATCTGCGCATACCGTTAGAAAGATCAGACTCCAGGGCTACGCCCTACAGGCTTTCAAAGTTACACTGTTAATCTTATGGAGAATGGAAAATTGAATGAATCATAAGACAGCTGTTGCAAAACAAATGCTAGAAAATTAGGAAGAACAGATGTTTTAATTCTAAAATGTTTTTAAGCTTCTTGGGTCCAGATCAACTGAAATTTTGATCGAATTTCGATCAAGAGGCGATCTCTAGGTATGATTAATAAGATTATAGATCAACAACAAACAAAAATTACTTGTAAATCCATTTAAACGATTATACTAATTCAGATTATTGTGGGTTGGGTAGGGGAGGGAGTTGTCTGAGGTATTAAGGGGGCCCCGAACATATTTCAGTTAAGTGATACCAGAGCCGCCAGACCGCCCCTGGTTATGTTAGCATGTTCGTTCGAGGGAAAAATAAATCCAAGCTGCCTTTGAGATCTCAATAAATCATATACCATACTTGATTATTGACATGATCTATTAATCCCAAACATTGGAATAACATCAGTCTTGAAAATCATTTAGGCGAAAACCCTTACAGACAAAGATGGATGTCACAACCACTGTATAAATTCTCTGTTTCTTTTCATATATACAAAAAAGAACCTAGACAAAACATTTGAAGAGACGTCAAAGAGAAGTGGGTCGAATGTTTGCCAAGGCCAAAGTCTGTCCAAGTCACTGGAAGAAGCTTTGTAAACTCACACAAAGTTAATTAAATATCAAATGTATCTGACTTAACACGTAAAGAAGACTTTTTACTTTGACATTTAGTTTTTTCAGAAAAAAGGGGCAAGTTAAGAACTACAATTTGCACTAGTTATGCACTTCATGTACGCTGCCAAAGATGGCCCCAGCGTAAATAGGTTTCAAACACATGTATGCTATGAAGTCTATTCAGGTTAGTGTATATAGTCAAATTTTCCGGGCTTAGGTCTTACCGTGACTACCACCATAATAGGTAATTTCCTGGTACTATAAACTCAGCGATCAAGAGTCAATGACTACACTCACCTTAATATGCACTTTTGTTATTTTATTTTGCTTGGAAATATCTTATCCCTTTACCAATAGCTGCTAGCTACATACACTATTTTTCAACACTATTGAGTAAAGTTAAATTTTGACAACTATATTTTAAATTTTGACAACTATATTTTAGTCCAGGGTCAAAGAGAAATATGAGAGTTTGACTAACTAATTCATTTTCAGTTACATTGATAGATTTTTAAATTAACAAAAATTTTTCCTGACACAATAATTTGAGAAAATCTGTTCAGTTAATTGAGTTAATGAGTCTAGATTACTAATTATATTGGTTTCTTATTTAATTATTTCCAAAGTAAAGGAGCATAATTTTACTAAAATCAATTAGCCTATTACTCTATTATTCAAAAGCACACTAGACTAAAAGTTGTACACCCACCCGGCAGTGCCGGGCCGGCACTGACTCACTCTCTTGATAGTAACAATATTTAATACGGATCTGGCAATCTGCATTATCATTTTTTTTTTTTTTTATAAATATTGGAAACAGAAATTAACGACTCCCTTCACATTAACATTAGCGACCCTTCTTAGGCCAAATTACACAAAAATATGTAGCCCACATTTCATTGCAGGGAGCTCTTGTTCAGCAAAATAAGTGTTTTTAATTACCTAATTAATGTTTTTAATTAATTATTTTTATTAAATGTTTTTAATGATTTACGATGCAGTGGAACTGAAATTTGCTTCATTACAATCAGTTTCTCTCAATTTGTACTTTATTAGTAAAACATGAGGTTTTCTTTCTGTATCAGTTTTCAGTTTCAAAATGTATTACTTTTTATTTTTGTGTCTTTACTAGTCTTCCTACATTTGATTCCCATAAATCTCAAGACTTATTAAACCTAACAAAAGTTATGAAATGGCAAGGCTGGTCAAATTGATCATCAATACCAAAGGGTAATTAATAATCACAAAAATGTCAAGTTGTTGACGATGGCAACTTTAAATATTTAGTAGTAAAACTCCTTATCTTTTTTAAAAATATTTAGTAATAATCAAGAAAAAGAATAAATACACAATAAACTGACGACTGAATATCCGAGTGGTTTTAGTGCTCACCTCACTATCCTGAGATTATCAGTTGATTCCTGACAGGGTCGGTTCTAGTCCCAGTTGCTATTCGTCATTGTGCTATTAATTAATAAAGCTACCTAAAAACAGGTTTCACGGAAGACTAGAATACACAAGAAAAAAACAATCACAATAAAATACTGAATGCAGCAAAAAAAAGCTTTTCTGTGTCTCACAAACTACTAAGCTTAAAATCTCTTTTCAACATAATAAAAATTAGAATATATAAAACTATAGTAAGACCAGTCATAAATCAGTTTTCAGTTTTGTTCAGCTATGCAAGTTGGGTCATAAGACAGCACACAGAAAATAGACAGGATCATTATATTTTAGGAATACAGAGTAGTCAGTCTGCAATCCAACACATCATCAATCCAGAGCCTCCTGTGATCTGGTGCTTTTCAGATAACACTAATACCTATTTACTATTTATGACGTTTTTCACAGTCCAGTTGCTCTTATGGGGTGTCCCATACTACCCGTACACTCCTTTTAAATTTGCTAAATTAACTTTTCACAAAAACGAATTGTCCAATCAGAATTTTGCTGCGGTTGCGCTCTATCGATTGATGGCAATTTATTTGTACCGTGTGTACCAGAAGTAACCTATCCTGAATGAAAATCATTAATTTTAAATAAAACCCCCCACTTTTTATGGTTTCTTTGGATTCTACACTTAATTTTAAGATAACTTTACTATTTAATGTGTATCCCTAATCCTAACGGTTTGGAAGATAATGGCGGTGGGAATTTTGTTTTTTCCCAAAAGAATAACATGGGGCAAATTTTAAAATCCATTATCTCTGTTAATTTCCCATTAAACAAAAAAAGACCTAGGATAAAAATGCCTTAGAATCTTCTTTTAAATACTTTTGAATCATAAACTATTAGTTTTGTCATAAATTACTACTTTATTTGTCCATAAATTTTAGAATACAGATACAGTATAGCGAAGATTATTTAAAATGTGTGGAAGAATAAAATTGATTACGTGATAATCGGTATCTTACGATGAAACGTTAATGCGAAATGATATTTACGAAACGTTAAAATGAGGTTCTATGATATTATTATGTTTGGACAGTCATGTTAAAGGTAAAAGTTTCAGTAATAATGGATGTGAAAATTTGCCCCTTGTTATTCTAATGGGAAAATCAAAACTTAAATTGTCATTATCTCCCAACCGCTAGATTACGGGTATGCATTCAATTTTAAAGTAGTCTTAAAATTGTGTAGAATCCAAAAATACCACCAAAAGTGGGGGTTTGTATAAAATTAATGACTTCCAGTCTGGAAAAGTAACTTCTGTTAAACCTTATACATTGAAATTATCATCAATCGATAGATCACAACTGGTTTACCTTTAATGGTACTGTTTGTTTTTGTGAAAAATTTATTCTGTTCTGTAGTTTAAAAAAAGGATGTATGGATGGTCTGGAACAACCGTTATAAATAACTAATTGGAATCTAGCCATTTAATGCAATTCCATCACTAGTATGGACAATTTTTGCCGTTCAATCTTCGTTATTGATAAACTATATTAAAATACATAATAATAAGTATTTTAGTTCATTAACATAGTTCCATCACTAGTAGTCACTTTTTTTATCGTCCTATCAAGATATCACATAATTTTTATGAGTAATGGGCGGCAGTAAACTCGGCTCCAGTGTGTACTTCCTCCACTGATTCAGCACCACCTTAGGCTGATATCCGCCAGAATAGTCACAGTCTACTGTCATTATTTTGTCACTACCTACATAAAAGCAGGTCATTGCAGTTCCAGTACAGCTGTAATTATTTGAAATTAAATATGATGCTATACGAACAATTTATTAATAGTTGTATAAGAGAATAAAATCATTCAATACATTTTTTAATTTAATTTATTTTACTACTTTTATTAAAGAACAAATATACAGAAAGCAGCAGAAATACAAGATGGTTTTCTTTGCGCCTAAAGCCTGGATGCCGTGCAGTGGAGGACTGTCAGGAGGAGATCGTACTTAATTTTAATAGACCCCATTTTAGTTGGCGTGAAACAGTGGTCTAGTGAGCATCATGTGTTAATAGGGTACTCGAGATGATTTTTAAAAGTGGTGATTCTGCCATTGCCATTTTTACAGACATTACAACATTGAATGTAGGAAACTAGTTCCTTACTGTAATACAATATTTGTATGGGCAATCAAATTCGGAAAAACTGTATCAACTCTGAAAGCCCCGGACTCAAGACCAAACCAATGAGTGAGGCAAGCCCCATGCTAAACAGCCTGTATCATCCACTGTATAGGCAAGCTACTGCTCTGGGAATGTCAGATCGAATAGTGTGGTGAATTTTGCACAATTCCACATTCAACCATACAAAATTTTAAAAATTCAAAAATTAAGCCTCAAAACCATGCTAATGATCAAACATTCTCAGAACGACCTTAATGGTTAACGACAAAGTAAACTGGAACAGTCATGCCCGTTAGCACGGGGCTTGTTTGAGGCAAGTTGCCTCACTTGTTTTTACTTTGTCCGCAGTTCTGGCTGACCTTGAACTTTCTTTAGGTTTTTGTTTCAGAGTTGACATAGGTTTTCTAAAGTTCTTGTCCCACACAACATATTTTATTACACATAGGAAGTAGTTTTCCGCGCTCCAAGGCATCTGCACAAACGGCATTATAACACAACGCCAGAATCACACTAAAAAATTCGTCTCAACACACATGGGGGTCACTGGACCACTGTTTCATAGAAACTAAAACTGAGTCTAGTGGCCTTGAGAATGAGCATTTCCACACCACAAACTTCCAGACTTTAGCCCTAGGAAAACCATCAGGTATTTCTGCCACTCTCTGTGTTCTGTACATACTGTAAATACATACATACATACTGTATGTGTATGTACATACTGGCTAGGAAATGTTGAGTATGCATACAACTTAGCAACACTGACTGCTCGTAACAACTTGCCACCTCCTAATAAGTGCCCACAATGTTCAAATATGTGTCTTTCTCATCCATATTTTGTAGAATATTTTTGTGTTGTGATCTTCAACAAAAGACAAAATTTAAGGTCTTTAAATGTGATTTTGTTGCAGTCGCAGCCGCTTTTCTAAATTATGAATGTCATTCATAGCTGGCATTATAATTTTCAATCGGTATTTTCAACTTTTAACGTAAAAGTGAAAACTCTCTTAACCGACCTCGGATCAAACGCTTATCGGATTAAACGACCAGGATTATACAAACTTCACTGTGCGGAGCTGCTGTTGCAATACTATACTGTAATGATCTAAAAATAAACATTCATGTTTCCACAGGGTGATCATACGTTTCCGTAGCGAATCAGTTTTAGTCAGTGGCTCTCAATATTTTGTTCAGAAATTTTTACCGTTTTAACTCAGTTTGCTAAATTTGTTGCTCAAAAAAATTTTATACCATAACTGTGTGAAATTTTTTTTACATATTTTTCTTTTTTGTTTGATTTTAACATATATTTTTGATATTTTTCCCTTTAACCGGCCTTTTTTGTTATCCGACCATACTGGTCCCATAGGGGTCGGTTAAGAGAGCTTATACTGTAGTTCCATTGCTCAGATGACTTTTTTTGGTGATCCAATCATAATTGAGAGCCAACATTACTTGGTGGGAATAATTTCAGGGTAAACAAGGAGTCTGAGCGAGTAAACGACAGGAGCATACTCTACTTTCAACGAATTCGACAGTAGTTTAGTCTACAATGTGTCGAGAACATGTGGTTTTGGTTCTACTATAATAGCTCAGCAGTAGAGCTCTGGCCACACGAGCCAGTGTAATAGTCTCATTTTCAAAATAGTTATGGTTACTATAGTTTGGGCAGCAGCATAATTTATTTCATACTTACCTACACTACTTAGTTGAGGAGATTTCTCAAACACTTTCTGGGACAGCAGTCCAAAAACATGCATGTATTGGACTTCCAGGAATTAGAAACATGACCTCTAGAACCACAGTCTAAAAAGCTTTAACCATAAACAATACACTTTCTTTAGAATGCAAGTCTAACAAGAATAGCTGTTGACAAAAATTAGGCACAATGCCGTAGGGCCCAGACACTTATACTGATGATTAGCAACATAATTAGCGCAGAGGCAGAGCTCCAGCCTCACAACCTTACTGTCCCTGGTTCAGCTGGGAGTTGCAGTGTATATGAAAAAAAATAATCCACGTTATTAACTCAAGAGGCCCTTTTTGACCTAGTTTGTAGGTACGTGACTAGAGCTTTCCTTTAAGACCGAGTTCTAATTTTTTAATGTATTTTGACATTCAAATAAGGACAGTGTAAAAACACACTGGTAAAAACACACTCATAGGACACACTGGGACACTATGAAGGCTTTAAAGTGTAAAACTAAACTAAACACTTGAAAACTAAAGAATAAAGTTTTCATATCCATAAAAACAGAAAGAGAGCTTGAGCAAACTGGCTTGAGCAAAGCGTGGTTACCAAAAAACCCACATCATTCAGGACTATCTTATACAGTTCAATGTGGAAATTTATTTTTCCTACGACTGTCCGTGAAAACAGTTGTTTACGCACTCGATACTCGTCGCAAAACAGGTGATTGCTGTATTGATTTTACTTTGTGCACGCTAGATTTACTTTGCGCACGCTAGATTTACTTTGTGCACTCCAGTGTTTAAACATCAGAACACAAAACAATTTGCATTAGCCAGCAAGGAAACGTTGATTAGTCAGGAAATAAGTTGGCAACACTGAATATAAACATCTGATCTATTGTTGTGGTCGTTTTCGATTGAATCAACATAAACATAACCTACAAACCAGCTACAGGTGAGCTACAGGTGTAAGGTAGGTGCGCAACCATCAACTATGGCAGTGACTTTAGTGTTTTAAGTGACTTATTCCCTGACGATCTTGCTAAGACTGTTAAAACAGTGGCGTTAAATCTTCTGCATGAAAAATGTAATGAAATTTTAACTAAACGTAGGAAGTGCATAATACAGGCTATCATAAATATATATATCACTATCTTGAGACAGGGACCTCACTTAGTGGGTATTTTAACATGAATATTAAACGTTTATACTTATATAAGAAATATTTGGCACTCGTAGGAAAATTTAATATGCAACTCGTGCGAAAAGTGCATTCACTGCACTCGAGAGAAATTATTCCGCACTCGCCTGCGGCTCGTGCATAAACATTTCTCTCGAGTGCAGCAAATTGGCACTTTCCGCACTTGTTGCATAAATAACTATTATTTATTTAACACATTGTGTGCGGCCGTGCCCGACCGGGCCCGGCACTCGGCACTAGTAGGATGCGTACGAGCCCGTTCGGGCACGCTCGGTAATGCCTTTCATATATCTTCTTTTCTCCTCCGCAACTGGTTGTACACTTTTGTTGAAGCGTGGAGGGAGAGGACCTATTGTTCTCGTTTTGTGTCACTTTCCGTTTTTTGCCATTTTCTTCGAAGTAGTGACAGTCCTTGTGTATCGCTTTATTGTGTCGAGTGTGTGAATTATTGTTTCTAATCATGGAGGCTGTTCTTGGGACTTGTAACGATAGTTTTTTAAATGAAACAGACACTGTTAATACTCGTAGTAGTAATGATATTGCTAAGGTGGGTCAGGAGTACGCCAAGTCAGAGGGTCAATGACATAAGTACAATGACATATGTGTTTACCTATATATGTATGTTGTGTACATTTACATACACACACACACACACACACACACACACACACACACACACACACACACACACACATATATATATATATTTATATATATATATATATATATATTTATATATATATATATATATATATATATATATATATATATATTTAATACATGTCATTTATTAGTTTTATATAGATTTTTATAGTCCGTCCACCCAGCCATGGCACCTGACGGATTAGAAGAAGGGTGACTCTCGGACGCGCACTCACAAGCGCCCGGGCCCGACACCCCAATGCCCACGCGCAGGTATGGCAGTACTGCAGCCAATACATAACTGCTAACTTTTTTATGTATGACTTCCAATCAAACAAATTTTCATTTTTGTCTTTAGCAGAAAATTCTGAGAAAAATGAGTATAAACACTACATTGTTTTTGTAACTGAAAGGATATGTTTTAAGGCTCCGGTCTACCCGAGCCCGAATGCCGCCTCGCGTCCGCGGCCGTAGCGCTAGGTGAGTTTTATGGATGCAGAGGTTTACGGGAGTCGTGTTTTAAAAATAACTAATTAAGATAGAGATTGGCTCTTAATTTTTTCAAAAAGTACAAAGACGGATCTTGTCTTCTGTGTTTTAGAATTTCTAAATAAAATTTCTAAATTAAGTTATAACTGTCTAAAATCATCTGTTTTTCTTTAGTGGCAAGTTTTATAGATGCAGAGGTTTACGGGGATCGTGTTTTAAAACTGACCAATTAAGATAGAGATTGGCTCCTAACTTTTTCTAAAAGTAGAAAAAATTATCTCGTCGGCTATCTTTTTAGAATTTTAAAATAAAATTTCTAATCTTAGCTATAACTGACTAAAATCATCTGTTTTTCTAGATGCACATGTAAGGGGTTTTTTGAATGCTGTTATATTCTGCTAAATGCAGCCTAGAACTTTAAGGTAAGGTGTCATATGAAAGAAGAATAAAGGTGCTAAACATCCTTCGTTACACTTTAGTAATCTCATTTTGGTAGTTTCGTCAAAACTAATGGAAAACTTCAGTTAAAAATTGAGAAAAACAGATAATTTTAGACAGTTATAGCTGGAATTATAATTTTTTTTCTTATTCTAAAAAGATAGCAGACTAGATCCTTTTTCTACTTTTATAAAACGTTAACAGCGAATCTCTATCTTAATTGGTCAGTTTTAAAACACGATCCCCGTAAACCTCTGCATCTATAAAACTTGCCACTAAAGAAAAACAGATGATTTTAGACAGTTATAACTGAATTTAGAAATTTTATTTAGAAATTATAAAACACAGAAGACAAGATCCGTCTTTGTACTTTTAGTGCTTAGTTTTAAAACACGATCCCCGTAAACCTCTGCATTCATAAAACTCAAAAACAGATGATTTTAGACAATTATAACTGAAATTGGAAATTTTATTTTAAAATTCTAAAAAGATAGCCGACTAGATCCTTTTTTCTACTTTTATAAAAAGTTAAGAGTCAATATCTATCTTAATTGGTTAATTTTAAAACACGATCCCCGTAAACCTCTGCAGCCATCAAACTCGCCTCGCGCGGCCTTAGCGCTAGGCATTGTTGTTCGGGCTCAGGTAGACCGGAGCTTTAAGGTAATTTTTTATTTGTGTTGGTAATGTTGATTTGAGTTCAGCGTTTATACGTATGAAGGTTCGTTTCGAAACATTGCAGGCTGTTGACGCGCTTTTGAGTACTTTTCTTATGTCTAATAAGGGCCCCATACTTCCATTTTCTCAATAAAAATAATGCAAAAATAATAAAAAACAGGTTTTAATCAGTAGCGCTCATGACTGACTAATGGTTCTGACGAATAGTTTAATGTACAAAGAGAATAGTTCGAGGTTATTTCAGCAGATTATGCGTTCTTGTTACTCGTGATTACAAATTGTAAACATTTAGGCCTACTGGAAAGCAATAATGGGATTTTATTAAGTTGCAATTACTGTAAACCTAATTAAATTAACGCATACTTCCGTAATACACTTCACTTAATTATTATTTCTCTACTAGGTATAGATATTTTATTCAGTCTTCAACTACAATACAGTAATTAAAGTGTGATCAATACTGTATGATATTCGGTTTAGCCTCAAAAACAAAGTTAAGCCGTTTTCATGTAAATATTATCATAATTACGTCGTGTTTGGTATCATTCTCTTTGAAATTAAATGAAGATTCCAAATATAACACTATCATATTATTATAAACACATATTACGGAATTAACAGTTCTGTACTGGACCCCCCAGTGTGTGACTCATCTACCTGCCGGGCGGGTCGGCTGCATTTGTGTGCGTGTGTGAGTAAGGGTTCTATAATCCGTCAGGTGCCATGGCTGGGTGGACAGAGTATAGTGTTGTGGTTTGGAAGCCAATACGATTTCTTGCATGCCCGATTCTGCCTGATGCGACAGTGCCCAATTGGGCACGAAAATGGCGGCCTAAATTTGATGCACTTTTTTACAAAAAAATTCATTTTTATCATTATATTCTATTTATTTACCTATAAATAAGATATATAAAAACAAAAATTTCAGCATCTGAGTAACCATACCGTCAAACCTCAGCCGCAGCAAACGTGTTAATACGTAAGTCATGTAACGTTGTTACTTCGTAGTTCTCTTAATGTGTACTGTTGTTCCAACATTACAATTATATGGGTTCAAAATTACGCCACCTTCCTAAGTCAGTCTAATGCAGTCTTCCAAATCAGTAATATTTTTTCCTGTACACTGGTGTCATTTGCAAAAATAAATATTAGTATTATTCAAGTAATACTTCCAGCAAGCGGCAACACACTGCATGTAAGGTGGTCTAAAGTTGTTGATTTTAAAATGCCTTTTAAAACATAAAAAAACCTTCCTTTGTCTGTTTTCTTTTTTCCACATATACTATTGATTTGTGAGAAAAACTTATTGGCTAAAGTAAGGTTGCAAGCTAATTATTGGTACTGATAAAAACTACTACGTAGAATGGAGAATCCAAACACATAACATCATCGATGTAGTTCTGGCATTTGACATGTTAACCACTACGCTACTGAATAACCTATAAATTAATTTAAGTAGAACCATGATCAACCGCCACTATTTAACTGTCAATCTCTGCTAACTGTCACTGCATAAACACACATTTTGCTTTAAATTAAAATATAAAATATATACAAACACAAAATTTAAAGAATGATACAATAATTAGTTATACTTCTAATATAATATTTGTATTCCTGCACAATCCTGGAATTCATTGGCAGATCTCCACTCTCTCCGGGTTCTTCTAAGACACATGCTTGTTGCCCTCAGTATTGCACATGTTTTCTTGTTCGTATCTAGTTTATTACTATGCTGTAGGGCTTTTGCCATTTTTCAGACAGCCTCTCTGCCATGTCTCTCAGGAGGTATACCTCTTGCCCGAGTATACCTTCTACTGAAGTAACAAGGGAAGTAAGTGGCATTTTTGCTTTCACTAGCTGTGAGGTATTCTCTTTTCTTTTCTGTCTCTGTATTTTTAATACTTTTTTCAATTTTTGCTACTTTAATGTGTTGTGATTGATGCTGTTGTGAAGTGCATCAGCTATTAAGGTAGAACACAATGTAATTTAAATATTAAAACCCCACAAACATGGTTACAGATAATTCTACATCTCTTTAGGGCACCCATAATGTTTGAATGTTTATTGTGTGACTCGCTAGTTATTTGTGGCATTTTCTTGTGTCACGATCATCAACATTGGAAAAAATTAAGTCTTTAAGATGCAATTTTGAAGTGGTTGCAGCCGTTTTCAACCTTATAATTGACAGCTTGCATAATAATTTACGATTGGTATTATAAACTTTCACATAGTTTTCAATGAAACAGTAGAAGCCCTCTAGTCCGGCCTCTGATGTTCTTCGGAAATGAAACATTTGACCACGGACATTTACCACAAATAAAATAGACATGAGTTGAGTGGTTCCATATTAAATCATTAACATATATCTGTTCAGTTGCCAATTTCCGGACCGGTCAGTTTCAAATGACTTTAAAAATATTGTGCTCCTGTACTGTTTTAGATCGTAATCTTTTTTGTAATCTTGTTCTTGACCCGATCATCGATGTTACATGGAAGTTTAGTCACTAAACGGATTTCGTCGCTATTGCGATCCTATCAGCATCAGGACCATCATTGACAGCCTACCGGTATTATCTTCTTTAATTTTCACTGCTAGCGACATCTTGTCTCATTGCCGATCGTCATTTCAGCCCTACTACAATGTCCAAGCAAGTAAATTATGACTATTAATATACAGCATACATTAGATGAGTGCGCCTTCGTACTTATACTTAAATACACTCTAGTAATTCATTTTTGGAAAATACATTAACCTAGGTTTCTGTTTAAATTGTTTAATAAACCAACAGTTAGTCCAGTTGCAAAGTTGACATCGAGTACAGCAAACAAAGTTGTCATAACATGTAGTCTTTTGGCTGTTCACTATGACAATTTCCCTTCCTTCATAATCTGTTCACGTTCATGTTCTAGACAGTGGGGGGCTAAGTAGGTGCTTTGGGCATGGAAACCCCTAGCTGGAACATGAATGGACAGTCGGTTGATTGGCTATCTAGAGGGCAGAGTGGACCGCCTGTTTGAGCCTGAAAATCAGTTGTCATAGGAGCACGGGAGTTGGCCCTCTGAATGTCCCGTCCCTCACCCTTTCTCTTCCTCTAATATCCCATCCTTCTGGAGACTTGCACACAGTGCTCATTAGAGGCAGACGTGCTTAGAGGTTTGGCTGGTGTCTCCTTATCCACCAATAACAACAACAACAGAGCCATAGCCCACAATACATCGAGTTTTGGGGTTATACTGTGTAAATATGTATCATCCAGTTGTAAGAGGTTTGTTTTCCTCCACAACCGTTTAATTCTAGTTGATACAGTAAATTACACTTTAACCGGCCTGTTGATAC
>CM061537.1:30665386-31132636 GCA_030545055.2 Neoaliturus tenellus
GCAAAAGCCAACAATCCCTATATGAAGGATTATGATATAAACAAACCACATGAATATCTCCTATATCTGGATGCAAACAACTTAAATGGTTGGGCCTTAGGTCAAAACATGCCCTACAAAGATTTTAAATGGTGTAACACAGATATAGATGTGACCAAAATAAAGAATGATGCCAATACAGGGTATATCTTGGAAGTTGACCTAGAGTATCCAAAGGAAATCCATGACTTGCATTCAGACTTACCTCTTGCGCCGGAGCGATTAGTTCCACCTTGTGGGAAAGTGCCTAAGCTATTGACAACTCTCTATAACAAGGAAAAGTATGTAGTGCATTATAGAAATTTGAAACTCTACTTGAAACTGGGGATGAAACTTAAAAAAATTCATAGGGTAATTTCATTCACTCAAAGTAATTGGCTAGCTCCATACATAGAACTCAACACAAAGATGCGTACACAGGCAAAGAATGATTTTGAAAAAGATTTCTATAAGTTAATGAATAATGGAGTTTTTGGGAAGACAATGGAGAATATCCGTAATAGAGTTGATATTAGACTGGCAACAAAAGAAAAACAAGTAATAAAATGGGTTGCTCAACCAAGCTTCAAAGATCGCACAATATTTACAGAAAACTTATCAGCTATCCATATGAGAAAAATAAAATTGGTGTTTAATAAACCTATTTATGTCGGAATGTCTGTCCTCGATATCTCAAAGACATTAATGTATGATTTCCATTACAACGTAATGAAAGCAAAGTATGGATCAAAAGCTCGTTTACAGTACACTGATACCGACTCGCTGAAGTACGCAATAACCACTCCAGATGTTTATCAAGACATGAAAAGTATGATCGACTTTTTTTACACAAGTGACTACCCTGAAAATAACCCATATGGAATGCCAAGGGTAAATAAGAAAGTCTTGGGCAAAATGAAAGATGAACTTAATGGCAAAATAATGAGGGAACATGTTGCCCTTAGAGCTAAGATGTATGCCCACGAGGTTGAAGACAGTAAACCATGTAAAAAATCCAAAGGAGTAAAGAAATCTGTGATTGAAAATGAAATAACTTTTGATGACTATAAGAATTGTCTATTCAAAAAGAGGAACTGCACAAAACAATTAATATGATTAGAAGCTTCAATCACCAACTCTATTCGGTCACAATGGACAAAAAAGTCCTATCGAACAATGACGATAAACGATACATTTTAAAAGATGGAATTACATCTCTTCCTTGGGGGCATTACTCCATTAATGAAAAACATACTTAGAATTTACTCTTTTGCAACTCTTTCTCATAAAAGGAGCCTAGAATTTCCTCATTATTAGCATCAGTAATTCTATACGTTACAGGTGCTGTGGGTTGTATATGAGTAACAGTAAATATTTCTCTATTCCAATTGCGAGCATATTTATTAGAAAACATATCCTTTTTGGAAACTATTCTTACGCGATCACCAACACTTAATTTAGGGGGTTGACGTTTTACTGTACTTAATTCGTTTAGAAATAACCTACGGAGATGAGATTCACAGTCTAAATTAACATCAACCGGTCTCATGCGGATTGTTCTGTGTACACTCTCATTATATGCTTTTAATAAACTTTGTAGTATGTCTACCCATCGAAACGAACGTTTTATTTCAAACTGCACTTTCATTCTTTCATTAAGCGTCCGATTAAACCGTTCAACTATAGCACTCTTTTCCTCGTTTTCTGTATGATACATTTTAATGTTATATTTATTTAAAACACTTTTGAATTCTTTATTAATAAACTCTCTACCCTTATCAGTATGCAATAGATTGGGTGCTTTATGGCCGTCATATTTAGTTGCTCGTTGTAAAATAGTTTCAAATGCACCTGCCACTTCAGCACCATTTTTTCTTAATAGAGGTTGTGACCAGGCAAATTTGGAAAATGTATCAATTACGTTTAACATGTATTTGTATCCATCATTTTCACTTGCAAACCTATCCATTATAACTAAATCAGCAGCCCATAACTCATCGATAGCTAAAGTAACAATTTTACGCTTAGGAAATTTCTTTATCACCCGCCGATGTAATTCTTGTGCCTCTTCCAATCTACTTTCATTATATGCTGGTTTCAAAATTTCCTTTGCTGTAGGAGTCTTTATAAATGTGCTCTTCATATATTTACATATGGTGCACCGTCCTTTTAAGCGCCATTTTTTATTTGCTGTCTGTGTGCGTTCCAAACTGGTTGAAGAGGTTTTCGTTCTGCATTTCAAACAGTAAAAATACATCTGCCATGGTAAGCTTATTATAAGTACTTATCTACGTTGTAAGTTAGAGAAGTACAATATGAGTGATTCGCATAAACATAGCATACATCTGTCGGAAGGGCAAAAACGGAAACTCCGCATCGCCTATAAGAAACGACGGAATGCAGTAATTGGATTAGCAAATGATAACATTAGTCGGGGTGGAAAGGATTACATCCTGCTAAATGATGCTCAACATAGAGCAATTGAAAAAGCGAAAAAAAATAAAACCGGTCTCCGCCTAAACCTCAGCTATGACCAACTGTTGAAAAATAAACAAGGTGGTCTTTTAAAAGAGGTAATGGAATTGGTGGAAAATATACCGGGAGGAAAACGGATCATATCTCCTGCAGTGAGAAAGTACTTAGCCCCGATGTTAAAGGAAAAATTTATACCATGGTTGAAAGATTTGATCGATAAGGAGTTGGATACCATAATTGAGAAAGATCCTCAAGGTGCTGGATTGAAGAAACGCATTAATAGTAAATTAGATACATTGCTTTTTAAAAAGAATTAATACAGCCTCTAACACTTGGTGATATACAACATTGGACTAAAAAATTAAAACTAAAAGGATTTCGGGGAGTTTTTATGCGGCAGCTATTACCTTCATCACCACCATGGAAACTAGAATGTGGTGTTTTGAATTTGGGTGATTTAAATTCGGATGGTACGCATTGGACCTGTTATGCAAAAACGCCAAATGGAAAGAAACTATATTTTGATTCGTTTGGAAGTGCACCACCTCCATTGGAACTTGTAAATTACTTGGGTGAAGACAATCTATTTTATAATGATATAAGAGTGCAGGAGTTTAATGACCCGCCAATTTGTGGCCACCTTTGTCTAGAAGTATTGAGACAGTGTTCAACCGATAAAGATTGGAACTCAATAATCAATACTCTTCAGGACGATATATATAAGTGGCGGTCGTGGTGGATACTAAAATAATATCATGCCGTTGTTAAAACTAAAAGGTACAACCTCAAGGCTCATCCTTCATTTGGAGCATCCATTACATCTGGAAGAAAACATCAAACATCGTTTGGCACTGGTGGCGTTCTATTCCGACAACAATTTTCCTAACATTAAAAACAACGCTAGCATATATTTCTGGGATGAAGATATTGGTTTTATTCCATACCCACTCACATTTACCTGTGGTTATTGGACAATTGAAAAGATGGAAACAAAAGCAAGAGATTATATTAAATCATTAAAACTAAACGTTGACCACACTAAATTTAAAATAAGTAAAAATGAAAATTATCTATCTATATACTGCCCTTTAAAGTTTTATATGGATCAGTCTGCTTGCAAAGTATTTGGTTTTGACATTCCAAAAATAGAGAAACAAAAGACAAATGAAAAATATTCATATTATAATGCTAATGAGGAAGTAGTAGGTAAAAGTCCCCCTAAACTTAGAGCAATAGACGCTATTGAGATACATTGCAACATAGTACAAAACAGTCTTGTCAATCATGAAACCCACTTTCATAAACATGCTGAGACCGAACTCTTGTATATGTTCTTTCCACAAGTTCCGCGTGGTTATAAAATATCTGAAGAGCCCAAAGAAAGGTTATACGTTAACTTGAAACCTGGATTGCGCACTATACGTACTGTAACGGTTAATATCCTTGATCAAGATAATAATCCTATTATTAACAATAATGTTGAGAATATATTGTATTTAGACTTGACAACAATGTAGGAAGTATATAAGTATCTATTCATCATAATAGTAATGGCTAGCAATCATATGCTATTTAAATTCAACCGGTTTGGAGAGGAAGTAGAAATTATTGATGGTGTGGCTACAGATATAAAAACAAATGAAAAGGTCACATCATTAGAAAATAATTTTAAAGAAACTATAGACATCAAAATTGATACGTTGAAAAGTGACTTTAAAAACAAAGTAGAACAACTATTTAGTAAAGTGTAAAAAGAGCTGACAGGTAGAATCGATATGCATGTGTTGTTTGAGAAAAATTATATTGATATTAAGAAAAAGAGAATAGTAAACGTGGCAAAAGCAATTAATAATACTGATGCTGTTATTAAAGAAGAGCTCGACCGAGTAAACTCTAAGATAGATGGAATCTTAAAAGGTCTTGAAGTTACTAAAGACTGTATCAAAATAAAAAATGGTAGGAAGATTTGTGGAATAAGTCGCAGCAACAGCGCATATGATGCCATAAATGGGGTTGAATTAATGGAGTTAACAAAAAGGGTAAGTAAGTTGGAGAGTAAAAGTGGTAAGTCCAGAGCAACTACAGCTGATATCTAATCCAGCGTTACTTCAGACATATTTTTTATAAGTAGCCAAAATGGAAATTAATGTCTACTGTAAAGATGACAAAACAGTGTTGGATGGTATTTTCCCAAAACCACTTCGTTGTTTGATAGTTGGTCCATCTGGGTGTGGTAAAACTAATTTGCTATTGAACTTCATATATAACAATAATGGAGTTTCCTTTAAGCATCTGTATGTATTCAGTCGATCAATAGAGCAGCCAGCATACATGGAACTACAAAAACACTATAAAAATGTACAAAATACCCTCGGAAAGGGAAATAAAATAGCTCACTTTTTCTCAAACTGTGAAAATCTAATATCACTGGATGAATGCGAGCCAAGTTCCTTGGTTGTATTTGACGACTGTCTCCTAGATGACCAATCAAAAATAAAAGAGTACTTTATTAGGGGTCGCCATAAAAATATATCATGTGTATACTTAAGTCAGAATTATGGTCGTGTTGACATGCAGGTAATCCGCAATAACATTAATTTACTTTGTGTATTTCAACAAAATAAACACTACACCAGACGCATACATGAAGATTTTGTTGGTTCGGACATGGCGTTATGTGAGTTTGAGAAGCACTGTCGCCAATGCTGGAAAAAACCATATGGATTTTTATCAATCGATACAACAAGAAAACCCCATATGGGAAAATGTAAATGTATGTTTAATAAAACGCTATTAACGCGATAAATTTAAAATGTTGTTTTTCCTACCAGAAACGATATTTATACCTAAATGTCGTTTTTATATTGAAATCTCGTTTTTACATTTAAATGATGTTTCTACTGCAAGAAACGACATTTACACATTTATATCGTTTATTAGTCTAAATAACGTTTTTACATTTTTTGTTGTTACCAATATAGTTTAAGTAAGCATACATTATTATAAGACATGGATGCGAAAGCTGCAAAGCGGCTTGAGGCCATTGAAAAGAACTTAGTTACAAAGTTTCGGAAAGCTGAGCAAGAGGAGCGCAGGGAACGTGAAAAAATACTTAATGAAATAGTTGTATCACCACCAGCTAAAAAACAATCACTAATAACACAACAAACAACACCAGCTAAAGAACACCCACTATCTGTAGCTAAAGCTAAACAATTAGAAAATATAAAAATCAAACTACAACATCAATTTGCTGATGTACATGCTAAAGAGATTGAGGAACAGCGGGGTCGTGAAAAGAAATATGAATCAATCACCAAAGCTATCAAGGAGAAAAAAGATGACACTTTTGAAAACGAACAGAAAGCTAAAGAATGGTTTAAAAAGGTAAAATACAATCAACTAATGAAACGCTTTAGGCCATCTGTATCAAGTACACCAGAACGTAAACAACTTGGTTATAATGAAGGTGTAGACATTGAAGATATTGTAAGCGACGATAAAGACATTAAAATAGATGAAGGGATTCAGCAAAACCAATCCATCAAAGAACTGGTGGATACCAAAGTAGTAAATCTTGGTGTTATTGGTGCAAAATACTTACCCCGTGCAAACGACGCTCAATTTGGTATATATTATGATGAGTCTGGCGAACATTTGAAAATTGGGTCAATGCCTATTACATTCGATTACGATAATATTGTGTTAGCAGATAAACATTTTCATGGCACCGAAGGACTTTGGAAATTGTTAACATACAAAGGATATATTAAACCGGAAGAATATACAACAAATGATTGGCATACATATAAGGACATGCTACTAACTTCAAATTCATTATATCAGAAGAACGATCCTTTAACCCGACGTCCAAAATCTAGCCAAGGTCGAAAGTGGAGGCTAATGATTAAACCTATTTGGGATGAAATTTCAAAATCACCACAAACAACAACATTCGCTTCCAACCCTGTAGACAATGTAATAGCCACAACATCAGGATCCGGTCTAAGAAAATATGACAGCAAGACACCCATTGAGTACCGATACATAAAAGATCTAAACGAACTAATTGGAAGACTCCATTTCATTCATGCCGAAGAAGTAGCTGGAAATAATAGTTTTCATAATGAAAAATTATCAGTTGTAAAATTTATATATGATCGTATGCAAGAACTCATACAACAACCTAATGGATTAAAATATCTCATACGATGTCTATCAGCATTGCCAGAACATGTGATAGAAGGATCAGGTTTGCTAAACACCATGATAAATAAATTACCCTTTGAACTTCATGCACCTAGAAACTGGAAACTTGAAACCTACAATTTCTGTGGACCAGGTACAAAACTTTCAGAGCGATTACAACGCGGTGACAAAGGTATAAACCCATTAGATGAAGCTTGTAAGAAACACGACATATGGTATCGGGATCATAGACGAGCTGAAGATAGATGGGTAGCCGATAAGGAATTGCAGCGGACCGCATGGAATAGAGTTGCATCTTCTGATGCCGATCTAAATGAACGTGCCGTCGCTCTTGGAACCTCTGGGGCAATGTGGTTAAAACGCAAACTTGGTCTTGGTCTAGGAACTTCTGTGAAGCCATGCATGTACACCAAACGTGTATGTATAGGAAGGGTATATAGATAATATTACATAAAAAATAAAATTAAAAAAACAATTATTTTTTCGGTCCGTCGGTTTATTACTAAGTAATACCACTGAGTAGTACTATCAAAAAGAATGGATGCATTATACAATCAATTTTCCACGGGTATAGTAAAGAGTGAATACCGCTCTGTGATGCCGGTGTCCGAACTCAACTTTAACACTCCAAATAACTATACTGTATTTAAACTCGATCATGGTGATATGTTTTATGATTCAGCTATTCAATTTCACATAAGTGGGGAAGTGGTAAAAAAATCTGATGGTGCAGCTTATGGAGCTGATACAAAAATAAAACTTGTTGACAATTTCATACCATTCTTGTTTACGCGTATTGAATTAAAGAAACACAACACTACAATAGATACTGTTGATTATCCTGGAATAACCAGTATAGTAAAAGGAATTCTCAATTATACCGAGCCGGACAAAGGCGCTTTACACAATTGTGGATTTACATCTACCTTTTCAGGTGGAGGTGCTTTTGAAGCTATCGGTACTCTTTCTCATCTGGGGTTTGGGTTTTTCGACCATCTACGGCATCCTATGTACAAAGGTGGATTTGAAATAGTGTTCACAAGGGCAGAAGACAATGACGCTCTATACCGTTGGAAAGTAGCCCCAACAGAATCCTTACCAGTCGAAGGAAAAGTTTCAATCAAGTCTTTCGTACTGAGAGTTCCATTAGTAGAATATACAGCGACCAGTAAAATACAACTAATAGATGGGTTAACACGTTTAAGCGAACATGACAAGCTAATTTACAACTATAACCAATGGCAATGCATTGAAAAGAAAGGAATATTCGGTACAAGTTACAATTTCGATATTACAAACGTTTATCGAAACATCTACAATCCAAAATTTATCATTGTATGTCTACAGACTAATCGATGGAACGATCAAACAAAAATTCCATCTCAGTTTGACACATCCAATATTAAAAACGTGGGTGTCAAAATCAATGGAGATCGCTATCCGCAAGAAATGCAAAACATGCATATTAGTGAAGGTAAATGGAGGGTGTTGTACGATCAGTTTATCAGATACCGTCTAGTCAACTATGGAGACACTAGCATGATCGTAACCCCAAATGAGTTCAAAGACACCTACCCGCTAATGGTTATCGACACCCATCTTCATCCTGTAAATACAGACCGGTCACGGAGCGATATTCAAATAGAGTTGGACTTTACCAACGCAATCGCAACACCTCAAGCCGATTCCGGTACTACAGCATATGTAATTGTGGTTTCTGAGACAGCATTTAGTTATGACATTTCAAGAAATATTATCAAACTGTTGTAGTCTATGTCGGTGGTTGCATTCTAAATAAAATGTTACATAAAAAATAAAAAACAATAAAACAAAAAAATCAAACTACATATATTTTTTTATCCCATGCTCGACCAAGAAAGCTAGCTCGATCCGGCCACCCCCGTGCTAGGTCAAGAAAGCTAGCTGTCACAGATCAAACCTCACCACCCCCATGCTAGGTCAAAAAGCTAGGTCACCCTTCGCCCCTCACCTCTCGCCCCTCGCCCCTCACCTCTCGCCCCTGGCCTCTCGCCCCTCGCCTCTCGCCACCCGTGCTAAGTCAACAGAGCTAGCTCACCCCCTCGCCTCTTGCCTCTCGCCCCTCGCCCCTCGCCCCTCGACTCTCGCCCCTCGCCACCCCCGTGCTAGGTCAAGAAAGCTCGCTAAAACACCCCCGTGCTAGGCCAAGAGGGCAAGTTGGACACCCCCGTGCTAGGTCAAGAGGGCTAGGTCGGGCCTGAATTAGAAACGGTGAAACACCACTACTTAAATAGGTAGACTACTCCTGGGTTCTGACAGAATCAATACTGTTCTATTCCGAAACCGATGTAATAACGGACATTAGGATAATAACATTAAACCTACACAACAACAAATTATATTGGCTTGTTTGCATGAGTTCTCAAATATACATTTAAATGTTGCAGTCTTATTTGTACATGAATAATTAATTAGTTGAGTTATGTAATGTCTGTACTTTTTTTCAAGAAGAAGAAGAAGAAGTATGAGGGAATCTTCTCTACGATATTAGCGTGGGACTCACTTGAGCCGTACTCCCTAAACCCACATATTTCCTCGACTTTATAATTTAGAAATAGTTAATCCCATGACTTCAGGGGGAGCAGCTTGTTTGAGATCATCGGGATTGGGCCTTTTTGATTGTAGAAGACATGACTATTTTATAGTTTTCCTCCCATGAATCTTTGCTTTTAGTAAATAATTGCCGCTCAGATTGTTTGGCATTTTTAAGGCGAGCCTAAACGCCACATATAACGGAACCAGCGCCATATGGTCGACTGCTGTGGCTGCACCCTCCGACTTGAAGTCACTGCAGAGGAAGCAGTGACGCCATTTGACAAAACAACATTTTTGTCGTGTCCTCCCTAACCACATCAGTAGTGTGGTTTGGTCACACCTAGACCGGAAGTAGCAGCTGCCCGGGAGCAGTTGCCCGGGCAGCTGGCGCCAGCTGCCATGCCATATAGCTTCCGGTGGGGGTTAGAGGGTATATATGAGATGCTGTAGTTATATGTTATGCCATATAGGTTGGGGTGGAGATGGCGATAGTGTTGGCGTTAGGGTGAAGTGAATTTGCGCATAAAGTGGGGTTGAACTAAAAGTGAGCATAAATTAAAAGTTAGTTTAAAATTGAAATTTGTTGGTGTTAACGAAACTCTAACAGTTGAACAAAAATTAAGAGTTAGTTCAAAATTGAAATTCAAACTTATAACTGGGATCTGGAAAATATGCCGAGGTCATCCAGAGTAAGTTTTTAAAAATTCCATCCAACTATCACCAGAAATAGTTTTAAGTTGAAGTAGTTGGTGATAGCGGGATAATTCATTCGTGCCATGGGAGAGGTGTTTATCGTTTGAAAGTTGGCGATCGAATGAGAAGCGCCGCCTAGGGAGAGGGCTTATAAAATGGCAACCTTCCCCTACCACCCCTTCCCCCAGTCCTTTAGACCAATAACCGGTCGCCGACTCTATGTGGTAAAACTGAACCAGACATGGCGGCCGCCATGGATAATTCTAACCTCAAACCTTAGTTTTGCATTGGTGCATGCGCCACCCCCACTCCTTTACCTTTCTTTTATATTTTTAAAACCGAACAGATGTCCAGGCAGCTGCCCCTATGGGCAGATGTTCGGGCAAGTGTTGGGGGCAGAAATGTTGAAATATTGGGGTGGAGATGGCGATAGCGTTGGTTGTCGGTTGAACTGAATTTGCGAATAAAGTAACTAGGGTTGAACTAAAAGTGCACATAAATTAAAAGTTAGTTGAAAACTGAAATTTGACGGTGTTAACAAAACTCTTAATAGTTGAACAAAATTAAAAGTTAGTTTAAAACTGAAATTCAAATTTATAAATGGGATCTGGAAAGTATGTCAAGGTCATCCAGAGTAAGTTTTAAAAAGCCTACCCAACTACCACCAGAAATAGTTCTAAGTTGAACTAGTTGGTGATAGTAGGATAGGTTGAAGTAACTTTTGAATTTTATTAGTGAACATACAATTAATGTGCAACAGCAGAGTTTAAACAAGTTGAACTTTTGTGATGAATTACAGAGTTGTAAATGCAAACACCGACGACGATGAGAAGGTAAATGCAGAGTCCCCAGATGATGTATTTGAAAAGCTTGAACAAATGTAACATTTCGAGTTGGTTTTCCTGTTCCATTTCTAATCGTTTAATTTCCAATTTCAATTTATCCTCTTCCATTCTAGTTACGAAGGGAACTTCATCCATCATATCCATCATGATTGTGTTAGTGTTTGAAATTTTAAAACAAGTGATGTTGATAGTTCAGAAGTCGAAGACGGAATGAGAAGTAAAAAGGAGAAATGTTAGTTAAATAAAGAAGTGGTGGGGGGAAGGATGAATTACAAAGAAGTGGTGGGGGAGAGACGTTGCTCTTCATTATTACCATCAGTAGTGTCAGATGGTGCAGGAGTTAGATTTAGTAAATTGTCTTCGTCTAAACTTTCAACCTTATCACAAATAGGACAATCGTATGTTATTTCCAAATTCATTTTGATGGTTGTAAAATTATCTACAAGTTCTTGTAAAATATTAAAAATGTCTTGTAACTCTTCTTTAGAGTTTATTTCAAAACTAGAATTCATTCGGGCCAATGGAGAGTTGTTCATTGTTGGAGAGTCGGTGATGGAATGAGGATCGGCGCATAGGGAGGGGGCTTATATAATGGTGACCTTGAGCAGGCATCTAGGGAGGGGGGCTGTCTAGGGAGGGGGCTTTTATATGGGGAACCTTGAGCTTATGATTGAATAAAACGTTTAGTTCTTCTTCTTCGTCTTTTAATTCAATTATTTGAACCGAAGTAGTTGTTTCATCTTCTTCACTCGATGAAGAAAACAATTCACCAGGATTTAAATATTGAACTACAATTCTGAACCATCTTATAGGATATTCGTCAATGACAGAAAGTAAGTTTTGAAACAATTCTTCCAACTCCTCCCTCTCAGTTATTATATGTTCAAACTTGATAAATTTTGCTTCCATGTTGTTAGTTAGAATGTTGGAAGTGAAATGATTTAAAGTTGAATTTAATATTATATAAAAATTACAACCGGTAGTGGGGGAAATCTCAAGGTCATCCAATTGAAGTTTTAAAAAAGAATGTAAAACTGAAATTACACATTTGATGGTTCTACAGGATCGGAATACCAATCTGATCTGTATTTACATCTTTTTATCATATGTGTACAAAAATCATCTTGATGAGACTTGGTGCGTTGACAATGAGCAAGATCTAGAGGGTGAAATTTGAAACATCTTTGAGGACAACATGTATGAAAATATCTTGATTTGTAAAATTTGAAAGTTCGCAATTCCGGTGGCGGTAGTTGTTTTGTTTTGCATTTGCAACAACAAGATCCGAAGAATTCACATTTAGTACAAGCTAACCCATCCACCATCATTGGTCCTAAATCTGTACATTGTTGTTCACAACAGTAACGAGGTTTGTACTTGTATTTTTGCTCTTCCATGTTGACACTGCGGAGTCCAGTGAAAGAATAAGAGTGTATAGTGTTGAATAGCAAGTTATATGTACTGTGAAAAGTGGTGGGGGTAATTTCAAGGTCATCCAAATGGAGTTTTAAAAAATTATACCTTACTAATGTAAGGAATGTTGATACTTAAGAAGTTTGTTTCTCTTTGTTTTCTTCAGATTTTTTATCTTTCTCAGCTTTAGCCATAGCAACTAGTTCTTCTATTGATAGCGGATGTACTTCAGGAAATTTCAAAATTAATTTAGCTTGGTATCCTTCTTTAGCTAATACATCTATATCTTTAGTCATTTGTTCAACAGTGTTGTAATCTTTTCCATAGATTTTTCCATCAAGTTGAATCATCATTCTGTACAACATTTTCTTAAATAGGTCTTGTCGTGGTGAGAGCTGAGAAGCAAATGATTATTTATTCAAGTATCACATCCTTTTTATTAACTCACATTCAACACGTGATTCTTTAGTTGTAGTTTTGTTTGTCAAAAGTTATTCAACATTGGTAATATTTTTGGAACTTGATGTTATGTTGACCAGTAGGCGATGAAGAAGTTGTAGGTTGTGTAGAAATAAATATTTCATCATCACAATATTTTGTTTTAGTGAACATCCTTGTATTAGTAGCACTAACATCAACAGTTAAGTGATAACCACCGGTAAGTAAAACTCGCATTTCGTTGGTTAAATCTTCGAGTTGTTCAAAAGTTGTAATGGTGTTGGTATCATAAGATGCACACTTGACTTTGAGAGACATCTTTTAGTTTTTATATTAAGCGATAGAGTGAGCGAGATGTGTACGGTACGAAAGGTAGTCGTAGACTGATGAATTTCACAAGTAGATTTTCGCTTTTATAATCACACAAAAGTGGGTCAAGGTCATCCCGTGGAATTTTTAAAAAAGCAACATATTGTAATGTACAAAGGCATCACAATATGTTGCTTCTTTTAATTTTTTTTTTGTTTTTTCTTTATATCATATTTATTGAAAAACAATTACAAACAAATATTTACAATGTTATGTACAAACTAATCAATAGTAGGTGTTACATGAATTGTAAGTTCAGTAGAGTTATTTCCACTTGGTCCGTGCGAAACCAAATAGAGTGCGCCAGGTTGAACTACACGAAGATCTTCATTTTGAAGAAGTTGTACAAAACGTGTAGGTAGGAAGATTTGAAACTTCGGTTCGTCACCAACTGTATACGGTGCCTCGCTCAATGTGCAATTAATAGCATCACCTACTGAAGTTTCCATTTTCTTGATCGTATGAATGATGTAATGTTTTTCTTCTTTTAGTTCAGAACATTTCTTCGTAGGTAGAATTGATTATTTAGAATGAGCGTTGAACTGATCGACCAAATTTTGAAGTAAGTTCTGCGATGCCATCTTGATGTTATTGTTAATTTTCTTGTAAATAAGAATGTCCGTTGGAGATGTTGTCTCTTCGGAGGTTCGAGTAATACTCATGCTGCGTCATGGTAGCGCTCTCACTTTTATAATCGACACTACCTCCACCACTTTTTTGAAGGAAACTATTCAAGCGGTAGGCATTCTTTAAAGCGCACTGCGACCTTCGATGTTTAAAACTTTTTGATGAAATACAAAGTTCGTTGAAGTAGCATTGGAAATCTTTATCAATTATTGCATTAATCACTTCGTTGCTTGTAAATGATTGTATCCAATTTGCTTTTTCCAATCCTCTTGTGTAGATAATTTTAAACTCTTTGCAATAATGATTCATAATGTGCGGCATCATGTTATAATTAATGAAACCTTCACCCCATCTTAAGTTGTGAAAATGTTTGTTCAACCATTTGTTTGTAACTTTCGCTTTAGTTGTTAGTCTATTAAATGGTACTGGAGGTTTGAACAAATAATGATAAACTACTGATGTGTTCATGTCCAAGATTACTAATTCTTTAATAATAAAATTACCATCATTTCCTCGGAAAGCTTGAAATTCAATTATACCTCTTTTAACTTCCATTATGTGTGGTGCATTAGAAAACGAAACCCGTTTATTCATGATGAAGTCTTATTAACAACTGACTTAAAAATTGAATGAGCCGACGTTTATAACAGACAGGATTGTTCTTCTTCTTTCACTTCTTGTGCCACTTCATCGATATTAAAATTGGTGTGATAGTTGTTTAATTGTCTCCACATTTCAACTTCTTGAGGTATTCTATTAAAGATTGAAGTATCCACGGGACCGTATAAAATTGGAACGAAAGGTTGTTTGTCCAATGTATCAATTAGATAGTCTTTAATTATTGCACTTGAAAATATTAGTTGTTTCAAATATCTGGTGACAGGACCGGTAGTACAACTTAAAGTGTAAAATTCTTCTTTAGTAAAATATAATTTAACATTGTGGGTAGTTAAATCTCTGAAGCGAACAATTTGTCCTCCACGATGTTTTACTATATCAACTTCAATATTTGATTCCAATAAACTTAATCTTGTTCTTCTTCCAAATGTGTTGTTACTTAAATAGCACTCCAAAAGATGTAAATGTTTCATGAGAGATTCCCAAGTAGTTTCACTGAAAGTAACCATTTTGTTTCCATGATTTAAAATAACAATTGGTGAATAATCCATTGATTTTAAAATTCCAACTGATATACTTTTTTGTCATGCATGAAGAAATTGGGTAGATAATCCGAAGAAATACTTCTGTTAAAATATTGGTTGTAATGTTAACTTCAACCTTCTTCCTTTTTACTTCTTTTTCAGCTTCTTCTTCTTCTCTCTTCTTATGTTTGTTAAACTTTAGGAACTCGTCCATTTCTCGTTCAACTTGTTTTTCTATATCTGAACTATTATCATCTATTAGAGGTGTATTTTCTTCTCCGTTAGTAGAATTCATCTTGCGAATGATGTTTCCCATACGACGGTTGAAGATAGAATGAAGTTTCCACTAATTATTTTCTCGCTTTTATATTTTTCGTAAAATCCTTGAAATTTATACAATTACATAATTGTTTGTTTTCAACTTGTCTTTCACAAATAAAATTCTAACCTCAAAAATTGAAGCAGATAATTCTAACCTCAAAAATTTGCAGTTGTTGTACAATTCTTCTTAAAGTACATTCTTCACAATTCCGGTCAGCGGTGTGTAAGTAACTATTTTTATCATGTAGAATTAGACAGTATGCCGAAGTTCCATCCGCTACTGGTTCTTCAAATTCCATTACAATTTTTATATCCACACTTGATGATTTTACCGATTCATTTTGTTTTGAACAATCGATTACAATTATTGGAGCCTTGGAATAATACTGGTCAGGTGATAATAGTGGTGTATTAGTTTTTCCATGATATGACGATTGAAATCTTGCATACATATCGTATAAAAATGGAAAACGTTTTTTGCTGAACATGACATTCCAATTGTCATAGGGAAAGAATTGAGAGTTTAGGAAAAACTTTACAATTCTTTATTTTACAGTGATCAAATTGACCAGCATTTGCAGTGATAACATCTTTTCGCTTAGTTTGAAAACCGAGTATTATGTACCTTGCTCGTTCCAAGTAAGTTGATGTCTTGACGGTCCATGTTTGTCGTTCTGTCTGAGGTAGTGTAGGGTATTCATGAAATTCCCAACTTCGGAATGGCATCACAATATCACGGTCAGATTTCAACTTTCTCAATAATAGGATTCTATGTTCATCAGCCAATCTTACATGAGGCACTCTCCAAACAACTTTATCCAACTGTAGTTGCCATTCCAGTTTATCTTCCGTAGTTGCAGGGTCTGCAAGTATCAAGTCCTTATTAGTTGAAGATCTGAGTAATACTAATTCTTGTTTGACATTTATTATTACCCGTTTGTAATCTTCAGCGAATCCCAAAAGCAATCATAAAGGTACATGAAAATCAAAGTGACCGTTGGAAGCTGGTGTTATAGTGTCTTTATCGGGGGCAACCCATCCGGCGGTGACTATTGAATTCTTCTCATGCGGTGTTAATGATGTTAATCCTTTCAATGTCGTTGTTAAACCAACCTTTTTTGTTGAATCACCGTCACCCCTGATATTTCATATCTTATTTCATCAAAAAGATATGCCATCGGGTTATTTATAAAAGGAACTGTTTGAAGCAGTTTTTCCATCCAATTTTAATACCCGTCCTTCGATGTACAAGTAACTTTCACACGGTAAAGTGTAAATATCTTGTTGTTGAATAGGGATCCTTATTTCATCGTTATTGTTTAATTTTGATGAAGTGTAAGGTTGTGCGTGTGATATTCCTTCTCCCATAGTGTTTCGTCGAACGTTGGTCTTTGAGATATATCCAGGATATCCATCGCTGTTAAGTTTCAATTCCCAATCTTCTGTAGAAAACGAATGTTGTCCGATGTTAACTCTTTTAATGTTGAGGAGCTACTGAGCTCCCGACTCTTCCGTTGCGGTTTAAATGATAATCCCATGTTGACTTTTATGTTGCTGCTCTGATTGTGTATCCGTATAGTAATTGTTTCTCCTCTAAAGTCAACACTATGACCGTCTTGATCCAATATGTTCAGTACGATGTCTGAAATGAAACTGGTGTTTAACGGTAGGTATATCAAGTTTTGTGGCTTCTCAACAATTTTAAAACCGGGAGCCACTGTTGGATAAAATGTATGTAAAATATGTTGATTAACTCCATCTCTATACGATCCGTGTATAATGTTGCACGTGACATCGATACTATTTACTTTCAATATTGTTACAGTTGAATCACCTGAATGAGTAGTTCCAGAGTTAAGATTTTCTTTTTTGTATCTGTAAATCCAAGTAAACTGCCAATCGACTGTTCCAAGCTGACATCAATATAATATTTTGAAGTTATTTCTGCTTTTAAAGTATTATTGTTTCCTTTAACGGTAATATTGTCTTCTCCGAGTTGTTTCTGTAATAATTGGTTTATATCATCAATTTCATAAGCTCCAGTAGGAATGTAATTATTTTCAATTCTGAGTATTTTCCTGCAGCATCCTTAGTTTCATAATAATGTAGTAAATTGTTCTTCCCTTCCGTAACATTGGGAATTGAGTTGTAGGTAGTCAAATCAAGTAATGCCACTTCCCATAATCGTTCCTTGGATAGACGCAATGCTGGGAACAGCGTACTTTTCAATGTGGATGAATTTCCACTCAATGACACTGTATACGATGACATCTTAAAGCTGACTGACACTTTTCGCTAGAAACTCCAAACATAAATGCCCACATATTTCAGTATTGTTAGGTTGTTCTCTTTTGTAATTGTAAAAAATGTTTTTGGAGTTTCGAAAATAATGTTGAAGTTCTTTTGGCGGTGGTAGATTGCCAAAACTGTCAAAGTAGTAAACGGTTTGTCCGAGCTTTTTATAGCATACCCAATGAGTGCCTGGACCATAGGTGGAATCCAAATTTACTATTCCAGTTTCATTTTTTCCATATTTTAGTTCGTAATGCATCTTTCATAAAAACTCCTCGAAAGAATGGTATTTTCAAACATTTTACATAATCATTTAACTGATGATTTGTTAAGGCTTTATTTGGAATTATCAATTGATTCTTCTTATTTAGTACACACGGTATGGTCTTAGGTATAAACCTGCTCCGTTTTTTACCATTTGCCAAACAGAAGTCTTCTTTACACTTGCCTTACGAGTTCTACGACGTCCTTTTTTAATATTTCCACCTCTTTTAGGAGTGTTTCTCTTTGCAGGTCTTCCTCTGCGGCGTTTTCCACCACCTAACTTTGCTTTCGTCTTCATGGCTGTAGTTACTGCCCAAGCCGATGCTTTTTCTGCAATACTTGCGTCACTTGATTTTACTCTTTGCCAAGCTTTTTCCGCTAGAATTTTATCCGCTATTGATCTATTTGTTGAATCTTTATACTTTGAATATGCTATATCGTGTTCTTTGCAAGCTTGATCTAATTTATTAATTCCAGGATCTCCTCTTGCTAAACGTTTTGCCAACTTAGTTCCGGGTCCACAATATTGATAACCTCGGGGCAGATGTAATTCGTATGGTAAAGCGTCTATTGCTCGATTTACAACAGCACCAACTGGAATCCGTCTGAGCAGGGATAATGCAGCTGATGTTATACCACGTCCTCTCTTGCCAATGTCCTGACGATGACTGAACGATGCGGTCTTCATTATGCTGTTTTATGTAACCAACGTCTTCACTCTATGAAATACTTTATGATAATGAATCCTTTTTTGTGTATTCCATACTTAAATATTCACAAGCTTTACCCATATATATCGATGATTGTATCTTTAATCCATTTTTCTCTCTTAGCACCTTCGATTTTATCGTGATTTGATTTACCAATTATATGATTATGCATATCAACAACTACATTACCTACAAGATTCATTACATACTCTATATTAGTAGCATCTTTGTCATGTGTAGGATTATCAAGATTTGTGATACGTTTACCATTACATGTATACACAGATGGATCGTTTTTAGAGGTTGCTATAACTTGATTGATAGTAGCAACATCATTCGGAGCTATTCCTGCTGATATGTTAGATATTCTTTTATTTTTTCCATCATATACGTTATTTATTTTATCTAAAACTATAGTTTGTTTTACAACAACACAATCCTGATCATCTTTACCAGATTTAACTTGGGTTAATCGTTTACCTTTACATATAAAACTAATACCAGTAAGTAGTTAGATTTGGTCACTTCTGGGACAGGTCAGCTGCCCCGGAAGCCACGTGCCGGGGCACATAGCTTCCGGTCGTATATTAAATGAGGGGGGAGGACGTGGGGTGAGCGTTTGAAGTAGATTTACGCATAAATTAAAAGTTAGTTCAAAACTGAAATTCAACAATTCGGGGCTGAACTAAATGTGCGCATAAATTAACCGGAGTAGTTAGATTTGGCCACTTCTGGCTCAGGTCAGCTGCCCCGGAAGCCACGTGCCGGGGCACATAGCTTCCGGTCGTATATTAAATGAGGGGTGAGGAGGTGGGGTGAGCGTTTGAAGTAGATTTGCGCATAAATTAAAAGTTAGTTCAAGACTGAAATTCAACAATTTGGGGTTGAACAAAATGTGCGCATAAAATAACCGGGTTCAACTAAAACTTCGCATAAATTAAAGTTAGTTCAAAACTGAAATTCAACAGTTGAACAAAAGTAGAAGTTAGTTGAAAAGGAGAGGGGATAATTGCTTCAAGGTCATCCGGAGGAAGTTTTAAAAAAGACTGAACTCCTAAGAGTTCAGTTTAACGGCGATCGTCGTACAGGTCAGTCGAAACCGACGAGCGACCGAAGAATAGCTTCAAGATCATTCCTCGCCGTCGAAGACACATCCGAAACTTGGACAGGGTCCTGTGGATTCGGTGAAGGCGAAGTTCTCGGAGGATTCTCCCTCGGGTGGGTAGTAGACGATATTTCGTGAACTTGTACTTGTTCTTGGTTTGTATCCATCTTCTTGTAGTGTGTAATTTAGAGCGGAGTAGTTGTCGGTCGAAGAGCGTATAGAAGAATGAATTAGGAATTGTCGTGAGCGCACTTATATAAAGAATGGTGGGGATGAAATAGAAAAACCTGTTGAACACAGTCGATAGGTGTAACAAGTTCGAAGTTGTGGAAACATAACATCGAACGCAAAATGTTGTGAATAACATTATCATCAACGCGTCGAACCTGCGAAGTTTCTAACAGAGTATAACGGGTTAAAACTTAATTTCTTCCTCACTTTTGTTTAACTTGTTTTAGTCTTTGAAACCGAAGGTTTGGAATTATTTCGTAATATATGTTGTGTCCGCAAAAGTTTCAATTTCAAACATTGCGTATCCATCACAAGAAGTATGTCAGACGTGTAGAAGTGAGAACAAGACTGATGAATGAGATATAACGTCGAGCACGCGAAGGTGATTCAAACAGGACGACATGTGCTAATGTAAATGAAATTTCAGGTTAGTAGCAATTAGACTTGTATAATGAAGTTGGCGAAACGTATATATAATGAGTAGGAAGGATGCGAACAACACAAATGCGAGTTAATTAATGGTCGCGGCGCGATGAACAATCTCCTTTTTATAACGGCTATCGCGTGGGAAGATCAGTTCCGCATGAGCGCTCAAGTGGAACCTCCCGTGTTCACTCAAGCGGAACCCCCCCCCCCGTGACTAATCAAGCGGAACCCCCCCCCCCCGTGACTAATCAAGCGGAACCCCCCCCCCCCATAAAAAATGGAGATTAAATCCCCCCCCCCCCCCCCCGGTGTTCACTCAAGCGGAACCCCACCGGGTCGATGACCGGTCAATGGCTGGTCACGACCGGTTGCTAACCCCATCTAATTACCACACTTCACATCCCATGCCAGCCATCAACTACTATTGTTTCAATGAAACAGAATTAAACATGGCAGCCACCATGGAAAGTTCTAACCTCAAACCTTGGTTTTACGTCACTGCGCATGCGCCGCTCCCCACTCCTTCGTTTCATTTTTATGCTGCTATAACTTGTACTGGAGTGAGCCAACTTCACGCTACGGCGCCTAGTCCTGTATTACTCACTTTAGCGCTACTGCGAATGCGTCTAGTCTGTATTACTTACTTTAGCGCTGCAACGAGTTCTCCGGATCGGAATCACTCCTCGCTATTGCGCATGCGCCTAGTCCTGTATTACTCAATTTAGCTCTACTGTGCACGGAAAGTTCTAACCTCAAACCTTGGAATTTACGTCGCTGCGCATGCGCCACCCCCACTCCTTCGTTTCATTTTTACACTGCTGCGAACTGGAGTGGATTGAAGACCGTACTGGAGTAAAACATTTCCCCACCACTGCATTAATTACCCCCACCACTCGAAAACCCGAGGAGCGATACGAGCCCGATTTTCGCGTCAGTCGTCAACGAGTTTTCATAGCGAAAAGTCGTTGGCGACTCGGTAAGAGGTTCAAATATATAGTAGGCCTATATATATTTGAACTTCTTATACTACGTTGCGTTCTTTAATGCAATGTGGTATGTGTGTGTGTGTGTGTGTGTGTGTGTGTAAATATTAGTTGTAAGTTGCACTTAATTTAAGAATTAATTTGCGCATTGCGATGTTAGTTATAAGTTGTGTTTAGCGTTAAGGTTTATTAATTTTAAGAATAATGATGGTATTTGGTTGTGTTGAATTATTTGATATTTAATAATGATGTGTTGTTAGTTTTAAGTGTTGGTATTAATAATTAATGTTGTTGTTTTGCCTTTCAGCTAGATGATAGGGGGTAGATTAACTGTAAATTCAGAAGTTCTGTTGAACTTCACTTAGAAGGGGTGGGACATCCGCACTAGCGGACTAGGTTTTTGCATTTTGTTTAGGAATATGATGGGTGGGATTAGTTGGGTGGGTGTTAGAGTTGCGTTTCTGCATTAGGTGTTCCAGTTTCCCTTCGAATTCACGGTTACGGTAGACCCGGACCGGACCGTTACGGTAGACCCGGACGGTCCAAACAAAATTGCGTCGATGTCCCTTGCAGAACGTAACTAGTGGGTTGGGAGTGGGAACCGTTAGGCAAACAGGGTGGTGGGAACAGTTACTACTGTTCCCATCACCTTGGTTCTTTATAAGTCTTAAATGACCTTGACCCACTTTCGGAAGGGTCAATGACCAACCCCCCCCCCCCCCGTGTTCACTCAAGCGGAACCCCCCCCCCCCCGAAAATTAAAATGCCTATAACTCGATAATGGATTGACGGATTAGGACAAGCGATACATCATTGAAAAGGTCTATGTAAGATGAACATTTTAGTAAAAGAAGAATTTAGCTATCTTATTTTAGTCAAAAGTTATGCGAATTATTTGAAATAAATACCCCCTCTCTTTCCTTCCCTCCCACCTTCCCCCACTTAACGGCTGTTAACCCTTCTCATTAGCATACCGTTATAAAAGACGCATCGACCACGGCTAACATTTCATTCTGATTCCAGACGTTACGCTGCGAACTGCGAATAGAACTACCACGATGTCATCCCTTCCGACTACAACTTCCACTACAGCCTGCTCTTCTATCACAAGTTCAACTTCTACTTCTACTACGGCTTCAACTCCAGTCAAAAAAACTCTTCGCTTGAAAAATGCTCCCGATTGGTATAAGAAGCAACTAGACTCGAAACCTTCAACTTCTGGAGCTCCTCTTCCCCCGACCAACAATAGCATACGTCGCAGCATATTTTCACCGCCTTCGTCTTCAAATGACTCCACACCGCCTTCAACTAACATGCCGCCACCGCAGAAGCCAGCTCCTCGTCCTACTACCCCTTCATTTGAAACCTTGCTTCATTGTCTTAGTACACCTGTCATTCCACTGTCACCATTGCCTCCTACCCCACCACTTACTATTCATAAAGATCACGCCTATCCTAAAAATAAATCTCCTAAGTCTGCTCCTTCAGAGCGTTTCCAATTATTAAAAGAAGAGCGTCGTAGGGCATTTAGCCGTCCCACTACTTGCCCTGAAATGCTCGCTAGGGGAATTAAGAAAGGATCAGCTTGTGGTAGGAAATGTGTTAAGAACGAACGTTTCTGCCGTGTACATATCGTAAAACATCTTTCCGAACCACAACTGACAGAAATCCCCACTGTTGAAGACGATCCTGAAATAATATCCGTCAGAGGAGAGAGGCTTAAGAAAGGTTTGAGATATTTTTTTCTAAGTGTTGTTGACCACCAACACATATTGGCAAAATGTAACGGCAATAAATATAAAATTAGAGTTTGTAAGAATTTGTGTAAAGAGAAGAGACTTATCAATTTAAGTTCTGAAGACTTTCTCCTCAGGGATAAAAAGGATCGTATTACAAGGTGGGGACGTAAACAGTAAATTCACATAGTTTTTCCAAATTTTGCTAAAAAAATAATGGGGGAGAAACACAATGCGTTATAGCGTTGTGTTTCTCCCCCATTATTTTTTAACACTCTAAGTCTCGTGACCTACTTTTCTAAGGTCGTTGTACAGTTATATGACCTGTCTGACTTGCATTGTTTGCTGGTGTAGCTTCATATAGCGTGCAAAGAATGGTTCCTAATGAAATCTCATCAACATTCAAAGACAGAGACTGTTGTTTTGCAAGTTTATTAGTCTTGAAATAATGAAGTAGGAAACGTATATGTAATGAGTAGGAAAGATGTGAATACCGTAAATGCGAGTTAATTAGTGGTCGCGGCGTGATGAACATTTGTCTTCATTATCACACAACGACTATCTCGTGAGAAGATCAGTTCCGCATGAGCACCCAAGCGGAACCCCCCCCCCCCGTGTTCACTCAAGCGGAACCCCCCCCCCCATAAAAAATGGAGATTAAATCCCCCCCCCCTTCCGAAAATTCAAATGGCTATAACTCGATAATGGTTTGATCGATTACGACAAGCGATACATCATTGAAAAGGTCTATGTAAGACGAACATTTTAGTAAAAGAAGAATTTGGTTATCTTATTTTAGTCAAAAGTTATGCAAATTATTTAAAATAAATATCCCCTCTCCTTCCTTTTTCCCCACCTCCCGGGTCACCTCTTACCCCTCTCATTAGCATATCGTTATAAAAGCGAAGCAAGCATTGTTCACTCCTTCATTCTGCTTTCACGCGCCACACTTGTTGTTTCGTCTCTGCCGTTATTATTTGCTTTAAAATGCTTCCTCACCATAGTGAAAACTTCAATCCTTCCGAAATTGCTGATGTTTTCCAACAGCCTGAAGAAGATATGATAGATTATTATGATAGTAGCAGTGACAATGAAAATGATAGTAGCAGTGACAATGAAAATGATAGTAGCAGTGACAGTGAAGATGAAGATGTAATTGAACTTGATGAACAAATGAGACCAATCTACATCGATGAACAATTTCCTTTTGATACAATAGAAAGATTTATTACGGAAGCACACAAATGGCTAAATTTAGGATTCAATGTTATAATTGGTTCAGCTATTGTGTATAATGACAGTAGGTTCTTCTGTGTAACACCAAATACTAGAGAACGTATGTTGACTTGGCAGGATGATGTTATGAAGTGTTATGAGCTCGAAGTTAGCATTGGTGGCTACTTTGTCGCACAAGTGGTCTAATAACCACATTACCCTTCCCTCACCCCCACCCTATCCCCTCCCAATCCTTATTCCTTCCCCTTCCCCATTTTTAAAACTCATAAAAGGCGGACTATGAACCTCCAGGTTTTTAGTCTGTACTTGCACCGTCAAGATGAGTACTAGACTTGATGGTTTTATAGCCAATGATATTAATATATGGAGTTTGATAACAAACTTGCGTATTAAAATTGAAGAAACAATTATGGCAAACAATGGGATAGGAGTTATTGTTATTGTTTCATTACTAAGACATATTGATTTTTTGTATGATATAAAAGTAACAATCAACAATATTAATGAACTATTTCCCTGGACAATCTTTATTCGTGATGAAGTTGAAAAGCAGAAAATTATAGTAGATGTGCTAGCAATGAAATATAACCTAGATAGAGAAGAATAGCTACAAAATCTTCTCCCCACCTTCCTTCACGTTGTGCAAAAAAGTGGGGGTAGAAGTATATAAGACTAAGTAAGCGATACATAGTTTGTTATTCGAGGTAAAAGAAGTGGTGAACAAATATGTTGTCTAAAGATACTCCATTTGTTAATTATTTTGAAGTTAAAAATGTTTATATTAATACAATTGAAATGGAAGAAGACAATATAGAAGAAAATTATAATGAAACTGATAATGATTCCACGATGGAAGAAGAAATGGTACAGTTTGAACAAGAACTTTTTGAAGAAATGATAAACGATAGTGACGAAGATATAGTTAAGGAAGCTATTGATACATTTATATTAGATTCATCGTTGGATTCACCCATATCACCTTTATTGTCTTCTGAATCCGAATCCGAATTGGACTAAGGTAGTTCCCCCACTTTATTATTCAAACAAGTCTTATAAATTGAGAGTTTTGTCATTAGTAAGTCAGCATTTGTTGGAGCTACATGTATGGTTAATAATGTCTCCTAGAGATAATTCTTTTATACAATTAATTGAAATTGTGAGACAACGAAATATTACGTTAGTTCAAGAAGAAGATGAAGTTGAAACAACCGACACAATACAAAATCCTGTAGAAGAAGCGATGGAAGTAACAGAAATTGATCAAGAACCTTCAATGATGGAAATGGTTGAAACACAAAATGAATCTCAAGATGTGGAAGAAACTGTTTCATATTCAGTTTTTTGGGAATTTGCGTCAAATATATTTGTTGTAATTCAAATTGAAGCTATTAATTCTGAAGAAGTGGTGGGGGAAAATTCTCCCCACCACTAGCTTAAAGTTGGTGGAGGAATGTTCATAAATGTGTTGGTTATTTGCGTAGAAGCTTATTCGTCAGGAAACTGTCGACTAAAAATGTTCAATCCTAACGCACCTACAGAACCTTCTTCGAGTAACTGTCTAGTAAAAACGTTTCGTGCTGTACCTTTTGAACCTTCGTACTATAAAATGATAGGTATTCATGAGATTGCAATCAATGATCAAAAACTGTTCAAAATATTCTGTTCTCGACTTGATAGAACCTTACGTTTACCACCAAATACGTTCACCTACAGGCTACCTCTGATAGACAAAGATGATGTAAGCAAAATACCAATGATTCAAGTGAAATTCCTGGAAGATGGAATTCTTGTTAATTTAAGAGAAGTATATCATAATGACTATTCGAAAAGAATAGCTTTCAACTTTCTTAAGGAAAATATAGGACGTGAAATATACCAGTATCCAGAACCATTTTACAGATACCTTTTTGAAAATGGAGCAAGTGTAACGGTGGAAATAAGTATTAAATTAATGTAATTCTCCCCACCACTAGCCTAAAGTTGGAGGGGGGAGTGCATAAATGTGTTGGTTTTCTGCGTAGAAGCTTATTCTTCGAGATATCGTTGACCAAAATGTTTCGTCATATTCCTTGTGATCCAACTTCTTCGTTAAGGGAGAATCAAAGATTGAAAAGACTAGAAAAGGAAAAACAAGACCGACAAGATATGAACATGGAGTTCAATCGACTACAATTTCAAATACCTGGAATTGCAATGGGAGCACCAAAATTGAAAACCCTACACTGGGCTGGAAGTTACATCAAGTATTTAAAACTACAAATCGAAGCAAGAGATTTAAAATTGAAGAAAGTGGAAATGGAAAATCGAGAAATGAAGAAACTAATATCACATATGTCTGGTAATACTACAGTTCAAAAAGGTGAAGAAGAAGGAAAAGAAATATTAGGAATCTAAATTATCAACAATCTTCTTAGAGAATGGGGAATAGATCACTTTGTGGTAATATAATAACATGCCACTTAGTGATCTATTCCCAGTTCTCACCTTGACCTATATAAAAGTGGTGGGGGGAAAATCATATAAGAAAAAGGTTTTAGATGTAACTATCAGTATAAGTCGAACACGATGGATAGGTTGTTGGTTCTGTGTTTACAAGTAATTATCAATAATGGGTTTCTTTACCATTACATTATGAGATCAAATGAGTGTCAAATACCTAAAGCAATTCGTGAAATGCTCATTGAATTTAAGAAAGACAATTATGGATTTGCTATCTATCTTGCTTATACTTTTAAAGATGGTACAAAAATGTGTCATGATTGTGGAAAAGCGTCTGTTTTAGATTTTGAACAATTCCAAGATGATGGAGGTAGGTTAGTTCATCTTGTAAAAGGTCAAATAATGAAATTCGAAACGTGTAATATTACTTGCGACATTTGTGCACAGTGTTTGTTTGAATTTATTAAGTATCGTGCATTCAAACCATAATACCCCTTCCACATATAAAGGAGAGGGGGGAAAAGAGTGGGGGTTATAATTAGGTGGGGGAACGTGTATAAATGCAGGTTGTTTGAAGAGAGTTTTATTATTGTTGCGGCATTAGAAGAAACATAATGGAATTCGAAGTGCGTCATTTCAAGATTAAATATGAAGAGTGGACCTCTGTTGCAAATTTCATATCATCGAAAGAGGAAGAAAACAAGTTGATGCAAGTGTATTGTTATATAGAAAATGAGGAAAGCCATCACAAGGTGATGAGCTATCTAAACAGACCGAATGTATCGTCGAGGAGTCCTGAATTTGTCAAATACTTGAAAGAGGAAGACGCAGATGTCACATTGGAAGTATGGTATAAAATTTGAAATGTGGAAAAACAAGTATAAATAATTATGGTGGGGGGGGGGAAGAATTTATAAGTCGGTGGTGGGGGAAATGTGATAAAAGAAGTAAAACTTAAAAAAAGAGTTCACTCTGTACGACAACAGTGAAAGATGACTGATCCTTCTGCAACACCAGTACTTTCAACTACAGATTGCCACCAAAACTTAGAACCGAAGATGTATTGCAATACTCCAACAACAAATTATTATCATCAAGCTCAACGGCCGCAAGTATCTCATTGTACTTCAACATCAGTGTTAAAAATGTCAAAACCATATCCAGATTGTATGTACGAGCCTATAACACCATCTTCGGCAAGACTAAGGAAAAACCTAAAAATGAGAGAAAGGTGCAAGAAAGAAAAGATAGAATTTGCAAAATTGCAACTAATAGTGCCTTCCATTCAAGTTGGATGTAGCAGACTGAAAACTTTAGAAAAAACTAACGCATATTTGTTACAATTGTTGGAAACTATTGAAGATTTGAAGAAGAAAAATGGACATTCTACCAAGTAATATTCAAACACTCATTCCCCCAGAAAAACCAAAAAAAAGATAAAAATAACAAAAACCCAAAAAAATTAGATGTAGAATAGAGAGCGAGGAATAGATCACTTTGTGGTAATGGACTAACATGCCACTTAGTGCTCTATTCCTCGTTCTCGCGTTAATACCATATGACCTTGACCTATATTAGTAGGGTGGGGGAAATTGAAAGTGGTGGGGGAAAGTGTATAAAAGACGAGTGTACTATAGTCGAATTATTCTGAAAGCGAACTTGTCACGAGTATGGACTTGACTACAAGTAAAGACAATAAGAAACAAAGGCTTCGGGAAATGGCTAAGGCAAGAGAGTCTAGAATAAAGTTTAAGTTTTACAGACTACAGAGATTGATTCCTGGTGTTATGTTAGGTGAAATACGAACAAGAACGGTGGATAAAGCAGCTGATTACATTAATGAGTTACATACAGAACTAATGATAAAACAAGCAAAAATAGAAGAATTGGAACAAATAATAAGACGACACATTGAAATTTCAAACAGTCAACCAATAAACTATGTAACAAAAGATTCAAATTAAACAAAAAAAAAGGAAATGGATTTGGACTTTGGTTATTGATTGAACACTTCTTAGAGAATGGGGAATAGATCACTTTGTGGTAATGAAATAACATGCCGCTTAGTGATCTATTCCCAGTTCTCGCTTAATCTAAAATGACCTTGACATACTTATCAAAATATCATATAAGCCGAATCACAAAGAGTTATTCCTCATTTACTTGAAATGGCTCCTGTGGACAACACCGATTATCCAAGGAAACCTCTTATTGAAATATTGTATAAAATTCAACTAGACGATTTTAATATGGAAGAAGATGATAATAACAGTGAAACATCAGAAGTAGAAAGTGTAAATGATATGGATGTAGATCTAACAACATCAGAAGTAGGAAGTGTAAATGATGTGGAGAATGAAAATTTGGATATGGATGTAGTAATGTCAGAATCTTCATCATCGTTTGAATATGAAGAAGTACATACTGAAACCCCAACTGGAATAGAGAACACAAATGAACAATCAGTTAGTAGAAGATTAATGTTTCGTCCAAGACGTTTGTTTTCCTCGGATAGTGAAGAAGAAGAAGAGGATGATGATGATGAAATAGTGGTGGGGGAACCGTTATAAAAGCGGGACCGTCAGAGCCCATTTCATTTCTCGGCGAAATTTCGAAGAGTAAACATCGTCAACATGTATCATTGCGATAAATGTTCGGAATCGTTTCACGATGAAATTCTACTAGATATACATAAAGAACTAATTCACAACAACACAGAAGAAGATCAAGAACAACAAGAAGAACAAGAAGAACAAGAAGAAATAACAGCAACATCTTCAACTACTTTACCGAATCTACAAGTATTTGCTTTACCCGGTAAAGTAGTAATGCATCATAAGATTCAAAATGAAAACTTTAACTTAGAAGAATTTATTAGAGAAGCAAAACCAATCGTAAGTAAAACTTTAAAAGAAGAATTGAAAAGATTGAACTTTCTTAAATTTGGTTTACTACTAGAAGCTATGTTTATAAATGCACAAGAAGATTTATCACCAAGAGGATTCATAACAAAAAACCGAACTATCATGGAAAGTTCAAACATTGATTCAATAGTCGAGAATTGTATAGAAGAAATATTAACTAAACTTCAGGAACACGAAGGAAGAGGATCCGGATGGAGTCTTACAAGTATTGAAGTATTAGATATAAGAGTTCACAAACACGGATATGGACTAATGGGATCTAGTTACATTCCTTTGCCAAAAATAATTGAAAATACAAAATCTTGTATTAATGTTCAAAATGAAGATAATGAATGTTTTCGCTATGCTATGACGACAAAGTTTGTATCACAAAATCCATGTAGACCCAACCAAGAATATGAAGACGCAAGACACAGGTACAATTTTTTAGGAATAACATATCCCGTTTCTACGAAAGATATATCAAGATTTGAAAAGAAAAATCCCGGCACGTCTATTAATGTTTTTGCATTAGATAGTTCAAACAAAGTGTATCCTTAACGTATTGCAAAAGAAGAGCTACCAGATCATACGGATTTACTACTACTAACGCGAGGAGATGTGTCTCACTATGTGTACATAAAGCAATTCGATCGTCTTGTTAACAAGCAACTTTCTAAAGATCGACACAGAAAGATAATTTGCAAGAGATGTTTTAATTTTCAACGAGAAGGAAGACAAGGAAGAGAATGGTTACAAGAACACAAAAGATTATGTAACAATAATTATGAAGCAAAGATTAATTTACCTTCGGAAAACAGAGCATTCGTTACATTTGAAAAGGTTCATCATCAATACCGTATCCCTTTAGTTGTGTTTGCGGATTTTGAATCAACACTTGTTCCAGTTGAAGATGAAAATTGTGAAGCAAGAAAAAGTGTAAAGTATCAAATGCACAAACCAAACAGTTTTTGTTTAATGGTCAAATCAACATTATCAGAAGAACATTTAAACAGATATGGATTAACTTCAGAACCTCTAGTATATCGTGGTGAAAATGCGGAAAAAATATTTCTTGATCACCTATATTCAATAGCTGGAAATACACAAAGATTATATACAAATATTGTACCAATGAAACCGATGGACGAAGAAGAAGAAATTCAACATGAAAATGCGACTCACTGTTTCTTGTGCAAAAATGATTTTACTATTGAGAATTATAAAGTTAAAGATCACGACCACCTCACAGGATATTACAGGGGTGCTGCTTGTAATAAATGCAACTTGAGCTATCGTTTACCACTATTTATCCCTGTGGTTCTGCATAATCTTAGTGGGTACGACGCTCATTTTATAATACCTGAATTAGGAAGAGACGACGGTAAAATCGATGTGTTAGCTGAAACTTCAGAGAAGTTCATAAGTTTTTCCAAAGAAGTTGGAAATGTCAAACTAAGATTCTTGGACTCCTACCGATTTTTGCCGTCGAGTTTGTCTAAACTTTCTGAAAACCTAAGGAAACAAGATTTAATCGAAACAAAGAAGATTGTAAATAGCGACAAACTGGATCTGGTACTTCGAAAAGGTGTTTTCCCATATGATTACATAGACAGTTTAGAAAGATTTAATGAAACATCACTACCTCCAAAAGAAGAATTTAAAAGTAAACTGTACGACATGGATATATCTCAAGAGGATTATGATCATGCATGCAAAGTATGGAACGAATTAGGATTTAGAACATTGGGGGAATATTCAGATTTCTACGTTAAATTAGATGTGACTTTATTATGTGATGTGATGGAAGAATTTAGAAATACATGTTTTGCGTCATATGGATTAGACCCTCTTCATTCGTACACTTCGCCTGGACTAGCGTGGCAAGCCATGTTAAAAGAAACAAATTGTAAAATACAACTTCTTACAGATATAGATATGGTGTTGATGTTAGAATCAGGAGTTCGAGGAGGATTGACGCAAAGTGTAACACGTCATGTCAAGGCGAACAATAAATATTTGCCCGATTATGATGCATCAAAACCAACAACATTCCTGGGTTATTTTGATGCAAATAACTTGTACGGATGGGCAATGTCGAATCCCCTTCCATATGATAATTTCAAATGGATAGACCCAGAATCAATTGGAAACATAATGGATATACCGAAATATGGAGAAACTGGTTACATATTCGACGTCGATTTTGAATATCCCGAACATCTTCACGACGAACATTATGATTTACCACTTCTTCCGAAGACTGAAATTTCTCCAACTGGAAGATGGCCAAAATTATTGATGACTTTAACTAACAAGTCTCGGTATGTTGGACACTACTGGATGATACAACAGGCCTTAGACTTGGGATTGAGAATTACAAAAATTAATCGAGTACTACAATTCTCTCAATCTTGTTGGTTAAAACCGTACATTGACAACAACACAAGAAGAAGAGCCGCCGCTACATCAAGTTTTCAAAAAGATTTCTTCAAACTAATGAACAACGCAATATTTGGCAAGACTTTGGAAAACAAAAGGAAACATAAGGACATCAAATTGGTAACTGATCCAGTAAAACTACAGAAATTAGAGCAACAACCAAACTTTGGTTCATCTGTAATTATTAATGAAAATCTAGTTGTTATTTCCATGAACAAGAAGTCAGTTCTAATGGATCGTCCTTTGTATCTAGGAATGTCAATCTTGGATATTTCCAAAACACACATGTACGAGTTTCATTATAAGAAGATGGTTAACTATTATGGAAAAGAGAACATTGGTATTGCATATATGGATACGGATGCTCTAATTTACTGGATTAAAACAAATGACATGTACGAAGATCTACGCACTTTTATGTATAAAGATGATTTCGACTTTTCCGATTATCCCAAGGACCATCCAAATTACGACTACGACAGAAACAAAAAAGTATTGGGAAAATTTAAAGATGAAACAAATGGTGTGCCAATGATGGAAATTGTAGCATTAATGTCCAAACTATATTCATTTCAACTGTACATAAGCGAAAGGAACGAATATCAAGTCACGAAGAAAGCCAAAGGAATAAAAACCTCTTTCCTGAAGAAGAACGTACAGTTTGAACATTATAAAAGATGTTTGTTTGAAAATGTTGAAACAACTGCAACATTTAACACCATAAGAAGCTTCAACCATCGTCTTTTCAGTGTGAAGCAAACCAAATCGGCATTGAGCTATAAGGATGACAAGAGATACATCCTTGAAGACAACATAAGAACTCTGCCATTTGGACATTACTCTCTAAACCCTATCGACCAGTAAACCTATTCTTCGTCCTCTACCTTCTTCCTTTTTTCCTTTCCGTAAAGAAGAGGGGACATGGCAAGCCCAATGCCATGTTCCCTCTTTTTTACACTAATATGAAATGGCCTTGACCTATATTCAAACTATATAAAAGAGAAAGAACTGTTGTACGGATCAGTATTTTTACAAGCGATGTGCAAGCAACACCTGAAGATGGAAAGTGTGAAGGACAAGATTGTAAATGAACTACATAAACCAGCAAGAAGAAGATTTCCAAGAAGAAGTACAATTATTAAGGGAATGAATGATCTGTATCAAGCTGATCTCATTGAAATGATACCGCACAGTAAATTAAACAAAGGTTTCAAATATATTTTAACAATTATAGACTGTTTTACTAAAATAGCTGACGCTTTACCATTGAAGGATAAGACTGGTAAAAGTGTTACAAAAGCTATGGAAACAACGATACAAAGAAATAAATTCAAAATCAAACATCTACAGACCGATGATGGAAAAGAATATTTTAATAAAGACTTTGGAGCTTTAATGAAGAAATATCAAATAAATCATTATTCTACAAATTCTGAAGTTAAAGCTTCAATAATTGAAAGATTCAATAGAACATTAAAAGGAGCGATGTACAAACAATTTTCAAAACGAGGATCATACGTGTGGTATGACATATTACCACAACTTATAAAAGAGTATAACAACAAATATCATCGTACCATCGGAATGAAACCTATCCAGGTAAACAGCGCTAATGCTAAGGTTGTATTACAACGCATCAGAAATAATACAACACCTAAATTGGAAAAGTTACAACCAAAAAAGTTTAAAGTCAACGATAAAGTTCGTATAAGCAAATACAAAGGTGTATTTAGTAAAAGATATCTACCAAATTGGACTAATGAAGTATTTACAGTTTATAAAGTGCAACCAACTATACCTGAAACCTACTTATTAAAGGATAACAAGGGTGAATTACTTCAAGGTGGATTCTACGGACATGAATTGTTGAAATCAACAGTCGGTGATGTATATCTTGTTGAGAAGGTTTTACAAAGGAAAAAGGATATGGTTAAAGTCCGGTGGTTAGGATTCGATAAAAGTGAAGACGCTTGGATTCCTTCAAAAGACCTGGTATAGTAACTTAATAGCTCATTGTGTGTTTAACCTTGACACAAGATGGAGATTGTACAACAAAAAGATCGATTTAATATCAATAATATTGATGAATTGACGGTTGACAATGATAAGTTAAATCATGGTAAACATGGTGAATTACTACCAAATACAATAAGATGTTTAATAACTGGTCCTTCAAATTGTGGAAAAACAAATGTTGTTTTTAACCTTATAACTAATCCTAAAGGATTGCGCTTTAACAATATATACATTTTTTCAAAATCATTGCAACAACCAAAATATCAATTATTGGATAAAGTACTTGCAAGTGTACCTGAAGTGCATTTCTACAAGTTTAATGCCAGTGAAACAATTATGCAACCAAATGAAGCAAAACCATTTTCTATTTTTATTTTTGACGATGTGTCTTGTGAAAATCACGACACTATAAGGAATTACTTCGCTATGGGAAGACATCATAATATCGATAGCATTTATATTGGTCAAACATACAGTAAGATTCCAAAACAACTCATAAGAGACAATGCAAATATGTTGATCATCTTCAAGCAAGATGAAACAAATTTAAAGCATATATACAATGATCATGTAAATGCGGATATGCCATTTGAGAAATTTAAAGAAATGTGTGGCAAAGCATGGAATGAGAAATATGGCTTTCTCGTTATTATGAAGGAAGAAGATATTAAAAATGGTAGATATCGTATAGGGTTGGATAAATTTGTATTTATGCGTTGAACTACCGATGCTACATCTAGTTACACGTTGAACTTCACAGTGTAAACATGGTGAATCAAGAAAAACTATTAAAAGAAATAAAATCACTCAGTGATTCTATTAGGATGAAGAATCGTGCATTGAGGATGGGTTTAAGTGAAAGAGAAGAATTTCTAGAGACTACATTTAAACCTATTACGGAACCTTTAAAACAGATATCAGAAACTATTGGTAAACCTCGTTATGAAGGAGATGTTTTACTACCAGTTTCTAAACAAGAAGTACAAGCATTAAAAAAAAGAAGAAGATGATGATTCATATACAAGTGCTAGTGAGCAAGAAGAAACAAAAGAAGAAGAAGAACCAATTGTTGAAAAGGAAGAAGAACAGCCAATACCTGAAGCTGAACAATCTATTCCAAATTTAACTCAATTGAGTAGCGATATATTAAACATGGACCTCTTGGAAGAAAATATATAATGAAAATGCTACATGACATGAAATCAAACCCGAATTTGAGTAGATCACACGTATACGGAGCAAGAATTGATGGGAATGAATTAAAGATCGGCGATTCAAAGCTTGAAATAACACAAGACGATTACATCATTATTGGTGAGCATAAATATAAAGGAACAAAAGGACTTTATGAATTAATTTTTAAAAACATACCACTAAGATATTCATCCAAAGATTTAAGTGTTTTTAAGGAAATTCTACAAAATACTAACGCTCATAAAAGAAACTACTTAAAGGATGCAATGATTAATCGTTCACGTGCAACAAAATATAACATTGTTATAAAAAAGTTGTTTCCTCCACGAAAATTGCCAACATTACGTACTGCACCAGCGGTGAGACAACCACTGAAAAGAAAATCTTTTTTCACTTATGGATTTATCACTTCTTGAACAACATGGTAAAAAGAGTAAAGGAGATACTTCAACATCTGGCAAAGGATTGATGAAAAATCTATACAATACGAATGTGATTTACTACAACGACATCAATAAATTGATTGATAGAATGAGACTATTGCATGAAGCCATGGAAGCCGGTCATACAGGTTTAAATAATGAATGGGTAGCTCTGATTGACGAACTCAGGAATCGCGGCATAATCGTATAATTGTCCGCGGATATATAAGAGTTGCAGGCGTATAATGTGTCAGTTCTAACATGAGCGTCGACAAGTTCGGACGATACTCCGCGTTAGGAGTGCAAGTTGGAGAAAACAGAAAAAGAAGTGGATTACCGCAAACATCCGAAGGTGACTATAACATAAATAATAAACGTTTAAAGTTTGTTAAGGATCCAGAAGAAGATGGAGATGCAACAAATTTAAAAACAGTAAAGGAGGAAACATCTACAAGTTTAAAACTCGACAACAACCAACTGTATGATGCAAAATCTCACAGGGTTATTAATGTTGCAAAACCAGTCAACAATGGAGATGTTGTTAATAAAGGCTATTTTCTATCTGCGATGGAATACGCTTTACTGTTGGAAAAGACTAAAAGTGGAAAAAAGTACAATGCTTTAAATTATAAAATAACTAATGTAGCAGATCCAACCGAGGATACAGATACAATCAATAAGCGTTATTTGCATTCTGTAATACCAGAAAAGAAAAAAGATGGATTTTCCTTCTATAAATATACTATAAACGATATTGGATATCCTAAAGAAGAAAGTGATGGTGTTAATATTAAATACATTAAAGATAATTGTATTTTATATAATGGTGCTGTTATTGATTGTCATGGAAAAGTGTTGTCCAATCTGAAAGATGGTTCAACTCCATCGGATGCTGCTACTGTGAGACAAATGAATGAAAGCTTGAAGAAAGGAACATCCGCTTTTGTTAAACAAAATCAGGTGGTGTCAAAGAAAGGTGATGAGTTTATACAAGGAAGTGAAAAGTTTACGTTACTACAACTACAAAATGACAAGTGGGATGGAAAAAATAAACGATTGTCAAATATAAGTTTAGGCACGGAAGAACATGATGCTGTTATTTTAAAACAAGTACCACAACTATCAGCTACTGGTGTTAACTTTATATGTGGAGGCAGACGATTAACCGAAGTTAAATCTGGTAAAGATGATCAGGATTGTGTTGTTGTAAAACAAACTATAGTTAGAGATAAAATAAATAACGTATATGATGGAAAAAATAAAAGAATATCTAACATATCAGCAGGAATAGCTCCGAATGATGTTGCTACTATTAATCAAGTTATAGCAACCTCTAATAACGATCCATCTGTGTATACATGTAATGGTAAACGTATCACAAATCTTGATAATCCTACACGTAACAAAGATGCTACTAATGTAGAGTATGTAATGAATCTTGTAGGTAATGTAGTTATTGATATGCATAATCATTTGATTAATGCATCGATGAAACACAATAAAATCGAAGATTCTCAGAGAAACCAATGGATTAAAGATGAAATCATTGATAGATACTAGTAAAACTTATGAATATTTAAGTATGGAATACACAAAAAAAGGATTCATTATCATAAAGTATTTCATAGAGTGAAGACGTTGGTTACATAAAACAGCATAATGAAGACCGTATCGCTCAGTCGTCGTCAAGACAGCGGCAAGAGAGGACGTGGTTTAACATCAGCTGCATTATCCCTGCTCAGACGGATTCCAATTGGTGCTGTTGTGAATCGAGCGATAGACGCTTTACCATACGAATTACATCTGCCCGGAGGTTATCAATATTGTGGACCTGGAACTAAGTTGTCAAAACGTTTAGCAAGAGGAGATCCTGGAATTAATAAATTAGATCAAGCTTGCAAAGAACACGATATAGCATATTCAAAGTATAAAGATTCAACAAATAGATCAATAGCGGATAAAATTCTAGCGGAAAGAGCTTGGCAAAGAGTAAAATCAAGTGACGCAAGTATTGCAGAAAAAGCAGCGGCTTGGGCAGTAACTACAGCCATGAAGACGAAAGCTAAATTTGGTGCTGGAAGACGACGTCGCAGAGGAAGACCTGCAAAGAGAAGAGCTCCCAAAAGAGGTGGAAACATTAAGAAGAGACGTCGTAGAACTCGTAAAGCAACAGTAAAGAAAGCTTCTATTTGGTCAATGGTAAAAAACGGAGCAGGTTTATACCTAAGACCGTACCGTGTGTACTAAATAAGAAGAATCAATTGATAATTCCAAATAAAGCCTTAACAAATCATCAGTTAAATGATTATGTAAAATGTTTGAAAATACCATTTTTTCGAGGAGTTTTTATGAAAGATGCATTACCAACTAAAATATGGGAAAATGAAACTGGAATAGTAAATTTGGATTCCACCTATGGTCCAGGCACTCATTGGGTATGCTATAAAAAGTTCGGACAAACCGTTTACTACTTTGACAGTTTTGGCAATCTACCACCGCCGAAAGAACTGCAACATTATTTTCGAAACTCCAAAAACATTTTTTACAATTACAAAAGAGAACAACCTAACAATACTGAAATATGTGGGCATTTATGTTTGGAGTTTCTAGCGAAGAGTGTCAGTCAGCTTTAAGATGTCATCGTATACAGTGTCACTGAGTGGAAATTCATCCACATTGAAAAGTACGCTGTTCCCAGCATTGCGTCTATCCAAGGAAAGATTATGGGAAGCGGCATTACTTGATTTAACTACCTACAACTCAATTCCCAATGTTACGGAAGGAAAGAACAATTTACTACATTATTATGAAACTAAGGATGCTTCAGGAAAATACTCAGAATTGAAAATAATTTCATTTCCTACTGGAGCTTATGAAATCGATGATATAAACCAATTACTACAAAAACAACTCGGAGAAGAAAATATCACCGTTAAAGGAAACAATAATACTTTAAAAGCAGAAATAACTTCAAAATATTATATCGATGTCAGTTTCAAAAACTCCATTGGCAGTTTACTTGGATTTACAGATACAAAAAAGAATATATTAACTCCTGGAACTACTCATTCAGGTGATACAACTGTTACAATATTGAAAGTCAATAGCATCGATGTAACGTGTAATATTATACACGGATCGTATAGAGAAGGAGTGAATCAGCATATTTTACATACATTTTATCCAACAGTGGCTCCTGGTTTTAAAATTGTTGAGAAGCCACAAAACTTGATATACCTACCGTTAAACACCAGTTTCATTTCAGACATCGTACTGAACATATTGGATCAAGACGGTGTTAGTGTTGACTTTAGAGGAGAAACGATAACTATACGGATACACATCAGAGCGGCAACATAAAGGTCAACATGGGATTATCATTTAAACCGCAACGGAAGAGTCGGGAGCTCAGTAGCTCCTCGACATTGGAAGAGTTAACATCGGACAACATTCGTTTTCTACAGAAGATTGGATTGAAACTTAACAACGATGGATATCCTGGATATATCTCAAGGACCGACATTCGACGAAACACTATGGGAGAAGGAATATCACACGCACAACCCTTACACTTCATCAAAATTAAACAATAACGATGAAATAAGGATTCCCATTCAACAACAAGATATTTACACATTACCGTGTGAAAGTTATTTGTACATTGAAGGACGGGTATTAAAATTGGATGGAAAAACTGCTTCAACAGTTCCTTTTATAAATAACCCGATGGCATATCTTTTTGATGAAATAAGATATGAGATATCAGGGGTGACAGTTGATTCGACAAAAAAGGTTGGTATAACAACGACATTGAAAGGATTAACATCATTAACACCGCATGAGAAGAATTCAATAGTCACCGCCGGATGGGTTGCCCCTGATAAAGACACTATAACACCGGATTCCAACGGTCACTTTGATTTTCATGTACCCTTACGATTGCTTTTGGGATTCGCTGAAGATTACAAACGAATAATAATAAATGTCAAACAAGAATTGGTATTACTCAGATCTTCAACTAACAAGGACTTGATACTTGCAGACCCTGCAACTACGGAAGATAAACTGGAATGGCAACTACAATTGGATAAAGTTGTTTGGAGAGTACCTCATGTAAGATTGGCCGATGAACATAGAATCGTATTATTGAGAAAGTTAAAGTCTGACCGTGATATTGTGATGCCATTCCGAAGTTGGGAATTCCATGAATATCCTACACTACCTCAGACAGAACGACAAACATGGACCGTCAAGACATCAACTTATTTGGAACGGGCAAGGTACATAATACTCGGTTTTCAAACTAAGCGAAAAGATGTTATCACTGCAAATGCCGGTCAATTTGATCACTGTAAAATAAAGAATTGTAAAGTTTTCTTAAACTCTCAATTCTTTCCGTATGATAATTTGAATGTCATGTTCAGCAAAAAACGTTTTTCCATTTTATACGATATGTATGCAAGATTTCAATCGTCATATTATGGAAAGACTAATACACCACTATTATCGCCTGACCAGTATTATTCCAAGGCTCCGATAATTGTAATCGATTGTTCAAAACAAAATGAATCGGTAAAATCATCAAGTGTGGATATAAAAATTGAAATGGAATTTGAACAACCAGTAGCAGATGGAACTTCAGCATACTGTCTAATTCTACATGATAAAATAGTTACTTACACACCGCTGACCGGAATTGTGAAGAATGTACTTTAAACAGAATTAGTACAACGACTGCAGATTTTTGAGGTTAGAATTATCTGCTTCAATTTTTGAGGTTAGAATTTCGTTTGTGAAAAACAAGTTGAAAACAAACATTTATGTGATTGTAAAAATTTCAAGGATTTCACGAAAAACATAAAAGAGAGAAAATCATGAGTGGAAAGTTCATTTTATATTCGACCGTCGTATGGGAAACATCGTTCGCAAGATGAGTTCTACTAACGGAGAAGAAAATACACCTCTAATGGATGAGAATAGTTCAGATATAGAAAAACAAGTTGAACGAGAAATGGACGAGTTCCTCAAGTTTAACAAACATAAGAAGAGAGAAGAAGAAAAAGAAGAAGGAGAAGCTGAAAAAGAAGTAAAAAGAAAAAAGGTTGAAGTTAACATTACAACTAATATTTTAACAGAAGTATTTCTTCGGATTTTCTACCCCATTTCATCATGCATGACGAAAAGTATTTCAGTTGGAATTTTAAAATCATTGGATTATTCACCGATTGTTATTTTAAATCATGGAAATAAAATGGTTACATTCACTGAAACTTCTTGGGAATCATTTATGAAACATTTACATCTTTTGGAATGTTATTTGAGTAACAACACATTTGGAAGAAGAACAAGATTAAGTTTATTGGAATCAAATATTGAAGTTGATATAGTGAAACATCGTGGGGGACAAATGGTTCGCTTCAGAGATTTAACTAGACATGATGTAAAATTACATTTGACTAAAGAAGAATTTTACACTTTAAGTTGTACTACCGGTCCCGTCACCAGATATTTGAAACAACTAATATTTTCAAGTGCAATAATCAAAGACTATCTAATCGATACATTGGACAGACAACCTTTCGTTCCAATTCTATACGGTCCTGTGGATACTTCAATTTTTAATCGAATACCTCAAGAAGTGGATATGTGGAGACAATTGAACAACTATCACACCAACTTTAATATCGACGAAGAAGCGCAAGAAGTTAAAGAAGAACAATCGTGTTTGTAATACAAGTCAGTTGCTGACGAGACTTCATCATGGACAAACGGGTTTCGTTTTCTAATGCGCCACATATAATGGAAGTTAAAAAAGGTATAATTGAATTTCAAGCTTTTCGAGGAAATGATGGAAATTTTATTATAAAAGAATTAGTAATTTTGGATATGAACACATCTGTAGTTTATCATTACTTATTCAAACCTCCATTACCATTCAATAGACTAACAACTAAAGCGAAAGTTACAAACAAATGGTTGTACAAACATTTTCACAACTTAAGATGGGATGAAGGTTTTATTAATTATAACATGATGCCGCACATTATGAATCATTACTGCAAAGAATTCAAAACTATCTACACAAGAGGATTGGAAAAAGCTAATTGGATACAATCATTTACAAGCAACGAAGTGATAAATGCAATAATAGATAGAGATTTCCAATGCTATTTCAATGAACTTTGTATTTCATCAAAGAGTTTTAAACATCGAAGGTCACAGTGCGCTTTGAAGAATGCCTACCGCTTGAATAATTTCCTTCAACAGAATGGTGGGGGTAATGTCGGTAATAAAAGTGAGAGCGCTACCATGACGCAGCATGAGTATTACTCGAACCTCCGAAGAGACAACATCTCCGACGGACATTATTATTAACAAGAAGATTAACAAGAAGATTAACAATAACATCAAGATGGCATCGCAGAACTTTCTTCAAAATTTGGTTGATCAATTCAACGCTCATTCAAAATCAACAATCTTACCGACGAAGAGATGTTCTGAACTAAAAGAAGAAAAACATTACATCATACATACAATCAAGAAGATGGACACTTCAGTTGGTGATGCTATTAATTGCACATTGAGCGAGGCGCCGTATACAGTTGGTGACGAACCGAAGTTTCAGATATTCCTACCGAAACGATTTGTACAACTTTTACAGAATGAAGATCTTCGTGTTATTCAACCCGGCGCACTCTATTTGGTTTCACACGGACCGAGTGGAAACAACTCAACTGAACTAACTATTCATGTAACACCTTCTACTAACTAGTTTGTACATAGCATTGTAAATATATGTGTTTGTAATGGTTTCTCAATAAAGATGATATAAAACAAAAAAAAAAAAAAGATGAAAGAAGCAACATATTGTTATGTCTTTGTACATAGCAATATGTTGCTTTTTTTAAAAATTCCACGGGATGACCTTGACCCAATTTTGTGTGATAATAAAAGTGAAAATCAACTTGTGAAATTCATCAGTCTACGACTAGCTTTCGTACCGTACACATCTCGCTCTCTATAACTAAATACAAAACTTCAACATGTCCCTAAAGGTCAAGTGTGCATCTTACGATACCAACACCATTACGAGTTTTGAACAACTTGAAGATTTAACCAACGAAATGCGAGTTTTACTTACCGGTGGTTATCACTTAACTGTTGATGTTAGTGCTACTAATATAAGGATGTTTACTAAAACAAAATACTGCGATGATGAAGTATTTCTTTCTACACAACCTACAACATCTTCATCGCCGACTGGTCAACATAACATCAAGTTTCACAAGTATTACCAATGTTAAATAACATTTAACAAGTAAAATTAAAGAATCACGTGATCAATGTCAAGTTGATAAAAAGGGAATGATACTTGTATAAATAATCATTCGCTTCCCGACTCTCGCTGCGTGAACACCTAATTTTAAAGATGTTATACAGAATGATGATTGAACTTGATGGAAAGATCTATGGAAAAGATTACAACACTGTTGAACAAATGACTGAAGATTTAAATATATTAACTAAAGAAGGATATCAAGCTAAATTAATTTTAAAATTTCCTGAAGTACATCCACTATCGACTGAAGAACTTATCGCTATGGCTAAAGCGGAGAGAGAGAAAAAGGCTGAAGAAAACAAACAGAAACAGACAAAGTCTGAAGAAGATAAACAGAAATGAACTTCTTAAGTACAAACATTCCTTACATTAGTAAGGTATAATTTTTTAAAACTTCGTTTGGATGACCTTGAAATTACCCCCACCACTTTTTGTAATACATAAAACTGACTATTCAACACTATACACTCTTATTCTTTCACTGGACTCAGCAGCGTCAACATGGAAGAACAAAAGTACAAGTACGAACCTCGTTACTGTTGTGAACAACAATGTACAGATTTAGGACCAATGATGGTGGACGGGTTAGCTTGCACTAAATGTGAATTTTTTGGATCTTGTTACTGCAAGTGCAAAACAAAACAACTACCGCCGCCGGAATTGCGAACTTTCAAATTTTACAAATCAAGATATTTTCATACATGCTGTCCTCAAAGATGTTTCAAATTTCATCCTCTCGATCTAGCTCATTGTCAACGCACCAAGTCTCATCAAGATGATTTTTGTACACATATGATAAAAAGATGTAAATACAGGTCAGATTGGTATTCCGATCCTGTAGAACAATCGAATGTGTAATTTCAGTTTTACACTCTTTTTTAAAACTTCAATTGGATGACCTTGAGATTTCCCCCACCATTGGTTTTTAGACTTCCCCCCACCATTAATTTAAGTTTTGTATCTTATTGAATCCGCCTTTGTATTATTTCACTTCCAACACTCTAACTAACAACATGGGATCGCCTTTCGTCAAGTTTCAACATATAATAACTGACAGAGAAGAATTGGAGGAAATATTTCAAAATTTGCTCTCTGTCATGGATAGATATCCTATGAGATGGATCAGACTTGATGTTCACTATTTACGTCCTCGTGATTCTTCATCATCTAGTGAAGACGAAACAACGACTACTACTTCAGCTAGGATATTTCAATTTTCTTCATCATCGAGTGAAGACGAAACAACGCCTACTACTTCAGCTAAAATATTTGAATTGAAAGACGAAGAAGAAGAACTTGGCTATTTATTTAATAACAAGCTCATGCTCACCGACAAATAAGCCTCCTTCCTAAGCACCGATCTTCATTCAATCACCGACTCTCGCACGATGAACAACTCTCCGTTGGCACGAATGAATTCTAGTTTCGAAGTAAATTCCAAAGAAGATTTGCAAGAAATATTTAATACTTTACACGAAATTGTTAGTAAATTCAACACTGTTAAAATGAATCTGGAAATAACTTACGCCTGTCCTATTTGTGATAAGGTTGAAAGTTCTGATGAAGATAGTTTGCTGAATCTTACTCCACTTACACCTCTACAATCAGACACGACAACAACAAGTACGGAAGCAAATGGTGAGCAACCTCCTTCCCCCACCACTTCATTGTGATTCAACTTCCCCCACCACCTCTTTGTAATTCAACTTCCCCCCACCACTTCTTCGTTTAACTAACGTTCCTCGCTTTCACTTCTCATTCCGTCTCCAACATTTGAACTATCAACATCACTTGTTTCAAAATTTCAAACACCAAAAAACAACACTAAAGATGGATATGATGGATGAAGTTTCCTTCGTCACAAGGATGGAAGAGGAAAAGATGAAAGAAGAAAAATTGAAATTGGAAATTAAACGTTTGCAATTGGAACGGGAAAACCAACTCGAAATATTACGTTTCTTCAAACTTGTCAAGTATGTCATCTGGGGACTCTGCCTGTACCTTATCCTCGTCGTCGGCGTTTGCTTTTACAACTCCGTATTTCATCACAAAAATTCAACTTGTATTGCACATTGATTGTATTTGTTTTTGCACATTGATTGTATTTGTTTTTACGAATAAAGTTCAAAACTTAAATCTACCTATCCCGCTATCACCGGGTAGTTCAACTCTCAGAACTATTTCCTGTGCTAGCGGGATAGGCTTTTTTAAAACTTACTCGGGATGACCTTGACATACTTTCCGTAACCCAATTATCAAGTTGAATTTCAGTTTTGAACTAACTTTTAATTTATGCGAAGTTTTAGTTGAACCCGGTTATTTTATGCGCACATTTTGTTCAACCCCAAATTGTTGAATTTCAGTCTTGAACTAACTTTTAATTTATGCGCAAATCTACTTCAAACGCTCACCCCACCTCCTCACCCCTCATTTAATATACGACCGGAAGCTATGTGCCCCGGCACGTGGCTTCCGGGGCAGCTGACCTGAGCCAGAAGTGGCCAAATCTAACTACTAACCGGGTTCAACTAAAACTTCGCATAAATTAAAAGTTAGTTCAAAACTGAAATTCAACAGTTGAACAAAAGTAGAAGTTAGTTGAAAAGGGAGAGGGGATAATTGCTTCAAGGTCATCCGGAAGAAGTTTTAAAAAAAACTGAACTTCTAAGAGTTCAGTTTAACATCGATCGCCGTACAGGTCAGTCGAAACCGACGAGCGACCGAAGAATAGCTTCAAGATCATTCCTCGCCGTCGAAGATACATCCGAAACTTGGACGGGGTTCTGTGGATTCGGTGAAGGCGAAGTTCTCGGAGGATTCTCTCTCGGGTGGGTAGTAGACAATATTTCGTGAACTTGTACTTGTTCTTGGTTTGTATCCATCTTCTTGTAGTGTGTAATTTAGAGCGGAGTAGTTGTCGGTCAAAGAGCGTATAGAAGAATGAAACAGGAATTGTCGTGAGCGCACTTATATAAAGAAGGGTGGGGGTAAAATATGAAAACCTGCTACAGTCGATAGGTGTAACAAGTTCGAAGTTGTGGAAACGTAACATCGAACGCAAAATGTTGTGAATAACATTATCATCAACGTGAACCTGCGAAGTTCTAACAGAGTATAACGGGTTAAAACTTAATTTCTTCCTCACTTTTGTTAAATTTGTTTTAGTCTTTGAAACCGATGGTTTGTAATTATTTCGTAATATATGTTGTGTCCGCAAAAGTTTCAATTTCAAACATTGCGTATCCATCACAAGAAGTATGTCAGACGTGTAGAAGTGAGAAGAAGACTGATGAATGAGATATAACGTCGAGCACGCGAAGGTGATTCAAACAGGACGACATGTGCTAATGTAAATGAAATTTCAGGTTAGTAGCAATTAGACTTGTATAATGAAGTTGGCGAAACGTATATATAATGAGTAGGAAGGATGTGAACACCACAAATGCGAGTTAATTAATGGTCACGGCGCGATGAACAATCTCCTTTTATAATGGCTATCGCGTGAGAAGATCAGTTCCGCATGAGCGCCCAAGTGGAACCTCCCGTGTTCACTCAAGCGGAACCCCCCCCCCCCCCGTGACTAATGAAGCGGAACCCCCCCCCTCCCCCTCATAAAAAATGGAGATTAAAATCCCCCCCCCCCCGTGACTAATGAAGCGGAACCCCCCCCCCCGTGACTAATGAAGCGGAACCCCCCCCCCGTGACTAATGAAGCGGAACCCCCCCCTCCCCCTCATAAAAAATGGAGATTAAAATCACCCCCCCCCCCCGGTGGTCACTCAAGCGGAACCCCGCCGGGTCGATGACCGGTCAATGGCCGGTCACGACCGGTTGCTAACCCAATCTAATTACCACACTTCACATCCCATGCCAACCATGAACTACTATTGTTTGAATGAAACAGAATTAAACATGGCAGCCACCATGGAAAATTCTAACCTCAAACCTTAGTTTTACGTCACTGCGCATGCGCCGCTCCCACTCCTTCGTTTCATTTTTATGCTGCTATAACTTGTACTGGAGTGAGCCAACTTCACGCTACGGCGCCTAGTCATGTATTACTCACTTTAGCGCTACTGCGAATGCGCCTAGTCTGTATTACTCACTTTAGCGCTGCTGCGAATGCAACGAGTTCTCCGGATCGGAATCACTCCTCGCTATTGCGCATGCGCTGAGTCCTGTATTACTCAATTTAGCTCTACTGTGCACGGAAAGTTCTAACCTCAAACCTTGGATTTTACGTCGCTGCGCATGCGCCACCCCCACTCCTTCGTTTCATTTTTACACTGCTGCGAACTGGAGTGGATTGAAGACCGTACTGGAGTGAAACAATTCCCCCACCACTCGAAAACCCGAGGAGCGATACGAGCCCGATTTTCGCGTCAGTCGTCAACGAGTTTTCATAGCGAAAAGTCGTTGGCGACTCGGTAAGAGGTTCAAATATATAGTAGGCCTATATATATTTGAACTTCTTATACTACGTTGCGTTCTTTAATGCAATGTGGTATGTGTGTGTGTGTGTGTGTGTGTAAATATTAGTTGTAAGTTGCACTTAATTTAAGAATTAATTTGCGCATTGCGATGTTAGTTATAAGTTGTGTTTAGCGTTAAGGTGTATTAATTTTAAGAATAATGATGGTATTTGGTTGTGTAGAATTATTTGATATTTAATAACGATGTGTTGTTAGTTTTAAGTGTTGGTATTAATAATTAATGTTGTTGTTTTGCCTTTCAGCTAGATGATAGGGGGTAGATTAAATGTAAATTCAGAAGTTCGGTTGAACTTCACTTAGAAGGGGTGGGACATCCGCACTAGCGGACTAGGTTTTTTGCATTTTGTTTAGGAATATGATGGGTGGGATTAGCTTGGTTGGAAGTTAGAGTTGCGTTTCTGCATTAGCTGTTCCAGTTTCCCTTGTAATTAGTGGTTACGCTTGAATGCGGGCCGGGACGTTACGCTTGAATGCGGACGGACCAAACAAAATTGCGTCGATGTCCCTCGCAGAACGTAACTAGTGGGTTGGGAGTGGGAACCGTTAGGCAAACAGGGTGGTGGGAACAGTTACTACTGTTCCCATCACCTTGGTTCATTATAAGTCTTGAATGACCTTGACCCACTTTCGGAAGGGTCAATGACCCCCCCCCCCGTGTTCACTCAAGCGGAACCCCCCCCCCGGTGTTCACTCAAGCGGAACCCCCCCCCCTCCAAAAAAATGGAGTCGATTTGCCCCCCCCCCTCCACCTCTCTTTCCCCTTCCATCTCCCCTTCCACCTCCCGGGTCCAATGACCGGTCACGGCTTGTCGCTAACCTTTCTCTCATTAGCATACCGTTATAAAAGACGCGACGACCACGGCTAGAGTTTCATTCTGATTCCAGACGTTACGCTGCGAACAGAACTACCACGATGTCATCCCTGCCGACTACAATTTCCACTACAGCCTGCTCTTCTATTACAAGTTCAACTTCTACTTCTACTACGGCTTCGACTCCAGTCAAGAAAACTCTTCGATTGAAAAATGCTCCCGACTGCTATAAGAAGCAACAAGACTCGAAACCTTCAACTTCTGGAGCTCTTCTTCCACTCACTATGACTACTATACTTGGCAGCATATTTTCACCGCCTCTATCTTCAAACGACTCCACACCATCTCAACAACAATCACCGCCGCCATCAAACAACATGCCGCCGCCACAAACAGTTCCTCGTTCTGATACCACTTCATTTGAAGCTTTTGTTCATGAACTAAGTACACCTATCACTCCACTGTCACCAATACCTCCTACTCCACCACTTATTATGCATAAAGACCACGCCTATCCAAAAAATAAATCCTTTAAACCTGCTCCTAAACCTGCTCCTAAACCTGCTCCTTCAGAGCGCTTTCAATTATTAAAAGAAGAGCGTCGTAGGGCATTTAGCCGTCCCACTACTTGCCCTGAATTGCTCACTAGGGGAATTAAGAAAGGATCAGCTTGTGGGAGGAAATGTGTTAAGAACGAACATTTCTGCCGTGTACATGTCGTGAAACATCTTTCCGAACCACAACTGACAGAAACCCCCACTGTTGAATACCAATCCGAAATTATTGCTGTGAAAGGAAATAGGATTAAGAGAGGTTGTCTATATTTTTTTGAAAGTGTTATTGACAACGAACACATTTTAGCAAATTGTAACGGCAAAAAATATAATATTAAAGTTATTGAATCCTTGCGTAAAGAAAAATCTGTTTATGAGTTAGACTCTAAAGAATATCTCCTCAGGCATAAAATGGATGGTATTACAAGGTGGGGGCGTACAAAGTAAATTCACATAGATTTTCCAAGTTTTGCTAAAAATAATGGGGGAGAAACACAATGCGTTATAGCGTTGTGTTTCTCCCCCATTATTTTTTAGCACTCTAAGTCTCGTGACCTACTTTTCAGAGGTCGTTGTACAGTTATATGACCGCTCTGACTTGCATAGCCAGTGTAGCTTCATATAGCGTGCAAAGAATGGTTCCTAATGAAATCTCATCAGCATTCAAAGACAGAGACTGTTGTTTTGCAAGTTAATTAGTCTTGAAATAATGAAGTAGGAAACGTATATATAATGAGTAGGAAAGATATGAACACGGCAAATGCGAGTTAATTAGTGGTCGCGGCGCGATGAACATTTGTCTTCATTATCACGCAACGACTATCTCGTGAGAAGATCAGTTCCGCATGAGCACCCAAGTGGAACCCCCCCTATAAAAAATGGAGATTAAATCCCCCCCCCCGAAAATTCAAATGGCTATAACTCGATAATGGTTTGTTCGATTACGACAAGCGATACATCATTGAAAAGGTCTATGTAAGACGAACATTTTAGTAAAAGAAGAATTTGGTTATCTTATTTTAGTCAAAAGTTATGCAAATTATTTAAAATAAATATCCCCTCTCCTTCCTTTCCCCCCACCTAATTGGTCACGACCATCTCTTACCCCTCTCATTAGCATATCGTTATAAAAGCGAAGCAAGCATTGTTCACTCCTTCATTCTGCTTTCACGCGCCACACTTGTTGTTTCGTCTCTGCCGTTATTATTTGCTTTAAAATGCTTCCTCACCATAGTGAAAACTTCAATCCTTCCGAAATTGCTGATGTTTTCCAACAGCCTGAAGAAGATGTGATAGATTATTATGATAGTAGCAGTGACAATGAAAATGATAGTAGCAGTGACAGTGAAGATGAAGGTGAAGATGTAATTGAACTTGATGAACAAATGAGACCAATCTACATCGATGAACAATTTCCTTTTGATACAATAGAAAGATTTATTACGGAAGCACACAAATGGCTAAATTTAGGATTCAATGTTATAATTGGTTCAGCTATTGTGTATAATGACAGTAGGTTCTTCTGTGTAACACCAAATACTAGAGAACGTATGTTGACTTGGCAGGATGATGTTATGAAGTGTTATGAGCTCGAAGTTAGCATTGGTGGCTACTTTGTCGCACAAGTGGTCTAATAACCACATTACCCTTCCCTCACCCCCACCCTATCCCCTCCCAATCCTTATTCCTTCCCCCTCCCCATTTTTAAAACTCATAAAAGGCGGACTATGAACCTCCAGGTTTTTAGTCTGTACTTGCCCCGTCAAGATGAGTACTAGACTTGATGGTTTTATAGCCAATGATATTAATATATGGAGTTTGATAACAAACTTGCGTATTAAAATTGAAGAAACAATTATGGCAAATAATGGGATAGGAGTTATTGTTATTGTTTCATTACTAAGACATATTGATTTTTTGTATGATATAAAAGTAACAATCAACAATATTAATGAACTATTTCCCTGGACAATATTTATTCGCGATAAAGTTGAAGAGCAGAAAATTACAGTAGATGTGCTAGCAATGAAATATAACCTAGATAGAGAAGAATAACTACGAAACGCTCTCCCCCCACCTTTCTTTATGTTGTGCAAAGGAGTGGGGAGTAAAAGAATATAAGACTAAGAAAGCAATACATAGTTCGTTATTCGAGGTAAAAGAAGTGGTAAACAAATATGTTGTCTAAAGATACTCCATTTGTTAAATATTTTGAAGTTAAAAATGTTTATATTAGTACAGACGAAATGGAAGAAGACAATATAGAGGAAAATTATAACGAAACTGATAATTATTCAACGATGGATGAAGAAGAAATGGAACAGTTTGAACAAGAAATCTTTGAAGAAATGATAAATGATAGTGACGAAGACATAGTTAAGGAAGCTATTGATACATTTATATTAGATTCATCGTTGGATTCACCCATATCACCTTTATTGTCTTCTGAATCCGAATCCGAATTGGACTAAGGTAGTTCCCCCACTTTATTATTCAAACAAGTCTTATAAACTGTGAGTTTTGTCATTAGTAAATCAGCATTTGTTGGAGCTACATGTATGGTTAATAATGTCTCCTAGAGATACTTCTTTTATACAATTAATTGAAATTGTGAGACAACGAAATATTATGTTAGTTCAAGAAGAAGATGAAATTGAAACAACCGACATAATACAAGATCCTGTAGAAGAAGCAATGGAAGTAACAGAAATTGATCAAGAACCTTCAATGATGGAAATGGTTGAAACACAAAATGAATCTCAAGATGTAGAAGAAACTGTTTCATATTCAGTTTTTTGGGAATTTGCGTCAAATATATTTGTTATAATTCAAATTGAAGCTATTAATTCTGAAGAAGTGGTGGGGGAAACTTCTCCCCACCACTAGCTTAAAGTTGGTGGGGAAATGTTCATAAATGTGTTGGTTATTTGCGTAGAAGCTTATTCGTCAGGAAACTGTTGACTAAAAATGTTCAATCCTAACGCAACTACAGAACCTTCTTCGAGTAACTGTCGAGTACAAACGTTTCGTGCTGTACCTTTTGAACCTTCGTACTATAAAATGATAGGTATTCATGAGATTGCAGTCAATGATCAGAAAATGTTCAAAATATTCTGTTCTCGACTTAATAGAACCTTACGTCTACCACCAAATACGTTCACTTACAGGCTACCTCTGATAGACAAAGATGATGTAAGCAAAATACCAATGATTCAAGTGAAATTTCTGGAAGATGGAATTCTTGTTAATTTAAGAGAAGTATATCATAATGACTATTCGAAAAGAATAGCTTTCAACTTTCTTAAGGAAAATATAGGACGTGAAATATACCAGTATCCAGAACCATTTTACAGATACCTTTTTGAAAATGGAGCAAGTGTAACGGTGGAAATAAGTATTAAATTAATGTAATTCTCCCCACCACTAGCCTAAAGTTGGAGGGGGAAGTGCATAAATGTGTTGGTTTTCTGCGTAGAAGCTTATTCTTCGAGATATCGTTGACCAAAATGTTTCGTCATATTCCTTGTGATCCAACTTCTTCGTTCAGGGAGAATCAAAGATTGAAAAGACTAGAAAAGGAAAAACAAGACCGACAAGATATGAACATGGAGTTCAATCGACTACAATTTCAAATACCTGGAATTGCAATGGGAGCACCAAAATTGAAAACCCTACACTGGGCTGGAAGTTACATCAAGTATTTAAAACTACAAATCGAAGCAAGAGATTTAAAATTGAAGAAAGTGGAAATGGAAAATCGAGAAATGAAGAAACTAATATCACACATGTCTGGTAATACTACAGTTCAAAAAGGTGAAGAAGAAGGAAAAGAAATATTAGGAATCTAAATTATCAACAATCTTCTTAGAGAATGGGGAATAGATCACTTTGTGGTAATAGAATAACTTGCCACTTAGTGATCTATTCCCAGTTCTCGCTTGATATCCAATGACCTTGACCTATATAAAAGTGGTGGGGGGAAAATCATATAAGAAAAAGGTTTTAGATGTATCTATCAGTATAAGTCTAACACGATGGATAGGTTGTTGGTTCTGTGTTTACAAGAAATTATCAATAATGGGTTTCTTTACCATTACATTATGAGATCAAATGAGTGTCAAATACCTAAAGCAATTCGTGAAATGCTCATTGAATTTAAGAAAGACAATTATGGATTTGCTATCTATCTTGCTTATACTTTTAAAGATGGTACAAAAATGTGTCATGATTGTGGAAAAGCGTCTGTTTTAGATTTTGAACAATTCCAAGATGATGGAGGTAGGTTAGTTCATCTTGTAAAAGGTCAAATAATGAAATTCGAAACGTGTAATAACACTTGCGACATTTGTGCACAGTGTTTGTTTGAATTTATTAAGTATCGTGCATTCAAACCATAATACCCCTTCCACATATAAAGGAGAGGGGGAAAAGAGTGGGGGTTATAACTAGGTGGGGGAACGTGTATAAATGCAGGTTGTTTGAAGAGAGTTTTATTATTGTTGCGGCATTAGAAGAAACATCATGGAATTCGAAGTGCGCCATTTTAAGATTAAATATGAAGAGTGGACCTCTGTTGCAAATTTCATATCATCGAAAGAGGAAGAAAACAAGTTGATGCAAGTGTATTGTTACATAGAAAATGAAGAAAGCCATCACAAGGTGATGAGCTATCTAAACAGACCGAATGTATCGTCGAGAAGTCCTGAATTTGTCAAATACTTAAAAGATGAAGATGCGGATGTCATATTGGAAGTATGGTATAAAATTTGAAATGTGAAAAAACAAGTATAAATAATTATGGTGGGGGGAAGAATATATAAGTCGGTGGTGGGGGAAATGTGATAAAAGAAGTAAAACTTTAGAAAAGAGTTCACTCTGTACGACAACAGTGAAAGATGACTGATCCTTCTGCAACACCAGTATTTTCAACTACAGATTGCCACCAAAACTTAGAACCAAAGATGTATTGCAATACTCCAACAACAAATTATTATCAAGCTCAACGGTCGCAAGTATCTCATTGTACTTCAACATCAGTGTTGAAAATGTCAAAGCCATATCCACATTGTATGTACGAACCATTAACACCATCTTCGGTAAGACTAAGGAAAAACCTAAAAATGAGAGAAAGATGCAAGAAAGAAAAGATAGAATTTGCGAAATTGCAACTAATAGTGCCTTCCATTCAAGTTGGATGTAGCATACTGAAAACTTTAGAAAAAACTAACGCATATTTGTTACAATTGTTGGAAACTGTTGAAGATTTGAAGAAGAAAAATGGACATTCTACCAAGTAATATTTAAACACTCATTCCCCCCCAGAAAAACCAAAAAAAAAGATAAAAATAACAAAAACCCCAAAAAATTAGATGTAGAATAGAGAGCGAGGAATAGATCACTTTGTGGTAATGGACTAACATGCCACTTAGTGCTCTATTCCTCGTTCTCGCGTTAATACCGGATGACCTTGACCTATATTAGTAGGGTGGGGGAAATTGAAAGTGGTGGGGGAAAGTGTATAAAAGACGAGTGTACTATAGTCGAATTATTCTGAAAGCGAACTTGTCACGAGTAAGGACTTGAAGGAAAGTGTTATGGACTTGACTACAAATAAAGATAATAAAAAACTAAAGTTACGGGAAATGGCTAAAGCAAGAGAGTCAAGAATAAAGTTGAAGTTTTACAGACTACAGAGATTGATTCCCGGGGTTAGGTTAGGTGAAATACGAACAAGAACAGTGGACATGGCAGCTGATTACATTAATCAGTTACTTACGGAATTAATGATAAAAGAAGCTAAAATAGAAGCGTTGGAACAAACGATAAAACAGCACTTTGAAAATTCGAATTGTCAACCTATAAACTACGTATTAAAAGAAGAAGTAAAAGATTGAAATTGAACAAAAATGAACTTGAACTTTGGTTATTGATTGGACACTTCTTAGAGAATGGGGAATAGATCACTTTGTAGTAATGAATTAACATGCTGCTTAGTGATCTATTCCCAGTTCTCGCTTAATCTAAAATGACCTTGACATACTTATCAAAATATCATATAAGCCGAATCGCAAAGAGTTATTCCTCATTTACTTGAAATGGCTCCTGTGGACAACACCGATTATCCAAGGAAACCTCTTATTGAAATATTGTATAAAATTCAACTAGACGATTTTAATATGGAAGAAGATGATAATAACAGTGAAACATCAGAAGTAGAAAGTGTAAATGATATGGATGTAGATCTAACAACATCAGAAGTAGGAAGTGTAAATGATGTGGAGAATGAAAATTTGGATATGGATGTAGTAATATCAGAATCTTCGTCATCGTTTGAATATGAAGAAGTACATACTGAAACTCCAACTGGAATAGAGAACACAAATGAACAATCAGTTAGTAGAAGATTAATGTTTCGTCCAAGACGTTTGTTTTCCTCGGATAGTGAAGAAGAAGAAGAGGATGATGATGAAATAGTGGTGGGGGAACCGTTATAAAAGCGGGACTGTCAGAGCCCATTTCATTTCTCGGCGAAATTTCGAAGAGTAAACATCGTCAACATGTATCATTGCGACAAATGTTCGGAATCGTTTCACGATGAAATTCTACTAGATATACATAATGAACTAATTCACAACAACACAGAAGAAGATCAAGAACAACAAGAAGAACAAGAAGAACAAGAAGAACAAGAAGAAATAACAGCAGCATCTTCAACTACTTTACCGAATCTACAAGTATTTGCTTTACCCGGTAAGGTAGTAATGCATCATAAGATTCAAAATGAAAACTTGAACTTAGAAGAATTTATTAGAGAAGCAAAACCAATCGTAAGTAAAACTTTAAAAGAAGAATTGAAAAGATTAAACTTTCTTAAATTTGGTTTACTACTAGAAGCTATGTTTATAAATGCGCAAGAAGAATTATCACCAAGAGGATTCATAACAAAAAACCGAACCATCATGGAAAGTTCAAACATTGATTCAATAGTAGAGAATTGTATAGAAGAAATATTAACCAAACTTCAGGAACACGAAGGAAGAGGATCCGGATGGAGTCTTACAAGTATTGAAGTATTAGATATAAGAGTTCACAAACATGGATATGGACTAATGGGATCTAGTTACATTCCTTTGCCAAAAATAATTGAAAATACAAAATCTTGTATTAATGTTCAAAATGAAGATAATGAATGTTTTCGCTATGCTATGACGACAAAGTTTGTATTACGAACTCCACATAGACCCAACCAAAAATATGAAGACGCAAGACACAGGTACAATTTTCAAGGAATGACATATCCCGTTTCTACGAAAGATATATCGAAATTTGAAAAGAAAAATCCCGGCACGTCTATTAATGTTTTTGATTTAGATAGTTCAAACAAAGTGTATCCTTTACGAATTGCAAAAGAAGAGCTACCAGATCATACGGATTTACTACTACTAACGCGAGGAGATGTGTCTCACCATGTGTACATAAAGCAATTCGATCGTCTTGTTAACAAGCAACTTTCTAAAGCTCGACACAGAAAGATAATTTGCAAGAGATGTTTTAATTTTCAACGAGAAGGAAGACAAGGAAGAGAATGGTTACAAGAGCACAAAAGATTATGTAACAATAATTATGAAGCAAAGATTAATTTACCTTCGGAAAACAGAGCATTCGTTACATTTGAAAAGTTAGTTACGGCAACTTTTCAAATGTAAAGTACGGGAATAGATCACTTGGGAATAGATCAAATGTAAAGGGATACGGTATTGATGATACCATATCCTCAATACCGTATCCCTTTAGTTGTGTATGCGGATTTTGAATCAACACTTGTCCCAGTTGAAGATGAAAATTGTGAAGCAAGAAAAAGTGTAAAGTATCAAATGCACAAACCAAACAGTTTTTGTTTAATGGTCAAATCAACATTATCAGAAGAACATTTAAACAGATATGGATTAACTTCAGAACCTCTAGTATATCGTGGTGAAAATGCGGAAAAAATATTTCTTGATCACCTATATTCAATAGCTGGAAATACACAAAGATTATATACAAATATTGTACCAATGAAACCGATGGACGAAGAAGAAGAAATTCAACATGAAAATGCGACTCACTGTTTCTTGTGCAAAAATGATTTTACTATTGAGAATTATAAAGTTAAAGATCACGACCACCTCACAGGTTATTACAGGGGTGCTGCTTGTAATAAATGCAACTTGAGCTATCGTTTACCACTATTTATCCCTGTGGTTCTGCATAATCTCAGTGGGTACGACGCTCATTTTATAATACCTGAATTAGGAAGAGACGACGGTAAAATCGATGTGTTAGCTGAAACTTCAGAGAAGTTTATAAGTTTTTCCAAAGAAGTTGGAAACGTCAAACTAAGATTCTTGGACTCCTACCGATTTTTGCCGTCGAGTTTGTCCAAACTTTCTGAAAATCTAAGGCAACAAGATTTAATCGAAACGAAGAAGATTGTAAATAGCGACAAACTGGATCTGGTACTTCGAAAAGGTGTTTTCCCATATGATTACATAGACAGTTTAGAAAGATTTAATGAAACATCACTACCTCCAAAAGAAGAATTTAAAAGTAAACTGTACGACATGGATATATCTCAAGATGATTATGATCATGCATGCAAAGTATGGAACGAATTAGGATTTAGAACATTGGGGGAATATTCAGATTTCTATGTTAAATTAGATGTGACTTTATTTTGTGATGTGATGGAAGAATTTAGAAATACGTGTTTTGCGTCATATGGATTAGACCCTCTTCATTCGTACACTTCGCCTGGACTAGCGTGGCAAGCCATGTTAAAAGAAACAAATTGTAAAATACAACTTTTTACAGATATAGATATGGTGTTGATGTTAGAATCAGGAGTTCGAGGAGGATTGACGCAAAGTGTAACACGTCATGTCAAGGCGAACAATAAGTATTTGCCCGATTATGATGCATCAAAACCAACAACATTCCTGGGTTATTTTGATGCAAATAACTTATACGGATGGGCAATGTCGAATCCCCTTCCATATGATAATTTCAAATGGATAGACCCAGAATCAATTGGAAACATAATGGATATACCGAAATATGGAGAAACTGGTTACATATTTGACGTCGATTTTGAATATCCCGAACATCTTCACGACGAACATTATGATTTACCACTTCTTCCGAAGACTGAAATTTCTCCAACTGGAAGATGGCCGAAATTATTGATGACTTTAACCAACAAGTCTCGGTATGTTGGACACTACTGGATGATACAACAGGCCTTAGACTTGGGATTGAGAATTACAAAAATTAATCGAGTACTACAATTCTCTCAATCTTGTTGGTTAAAACCGTACATTGACAACAACACAAGAAGAAGAGCCGCCGCTACATCAAGTTTTCAAAAAGATTTCTTCAAACTAATGAACAACGCAATATTTGGCAAGACTTTGGAAAACAAAAGGAAACATAAGGATATCAAATTGGTAACTGATCCAGTAAAACTACAGAAATTAGTGCAACAACCAAACTTTGGTTCATCTGTAATTATTAATGAAAATCTAGTTGTTATTTTCATGAACAAGAAGTCAGTTCTAATGGATCGTCCTTTGTATCTAGGAATGTCAATCTTGGATATTTCCAAAACACACATGTACGAGTTTCATTATAAGAAGATGGTTAACTATTATGGAAGAGAGAACATTGGTATTGCATATATGGATACGGATGCACTAATTTACTGGATTAAAACAAATGACATGTACGAAGATCTACGCACTTTTATGTATAAAGATGATTTCGACTTTTCCGATTATCCCAAGGACCATCCAAATTACGACTACGACAGAAACAAGAAAGTATTGGGAAAATTTAAAGATGAAACAAATGGTGTGCCGATGATGGAAATTGTAGCATTAATGTCCAAACTATATTCATTTCAACTGTACATAAGCGAAAGGAACGAACATCAAGTCACGAAGAAAGCCAAAGGAATAAAAACCTCTTTCTTGAAGAAGAACGTACAGTTTGAACATTATAAAAGATGTTTGTTTGAAAATGTTGAAACAACTGCAACATTTAACACCATAAGAAGCTTCAACCATCGTCTTTTCAGTGTGAAGCAAACCAAATCGGCATTGAGCTATAAGGATGACAAGAGAAACATCCTTGAAGACAACATAAGAACTCTGCCATTTGGACATTACTCTCTAAACCCTATCGACCAGTAAACCTATTCTTCGTCCTCTACCTTCTTCCTTTTTTCCTTTCCGTAAAGAAGAGGGGACATGGCAAGCCTAATGCCATGTTCCCTCTTTTTTACACTAATATGAAATGGCCTTGACCTATATTCAAACTATATAAAAGAGAAAGAACTGTTGTACGGATCAGTATTTTTACAAGCGATGTGCAAGCAACACCTGAAGATGGAAAGTGTGAAGGACAAGATTGTAAATGAACTACATAAACCAGCAAGAAGAAGATTTCCAAGAAGAAGTACAATTATTAAGGGAATGAATGATCTGTATCAAGCTGATCTCATTGAAATGATACCGCACAGTAAATTAAACAAAGGTTTCAAATATATTTTAACAATTATAGACTGTTTTACTAAAATAGCTGACGCTTTACCATTGAAGGATAAGACTGGTAAAAGTGTTACAAAAGCTATGGAAACAACTATACAAAAAAATAAATTCAAAATCAAACATCTACAGACCGATGATGGAAAAGAATATTTTAATAAAGACTTTGGAGCTTTAATGAAGAAATATCAAATAAATCATTATTCTACAAATTCTGAAGTTAAAGCTTCAATAATTGAAAGATTCAATAGAACATTAAAAGGAGCGATGTACAAACAATTTTCAAAACGAGGATCATACGTGTGGTATGACATATTACCACAACTTATAAAAGAGTATAACAACAAATATCATCGTACCATCGGAATGAAACCTATCCAGGTAAACAGCGCTAATGCTAAGGTTGTATTACAACGCATCAGAAATAATACAACACCTAAATTGGAAAAGTTACAACCAAAAAAGTTTAAAGTCAACGATAAAGTTCGTATAAGCAAATACAAAGGTGTATTTAGTAAAAGATATCTACCAAATTGGACTAATGAAGTATTTACAGTTTATAAAGTGCAACCAACTATACCTGAAACCTACTTATTAAAGGATAACAAGGGTGAATTACTTCAAGGTGGATTCTACGAACATGAATTGTTGAAATCAACAGTCGGTGATGTATATCTTGTTGAGAAGGTTTTACAAAGGAAAAAGGATATGGTTAAAGTCCGGTGGTTAGGATTCGATAAAAGTGAAGACTCTTGGATTCCTTCAAAAGACCTGGTATAGTAACTTAATAGCTCATTGTGTGTTTAACCTTGACACAAGATGGAGATTGTACAACAAAAAGATCGATTTAATATCAATAATATTGATGAATTGACGGTTGACAATGATAAGTTAAATCATGGTAAACATGGTGAATTACTACCAAATACAATAAGATGTTTAATAACTGGTCCTTCAAATTGTGGAAAAACAAATGTTGTTTTTAACCTTATAACTAATCCTAAAGGATTGCGCTTTAACAATATATATATTTTTTCAAAATCATTGCAACAACCAAAATATCAATTATTGGATAAAGTACTTGCAAGTGTACCTGAAGTGCATTTCTACAAGTTTAATGCCAGTGAAACAATTATGCAACCAAATGAAGCAAAACCATTTTCTATTTTTATTTTTGACGATGTGTCTTGTGAAAATCACGACACTATAAGGAATTACTTCGCTATGGGAAGACATCATAATATCGATAGCATTTATATTGGTCAAACATACAGTAAGATTCCAAAACAACTCATAAGAGACAATGCAAATATGTTGATCATCTTCAAGCAAGATGAAACAAATTTAAAGCATATATACAATGATCATGTAAATGCGGATATGCCATTTGAGAAATTTAAAGAAATGTGTGGCAAAGCATGGAATGAGAAATATGGCTTTCTCGTTATTATGAAGGAAGAAGATATTAAAAATGGTAGATATCGTATAGGGTTAGATAAATTTGTATTTATGCGTTGAACTACCGATGCTACATCTAGTTACACGTTGAACTTCACAGTGTAAACATGGTGAATCAAGAAAAACTATTAAAAGAAATAAAATCACTCAGTGATTCTATTAGGATGAAGAATCGTGCATTGAGGATGGGTTTAAGTGAAAGAGAAGAATTTCTAGAGACTACATTTAAACCTATTACGGAACCTTTAAAACAGATATCAGAAACTATTGGTAAACCTCGTTATGAAGGAGATGTTTTACTACCAGTTTCTAAACAAGAAGTACAAGCATTAAAAAAAGAAGAAGATGATGATTCATATACAAGTGCTAGTGAGCAAGAAGAAACAAAAGAAGAAGAAGAACCAATTGTTGAAAAGGAAGAAGAACAGCCAATACCTGAAGCTGAACAATCTATTCCAAATTTAACTCAATTGAGTAGCGATATATTAAACATGGACCTCTTGGAAGAAAATATATAATGAAAATGCTACATGACATGAAATCAAACCCGAATTTGAGTAGATCACACGTATACGGAGCAAGAATTGATGGGAATGAATTAAAGATCGGCGATTCAAAGCTTGAAATAACACAAGACGATTACATCATTATTGGTGAGCATAAATATAAAGGAACAAAAGGACTTTATGAATTAGTTTTTAAAAACATACCACTAAGATATTCATCCAAAGATTTAAGTGTTTTTAAGGAAATTCTACAAAATACTAACGCTCATAAAAGAAACTACTTAAAGGATGCAATGATTAATCGTTCACGTGCAACAAAATATAACATTGTTATAAAAAAGTTGTTTCCTCCACGAAAATTGCCAACATTACGTACTGCACCAGCGGCGAGACAACCACTGAAAAGAAAATCTTTATCACTTATGGATTTATCACTTCTTGAACAACATGGTAAAAAGAGTAAAGGAGATACTTCAACATCTGGCAAAGGATTGATGAAAAATCTATACAATACGAATGTGATTTACTACAACGACATCAATAAATTGGTTGATAGAATGAGACTATTGCATGAAGCCATGGAAGCCGGTCATACAGGTTTAAATAATGAATGGGTAGCTCTGATTGACGAACTCAGGAATCGCGGCATAATCGTATAACTGTCCGCGGATATATAAGAGTTGCAGGCGTATAATGTGTCAGTTCTAACATGAGCGTCGACAAGTTCGGACGATACTCCGCGTTAGGAGTGCAAGTTGGAGAAAACAGAAAAAGAAGTGGATTACCGCAAACACCCGAAGGTGACTATAACATAAATAATAAACGTTTAAAGTTTGTTAAGGATCCAGAAGAAGATGGAGATGCAACAAATTTAAAAACAGTAAAGGAGGAAACATCTACAAGTTTAAAACTCGACAACAACCAACTGTATGATGCAAAATCTCACAGGGTTATTAATGTTGCAAAACCAGTCAACAATGGAGATGTTGTTAATAAAGGCTATTTTCTATCTGCGATGGAATACGCTTTACTGTTGGAAAAGACTAAAAGTGGAAAAAAGTACAATGCTTTAAATTATAAAATAACTAATGTTGCAGATCCAACCGAGGATACAGATACAATCAATAAGCGTTATTTGCATTCTGTAATACCAGAAAAGAAAAAAGATGGATTTTCCTTCTATAAATATACTATAAACGATATTGGATATCCTAAAGAAGAAAGTGATGGTGTAATATTAAATACATTAAAGATAATTGTATTTTATATAATGGTGCTGTTATTGATTGTCATGGAAAAGTGTTGTCCAATCTGAAAGATGGTTCAACTCCATCGGATGCTGCTACTGTGAGACAAATGAATGAAAGCTTGAAGAAAGGAACATCCGCTTTTGTTAAACAAAATCAGGTGGTGTCAAAGAAAGGTGATGAGTTTGTGCAAGGAAGTGAAAAGTTTACCTTACTACAACTACAAAATAACAAGTGGGATGGAAAAAATAAAAGATTGTCAAATATAAGTTTAGGCACGGAAGAACATGATGCTGTTATTTTAACACAAGTGCCACAACTATCAGCTACTGGTGTTAACTTTATATGTGGAGGTAGACGATTAACCCATGTAAAATCTGGTAAAGATGATAATGATTGTGTTGTTGTGAAACAAACTATAGTTTTAGATAAAATAAATAACTTATATGATGGAAAAAATAGAAGAATATCTAACATATCAGCAGGAATAGCTCCGAATGATGTTGCTACTATTAATCAAGTTATAGCAACCTCTAATAACGATCCATCTGTGTATACATGTAATGGTAAACGTATCACAAATCTTGATAATCCTACACGTAACAAAGATGCTACTAATGTAGAGTATGTAATGAATCTTGTAGGTAATGTAGTTATTGATATGCATAATCATTTGATTAATGCATCGATGAAACACAATAAAATCGAAGATTCTCAGAGAAACCAATGGATTAAAGATGAAATCATTGATAGATACTAGTAAAACTTATGAATATTTAAGTATGGAATACACCAAAAAAAGGATTCATTATCATAAAGTATTTCATAGAGTGAAGACGTTGGTTACATAAAACAGCATAATGAAGACCGTATCGCTCAGTCGTCGTCAAGACAGCGGCAAGAGAGGACGTGGTTTAACATCAGCTGCATTATCCCTGCTCAGACGGATTCCAATTGGTGCTGTTGTGAATCGAGCGATAGACGCTTTACCATACGAATTACATCTGCCCGGAGGTTATCAATATTGTGGACCTGGAACTAAGTTGTCAAAACGTTTAGCAAGAGGAGATCCTGGAATTAATAAATTAGATCAAGCTTGCAAAGAACACGATATAGCATATTCAAAGTATAAAGATTCAACAAATAGATCAATAGCGGATAAAATTCTAGCGGAAAGAGCTTGGCAAAGAGTAAAATCAAGTGACGCAAGTATTGCAGAAAAAGCAGCGGCTTGGGCAGTAACTACAGCCATGAAGACGAAAGCTAAATTTGGTGCTGGAAGACGACGTCGCAGAGGAAGACCTGCAAAGAGAAGAGCTCCCAAAAGAGGTAGAAACATTAACAAGAGACGTCGTAGAACTCGTAAAGCAACAGTAAAGAAAGCTTCTATTTGGTCAATGGTAAAAAACGGAGCAGGTTTATACCTAAGACCGTACCGTGTGTACTAAATAAGAAGAATCAATTGATAATTCCAAATAAAGCCTTAACAAATCATCAGTTAAATGATTATGTAAAATGTTTAAAAATACCATTTTTTCGAGGAGTTTTTATGAAAGATGCATTACCAACTAAAATATGGGAAAATGAAACTGGAATAGTAAATTTGGATTCCACCTATGGTCCAGGCACTCATTGGGTATGCTATAAAAAGCTCGGACAAACCGTTTACTACTTTGACAGTTTTGGCAATCTACCACCGCCGAAAGAACTGCAACATTATTTTCGAAACTCCAAAAACATTTTTTACAATTACAAAAGAGAACAACCTAACAATACTGAAATATGTGGGCATTTATGTTTGGAGTTTCTAGTGAAGAGTGTCAGTCAGCTTTAAGATGTCATCGTATACAGTGTCACTGAGTGGAAATTCATCCACATTGAAAAGTACGCTGTTCCCAGCATTGCGTCTATCCAAGGAAAGATTATGGGAAGCGGCATTACTTGATTTAACTACCTACAACTCATTTCCCAATGTTACGGAAGGAAAGAACAATTTACTACATTATTATGAAACTAAGGATGCTTCAGGAAAATACTCAGAATTGAAAATAATTACATTTCCTACTGGAGCTTATGAAATCGATGATATAAACCAATTACTACAAAAACAACTCGGAGAAGAAAATATCACCGTTAAAGGAAACAATAATACTTTAAAAGCAGAAATAACTTCAAAATATTATATCGATGTCAGCTTGAAAAACTCCATTGGCAGTTTACTTGGATTTACAGATACAAAAAAGAATATATTAACTCCTGGAACTACTCATTCAGGTGATACAACTGTTACAATATTGAAAGTCAATAGTATCGATGTAACGTGTAATATTATACACGGATCGTATAGAGAAGGAGTGAATCAGCATATTTTACATACATTTTATCCAACAGTGGCTCCTGGTTTTAAAATTGTTGAGAAGCCACAAAACTTGATATACCTACCGTTAAACACCAGTTTCATTTCAGACATCGTACTGAACATATTGGATCAAGACGGTGTTAGTGTTGACTTTAGAGGAGAAACGATAACTATACGGATACACATCAGAGCGGCAACATAAAGGTCAACATGGGATTATCATTTAAACCGCAACGGAAGAGTCGGGAGCTCAGTAGCTCCTCGACATTGGAAGAGTTAACATCGGACAACATTCGTTTTCTACAGAAGATTGGATTGAAACTTAACAACGATGGATATCCTGGATATATCTCAAGGACCGACATTCGACGAAACACTATGGGAGAAGGAATATCACACGCACAACCCTTACACTTCATCAAAATTAAACAATAACGATGAAATAAGGATTCCCATTCAACAACAAGATATTTACACATTGCCGTGTGAAAGTTATTTGTACATTGAAGGACGGGTATTAAAATTGGATGGAAAAACTGCTTCAACAGTTCCTTTTATAAATAACCCGATGGCATATCTTTTTGATGAAATAAGATATGAGATATCAGGGGTGACAGTTGATTCGACAAAAAAGGTTGGTATAACAACGACATTGAAAGGATTAACATCATTAACACCGCATGAGAAGAATTCAATAGTCACCGCCGGATGGGTTGCCCCTGATAAAGACACTATAACACCGGATTCCAACGGTCACTTTGATTTTCATGTACCCTTACGATTGCTTTTGGGATTCGCTGAAGATTACAAACGAATAATAATAAATGTCAAACAAGAATTGGTATTACTCAGATCTTCAACTAACAAGGACTTGATACTTGCAGACCCTGCAACTACGGAAGATAAACTGGAATGGCAACTACAATTGGATAAAGTTGTTTGGAGAGTACCTCATGTAAGATTGGCCGATGAACATAGAATCGTATTATTGAGAAAGTTAAAGTCTGACCGTGATATTGTGATGCCATTCCGAAGTTGGGAATTCCATGAATATCCTACACTACCTCAGACAGAACGACAAACATGGACCGTCAAGACATCAACTTATTTGGAACGGGCAAGGTACATAATACTTGGTTTTCAAACTAAGCGAAAAGATGTTATCACTGCAAATGCCGGTCAATTTGATCACTGTAAAATAAAGAATTGTAAAGTTTTCTTAAACTCTCAATTCTTTCCGTATGACAATTTGAATGTCATGTTCAGCAAAAAACGTTTTTCCATTTTATACGATATGTATGCAAGATTTCAATCGTCATATTATGGAAAGACTAATACACCACTATTATCGCCTGACCAGTATTATTCCAAGGCTCCGATAATTGTAATCGATTGTTCAAAACAAAATGAATCGGTAAAATCATCAAGTGTAGATATAAAAATTGAAATGGTATTTGAACAACCAGTAGCGGATGGAACTTCAGCATACTGTCTAATTCTACATGATAAAATAGTTACTTACACACCGCTGACCGGAATTGTGAAGAATGTACTTTAAAAAGAATTAGTACAACGACTGCAGATTTTTGAGGTTAGAATTATCTGCTTCACTTTTTGAGGTTAGAATTTCGTTTGTGAAAAACAAGTTGAAAACAAACATTTATGTGATTGTATAAATTTCAAGGATTTCACGAAAAACATAAAAGCGAGAAAATCATCAGTGGAAAGTTCATTTTATATTCGACCGTCGTATGGGAAACATCGTTCGCAAGATGAGTTCTACTAACGGAGAAGAAAATACACCTCTAATGGATGAGAATAGTTCAGATATAGAAAAACAAGTTGAACGAGAAATGGACGAGTTCCTCAAGTTTAACAAACATAAGAAGAGAGAAGAAGAAAAAGAAGAAGCAGAAGCTGAAAAAGAAGTAAAACGAAAAAAGGTTGAAGTTAACATTACAACTAATATTTTAACAGAAGTATTTCTTCGGATTTTCTATCCCATTTCATCATGCATGACGAAAAGTATTTCAGTTGGAATTTTAAAATCATTGGATTATTCGCCGATTGTTATTTTAAATCATGGAAATAAAATGGTTACATTCACTGAAACTTCTTGGGAATCATTTATGAAATATTTACATCTTTTGGAATGTTATTTGAGTAACAACACATTTGGAAGAAGAACAAGATTAAGTTTATTGGAATCAAATATTGAAGTTGATATAGTGAAACATCGTGGGGGACAAATGGTTCGCTTCAGAGATTTAACTAGACATGATGTAAAATTACATTTGACTAAAGAAGAATTTTACACTTTAAGTTGTACTACCGGTCCCGTCACCAGATATTTGAAACAACTAATATTTTCAAGTGCAATAATCAAAGACTATCTAATCGATACATTGGACAGACAACCTTTCGTTCCAATTCTATACGGTCCCGTGGATACTTCAATTTTTAATCGAATACCTCAAGAAGTAGATATGTGGAGACAATTGAACAACTATCACACCAACTTTAATATCGACGAAGAAGCGCAAGAAGTTAAAGAAGAACAATCGTGTTTGTAATACAAGTCAGTTGCTGACGAGACTTCATCATGGACAAACGGGTTTCATTTTCTAATGCGCCACATATAATGGAAGTTAAAAAAGGTATAATTGAATTTCAAGCTTTTCGAGGAAATGATGGAAATTTTATTATAAAAGAATTAGTAATTTTGGATATGAACACATCTGTAGTTTATCATTACTTATTCAAACCTCCATTACCATTCAATAGACTAACAACTAAAGCAAAAGTTACAAACAAATGGTTGTACAAACATTTTCACAACTTAAGATGGGATGAAGGTTTTATTAATTATAACATGATGCCGCACATTATGAATCATTACTGCAAAGAGTTCAAAACTATCTACACAAGAGGATTGGAAAAAGCTAATTGGATACAATCATTTACAAGCAACGAAGTGATAAATGCAATAATAGATAGAGATTTCCAATGCTATTTCAATGAACTTTGTATTTCATCAAAGAGTTTTAAACATCGAAGGTCACAGTGCGCTTTGAAGAATGCCTACCGCTTGAATAATTTCCTTCAACAGAATGGTGGGGGTAATGTCGGTAATAAAAGTGAGAGCGCTACCATGACGCAGCATGAGTATTACTCGAACCTCCGAAGAGACAACATCTCCGACGGACATTATTATTAACAAGAAGATTAACAATAACATCAAGATGGCATCGCAGAACTTTCTTCAAAATTTGGTTGATCAATTCAACGCTCATTCAAAATCAACAATCTTACCGACGAAGAGATGTTCTGAACTAAAAGAAGAAAAACATTACATCATACATACAATCAAGAAGATGGACACTTCAGTTGGTGATGCTATTAACTGCACATTGAGCGAGGCGCCGTATACAGTTGGTGACGAACCGAAGTTTCAAATCTTCCTACCGAAACGGTTTGTACAACTTCTACAAAATGAAGATCTTCGAGTTATTCAACCTGGCGCACTCTATTTAGTTTCACACGGACCGAGTGGAAACAACTCAACTGAACTAACTATTCATGTAACACCTACTACTAACTAGTTTGTACATAACTTTGTAAATATATATGTTTGTAATGGTTTCTCAATAAAGATGATGTAAAACAAAAAAAATAAAAGAAGCAACATATTGTTATGTCTGTACATAGCAATATGTTGCTTTTTTTAAAAATTCCACGGGATGACCTTGACCCAATTTTGTGTGATAATAAAAGTGAAAATCAACTTGTGAAATTCATCAGTCTACGACTACCTTTCGTACCGTACACATCTCGCTCTCTATAACTAAATACAAAACTTCAACATGTCCCTAAAGGTCAAGTGTGCATCTTACGATACCAACACCATTACGAGTTTTGAACAACTTGAAGATTTAACCAACGAAATGCGAGTTTTACTTACCGGTGGTTATCACTTAACTGTTGATGTTAGTGCTACTAATGTAAGGATGTTTACTAAAACAAAATACTGTGATGATGAAGTATTTCTTTCAACACAACCTACAACATCTTCATCACCGACTGGTCAACATAACATCAAGTTCCACAAGTATTACCAATGTTAAATAACTTTTAACAAATAAAACTAAGGAATCACGTGATCAATGTCAAGTTGATAAAAAGGGAATGATACTTGTATAACTAATCATTCGCTTCCCGACTCTCGCTGCGTCAACACCTAATTTTAAAGATGTTATACAGAATGATGATCGAACTTGATGGAAAAATCTATGGAAAAGATTACAACACCGTTGAACAAATGACTGAAGATTTAAATATATTAACTAAAGAAGGATATCAAGCTAAATTAATTTTAAAATTTCCTGAAGTACATCCACTATCGACTGAAGAACTTATCGCTATGGCTAAAGCGGAGAGAGAGAAAAAGGCTGAAGAAAACAAACAGAAACAGACAAAGTCTGAAGAAGATAAACAGAAATAAACTTCTTAAGTATAAACATTCCTTACATTAGTAAGGTATAATTTTTTAAAACTTCGTTTGGATGACCTTGAAATTACCCCCACCACTTTTTGTAGTACATAAAACTGACTATTCAACACTATACACTCTTATTCTTTCACTGGACTCAGCAGCGTCAACATGGAAGAACAAAAGTACAAGTACGAACCTCGTTACTGTTGTGAACAACAGTGTACAGATTTAGGACCAATGATGGTGGACGGGTTAGCTTGCACTAAATGTGAATTTTTTGGATCTTGTTACTGCAAGTGCAAAACAAAACAACTACCGCCACCGGAATTGCGAACTTTCAAATTTTACAAATCAAGATATTTTCATACATGCTGTCCTCAAAGATGTTTCAAATTTCATCCTCTCGATCTAGCTCATTGTCAACGCACCAAGTCTCATCAAGATGATTTTTGTACACATATGATTAAAAGATGTAAATACAGATCAGATTGGTATTCCGATCCTGTAGAACCATCGAATGTGTAATTTCAGTTTTACACTCTTTTTTAAAACTTCAATTGGATGACCTTGAGATTTCCCCCCACCATTGGTTTTTTTGACTTCCCCCCACCATAAGTCTTTTAGATTTCCCCCACCATTAGTTTAAGTTTTGTATCTTATTGAATCCACCTTTGAATTATTTCACTTCCAACACTCTAACTAACAACATGGGATCGCCTTTCGTCAAGTTTCAACATATAATAACTGACAGAGAAGAATTGGAGGAAATATTTCAAAATTTGCTTTCTGTCATGGATAGATATCCTATGAGATGGATCAGACTTGATGTTCACTATTTACGTCCTCGTGATTCTTCATCATCGAGTGAAGACGAAACAACGACTACTACTTCAGCTAGGATATTTCAATTTTCTTCATCATCGAGTGAAGACGAAACAACGCCTACTACTTCAGCTAAAATATTTGAATTGAAAGACGAAGAAGAGGAACTTAGCTATTTACTTGGTCACAAGCTCATGCTCACCGACAAATAAGCGTCCTTCCTAAGCGCCGATCTTCATTCAATCACCGACTCTCGCACGATGAACAACTCTCCGTTGGCACGAATGAATTCTAGTTTCGAAGTAAATTCCAAAGAAGATTTGCAAGAAATATTTAATACTTTACACGAAATTGTTAGTAAATTTAACACTGTTAAAATGAATCTGGAAATAACTTACGCCTGTCCTATTTGTGATAAGGTTGAAAGTTTTGATGAAGATAGTTTGCTGAATCTTACTCCACTTACGCCTCTACAATCAGACACGACAACAACAAGTACGGAAGCAAATGGTGAGCAACCTCCTTCCCCCACCACTTCATTGTGATTCAACTTCCCCCACCACCTCTTTGTAATTCAACTTCCCCCCACCACTTCTTCGTTTAACTAACGTTCCTCGCTTTCACTTCTCATTCCGTCTCCAACATTTGAACTATCAACATCACTTGTTTCAAAATTTCAAACACCAAAAAACAACACTAATGATGGATATGATGGATGAAGTTTCCTTTGTCACAAGGATGGAAGAGGAAAAGATGAAAGAAGAAAAATTGAAATTGGAAATTAAACGTTTGCAATTGGAACGGGAAAACCAACTCGAGATATTACGTTTCTTCAAACTTGTCAAATACGTCATCTGGGGACTCTGCCTTTACCTTATCCTCGTCGTCGGCGTTTGCTTTTACAACTCCGTGTTTCATCACAAAAATTCAACTTGTATTGCACATTGATTGTATTTGTTTTTGCACATTGATTGTATTTGTTTTTACGAATAAAGTTCAAAACTTAAATCTACCTATCCCGCTATCACCGGGTAGTTCAACTCTCAGAACTATTTCCTGTGCTAGCGGGATAGGCTTTTTTAAAACTTACTCGGGATGACCTTGACATACTTTCCGTAACCCAATTATCAAGTTGAATTTCAGTTTTGAACTAACTTTTAATTTATGCATACCTCCCCCTCATTTAATATACGACCGGAAGCTATGTGCCCCGGCACGTGGCTTCCGGGGCAGCTGACCTGTCCCAGAAGTGACCAAATCTAACTACTCCAGTAGCTGATAGTTGTGGTACTTGTGTTAAAATAACAGCATCATGTTCTTCCGTGCCTAAACTTATATTTGACAATCTTTTATTTTTTCTATCCCACTTGTCATTTTGTAGTTGTAGTAAGGTAAACTTTTCACTTCCTTGCATAAACTCATCACCTTTCTTTGACACCACCTGATTTTGTTTAACAAAAGCAGATGTTCCTTTCTTCAAGCTTTCATTCATTTGTCTCACGGTAGCAGCATCCGATGGAGTTGAACCATCTTTCAGATTGGACAACACTTTTTCATGACAATCAATAACAGCACCATTATATAAAATACAATTATCTTTAATATATTTTATATTAACACCATCACTTTCTTCTTTAGGATATCCAATATCGTTTATAGTATATTTATAAAAGGAAAATCCATCCTTTTTCTTTTCCGGTATTACAGAGTGCAAATAACGCTTATTGATTGTATCTGTATCATCGGTTGGATCTGCCACATTAGTTATTTTATAATTTAAAGCATTGTACATTTTTCCACTTTTAGTCTTTTGCAACAGTAAAGCGTAATCCATCGCAGATAGCAAATAAACTTTATTAACAACATCTCCATTGTTGACTGGTTTTGCAACATTAATAACCCTGTGAGATTTTGCATCATACAGTTGGTTGTTGTCGAGTTTTAAACTTGTAGATGTTTCCTCCTTTACTGTCTTTAAATTTGTTGCATCTCCATCTTCTTCTGGATCTTTAACAAACTTTAAACGTTTATTATTTATGTTATAGTCACCTTCGGGTGTTTGCGGTAATCCACTTCTTTTTCTGTTTTCTCCAACTTGCACTCCTAACGCGGAGTAGCGTCCGAACTTGTCGACGCTCATGTTAGAACTGACACATTATACACCTGCAACTCTTATATATCCGCGGACAATTATACAATTATGCCGCGATTCCTGAGTTCATCAATCAGAGCTACCCATTCATTATTTAAACCTGTATGACCAGCTTCCATGGCTTCATGCAATAGTCTCATTCTATCAACCAATTTATTGATGTCATTGTAGTAAATCACATATGTATTGTATAGATTTTTCATCAATCCTTTACCAGATGTTGAAGTATCTCCTTTACTCTTTTTACCATGTTGTTCAAGAAGTGATAAATCCATAAGTGATAAAGATTTTCTTTTCAGTGGTTGTCTTACCGCTGGTGCAGTACGTAATGTTGGCAATTTTCGTGGAGGAAACAACTTTTTTATAACGATGTTATATTTTGTTGCACGTGAACGATTAATCATTCCATCCTTTAAGTAGTTTCTTTTATGAGCGTTAGTATTTTGTAGAATCTCCTTAAAAACACTTAAATCTTTGGATGAATATCTTAGTGGTATGTTTTTAAAAATTAATTCATATAATCCTTTTGTTCCTTTATATCTATGCTCACCAATAATGATGTAATCGTCTTGTGTTATTTCAAGCTTTGAATCGCCAATCTTCAATTCATTCCCATCAATTCTTGCTCCGTATACGTGTGATCTACTCAAATTCGGGTTTGATTTCATGTCATGTAGCATTTTCATTATATATTTTCTTCCAAGAGGTCCATGTTGTAATATATCGCTACTCAATTGAGTTAAATTTGGAATAGATTGTTCAGCTTCAGGTATTGGCTGTTCTTCTTCCTTTTCAACAATTGGTTCTTCTTCTTCTTTTGTTTCTTCTTGCTCACTAGCACTTGTATATGAATCATCATCTTCTTCTTTTTTTAATGCTTGTACTTCTTGTTTAGAAACTGGTAGTAAAACATCTCCTTCATAACGAGGTTTACCAATAGTTTCTGATATCTGTTTTAAAGGTTCCGTAATAGGTTTAAATGTAGTCTCTAGAAATTCTTCTCTTTCACTTAAACCCATCCTCAATGCACGATTCTTCATCCTAATAGAATCACTGAGTGATTTTATTTCTTTTAATAGTTTTTCTTGATTCACCATGTTTACACTGTGAATTTCAACGTGTAACTAGATGTAGCATCGGTAGTTCAACGCATAAATACAAATTTATCCAACCCTATACGATATCTACCATTTTTAATATCTTCTTCCTTCATAATAACGAGAAAGCTATATTTCTCATTCCATGCTTTGCCACACATCTCTTTAAATTTTTCAAATGGCATATCCGCATTTACATGATCATTATATATATGCTTTAAATTTGTTTCATCTTGCTTGAAGATGATCAACATATTTGCATTGTCTCTTATAAGTTGTTTTGGAATTTTACTGTATGTTTGACCAATATAAATGCTATCAATATTATGATGTCTTCCCATAGCAAAATAATTCCTTATTGTGTCATGATTTTCACAAGAAACATCGTCAAATATAAAAATAGAAAATGGTTTTGCTTCATTTAATTGCATAATTGTTTTACCGGCATTAAACTTGTAAAAATTCACTTCAGGTACACTTGCAAGTACTTTATCCAATAATTGATATTTTGGTTGTTGCAATGATTTTGAAAAAATGTATATATTATTAAAACGCAATCCTTTAGGATTAGTTATAAGGTTAAAAACAACATTAGTTTTTCCACAATTTGAAGGACCAGTTATTAGACATCTTATCGTATTTGGTAGTAATTCACCATGTTTTCCATGATTTAACTTATCATTGTCAACTGTCAATTCATCAATGTTATTGATATTAAATCGGTCTTTTTGTTGTACAATCTCCATCTTGTATAAAGGTTAAACACACAATGAGCTATTAAACAACTATACTAAGTCTTTTGAAGAAATCCAAGAGTCTTCACTTTTATCAAACCCTAACCACCGGACTTTAACCATATCCTTTTTCCTTTGTAAAATCTTCTCGACAAGATATACATCACCAACTGTTGATTTCAACAATTCGTGTCCGTAGAATCCACCTTGAAGTAATTCACCCTTGTTATCCTTTAATAAATAGGTTTCAGGTATAGTTGGTTGCACTTTATAAATTGTAAATACTTCATTAGTCCAATTTGGTAGATATCTTTTACTGAATACACCTTTGTATTTGCTTATACGAACTTTATCATTGACCTTGAACTTCTTTGGTTGCAATTTTTCCAATTTCGGTGTTGTATTATTTTTAATGCGTTGTAATACAATTTTGGCATTAGCACTATTTACCTGGATAGGTTTCATTCCAATGGTACGATGATATTTGTTGTTATACTCTTTTATAAGTTGTGGTAATATGTCATACCACACGTATGATCCTCGTTTTGAAAATTGTTTATACATCGCACCTTTTAATGTTCTATTGAATCTTTCAATTATTGAAGCTTTAACTTCAGAATTTGTAGAATAATGATTTATTTGATATTTCTTCATTAAAGCTCCAAAGTCTTTATTAAAATATTCTTTTCCATCATCGGTCTGTAGATGTTTAATTTTAAATTTATTTCTTTGTATTATGGTTTCCATAGTTTTTGTAACACTTTTACCAGTCTTATCCTTCAATGGTTAAGCGTCAGCTATTTTAGTAAAACAGTCTATAATTGTTAAAATATATTTAAATCCTTTGTTTAATTTACTGTGCGGTATCATTTCAATGAGATCAGCTTGATAAAGATCAATCATTCCTTTAATGATTGTACTTCTTCTTGGAAATCTTCTTCTTGCTGGTTTATGTAGTTCATTTACAATCTTGTCCTTCACACTTTCCATCTTCAGATGTTGCTTGTACACCGCTTGTAAAAATACTTATGCATAGAATAGTTTAATCTCATTTATATAGTTTGAATATAGGTCAAGGCCATTTCATATTAGTGTAAAAAAGAGGGAACATGGCATTGGGCTTGCCATGTCCCCTCTTCTTTACGGAAAGGAAAAAAGGAAGAAGGAGAGGACGAAGAATAGGTTTACTGGTCGATAGGGTTCAGGGAGTAGTGGCCGAATGGTAAAGTATTAATTTTATCTTCTAAAATATGGCGCTTGTCATCTTTGTAGCTTAATGCCCACTTTGTTTGTTTGACACTAAAAAGTTGATGATTATAACTTCTAATAGTGTTGAACGTTCCAGTTGTTTCAACATTTTCAAACAAACATCTTTTATAATGTTCAAACTGTACGTTCTTCTTCAGAAAAGAAGTTTTTATTCCTTTGGCCTTTTTCGTGACTTGATGTTCGTTCTTCTCGTTTATGTACAGTTGAAACGAATACAGTTTGGACATTAATGCTACAATTTCCATCATCGGCACACCATTTGTTTCATCTTTAAATTTTCCTAATACTTTCTTGTTTCTGTCATAGTCGTAATTTGGATGATCCTTAGGATAATCGGAAAAGTCGAAATCATCTTTATATATAAAGGTGCGTAGATCTTCATACATGTCATTTGTTTTAATCCAGTAAATTAGTGCATCCGTATCCATATATGCAATACCAATGTTCTCTCTTCCATAATACTTAACCATCTTCTTATAATGAAACTCGTACATATGTGTTTTTGAAATATCCAAGATTGACATTCCAAGATACAAAGGACGATCCATTTCAACTGACTTCTTGTTCATGGAAATAACGACTAGATTTTCATTAATAATTACAGATGAACCAAAGTTTGGTTGTTGCACTAATTTCTGTAATTTTACTGGATCAGTTACCAATTTGATATCCTTATGTTATTTTTGTTTTCCAAAGTCTTGCCAAATATTGCGTTGTTCATTAGTTTAAAAAAATCTTTTTGAAAACTTGATGTAGCAGCAGCTCTTCTTCTTGTGTTGTTGTCGATGTACGGTTTTAACCAACAAGATTGAGAAAATTGTAGTACTCGATTAATTTTTGTAATTCTCAATCCTAAGTCTAAAGCCTGTTGTATCATCCAGTAGTGTCCGACATACCGAGACTTGTTGGTTAAAGTCATCAATAATTTTGGCCATCTTCCAGTAGGAGAAATTTCAGTCTTTGGAAGAAGTGGTAAATCATAATGATGATCGTGAAGATGTTCAGGATATTCAAAATCGACGTCAAAAATGTAACCAGTTTCACCATGCTTCGGTATATCCATTATGTTTCCAATTGATTCTGGGTCTATCCATTTGAAATTATCATATGGAAGGGGATTCGACATTGCCCATCCGTATAAGTTATTTGCATCGAAATAACCCAGGAATGTTGTTGGTTTTGATACATCATAATCGGGCAGATACTTGTTGTTCGCCTTGAAGTGTCGTGTAACACTTTGCGTCAATCCCCCTCGAACTCCTGACTCTAACATCATAACCATATCTATATCAGTAAGAAGTTGAATTTTACAATTTGTTTCTTTTAACATAGCTTGCCATGCTAATCCAGGTGAAGTGTACGAATGAAGAGGGTCCAATCCATATGCTGCAAAACATGTATTTCTAAATTCTTCCATTATATCACATAATAAAGTTACATCTAATTTAACATAAAAATCTGAATATTCTCCCAATGTTGTAAATCCTAATTCATTCCATACTTTACATGCATGATCATAATCCTCTTGAGATATGTCCATGTTGTATAGTTTACTTTTGAATTCTTCTTTTGGCGGAAGTGATGTTTCATTAAATTTTTCTAAACTGTCTATATAATCATATGGGAAAACACCTTTCCGAAGTACAAGATCCAGTTTGTCGTTACTTACAATCTTCTTTGTTTCAATAAAATCTTTCTTCCTTAAATTTTCAGAAAGTTTAGACAAACTCGATGGCATAAATCGGTAGGAGTCTAAGAATCTTAATTTGACATTTCCAACTGTTTTAGAGAAACTTATAAATTTTTCTGAAGTTTCAGCCAACACATCTATTGAACCATTGTCTCTTCCTAATTCAGGTATTATAAAATGAGCATCATACCCACTGAGGTTATGCAGAACCACAGGAATAAATAGTGGTAAACGATAGCTCAAATTGCATTTATTACAAGCAGCACCCCTGTAATAACCTGTAAGGTGGTCATGATCTTTAACTTTATAATTGTCAATGGTAAATTCATTTTTACATAAGAAACAGTGAGTTGCATTTTCATGTTGAATTTCCTCTTCTTCCTCCATCGGTTTCATTGGTACGATATTCGTATATAATCTTTGTACATTTTCAGCTATTAAATATAAATGGTCAAGAAATATTGTTTCCACATTTTCACCACGATATACTAGAGGTTCTGAAGTTAATCCATATTGGTTTAAATGTTCTTCTGATAATGTTGATTTAACCATTAAACAAAAACTATTTGGTTTGTGCATTTGATATTTGACACTTTTTCTAGCTTCACAATTTTCATCTTCTATAGGAATTAGTGTTGATTCAAAGTCCGCATATACAACTATAGGGATACGGTATTGATGATGAACCTTTTGAAATGTAACAAGTGCTCTGTTTTCCGAAGGTAAATTAATCTTTGCTTCATAATTATTGTTACATAGTCTTTTGTGCTCTTGTAACCATTCTCTTCCTTGTCTTCCTTCTCGTTGAAAATTAAAACATCTCTTGCAAAATATCTTTCTGTGTCGAGCTTTAGAAAGCTGCTTGTTAACAAGAGAGTCGGATTTCTTTATGTACACATAGTGAGACACATCTCCTCGCGTAAGTAGTAGTAAATCCGTATGATCTGGTAGCTCTTCTTTCGCAATACGTAAAGGATACACTTTGTTTGAACTATCTAATGCAAAAACATTGATAGACGTACCAGGATTTTTCTTCTCAAATTTTGATATATCTTTCAGTGATACAGGATAAGTGATTCCTTGAAAATTGTATCTAAATCTTTGATTTTCATATTCTTGGTCAGGTCTATTCGCATGATGTGGTACAAATTTAGCTGTCATTGCATAACGAAAACATTCATTGTCTTCATTTTTAACATTAACACAAGATTTTGTATTTTCAATTATTTTTGGTAAAGGAATGTAACTAGATCCCATTAGTCCATATCCATGTTTATGAACTCTTATATCTAATACTTCAATACTTGTAAGACTCCATCCGGATCCTCTTCCTTCGTGTTCCTGAATTTTTGTTAATATTTCTTCTATACAGTTTTCTACTATTGAATCAATGTTTGAACTTTCCATAATGGTTCGGTTTTTTGTTATGAATCCTCTTGGTGATAATTCTTCTTGTACATTTATAAACATAGCTTCTAGTAGTAAACCAAATTTAAGAAAGTTCAATCTTTTTAATTCTTCTTTTAAAGTTTTACTTACGATTGGTTTTGCTTCTCTAATAAATTCTTCTAGCTTCAAGTTTTCATTTTGAATCTTATGATGCATTACTACTTTACCGGGTAATGCAAATACTTGTAGATTCGGTAAAGTAGTTGAAGATGTTGCAGTTATTTCATCTTGTTCATCTTGTTCTTCTTGTTGTTCTTGTTGTTCTTGTTGTTCTTGTTCTTGTTCTTGTTCTTGTTCTTGTTCTTGTTCTTGTTTTTCTTCTGGGTTGTTGTGAATTAGTTCTTTATGACAGTCTAATAGAATTTCATCGTGAAACGATTCCGAACATTTATCGCAACGATACATGTTGAGATGTTTACTCTTCGAAATTTCGCCAAGAAATGAAATGGGCTCTCATGTTCCTCCTTTTATAACGGTTCCCCCACCACTATTTCATCTTCTTCACTATCCAAGGAAATCAAACGTTTTGAACAAAAATATTAACCTTCTACAAACTAATTGTTCATTCGTGTTCTTTATTCCCATTGGAGTTTTAGTATATACTTCTTTATATTCGAGCTTTAACGAACTTTCCCCCACCCAACTAATTCTAGTTACTTTTAGGTGGAAATGGCTAGAGCACAGACACTTGGTTGAACTAAATTTGCGCATAAATTAACTATAGTTTAACTAAAAATTCGCATAAATTAAAAGTTAGTTCAAAACTAAAATTCGACAGTGTTAAAAAAAATCTAACAGTTAAACAAAAATAAATGTTAGTTTAAAACTGAAATTCAACAGTGTTAACCAAATCCTAACAGTCGAACAAATAGGTCAAGGTAATCCAATTTAACGCGAGAACGAGGAATAGAGCACTAAGTGGCATGTTAGTCCATTACCACAAAGTGATCTATTCCTCGCTCTCTATTCTACATCTACTTTTTTAGCTTTACTTATTTATATTAAAAGGTTCAAATTTTACTATGTAGAATGTCCATTCTTGCTTTTCAATTCTTCGATTGTTTTTAGCAATTGTAACAAATATTCGTTAGTTTTCACCAAAGTCTTTATTTTGCTACATCCAATTTCAATAGAAGGTATTATAAGTTGTAATTTTATAAGTTCAATCTTTTCTTTCTTGCGAATTTCTCTCTTTATTATGTTGTTCCTTATTTTTGCTGAAGATTTAAACTCCATGTTGTTTCTGCTAAAGCCACAATAATAAAAGTCTCTTCAAACAACCTGCATTTATACACATTCCCCCACCATTTTATAATCCCCACTCCTTTTCCCCTTCTTTATAGGATTTGAAAGGGATAGGGTGTAGGGTGGGGGAAGGGTAATTTTGTTATTACACTAGTTATGCAAGAAAATAGCCGCCAGTGTCCACACCTTGTTCATAGCACTCCATCATAGATTGTGCCCACTGCAACATGCGGTCTCTGTCATTTGGTGTGACAAGGAAAGAATGACTATCACCATACAATATAAAAGAGTCAATTCGTACATAACATCCTGAGTCCAACCATTTATTAGCTTCAGCCATAAACTTTTCTATTGTATCAAATGGAAATTGTGGATCAATTGCTATAACTTTACGTTCTTCACTAAGTTCAACAGTATAATCATCATCGTCCTCATCATCTTCACTTTCACTGTTGTTACTTAAAGTGTCTTAAGATTGTTCAAAAACATCAGAAATTTCGGAAGAATTAAAATTTTCATTCAGATGAGGAGGCATTTTGAAGCAAGAAATATTGTAAACAGCAGAGACGAAACGACAAGAGCGGCGTGTAGAAGAAAAATGAAGCAGTGACCAACGCTCGCTCCGCTTTTATAATAGTATGCAAATGAGGGGTAGGAGCTGACCGTGACCAGACATCCACCCAAAGGAGTGGGGGGAAGTACTTTTCTTACTACTCGGATGGAAGTAGGTTAGTAGGTCACAAGACTTAGAGTGTTAAAAATAATGGGGGAGAAACACAACGCTATAACGCATTGTGTTTCTCCCCCATTATTTTTAAGCAACAATTTGGAAAAAAACTATGTGAATTTACTTTCTACGCCCCCACCTTGTAATACCATCCACTTTGTGTCTGAGGAGATAGTCTTTAGAGTCTAACTCATAAACGGATTTCTCTTTGCGCAAGGATTCAATTACTTTAATATTATATTTTACGCCGTTACAACTTGCCAAAATGTGTTCGTTGTCAATAACACTTTCAAAAAAATAAACACAACCTCTCTTAAGCCTATTTCCTTTTACACTAATAATTTTGGATTGGTATTCAACAGGGGGGGTTTCTGTCAGTTGTGGTTCAGAAAGGTGTTTCATGACATGTACACGGCAAAAACTTTCGTTTTTAACACATTTCCTTCCACAAGCTGATCCTTTCTTAATTCCCCTAGTGAGCACTTCAGGGCAAGTAGTGGGACGGCTAAATGCCCTACGACGCTCTTCTTGTAATAATTGAAATTGCTCTGAAGGAGCAGGTTTAGGAGCAGGTTTAGGAGCAGGTTTAGGAGCTGGTTTAGGAGCTGATGTCGAGGATTCAGTTTTGTGATAGGTATGATCTTCAAGTGTAGTAAGTGGTGGGGTAGGAGGCAATGGTGATAGTGGGATGATAGGTGTACTAATGCGATGAAGAATGGTTTCAAATGAAGGGGTTTTATGATAGGAAACTGGCTTCTTCGGTGGCGGCATGAGAGTTGATGGTGGTGCAGATGGCGGTGCAGAGTCGTTTGAAAGTGAAGTTGAAGGCGAAGGCGGTGAAAAAATACTACGAAGTCTAGAAGTGTTGGTTGGTGGAAGAATAGCTCCAGAAGTTGAAGGTTGAGATGCAAGTCGGTTCTTGTAGCAATCAGGAAGGTTTTTGAGGCGAAGAGTTTTCTTAGATGCAGTCACAGTTGTAGTAGAAATTGAAGTCAAAGTTGAAGTAGAAGTAGTAGTTGGCAAAGATGACATGGTTAAAACTCCGAGTTCGCAGTGTGATGTCTGGAATCAGAATGAAACACTAGCCGTAGTCAGCGCGTCTTTTATAACGGTATGCAAATGAGAGGGGTTAGCAGCCGGTCATGACCGGTTATTGGCCCGGGAGGTGGGGGAATGAGTGGGGGAAGGAGTGGGGGAAGGGGAAGGAGTGGGGGAAGGGGGGGGCTCCATTTTTTCGGGGGGGGCTCCATTTTTTTCGGGGGGGGCTCCATTTTTTTGGGGGGCTCCATTTTTTCGGGGGGGGGCTCCATTTTTTTTGGGGGGGGGGGGTCATTGACCTTTCCAAAAGTAGGTCAAGGTCACTCAAGACTTATAAAAAACCAAGGTGATGGGAACAGTAATACTGTTCCCACCACCCTGTTTGCCTAGCAGTTCCCACTCCCAACCCACTAGTTACGTTCTGCAAGGGACATCGACGCAATTTTTTTTGGTCCGTCCGCATTAAAGCGTAACGTCCCGGCCCGCATCAAAGCGTAACCACTAATTCCAAGGGAAACTGGAACACCTAATGCAGAAACGCAACTCTAACCCCACCCAAACTAATCCCACCCATTACAAAACAAATTGCAAAAACCTAGTCCGCATTTTGCGGATGTCCCACCCCTTCTAAGTGAAGTTCAACCGAACTTCTGAATTTACATTTAATCTACCCCCTAACATCTAGCTGTAAGGCAAAACAACATTAATTAGTATTACCAACACTTAAAACTAACAACACATCATTATTAAAAAACCAAATAATTCAACACAACCAAATACCATCATTATTCTTAAAATTAATACACCTTAATGCTAAACACCTCTTAAAATTAATACACCTTAATGCTAAACCCAACTTATAACTAACATCGCAATGCGCAAATTATTTCTTAAATTAAATACAACTTAAAACTAAACACACACACACACACATACCACATTGCATTAAAAAACGCAACGTAGTAGAAGAAGTTCAAATATATATAGGCCTACTATATATTTGAAACCTCTTGCTGAGTCGCCAACAACCTTTCGCTATGAAAGTTTGTTGAAGACTGACGCTAAGATCAGGCTCGTATTGCTCCTCGGATTCTCGAGTAGTGGGGGAAGTTGTTTCACTCCAGTACAGTGTTCAATCCAGTCCAGTTCGCAGCAGTGTAAAAGGAAGGCAAAGGAGTGGGGAGCGGCGCATGCGCAACAACACAAAACCAAGGTTTGAGGTTAGAATTATCAATGTGCAGTAGCGCTAAAGTGAGTAATACAGGACTAGGCGCATGCGCATAGCGTAGACTGATTCCGATCCGGAGAACTCGTTGCATGCGCAGCAGGTTTGAAGTTAGAATTATCCATGGCAGCTGCCATGTTTAGTCTGGTTTCACCACATAGAGTCAGCAACCGGTGGTGACCGGTCATTGGCCTAGAAGGAGTAGGGAAAGGTGGTGACCGGCCATTGACCCAGAGGAGTGGGGGAAGGAGTGGGGGAAGGGGGTGGGCTCCATTTTTTCGGGGGGGGAGGGGGGCTCTATTTTTTCGGGGGTTGTGGAGGGGGGAGGGGTTGGAGGGGGGAGGGGGGAGGGGGGGTCATTGACCTTTCCGGTCATTGCCCCAAAACCCCCTACTACTCTTACTACTCAGGTGAAAGTCGGTCATCAGCGGCAGCTGCCCGGAGTAATTGCTAAAGCTATAAAAACCAGGTAGTTGGCTCGGGCATCTGCCCGGGGAAGTGGGCCGCTGCTGGGCTATAAAACTAGACTGCTCATTTGCGCCGCGACCATTAACTTACTGGCTTTCATGTTGATTGCATCGTTATAGCTACTACATTATTTACGTTCATTTACTTCTAACCTTACCACATAGTGTTTCATTACTACATATTGTTTAGTTAATTCTAACCTATAACTCTATTTTGTTAGTACATGACATTCTGTTTCATTTATCTCTTTATAACATATTTTATTTCTCAGTCTTCTTTTGACTTCAACATATAACACACCTCCTGTAATGGTTGCGCAGAGTTTAAAATTGAAACTGTTGCGAACACAACACATATTACAAAATAATTCTAAACTTTCAGTTTCAAAGTCTAAAACTAATTTAAGTAAAGTAAGAAAGCGGTACAGTTTTAACCCATTATACTCTTCAACAAATTCGCGGGTTAATGTTGATGATAGTATTATTCATGACATCTTGCGTTATATGTTACACTTCAACAATTTTGAACTTGTTACACCTATTGACTGTGTTCAACAAGTTTTTTTATTTTACCCCCACTATTCCTTATATAAGTGCTCTCACCACAATTCCTACTTTATACTCCTCTATTCTCTACAGCTGAGCTAAGATTTGAGGTTAGAATTATCCATGGCGGCCGCCATGTCTGGTTCAGTTTCACCACATAGAGTCGGCGACCGGTTATTGGTCTAAAGGAGTGGGGGAAGGGGTGGTGGGGGGAGGTTGCCGTTTTATAAGCCCTCTCCCTAGGCGGCGCTTCTCATTCGATCGCCTACTTTCAAACGATAAACACCTCTCCCATGGCACGAATCAATTATCCCGCTATCACCAACTACTTCAACTTAAAACTATTTCTGGTGATAGTTGGATAGAATTTTTAAAAACTTACTCTGGATGACCTTTACATATTTTCCACATCCCAGTTATAAGTTTGAATTTCAATTTTAAACTAACTCTTAATTTTTCTTCAACTGTTAGAGTTTCGTTAACACCGACGAATTTCAATTTTAAACTAACTTTTAATTTTATGCGCAAATTCACTTCACCCTAACGCCAACACTATCGCCATCTCCACCCCAACCTATATGGCATAACATATAACTACAGCATCTCATATATACCCTCTAACCCCCACCGGAAGCTATATGGCATGGCAGCTGGCGCCAGCTGCCCGGGCAACTGCTCCCGGGCAGCTGCTACTTCCGGTCTAGGTGTGACCAAACCACACTACTCACATCTGTGGCAAAGAGCGGACCGATCCATTCCGTGCACACAATGAGATGGTGCTGTAGTCCGAGGAATTGAAGCACCTAAGGACCTTGATCCTCTTACTGACCGTGCAGCTGAGAAACCCCTCCCGGAGAAAGCTAAGTTTAAGAAGTCTGTTGCCCTCCTCCCCAGAAAGTTTAAGAACCACTATTTCCATTTACCACTTGTTTGGCTAATGGAGACTTTGCATGTCTCACTGGTGCCATCAAAAATCTTGTCTAACAACTCGATGGCCTCAGGTGTGTCAGTGAGCAAATCGAGATCCCTCACCAAAACAGAGACGCTCTTTTTCTGGAGTGACATGTCCTGCCTCCCAAGTGCCTTGGCAACACTTGTGAACTCCCGCCTGTCATAGCCTTGCCACAGCCGGGGGAAAACATATCTTGTCATAGTTGGTATCGCTCAGACCAACTTAGAAGCGCAGGGGTCCTAATTAATATCCTTGAGGATGATAGCTTACGTTTCGTAATCCAGCAAACCCAGGATGATTGTCATCGGACTCATAATAACAAACGTACCGATCTCGACTTTCATCTAAAAATATTTAACTACATTTATATAATAAGTAAAAGAAGAACCTTTTTGTTTTGGCCTGGTGGCATCACTGTTAACAGATTCAAACTAAGCGGAACGTTAAAATTTTATATTTGGTGTGCAAGGCAAAAAGGAATGTCGTAGTAATAGTAAGTAGCAATTTATTCTATTTTATTTTTGTATACTTTCAAATTTTAAAACCAAATGTCATTAAAATAATTCATAGTAAATGTAAAGGCTTGTAATTATGTTTTAAGTAGAGAAAATATGTAAACAACTGAATTTCAAGTCTTTTCCTTGACGTGATTTTCACAGGAAAGATTTAATGATTTTTATTGATTGTATTTTAAAGAACTTAGTATTAGACTTACCAGTTGCTAATTTATGTGTATTATGTTTCCCAGACGAAGATCATTCCTTCCTGGTAGTCCTGTATGACAACCATTTGCACACCAAAGTCGAGAAACTAAAGTAAGACCCACCCATTATTTCTTATTTTATATTGGTTTGGTGATGTGTTTTGTAATATATTAACGTTTGGTTTGAACCTTAATAAACAGTAAATTGGAAGAAGAGTCTCTATTAATTGCCTGGTATCTCACCTAATGGTTGTTAAATCTAAATTCCAACATATTTATACCTAAACTTTGGAATACAAACAATATATAGTGTACCACTTTTCCAGGCAAATGTCCTAAAAAATTACAAATATTAATTACAAATTATTAAAATATTTAAAAAAGGTGCCTTTTAAAAATCTTTAGCTTTCAATGGCATAAAAACAAAAAAAATTAGCAAAGTTAATATTCTTATGTGTTTTTATGTCTTTTTTGTTGTTGCCAAAATATGCTGTTTATTGAATTGAAAATAATAAAGTACTTCAACTACAACTCATATTGCCATAAACATTGAGTTACTCTGAGAAAGAGAGCGACTTTTAAAAATCCATAAAGGCGCTAAAATAATGTCTCACGTCATAAAGTTTATGGTTGTTTTTTAAATGAATATACTTGAAATTTAAGCAAAAAAGATAAATATTGGTTATTTGACATTATAATGAACTCATAAATTTACAACGATTTATCAGGGTAAAGATGAAAAATGTTAGTAGAAATATTGCTGATAGCCTTTGAGAACAAATTGCCCACTTTTACTTCCTCGTTTCGTATTCATTGCTTGTACGCAGGTGGGAGGGCTATTTATCTCAATTCTTCTAGTAAAGTAGTGCTTCAGTGAAGGATCAAATATGAATTACAATGAAAATTCTGACCACGAAAAACACGTAAATAAAAAAAAAACAGAATCTGACGGTATGGAAAATTATTCATTGAAATGACTGATTTCATTCCATGGTGGTACTTGTAAATTAAATTAAAATATAATTAGCTTAAAAACAATATGTCGATGTAGAAAACATCTCTTATTATGTATATTATAATGTCATAAAATGTATTTTTGGTAAATGATTTAGTTGAATGTATTTAGCGAACATGTTAATTGAAGCCTTAAAGACAAAGTTTGCATGTTTCTGAAAAATAAAAATAAATCTGTTTGGTAAAAATATCGATTACTAAGAAAATAAGATATACCAGGATGGAGCCGATAATCTTTACAGTGAGTTTACTGATATAGCCGACAGAGATGTAGCAGTCCAATTCTCTCACTCTCGCGACAATCCAAGGAAAGGGAAAAAGGGTGAAAACTGTTGAGAATTAAATTTTACCCAATGTAAGTGGAGATCTTGGTTTCTGTTCAGCTACTCATAACTACTGGTAATAGCTTTTCCTCTTTCACTAAGCTGAATAAAAACACTCCACCTCGCAGACTCTCCCTTGTTTAATCGCAAAATGACCATTCTCTCTGTCTAAACATGTGCGTACTGCTGCAGATATGAAGATCAATTTTAAGCTAATGAAATAAAAAAAGTCGGCAAGCAAGTTGGGAATAGTCCTTAAACCTTTCACTTTTGATGAGCCGGATGAAGCATTTAATGCAAAGTCAATTGACAAACAGCAGGCTTTGATGACATTTTCCCCAAGATTATAGAACATTCTTGTAATGAAGCTATACAATGGCTTCTTTAATTTTTAACTCCATCGGCATTGAAAACCGGCAAATTCCAGGGATGTTTTTGAAATTAAAAATAATAGTTGTCCTGGAGACCCATAAAGATCTACAACGCCTTGATAGTTACCGTCTTATAGCTCTTCCAAATGTTACAGGCTGTTCGAGAGGAGATACCCAACAAAATACTTCCAGTTCTCGATGCCATCATCCCCTTAGAATAAGCTAGATTTAGGCCGTCGGGCAACCGCTGTGACCAGGTTATAGTTGTTACCCCTTTCAGGATGGATCCGAGCAAAAACTGAGTATCGTAATGCTATCCTTAGATCCGACTGCAACTTATGCCATTGTTTGGAGAAAATGCCTCCTAATCAAATTTTAAAACCTGATTCCTTACCCTTTCTTTATGCGTCTCCTCAACTAAATGCTTTCCAACAGGATTATACTTAAGATAGACTTAATCTGGTACGCAGGGAAAAAATTTAAGCTATTAAAGGATGACTTGCCTCAGGAATCAGTTTTCACCTCACTGCTCCTCAATGTGTTTTGCTGACTTTTCTGTCACTCCTTACTAAACGTTTGTTTATGCAGATGATATTGCACTGGCTTATCAGCGCTAAAAATTCCACCACGCTCGGGTAACACTAAAAAATGACCTCACGACCTTTGGTGGATACTTAAAACATCGAAGCTAAATCCAAACCCAACTAAAACTGAGGTAACTTCTTTCCACTTGAACAATAGAATGGAAAACAAGAAACTTAAAATTGTATTCGATGTTGAGCTAAAGCCCAACAGCCACCCAGAGTATCTGAAAATTACTTTAGATTGGTTTATCACATTTAATTCCACTTATTAAAGACAGCAGCTAAGGTGAGAACCAGGACTAACATTTCCATCACCTTACTGGCTCCACGCGGCGAACTCCCAAGTTCTGTGAACCAACGCTTTATCCCTGATAGAATCTCAACAGCTAAGTACTGCGCGCCAGTGAGACTCAACAATAAGTATGTCAGAGAGATCGACGTTAAGATAATAAGGACTATGAGAGTCTTTAGTGGAACACTCATGGTAATCCTTGTACCCTTTCTCCCGGCGCTGTGTAATATCACTCCACCTCAATAAGGCAAATGTTTTTTTTTGAGGGTAATTCTGTTTGGGCTAATTTGGTTACATTTGAATTATTTAATTAAAACACGTTTAAACGTTAAAACAAGATTTTATTTCCCAAAAGGTATCACAATGATAAAAGCTGATTTTCACATATATTTGGATACACACATTTTATTAGTGATAAAACAGATAAACCTAATCACAATTGAAGAGGATCAAGTAGAAATTGATCTTTATCAAAGATAACAAGGGAGAAATTGCCTGGCTTCGAGGGATTACAGCGGGAACAATGTCTGCTTTGATCTTTCTTGTGGCATCTAGAGTAATTTACAATTATTGTAGAAAAGGAAAAAACAACTTCAGGCGCTTATGTTCATACAAATAACCTGTTCTTAATACATATTTATTTTTATACATTATTCGTTAAAATATAAAAATCCCCTTTCATACTGAGTTAGAATTTTATCACACAGCGAATGATACACTGATATAAAATAATTCTTTTATTTTTAATTAGTATTTTTCATCGTACATAAACACCTAAACCCACGATAATTTATGATTTCCTTCATAAATTTTGTTTAATTCATATTATTACTACGATCAATGTATAAATCCAATCACACATACATACATGCATGCGTAAAACAACCTTCTTACAACATAGTTTAAATTTTCTGATTCTAATATATAACGAGAATGTCTAACTGTAGGTAGTTAGTTATTGGACGTGTCTATAGGATATCACAATCTGTCACTACACAGAGATAGAGTTTTAACGTGAAATTTTGAGTTGCATATCTCAATACTTTTCCATGCAGCAATTGATTTTTTATGATTATGTTTGAATAGATACATATTTGTATATTTTTATTAGGTTATAAATAAATAAATGTATTATCCTCTCACAATTTACCCTCAAAAAATGTCTAATCCTTAAAATCTCAATAGGGTGCAAAAAGCAATAAATCGTTCAAAAATATTGCCGATGAATAACAAAATGGGGCATTATTATAAGACATTTTAAAAATATACTGATGACAAGTTATAGTGAGTAACTCTCTATTAAAAAGGTCGTTATGAAATGTAAGATGACTTCGCTAAGATGTATTCGCTAAGGGGAAATTCGCTAAATTAAAATAAGAGAAAAGTTTAATTTAAATATGGTCGTTTCGAACACTGATTTGTTTCGAAAAGATACGTGGGAAGCCTAAAACTGAGGGAATGGCCAAGAGCCTACTCCTTTGCTTAAGTATGATACTCACCACACACCATACTAGTCTTAAATAATGAAAAATTAACAGCTCATTCTAAATAGCGTATAAAATTTCTGTTATTTTCATATAGCAGAAATGACATGAAATAGTTTACCAACAAGAGCATTTTATGATAAATTTGTTTCTTTTTAAACAGGACACAAAGAGCAGCAAAAATGGTACGCAATATTGAAAATACAGTGTATAAATTATAAATCAAATAAATATACTCTATATTTACCCAACCGGTTTATTCCATTTTGAGTTTAAGTTTTTTAAATAATACTAACATTTAAAAAAATTATTCATGTTATTATTTTATAATACAATAGTAAAATATCGTATACAGTTTTTTCAATAAGGTTTGTATTCCACATATTATTTTAATTTATTACTATTTATCTCATTTATTTGTTGTTTACTTTATTGTATCAAAACTGTATTGTTTTCTACTAGACTTACTAATTTTGTCAGTTTTCATGCAGTTTGATTTAAAAATTATTATTTTCGTAAGCATAGAATTATAAACTCTAAAAAGGCTATTTATGCAGTGAAGGGAAAAATATACTCAGGTAAATTGAAAAAAACTGTAGGCCTCGACCATTAAAAGTATACATAATCGTTTAGAAAGGGTATTGTGAAATTGAGGGAGAAAACTCAGAATAAATCGACTTTAAGTATCGGAAACAGATGTTTTTAAGATCAGCTTCAAGTATAAAATATAACGTTATTCATCGATAGTAGCGCTAAGCATTTATTTATCACCAAATTATGCTGGTCCCATCACTTCATTAAACCTTCTGAGTGGCATTAGTTTTGTAAGCAAGAGTTCTAGGACTACAGAAATATAAACAAAATTCTAAGTAGGAAAAAGAGATTCAACATCAATCATAATATGTGACGATGATCATTTTGTGTAAACGACCACATCCGAAATACATTACGGGTCTTTATAGGCCATGAACTAAGACATCCATCCCTCAACTTTTATACCACTCATGGAACTTTGAAACTCGGTTTTCAACAAACCTATAAAAGGGCATAATGCTTTTACTCAAGCGCTTTTCAACCATATATTTTACTAACCTTGAAAGCATTAAATATTTTATTTGAATAGCTAACGTTGAATTTAAAGAAAATTTTGTTTTTAACTTTGGCTCGATGTCTATGTTTTTTGGCACGTTGTTTTCAAAACTTAAACAAGTCCCGAAGTTTCATGTAAGCTGAGCGTAGTCCAAAAATATCATATTAATCAAAACTACCTCAGATATAATCATGTCAACCAATTTGAAAAGGACTTTATTCTTGCAGTTATGACCTATTTTAAAAGAGACTTCAAACTTTACGGGCTAAATGTCACGTTGTTGAAGTGAAGTCGTTTCTATAATACCACATTTTAAAGCAAAATATTTTCAATAAAAAAATATGAAGGGCACAATACTACAATCAAAAATGTAATGTCAATCGAACGGCTTCTGAATCAATTTATTATCAAAGCGAGCTGGTCGTGCTGCAACGTCATTTGATTGCTTCATTTGAATTCTCATTTACTCGGAAACTCCACATTAGAAATCTTATTTTCCCAGAAACCACCACATCCCATATTGTCAGTTATTATTACCAATTAACCGTATATTGCCTTGTACCAATTTATTTTCAAGGTTAATTCAGACACAAATTCCTTGATTGCATCAATGATCAAATGTAATTTAGAAAGCTCGATCTTAATAAAAACATTGTAGTTTGAAGTCAGACCTGATTGGAGCTGGTCCCACGTCCGGGAAAATCCAGTTTTTGTCTTAGAGCCCTTCAAAGTCCCCATGTTATCCTTAAGGAGATTTTTAAATTGAGAAAAATTCAGCTGATAGCTGTAGATGTAAACGAATGTGTTACATCTCAAACCTGTGGTTTAGGAAAATTATACCAATGTGCAGCACCCTTCAGCCTGACGAGTGAGGGAAGCGAACAAGCCTGTCTTAAAAATGAAGAGGGCGAGTGAGCGGTGCGAACGAGCTTTGTGTGAGAATGAAAGTAATAATTTTACCAAGCTTAAGCTCTGTCCCCCTTTCACTTCAATGTTTAACATATTCACAATATTCGTTCAAACTTCTGTTTCGGTTTAAAATTGCTTTAAAACCAGCTCTAGATTTCTTCAAGTCAGTTTAAATATAAACTCAAGTTTAAACCAAAATTGGCCATATGTTTAGTCTGGAAGTAAACTAAGTTTAAGTTGAACATGTATGGGGAATGTGACGCTAAGAACTGCAAATTTTCGACTTAGAATGCTGTCAACACCGTCACCACTGGCGACTCCATCAACGGATATGTTGCTGATCGACTCAATCTTCTCAGATACTTACTTTTGAGAATTTCAGAAAAAATCAAAGGCTGTAGTCAGAAAAAAATAATTCTCACTCGTCTCAAAATGACATCAAGTAAAAGTAAAGACATGATACCATGTTGTCCTGTGTTGTAGCACCATGTTAAAAAGGGAGAGAGTATTTATTTTAACAATCAGTTGTTTCAGTCTAATTAGTCTTCTGACACAAGTGTGTTTTTCAGTTGAAAACTCTACTAAATTTTAACGTTCAGTTTTTAAATTTGTATAAATTGAACGGTAAAATATTCTTCTCTAGATAACATCTTGTTTGAAGTTCACAACTACAAACACATGCAATTCTTTTTAACACATTGGATGTGGCATGATAAATTATTTAGGCATTGGTGTCCTGTCGTAGGGCATGATGAAGAAAAAGTTCGTCATGGTGCCGAGGTTCTAATATTAAGTTGCTCAGACCCCAGCCCGTGTCAGATTACGTTGTTAAGTGCTCACCAATTCATCTAGAAACAACTTCACATCATTCTCCGTCCATCGGTTGAGGATAATCCTATTCAAAAAAGTAGTTGTGGATAAAATGAAGTTTTTTATATGATGTTTTTTTAATGACACTATACATAGGTCTATTAGAAAACAACTAAAAAGATTGTTTTCTCTTTGACTGCAATGGTTCATACTTAAATTAATTATATTAAAGGAAATAAATAAATAATTCTATAAAACTTGTTCCGTGTAAGATAGCTTCTTGAAAGGTTTGTCACTGAAATGCATATATTTAAATATACTAACTCTATCCCTAACCGAAGCAATGTGGCAAATTTGCTACTTACCTTCAACAAGACAGCTGGTAAGCCAGATGTTACAAGTTCAAGATATTGTACAGTTAGGCAAACATGTAATGCTATGCGACAAAGTTGTTCGATGAACTTGGCTAGAAACTACACCAGATGATATCAGTTAGAAAAGTTCACTGTATTAAGAGTTATTAAATATAGTACACTAGAAAATATGCCAGATACTACCTAGTAGAATAGTTTACTGTTTATTAGATATATTACTGAATAAGTTAAGTTATTGAATCAAAGCTGTCAGTTATGTAAGAGTTTCTAAATTATCACTGACTGAAATTAGCAATTTCCTTTTGCTCTTTTGATATATTATCAATAAAAATTTTTTGGAGAAAGCCTTTGTATATTTTTTTATATTATATAATTCGTTTATACATCAAACTTGAAAAACTTGAAATGAAACAATCTTTTGACAGTTCCATTTGTTTTACTAATCTAGATAACGCCACGAAAAAAAATTATGCGTATCAATTTCAATGTTTGTGTAATAACGTTAATGTACTATTAATTAATTATATATCCAATAATAATGTATAAATACAAATATTCTAAATTGTACTTTTTTATATTATATTTGAATTACTAACAACCACACTTGTGTATAAAAACTTATTTTACGAGTAAGGTACTAGTATGGTGATATAAATTGTGTATTCAATTGTATGCTTTTTATATCTATATATATAATACGTGATGCCCCTTTTTTGTTAACGCTTCTCCTCCCTTATTTCTGGACCAATTTTAAAGTTTGAGGTGTCAAAAGAATGGTCTCAGTTCGTAGTTTTGCAATAAGGTTTTAGATTTTTGATATTTTAATTCTGAAGCTCACTGGAAGCTCTCAAAGTTCATTTTTTGTCCATAAGATTAACATGGGGGACAATTTATTTTGAATTGCTAAATAAAACAGCTGTTGATAGTTGAACAAACAAACACATATGTTAAAAGCTGAATAGAAGCAAGGAATCTAAAACAAATGAAGACAAATAATCTCTTTATTTATTTTAGATTTTTTGAATGGAAGCAAATTGAACTGGTACTAAAATATCAACACAATTTCATACTTTAATACGAGGAGTGTCTAATCTGGGGATTTAACCTTTTCTCAAAATGTAGCAGGTATATTTTGCTTGAAAATTTTATTCACGCGTATTTGGTTCACAAAAATAATTTTTGTAACTTAAACCTGGAAAAATTCATTTTTTTCCGAAAAAAAATTTGGAAATTGAAATTTTTGACATGGGTCTTATTGGTTGTCCGACTGGTATTGAAACAATAATGAAAGGTAGCAAATACTAAAATAGAACACCAAATTTGCGTGCATGGGTTTTCAAACTGCTGTAAACTATAAGGAAAAGGGATAGTTGGTTGTAAGTGTAATAACCTTTTTATTTACTATTATAGTATAAACATGTTTTATGCACAATGCTACACATATTAAAAAAACCTGTGTAAAAGACAACATTTAAAAGTTTTTTACCTCCAGTATAGAAAACAAGCTTATTACAAAAATGGTTTTTATAAAGAAAAATGTTAACCAAAATAAAAATGCCACTAAAAACAAAATGGACCACACCAACAAAGATGTAGATTCTCTTAATTTATTTGATTTCTTTATTTAAATTTTGTAATGTCATGGAAAGTTAAGTTAAAGAGGATATAGGCATAAATAGTAATGTGGACTCATACACTATGTCATTGACTACCTCATACAGTAGTACTACAAAAACAACCGCAGTGAGTGCTGCATAACTCATACAGGACCGGGGAGTAATGAAATGTTGATTTTTATTCTTTTGTCATTTACGTTTTATTTTTTTATGAACTATATGTGGATCCAACATCTGTGAATTTATTTAAAATTTTATAGGATGGCTTAGACAAAGGCCCTAAGACATATCGGCAAAAGAACAACTACGTAATCTCAGCTAATTTAGACCTAAAAGAACGAGCACCACATCTCAGCACTATCACATTGGGAAGTGGGAGAATTGGTAATGAAGATCGATCTGATTTTCACTATAGCGACATTTTTTCAAAGTATTACCATGGATCAAGGTTTGATCACGCGGTACTCAAATAAATGCAGCGCATTGCGCTGCACGGGCCCCCTAGTCAAATTAATTACTGTTAATAATACCTAGTACTATTCGAAATTTTGGTATAAAAAATATGGGGGTATAAGTTTAAGAATAGTTAAATAAAAATTCTTTATAAGCCTAATGTTTATTTTAATTATAGAAGAGTAATTGATGCCTCAGTTGTCTGGCTGGTTATAATCAGGCAGAGTGTCCCAGCTCGCATTTAATAGGATTCTTTCTGCTTAGGTTCATAAATATTCACGTGTATTATCCATCTCGTTATTTTCATGTAAAATCCCTCTGAAAATAACACTGCAGGAAAACCATACGTAAACATTTAACATACGATCTAGCTTTACCCCTCAGGGTCCCCGTTTTGTTACGCGTATTTCTTTCTAGATTGATAAAAATCTGACTATAAAAAACTTTTTCATAAAAATTATTTACTTCGTTTTTTTCTATATTTTTCTACTTTTAACTATAACTTTGCCTAATTTATTAATAAAAAAAAACACAAAATATAGTTTCAAGATATTTTTAATAAGGGAAGAAACTCTTAAGAATTATTTGTACTTGGGTTTTAAAATAATTACTTCCAATGTGAAGTTTTAATGGATTACGTGAACGGTATTAAATAAATTTCATAAAACGTAAATTCAATATGATTGAAAAACGTAAATAAATGCTACAAATATTTGTTTTTAAAAAGCCCAATATGAATTCTGTTTGTGGGAAACAGTTAGTCATACTTACTTAAAGATGATTTAGTGATAAAAATAATTACATTTGGAATAATTTGACAAAGTTTTATAAAGTATTGAAAGTATTTCAAGATTTAAGGCCAATACAATGGTCTTATGAATATTTGTACAGTCAAACAAAGCATATAACTATGTATAAACACAAATCAAAGAGTAATAAATAAATATGGATATTCAAAGGAGGCTCTATACATACTCGAGACATAGGCTGAGCAAGAGTCGAATATCTAATATAATCAAATTTTACGCCGCCCCCATTATTGTAGTGTTTTTAACTCAGCAGTGTCTTTCCATAAGCAGTGCCTTTCCATACTGTCCTTTTGTAAGCACTTTTGTTCATTTGCCATGTTTTCACTTCCTCTACTCATTATGTGACTAAAATGTTTTAAAATTCTCTAAAAAATAAACAAACTTCTTTACATACTTTATAAAGTTTTATAGTTTATATAATTTTAAGTTGCATCGCGTTAAGCTATAATTGAGCTACATCTAAGATTCTCTTCTTACACCTTTGTAACCATAACCAAACTTCCCTTATAACTAAATGAAACTAAATGTTTATAGAATCATAAAGTTATATATGCATTCTTAATCATAATTCGAAGCACAGTGGCAGTAAATACGCTCCATAAAGTAGCCTACTCCGAAGCCAAAACGTTTCGGACAAGTAAGATAAAAATAATCAGTGTCAGTCTGGGCACAGAGTAAAGAAGCTTCAAGGTTAAAGGTTCCTTACTCTGTGGTCTGGGTATCAAAGTTGATATGGTGACCAGGGAAATCGAACCCGGGACTCTTGGGTGGTAGGATACTACACTAACCACTTAACCTATCTGTGTTTTACTCTTTAACTCATCTAAAGACTCAAGGTAGGCCATGCTACAATGTAAATAACGAAGATTTAAGTAAGTGTCCGTTGTTGTGGTAATTGATACAAAGCAAACACATCTGAAAGGCTGTAGTGTTTGTAAAGCAAGGAGAGATTTGTTATGGTAAATTGTAAAAGAAAATTCTCTTTGACCTTTGATCAAATGATCCATAACAAGAATAACAGCGCTGTACGTTTGAACCGTCGTCGTGTCGCCTGGCTGAGGTACACACTGTCATTCGATACAAAGGCCACAAATTGCATTACAAGGTTAAAGTCTCCGTCAAACACTTGTCTATTGGCTCACACTATCACCATATGTATTCTTTGGCCAGTTTTCTTTTACGTGGTTTAATTAAGATATTTGGTTTTATATTTGGATTCATAAATAAACTAATTTGTTTACTAGTGTTTTTATTACCATATTGTACACCTTACCTCGGTGACATTTATTTTCCTAAAGAAGCTTGGAGTTCAAAACCAGGCTAGAAATCAATTTCAATATTACTAAACTGAAATGATTGTGAATAGATTTGGCAACTTTTTAACATTATCAAAAAATTACTAAATATTAAATTCATGTAGTAAATATCTTACGTGCTGGTATTAAACGCGTTTACATGGTCACAATAAGCAACCAACATTCAAAATACGAAAATGGTATATTTTATGATGTATATTTAGAGAGCTGTATATTTTCCATACAATTTCAAATAGACCATGTAGTTTTTAGATTGTCTTAGAAATATTATTAAGTGTAGTTTACATTAGTAAATCGTTGGCGTTTTATATGGTTAACGTTTTGTTTTCGTACTATAATGTCACAAACCCAGTTTTATTTAGCTTTGAATTTTATCTGTGAAATTTGTATTTAAAGTTGACTTTTACGGTGTTATTTTTGAAGGCATAAAGATGTATGTCCTCACGAGGTTAGCAAGTCCAATGCATGCGTGATGACCAGAACAAAGGGAGAAGCTATTGTTTTCCCAGAGAATGAACCTAATAGGATTTGTAGTGTACGTTTGTCACAAAGGTTGTGTGTTGCTGTGTTTGATAAATTTATAGTAATTTTTATATATCCCTCTGATAGATCATCTATGCTATTTAATATTCTCGTATTTTTATAAAGAACTCAAAATCACCAGCTAACTGATTTGTTGGTTTCATCAATTAATAGGCCAGTGAACAAAGGCAGCAAGCCTTAAAAAGCCTATGATTTTTCTCAGGGTCGAATCAGCTTTTTTTAAGTTTTTAAATTCAAAATCATTGCATAAAAATATAAAAAAAATATAATACATACAAATATAAAATTATCAAATTTTATCACTAAAATATCTATTATACAACTAATTCTGTTTCTTTATATTATTTCTTAGTAATTTTTTTAAACTTAAAATAGCAAACCTTAAACATAAAATGATAAAAAGGCAAAGCTAAATTTATTGAAAATAATTTTCACTGGAAGCTTTTAATTTGGTCAGCTCTTTGTTTTGTACATTGCAAGGAAATTAAAGTCGTTTCATTTCCCGGCAAGCGTCCTCAGGCGACAACGAGGAGCTTTTCTCAGTCCTTTTATTTAGATTTTAATATTACCTCATAATATAAAACGACAATTTTAATTGTTTAATGGAATTTAAATGAGTTCGGATTGGTAATTAGTTTACGTAAATGAATGAATAAATTGTTTACCATTAAAAATACTTCTTATAATATCTTACTTAACAAGATAGTGAACTTTAATGATTATTAGTTGTTTAATTTTATTTCACTAATGGGTTATTATTTTATTATTTATAATTTCATTTACAAATCAGAAATGGTCCTCGTCAAAATTTCATTATTATTTCTGATTTCCTTTTTTAACTACCCATCACAGTATTATTTTATGTAAATATTAAACAATTAGAACTTAAAATATTTAGCGAAAAAAATTTTAGAATGCATTAACTTTATAAAAAAAAAGACACTATATTCCCAATGACATACCCAGTCGTAATGACTAAGTTTTAATTATAAAAAAATATTTTTACATATTTGCTGGCTTTCCTAAAGTATCGATTGTCTTAAATTTTAGATTTATAGGCGATATTATATAAAACTATGTAATAGACCGAAATGTGTGTTATTTATTACTTTTTACCAACAACAATTGGTAAACGGTATTATTAGTGAAATCCCACTGCCATCACAAATATGTTTTGCACATAAACACAAGTTTAAGCTTAAGCTTTTGTTTATTATTCTTACACGACCGCTTTTTATTTTTGACGGTTTTTGTTGCTTTGAATGTCTATAAACTCAGCCATAAATATTAACAAAGTTTTTTGGCTTATAAGAGTGGAATTTAATCTGATCTTTAAATTTTGAATAAAGATATGTTTTTATGTGTCTTTTTTTACAGTAATTTCACATATAGTAACATTTTAGCAAAGGTGTTGTATGAAAAAATGCCATATTTTCTATTTATGCATGTAGACCGAAATGGCAAGACAGAAAACGAAATAACCCAAATCTCCCGATTGGCTCAATAAGTATACAAAAACTTTTTCAAATTTGTCCTGTTCCCGCAAATCACCTTGTAAAACTAGGGAGATCTATTTGAATATACTCATTTATGATAAAAATTTTAATTTACCGTTGAAACATACTTTTAAAATAAAAAATATTCTACTTTTGTCTTTGAATCTGCATTACATATCTAAGGGAAAATGTTTTAATAGACGTACCTTGTTCGTTATGCCTATGCCTATAACGTTTTCTCGGCTTTTCCCTGGTGGATTTCTCCAACGGGAATAATTTACAAAAATCGATCATTATCCTTAAATAAATGTTTAGCACGGACTTTGGAGATGTGTTAGCTGTTTTTAATCGCAATATCTTCTCGTCAAATTATTGCTCTATTGAAATTGTTGGATTTTACTTTGAGGAACCATTTATCGTAGTCAATTTGAAAATTATTTATGGTTGTCCTAACAACAAATTGTAAAACTAACTTAACTCAATTTTCATTGTTGATATCTCGCTGGCGCCATTGCGGAGGAGGGAGAGGTTGATATTACACTGGATGTAGAGCAGACTGTGATGGTGTGGTGGGGTGGGGGATGGTGGGGGGAGGTAGGGGTGATGTTACGGCTCCTTGGTCCAGTTGGCTCAACTTCAATAAATATCGTAGGCGCTAGTTTGCATGAAATCAATATTTACAACCACCAGTGCTTTCCAAACCATTGGTCTTAGTTGGCCGATCAACCCCCCCCCCCCCCCACCCACTCACTAGCACTTTACCACCGAGGTCAGTGTTATGATGAATTTGTAACACACTTCTATACTTACATTTAACTGAATTTAAAACGAAACCGTTACATTCTTATAATTTATTACCAAGCATTAACAGAATTCATATTTAATACAGTGAGGTCCATCGATAATGTTTAAAAATCTAATGTTCAAAATACCACTTTTACATTCGCTCAATATAATTCATTTAACAAAAAACATATTTCTCCTAATTTTATAATAAGAAAAATGTGCTAAAATAAATTACTTATTGTGCGAGGTCATACAGTGACCATGATCCTTGTCCTAAATAAAGACCTTATCTAGTAAATTCTTCAATGAGATAACTTTTTTTAATTAACTAGTTGGATTAACTTAGCAACATTAGCACATAATACGTGAATATTTTTCATATCTGGAAACCTGATGGATAGACTCTGCTATAGCCTAATTTAATTTCTTTAAGTTCACAGCTATCACGCAGAAAACCACTTAACTAATGTTCACATAATAAAGGTCTCCCTGTCTCCAAGTTTAGTACAAAAATCAAGATAAGTATGCGTATCGTTTTATGATTATTTGTAAGAAAACTATTGTATATAATTCATACGTTAACTCCAATTATTGTAATTTAATATTTCATTTTTTAATTGTCAAAGTTGAACTAATGGAAAATTCATGGTTTACGTTTCTTAAAACCTTTTACAGTTGTGATGCAGTTTTAAAACACATCAGTAAACTGAGGAGATCTATCAGATGCATGTTGATGATACACGACGTTAAGCAGTTGCACGTACACGGTTAATCACACAGCGAACCTGACCCATGTAATTAGTGTCCAGTGTGTTACTGTGAAGGTCAAGGTGTCAGGTCACGGGGAGGCTGATACACGGAGAATGCTGTGTGACTGGCGTAAAAAAATATATAGATAAGTGTGTAAATAAATAAATGGAACCAACAATATTCACATTTTACTGTGGTTGTAATTTATTTAAACTTGACGTCCTGCATGGATGAGATTTCACTATGATGTTTCAGTTTAATCTAATACAAACACTAAACTCAGAATTGTTTTATACCATGTTACAACTCAAAATTAAATATTACTGAATGGACTGTGCTGCGCAATTTACCGTAGTTGTTATATTTATGATATTATTGTCATATTTATGTTTTATGAAAGCACATTATTTAGTGTTGAGTGCGTTCCGGCTGAGGGGTGGAGTACCAGACTACAGATCACAGTCACAATCCTTTCAACAAGTGTACATCGATCTCCATGGTGTAAGTGAAAATGTGCTGCAATGGCTTAGCGCCCTGGATTAAGCTTTATAAAGTCATGTCATAAGTGTTTATTTTCATACACATTGACGAATTTGCTATGCACTGCATAATGTGTATTGTTATATTATGAAATTGTCGGATGGCTATGACAGTCGTTTGTAGTTAACCCTTAAAATCTTACATTAGTCTTTACAATTAGCTTAATCGTCAAAGGGCCGGCAAGTAAAGAAATCACATGATTTTATCAAGCAATTGCATGAGAAGAATGACAAACAGAATGATTAATAAAATCATATTAATGGTTAGAATGCTTAGATTTATCCAAGATATATCCACTTTAAAATATATAAATATACAATTACTGTCGATAGAAATTTTTTCAAGTATTGTGATAATTTAAAATACAAGTTTTAACAAAACAATATATAAATCAGGCTATAAATTACGCTTAATTCATTTTAACTCATAAATTACAATGACATTATTCAATTTGCAATTAAAAGAACTGATATCAAAGTTGAATAGAAGATGATTAATCAAAATTGTGGTGAATCACTGTTTATTCTTCTTTTTTGTGGTTATTATTGGTATATTGTTGCGCTTAATTACATTGGGAAAATATTTTGTTAACAATATTAATATCCCAATTCTTTAAAGTTCATTGAATTTTTATCTATCATATTTATGTTATTAATGGGATAATTATATTTTTTAAGTTTCAAATCAAGACATATTACTCGATATTCTAAAATAATTAGAATTTGTATCTATCCATATTTTACTAACATCTAACGCATATTAATATTTCGGGATACTTAAACTTTTTTATAAAATGTTTCATAAAGTTTTTACAAAAAATCTAAATGTTTTAAAATAGAGCATGCAATTTGTTATTTATTTAAGTAATTATTTTAAGAACATACTAAATAAAAATAAAATTGTTTTGCGTTTGTGAAAACTATAAAATAAAGAATAATAATAAATTCACCTTTCTTAAAATTTAAGTATAGTCTTATAAATTAACCGTGTCCAAATGATTCTGCTATTTATTCTTTATAAGCTTTGGCATTATGTTTAGCCTTCTTTACTCCATTGAAAGAAGATGTGTATATGTGCTTGTAAAGTATTGGACTAAGTAATATGATGAGTCGACAAAGTACTGGTGCATGCCAATAATAATAATTACTGGACAGAAAAAAGTATATTCGAACCCACAAAATCGCTGCCATGGCCCAACTTGTGATTACTATTACGCCACTCAACTTTTTTGTGATAACCCAAATCCCACCCAACTTTTATTGACCAAATGCAATACCATAAACACGCTGTAGGCATCAATTAAAATGCGCTAAAATTGTAAACCCTGTAATCTAAATGCGTTTAAATTGTAATTAAATTGCTGTGGTACTAAAGAGTAGTGTCAAACAAATTATCTTAAGATGTTTGTAAATTAATTCAGTTTATAAAACTTTTGGTTGAAAATAACAACGGTACCTATAAGTAATTGAATTCGCATACATAATTAGCCAGTCTGGTCATGTTGATCACCCAGCAACTCTGTGATTGGTTGGTCATGACGCAATTACTTGGTAAATTGGAGCGGTTAGTTTGGCCCTGATCGTGTGTTTCAATTACACTATTTAATTTTCTGTCCACATCCCATACATCATGTAAGGGTTAAACGGAGCACCCTCTCAAGGGCAACCCATTGTTATAAGTTCCTTCAATGTAATATATTTTGCTTTATAAAAGGAATTATTTTTGTAAAAGAAACATTTCACTTCATAAAAGTGTAATCAGAAATATGTGGTATAAAACAAAAAGTTTGACGAAGCTACGTTAACTTTAAAACTTTAATTTCTACATGTTATAAATAATAACCAAATTTACTTCGTAGTCGCCTCATTATCAAAATTTTTCAAAATAGACAAAAACCTAAAAAGCTATAAAATGAGTAATATAACAATTATGTTGGCAAGCTTTGAAAGTAGTCTAGTCTTAGGTATATTATCTATACCTGTACTAGTTTGAAACTCATATAACAAACTTATTTGTGAATGGAAACTCAAGACACTTTTAAACATTCCCATGCATGTACTTTAATAACTATTGTATGATCAATAATTTTTTTTAACAAGATTGTGAATCCTATTAAATTATATAATATATAATTATTGGAAATATTATATTAGTGTTGGAAATATTATGTCATTAAAAAGATTTATTGTTTATTAAAATAATCAAAATGTACACACTAATATGTTGTAATAAAGGTATAATTTACTGTTGAACAACTAGTACATACGTGTGAATATGTAACATTCACAATATTCCTCAAAATGCAAAAATATTCTTCTTTTTATTATCTCTTTCCACCTTTAAATGTACATAAACTTATAACTAGTGATATCATCTACCTCATCGAAACAAATACCCACTATTCAAATATTGTTGTTAAAAATGCAATTGGTGGATGGTGACTTTTACTTGAAAGACAACATTTCGGGTGAAATAAATAAATAAATAAAAATATAAAATCAACAATTTATAAAAGTAACCATCACCTATAACGGAGCATCATGCAGAGACTGTAAGGCTTACTTTATCATTATTGTAATGATACGATAATCCTGACTGTGACATGGTAGAGGGAAGGATTAACTTGTGTTACGGCTTTATAATTAGGAGATTAACATTTGTCGCTTTCAAAGAGGATTTATTTTAAGGAATCGAATTCCCAGAAACAGTTTATAATTAGGTGTTCCTCTGAAAGATAATAATATAACTGTCATAATAATACAGGACATTTGTAATTCTTTTCTTAAGAATTAGTGAAAAATTTGCATATTATTAGATACAAAACTCTTTTTAGGTTAAAATATTTGAACGTTAATTTCGTTTCAGCAGTAACCAGTGTAGACATGCAAGTCACGCAGGGCGGGCGCCGCCACGTAGAAGCCACCATCCATGTCACGTGCACTGGAACTGGCCGTCCAACGGCTTTATATGAGATTTGATTTTTCAAACTCAACAAATAACGAAAATTTATATAAAAAAGTGTGATTATTCAACCTATTTACTAAACACTTGGTATAAAAAGCCTTTTATCTTGGACGATGGAGATATCTTAGTCTGTTTGCCGTTTCTCATAATTAAATCAAACCAAGTTTATCTAGCGAATTCTAGAAAATTAACTAGCCAATTCCTTTATTGAAAGAACGGCTGCTTTGCAAAACTAACTAAACCACTAAGATTAACCCACGATAATTCGACTAAGATAAACCACTAACATTAAATGAAATATTTTCTTCAGTTGAAACAACAAGTAGTAAAATATATTTTCTTAAACTTATATTCGTTTGCCTTTTTGATTGTGATAAACATGAATTACAATAATTTCACGATACACTTCAAAATTGATTAAGATAAAATTTCTTTAACTATTGTCAAATAGTTATGTAAAATCTTTTTTGCAAAAAAATAACATTCTTAATATTATTAAAAGCAAACTAAACACTTTGAAATGAAATATTTAAAAAATGACATTCTTACAATATTTTACAGAAGAAATAACAATTTTGCTTAAATTATAAAGACTCAAAAGACTTTATCCGTTTTTACACTCTCAAATTCTCTCCAAAACCTAATCTAGAGGACAAGAGGTAGCCATCTGGACACATTTGTCTTTTCAAATTTATTGCTCCAACTAAAGACTCACTTTCCTTAATATGTTTTTCAACAGATTTTTTTTTTATTTATCAAGTATTATTTCGTTTTTGCTCCTGATTCATAGAACTATACATTACCAAATATGTTTTTTCTGCAGTGGAAGACATTGTATAGAAAATCAAATATATTGAAATATATTGTATAAAAGATAGAAAGCATTATTTTGTTACCAGAGAATCATTAATAAATCTGGTCCCGACCGCACCTCTTTTTTATCGTTTAACATTACAAATTACAAACAATTTATTGTGACACTTAGCAAACTAAACTATTTCATTGGAACATAATTAACTTCATAAAAATTCTTGTTCTGATAAAGTGTAAGTTATCTTATGAAGAAAATAAAGTACTGAGTTTATGAAAACATACGATTTAAAATTTTCATATGGCATTTATATAGAATTTTCTTTTAAAAATTTTTATCAACTTATTAGTTTTTAAATATTTAAGCTTAATTTTATTCATCGCATTACCGAAGTCAATGTTTTTAGTTAAATTAAAACAGGTATTGGTTACTGTTCACAGTAAATTATTATTGTTTATGTTTACGATATTTATAACGATAAAAAATAACCAGGAAGAATCTAAAAATCCATTTGTTATAAATCATCAGACCTAAAATAAACTTACACTGAACTGTATTGATACCTTTATGCAAACTGAATTGCAAAGCAAACATAAATCAACCGTATTGTGCTTGTTGATTGAAAATATGATGCTGAAGTCCCAAAGGCAATAAATTATATTCTAGCATTGTGTAGCTTTGCAAGTAATCTTGTCAGTACTGATATGACTGTGTGCAACTAAAAACATTTTAATCTACCGAATAAACAAATAGTCATCCAAGATTCCGTTTAGAAAAGGAACCCGATTTTTGGACTTTTTTAACATCGAAAATCAAATAATCGAAAATATATTCCGTCATGTATAATACTTGATTCAATAAATTTATTACTTGATATAATGTATTTTATTATAATCTTATATATTATTTATCGTTAACAAAACGATGTTTGTCCTTTTTCAACAAAAAATTATTTTCATATTTTGAACACTTACACCTTACTTACACGCAAACTCCAAAAGATCTTTGGATCAATCAACCCTAAACGGATAAGTAGGAAATGTACAAATTTAAAGATATGGTGACAAATGTTTAACGAACCCCCTTGAAAATATTCGATAAATGTGCTTAATATAATAATAGAAAAACACTTTTTCAATGTTAATGAGCTTGATATTATTTAAATTCATTAATACATTATTAAATGTATTAGATATTCCGGTGACACCAGAGGCTGTAATATTACACTGGATGGCGACCGGGCTGGGGTGGTTGGTGTGGTTGTGTGGGTGGGAGGGGGACGGGGTGTCGGTGAAGTTAAGGCTCTTGGGTCCAGTTGGCTCAACTTCAATAAATATCGTAGGCGCGAGTTTGCATGAAATCAATATTTACAACCTTCAGTGGTTTACAAACGATTGGCCTTCCTTGGTCAAAACAATTAACCACCAACTATGACAGTGTAATACTTGCTTCTAGCCTTTGAGAAATTTGAAATATGTATTTTACTGTACACAAATAAAAAATCATATTACTAATGCATGAATATAATTTAAAACAAGTCAGTATAAATAACATAAAATTTGCTTCAAGTGTAATTTGGATTGTAAATCACAAATATCTTTCTAATAACCATATCTTTAAATGCATTGTAAGTCTTTCTTTTCTGAACCAATTTTAATAATTTTGATATTGTTGGATATAAAATTGATATAATAATAATTAATAACATAAAGTTTTGAACATAATGTAGTTCTTTGCGGTTTAATGTTAAAGATTTTAAAAACCCACCATTTTGGGAAGATAACGATAAAAAATTAATTATTTTTTTCCTGCTAGGTCTTTAAAAGCTAGGTCTTTAAAAAGCTGTGTACCATATTACAACTTATTGCGTAAGGCCATTCTCAAATTAAAAATTATTCTTAAGAAATACAAAATGGTGGCTGTATGAGTAATTATGGAGTTTTGGAAATTTAAGTTATGAAAATATTAGGTTGTCTTTGGCCCAGGAATAATACCTGAAAAAGGTGTAGAGAATTAGGAGACACCATGTATATTATGTAACTTTTTTGAACATTGTTTTATGTTAAAATATTTTTTATTCACCTCAAACAAGCACTTAGAAAAGTAAAATAATCAGTGGAAATTGCAGTATAACCGAGAAACTGTTATAAACATAAACCATCTTTAAATATTAAATTTTGCGTAAAATATTTTGTGCCATGTTATATAAAACTCTTAATTTTTATAATAGTCTTGGAAAAGCCACGGGCCCCGAACATCTCTGTTTTTTCATCCCCGGACAAACAGTTTGACATTCACTAACCTTGTTATGCTGATTTTGTCCTCGGGTCTCCCGGCCGCCAGTCTGATGTGTTTAGCTTGACAAGACTTGGTAGTGAGGTGCAATCAAATTACTATAACTGTTTGGGGTTACGAATCACTTAATATTCACAAACAAAATACTTCAAATTAATTTTTGTTTGTTGTTGTTTTTCCTGCAAATATTCAATAATGAGGCCTACATTGTTTACAATTATACTGTAATTGGCAATTATTCATCTGATGAACCTACTTGCCTCATAAAACAACTTCAAATGGTTTAGTTATGCCATTATGATTTTTTTTTATCCGTCCATCACCGTCATAGATGTTAGCTGGGAAATATCATTTTCCTACCACTGAATAGAAATATTCACTTGACCCACCTGTAAATAGCACACAAAACAATTCATTACCGCTTTCATTTTCATCCCATCTCGCCCCGCTCGCTAAACCAAACATTAAAGTCAGACATTCAAGACAGCGTTTATACAAAATACGTAACACAGCTAGCTTTTGGTCGTTTTTGTCGTTAAGTAAGTTTTGTTTTTTGTTTTTGGTATGCTTGATAGTTGTCAGTGTGTTCCAAGATAAATAGCTAATATAACATATATGCAATTTTGTATACAATCAAAAATTAAATTTGTTGCATGCGATTATGGAGGGGTAGAAAAAAGCTTAAGTGTATAACGAGCACGAACAGGCATTGCCGCTCTCGAAATGTTTGGCCGCATTGAAGTAAATAAATACTTTGTACAGCCATCCACAGTTAATTCTCGAGCGGCAATGACGTACTTCGCGCTCAAAGCCAAATAAAGCAATTTCTTATAGCAAAATTTAACCATATTTATAGAGCTTGGGTAAATAAATGATACATTTCAGTATATGCAAAATTTCTGATTTAAACACGACATGTTTTTATTACATTAAGTATTTCGTACCGTTCTGAGTGGGTTACATCATAAAAACAAAATTAGAAATAATTAAATACCATGGACTTTAATATGAATAAATGTGGCTCCCCAAATGATCCTTTATATGGATTATTTGAATATAAATTTGTCAAAACTGCCAACAAGTGAAATATGCTTTATCCAGAACTCAATGTGTCTTCAACACCGATTTGGAAAGTAATTAATAGATACTGCCAGCTCCGTGGTTAAATTAGTATTTGATTAGTTCATAAATTATTTAACTTATGTCTGTGTGAAGACCATTGCAAATAATTAAGTTTCGAAAAATATTTTATTGAAAAATTATTTTCAAACTTTATTTGTTATTTATCACTTACTATATAAAAGTTGACTATAGTCCCTATAAAGAAAATAATTAGCTTTTGTTTTAATTACCTTTCTTTTGCCGTTTGTAAAGAGCTGTGAATCGGTAAAAGCGTCAAAATAATTATATGGATGTTAATCAATGTTAATAAATTGAGCTTGGTATTTTGTTTTATAAAATAATAAGGATGTATTTTTCATTTTAAATTTAATGATCATTAGTAAAACAAATGTAAACTGTTGTATACCTCTTTACACTTTATCCTTTAATGAGTAAACAAACTGAAAGTGAATTTTAAAATGATTATATAGCAGGATGGGAGGTTCAAAATAATGAAAAAAAAAATCAATTTGCATTACCCTTACTGCAAAAGACATCTTAATAACTTGACGTAGTTGATATGTTTAGATTTTCTTTCATCAAAGATTTGGTTGAGCAGCGGCTTAGCTTGAGACTTATCTGGCACGTGAAAGCCAAAGTAACTTCCATGTTACTTTGGGGATTACTTTCCTTAAGTTTATAAATTGCGATGTTTAGGGTTTTGTTACAAATTTTTTAAATAAAAAAGACTGCAATTACATTTGTTTGATCACTTTACCTTTTCAATAATTTTTTTCCTAACAAAGATTTAAATTTTTAATTCGTTATCATTATTTGTTTTACTTAAAAAAATGCAATTTGAACAATATTTTTAATTTGAAGTCTTCATACAAAATGCTTAGTTATAAAATACAACACATTAACTATTTTCAGAAAATATATGATTACGATATTATTCCTAAACTGTTAGAATGATCTATTCATTTCAAGGATTCAATTGCTAATAATACGTTAAAGCTAATTAATTTTAAGGACTATACTGAACATATTTAATGTCTGATTATTACAAACTATTTATAATTTTGCTAAAGAAATACAAAAAAAAAGGAAAAACAGATGGTTTTTAAATATTTGGCAACATAAAAGCAACAAAACAGCGGTAAACGAATATAATTGAGACACTAAAAACTGCAAACACTCCAGTTTTTAGTATAAAGCCAATAACTGATTTAGACTAATTTGATTAATTTTACTATAAAGTATTGTGATAAATAAATCCGTCGAGCTTCTCTTATACAATCTAACTTGGTTCTTCAAGATGCACCAAAACCATAACGGAAGTACAAGGTTGCCAAGTTTAAAACTTGAGACAAAGTTATAAGCAAAACAATAGAAATTCTTGTCATCTTTTCTCATGTCGTTGTTAAATAGAATCACGAATATTATTCAGTTTAAAATCGTTGTTTAATAGCTTTATTGTTCTAGGCTGCAAGTACCCTGAATATTTCTTGGACGTTTCACAATCTCCTTTGTCCTACTCTCCACATTCTTTTCGTTAACCTTTTTAACACACTTAATTTAGCCTACTTAATTTACTTCATTATTATTTTAAATATTAATTTTTAACATAGAAATAATATCACATTACCAAATTAATATTTTTTATCAGGTAGTGTAGGCCCCAATTTTCCTTTGTGTTTAAAACAAAGTCCCAGTAATAATAAGTCACCTTCCGTCATAATTGTAATTTTTTTACAGATAACTAGGGCGAGACTCTATCTTTCATTAACTTCAGCTCTGGACAACCCCGTATAAACTGTAGGTCTCCATTAGCAATATCAGCTCGTGTGATTACCTGTCTCAACCAGATATTAGAACAAACCACTGCCTGATAGCTGGCTTCACCTGTTTTGTTTGATAGAATTATTCATAGTTTAGTCTATTAAAATTATTCGAGAACTTTAAACAAATTTTCGACAGTAATTTTATTGTGAAAATGACCTTTAATGTATCCTCTGATCTTTCTCACTGAAGTTACCTGAAATACCCGATGGTTAATATGCCCAATAGGGTAAAATACAAATCCAATTCTTTATGAGTTATTAGAATAAAACTAAAAAGGATTACACTATAACAATCCTTTGGAAATATTTACAATCTATTTTAAGAGGTTGTTAAAATAATTCCTCCTTGGGGCCCGCCGTTATCGGTCGGGTTTATATTTTTTTACAGGTTAGGAGTAATTTTTTTAGGATTTCGTTGTTAAATTATTAAAAATTTATTCTTAATATAATAATTTTTAAAGATAAATAATATACCGGGTGTCCATAAAGTCTTGCCGTGATTTCAAAGCTTTGCTTTACGGACACAATTATAGCCACAAACATCTTATATTTCTCTTTTTTAAGGTAATTTAATCTAATTGTTTGCTCATTAATTTTCTAACACCTAAACTTAGCTGATTGACAACAATGCAGTTTACTTACAATGCACTACAAAAACAAATCTTAGTAGCCCGACTACCTTATTCATAACGCTTGACTTCTCTGGATTTTTTGTATGTCCTCTGATTTGTCGAAGATTTAGTTTATTCTTCCTTAGTGCCTAATTTAGAAACTCTAAAAGACAAAATAATAAATACAGTGACGTTCGTTACTCAGGAAATGTGATCTGAAACCAAAAATTCGTTGTTAATAGAAAATTAACTAAAAAGTATCCTAGAAGATTTACAGGCTACCCAAGGCGCACAAATTGAAGTGTATTGACTTTTTGCATAGCTATAAAAAACTTTAGAAGTGACTTGTTAAAACTGAAAATAAAACTTTATTTTACTATCAATTGTTTGAACAGTATTCGGTTTCTTTATCAGGGCAAGACTTTATGGACACTCGGTATTTTGTTTTTCCCTCTTCCGATTTTCATTTCCACACAATTTTTGAAACTGAACTGATGAAATGAAATCAATATTTTGGAGAAAAAAGTTATCTATGGATAAAGTTTAGTTTACGTAAGGTTCTAACTATTAAACTAACTTTGTTATAGTTTAAATAAAAAAATACTTGGCAGTTGAATTAATGCTTCATATATTGAAGAATTTACTCAATTAGAGAATGAAAAACAAAATTTAATCTTATTTTGACAGCTTTACTATATATCATACAATGAAAATTGAAATATTTTACCTTTTTTAAACATTAATTAGTTTATTATTAAAACTTATACAGCAGTATGAAAATTATAATATAATTTTATTCACTTAAAACATTTGTTTAGTCTTGAAAAATTATATTTTTTGTTTATTACTAAATAGTTAATTGCTTTGGAAACAAATATTTTGATCAAATCATGGCTATATGAAATTATCTCACACTGATTTTTAAGTAACAATAAGCTATAAGATATTTCATAAAAAAATACTTGTTAATAATGTACTATATAATTAAGTGTGTTTAATGATATTTTTATTATAAAATAAACAACCATTTACTTGTAAAATAGATAATTATTAATGGGATTCGTAAACAAATTAGTTAACATGGTAACAATAGTTTAACAGTACTAAGGCTTATGTCTTTCGCTAATGGACCATTCAGTTGTAGAAGTAGCCTATAGGCCTATAAATAAAATCTATTATTCATAACGGAATAATGATAGAATATTTAAATTAAAATATTTTCATGGCAGTTGATACGTTTCTTATTCTATTACATTACCAACGCCAAAAGCTAATTTCACATTAATGAGTCAAAAGCAACCTAACTTATCTTGATAAATAGAATTTACAATTGAAATTCATGAACACAAATTTCTTCTTAGAATAACAAAGTGAAGAAAACCTATGAAAACGGAATCACTTTAAGACGTTGAAACAAGACTGGCTCGTTCTCAAGTCCTGTGTAAATTATTCCTGACATGTTTATGTCTTCATTGTCTTCCTGATTTCAATCCTGGAAGTTTGCCAATTTGTTTTCAGTTTCATTCTTCTGTTACATAAAATTATATTTTTTTTTTAAGATTTACTGTTTACTGATATTTTTGTTGTTCTATTTCTTAAAAATATAAAACAACTTTTTTTTTAAAGGTTGGCGGACCTCTTTTTTGCCTTACTTTGCTCCGTCCACATAGACTATTGATCTGTGCGTGGATCGTATTAGGCAAAGTAAGGGGGTGAGCCACTACAGTACTAGGTGAAAGGTACTGATAAAAGTCACTGGCAGAACGCGGATTCGAACCCACGACATCGCTGCCATGGTTCCGAAGTCCGGCGCGCTAACCACTACGCCACCGACTCACCCAAACAAAGATAATACTATATTTTATAATACTATCTTTAACTAAGTAATCCGTAATTATAATGATTTATTAATGTAATAATTTATTGAAAGTATTTGTTTGTTTCAAAATGTACCACGAAAAATTGTGTAAAAATGGTCAAAAACTTAAAAAAATTTCATTATTTATATAACTGCAGGTTCTTTTTGTTATCATTTTATAAAAGATTTTATTTCTCAAATTAAGTTAATTTTATGTTCCTGGTAAAACGTAGGAAAGATAATTTTTGTTATGATGGTTTCTTGAATAAGAACATATTTCATTCAGCCAATAGACAAAAAATATTAAACATCACAGAGAACACAGTATAAGTATATTTAAAAATACCAAAGGTGATTAAGTTTAATTTTATCTTGCATTCTTTTGACCCTACCAACAGTATAATTTGAGTTTTTCATAATCTATTACATGTAAAATTCATATGCGTCAACCGAATTTTATTTCATTGCGAGAAGTCCTAAGTTACTGGAAATGAAGCTAAATTAATTTACAGGGCATTAAACTGTAATTTGTTATATTGATTTTTTTTTAGTTTTTGTGATTTTTTAGTTTTTTTTATAAAATATTTATTTAATATTACAATATATAGGTGTTTTTTTTTATAAAAGAACTGCATGGTTTCCTGGCAAGATATTTCATTGAGTTTAAAACTTAAGTATGTGTTAAGGTAATACATTATTAAATAATGTTGTACAGGGGGTTAAAAAATCATTCATCAGGTTTAAAAACGTTTTATTGACCTTAATGTTGAACAAATACTGATATAAGCTATATCAAAGCAGAAAGGATTAAATTTGTCATGGGGCTCAATGTGCCGTCCATTGGCCATGGAACAAGTTTCCAATCGATGCTGTAAATTGACCCATTTACAACGGGAGGTTGATTGATTCAATGCATTTCTAGATTTCTTACACTGGGGATACCACCTTAATGCTTTGGTGAGTGGGTGAATTCCTCCTAACTTGGAGGACGGTGATATTGCACGCTGGGCGGTTATGGAAGATAAACTTGAGTAATAATGAACAAAACCAACTGTTTTTTTTCGTAAATTGTAATAATTTAGAAAATTCTGTATACACACAAAAAAATGGGCAACTGAGTATTGACAATCTGATTATAAAACTTGAAAAATGCTCTAAAAGAACGTGTTTAAAGTGTGGGACAGGTAATAAGTGAGATACATGTCATTCAACTTGATCAGTCATTTATAAACACCCTGTATTATCAAGGTTTTCTTACAATTAAGTTAAGTTCAATATGAGCACTGTTAGTGGCACTGCACAGTCCTTAATGTTATACTTCCTCTTCCCATGTATTGACCATCAGAGATTGTACACTATTGATTTTCGTCCCCTGAAATGGCCAATATTACGCATTCTCTTCGCATACTACAGATTCTCAATTTGATTCCTGAAGAAAATTCCAACGGAGTTTTATCAGTTCATTTTCAATTCCATGAAATAGGTTCTTCCCTTCCAATCCATGTTTTACGGAGTCAAGTGTTAGTTGCGTCCTGCACACGTAATCTGAAGTCTGATAGTAGGCCTACCCCAATTTGTTGGAAGGGGACTGAACCCTTCTCCACCTCATGGCCATATAACAAAGTGCATTCATACGAATTTAACATGTAACAATACAGCCTTTGATGCATTTAGTCTTCTGTTATAAGAAACTGAAATCATCTACGAAAATGCAAAGTCAGTGCTCTGCAGCGATGTCAAGTTTTGATGAAAACATCCCCTTGTACAGGTAAAACTTGATTATCTACTCTTTTGAGAAAAAGTTACTAGGCTTATATTTTGTTATCTCCTATAGTTATTGAGGAATCCATTTTTAAAACCTCAGAGTTCTTTTATAACACCCTGTACTGGGTAGATTAAAGTGAATATCTATTTCTACTCACGCCAAATCGAAGAAATCCCCTGCCAAGATCATACGAAAGCCTTTGTTAAACAACCGTACGTTGATATATGCAAAGAAATAAATACCTTATTTTGTCGAAAACATTGTGAAATGAATTACAAATCGATAGCCGCCCTAGAAACACAGGAGAGTAATCGTATTAATCATCTAACACATTAACAAAACTTTAAATACAACAATAACAGGGTTTTTTTTGTTTAGGCCAATCGTCGGTTGGATTCGAAATCAATTTTTACCTCTTACAATTTTTTAATGCATGACTTTAGAGAATCTTTTGACGTTTTTAAACTGAAACATAATAATTTTAAACTCAAATGTTTTCAAATAATTAAAGTGACATATTTGAGGACTTAGTACAATTTATTGTTATATCGTGAGCAGGGTAAACTGCAGCTAATGGAACTCAACTATAAACCATCATTATAGGTGACTTCAATATATTATTGCACCTAAGAACATATAGGCTATGTACAGCCCAAGCAATTTTAAGTAATAATCCATAGGTGAAGAAAACTCGTTTAAAATCAGTTATCTAAATTTAATGTTAGAATGTCCAATAATTTTACTAAGATTCTATCGTTTATTTGAATTAGAGGAACACTATAAACCTCCAAACCATTACATACAAGGTGATTGAGATCCACTGTACAAACTGCATGAAATTTTTCCCTTAAATTGTACTTCTAAAATTTATTATTGTAAACAATATATCCCTTTTGCACAGTTACACACTTGCACAAGGACACACTTAATGCTCTAAAATAGAATAATAAGGTTTTGCATCTTAATCAGATTGTTAAGCGAACAATTTCATTTCTAGGCTATTATGTTTTAACGTTTTCTACCTTTAAAATTTTTATCATTCGTGATCGTTATTACTGTATGACTGTGGTTATTCAAAAATACAATTAAGTAAAATTTTACAGCGGTTTTTATCATTAAGTAGAGTAAGTAATGGAAATAGCTATTTGTGTAATAAGAGCGTAAAGTACGTCATTGCCACTCGAGAATTGTAGATGGCCGCACGAAGCGTCAGCTGAGTGCGGCCAAACAATTCGAGAGCGGCAATGACTATTTGCGCTCGTAATACACACAAGATTTTTCCTACCAACATAATTGTTACATATTACATGTTTTATTGTATACAAAATGGCATTTAGATTATTTTTTATGTGTTTCTGTTGGAACATAATGTTAACTATCAAACATAACCTCAAACTAAAAATGAAGCAATTACTAAACGACAACAATGAATAACAGCTGTAGCATGGTTTGTAATAACAGCTGATTTAAAATTGTTGTTTGATCTAGCGTGCGGTAAAGAATCATTGCCGCTCTAGAGCGGGAAAGTAACGGAAACCGGAAATGAACTGTTTTGCATAGGGGTTACAGGTGTGGCAATGCGATTATTTCCATGCAGTGGTAGGAAAAATAATGAAACATGAAAATTGTTTGCGAGTATCAAATATTTCTTGCAAGTGTTTATCAACAACGTAACAGCAGGACCTGTCTTGAAACTGGAAAAGTTCCAAGCTAAATATACCAGCTTGTCGAGGGAATGTATGTTTTCACTCAAAAACCCTTTGTTGTAATTCAGTTCATTGAGGATAAAGAATTGATCATAGAAATTTATAATAACAAATCTTATACTCTAAAACAAGCTCAGTTTGTACGGGCAAAGTTTTTTTTTCTCCAAGGATTTTTTATTTTTTGATTGGATATGGAGGTTTTGGCCACCAGCAATCGATTCGAGCTGGTCCAATGTCTGGGAAAATTCGGTTTTCGTTCTAGAGCCCTTCAGAGTTTCCATATTATCCTTATGGAGATTTTCTTAATTGGACAAAAATCACCTGATAACTGTAGATATAAACCAATGTGTTACATCTTTAACCTGTAGTTAAAGAAAATTATACCAAAGTGCAGCACCCGTCGGCTTGGCGAGTGAGCGAACCGAACGAGCTCGTCTTTTAAATGGAAGAGTGCGAGTGAGCGGAGCGAACGAGCTTTGTGTGAGAACGAAAGTAATAATTTTACCGAGTTTAATCTCGGTCCCCCTGGTACTGTATTTAAATGATGTATTTCAATTTTGTAATTATTGTTTTTAAGTGTTTTTTATTATTATTATTATTTTATTAATTTAAAGCCCATATCTGGCTTTTCTCCTACGACCTCATATTTAAGCAATAACTTCATGGTCACGTAGTAGTCAAGTCGTAAAAATCAAGCTAAAAAAGTTCAGCTGCAATGAAAACGTTGTCAAAATAAAAAAAATAATAATAAATAAAAAAATAAAAAAACGAAACACGAAACATGAACACACCCAGTGTAACATTGACACGGACGGGCGTATGCACACGTGAAAATAATGATCTAATCATTCCGTCACGGACGGCAGCCCCAACACCCTCACAGGATAAATTTTCGGTAAAATTTGATGATATAGTGATTTTACATCTACATCTCAATAAAAAAAATACCAAGTTGGTGGTGCAATTTGTCGAAGTTCAAAGTAAAATTTTACCCGACTATGTGAAATCTTTGTTTATAATTAAATTTCATGTGATACATCATGAAAAGTAAATGGCATAGGTCAATATAGATCAACATAGTAAATAATATATCGTATCACCAATGTTCGCTGAAAAAGACTGTCTTTGTATTCATGAAATAGAATGAACAAGTAGTGAATAGACATGATTTTGGGAATGGGCCATGTAGGCTATTCATTAAAAAATTTTATAAAAATAATAAATAAGATAAAAATAAAGATTGAATTATTTTAATTCAACTACTTCCATTATTTTTTGGTGTTTTATGTAATTTGTTGCTGATTTATAATTGTTTGGACTTTTTCTAAGCATCCTTTTCAAAATAATTAACACATATTATTATATTTAATTTGAAAATGGTTGTAAGTAAAAATTTACAATCATGTTGTTCGATAAAGTAATAGTTTGTTTTACTCAGTGATCTATTTTGAGAAATTAAAATAAATGGAAATATGTTTTTATATAATCCACATTTTACAATGAAATAATAAAAGCCTTCATAGTTCAAACTCAATACAAAATAAAACACTTATTGAAAGCTTAGCTTGGAGTGAGATGCATAAATATTTTGATTATATTAATGTAAACAATGCTAAAATATAAAAATAAAATTGGAAGGAAACTGCTTTATCGGAAGGGCAATCATAATGAAAAAATTGCTGGAGTGGAAGACGATTTGCCCAATATGGTCTGTACATCGTATACCCTCGTAAAGCGATTCGTTCATATTTGTTTTCCCTCCAGCCTTAAAGTATAATGGATTCATATAATTTATTGGAAGGATAATATAAAAAGACGAAGGATACGAGTGATGAGACATTACAGATCCTTAATGTCGTATCCACTAGAGCAGCTACTTAATGAGTCAGTCAGTATTGGTGTTTTTTCTCTAGTAACCTGGTAGGTAAGTAGGTCTGGTCTAGCCTCCTACATTCAAAACTACAGACATATTGCCATTTAATCAAGTATTGCCAAAGTGTTTGAGAAACTCATACCGTCAAGAATATTTCAATTACTAAAAAGGTCACTTGGAATATCAACCCTATCGATTGTTTTCGATCTATAGTCAAACATTATCTCAGATTCCAAAAGAGGAATTGAGTCAATGTACTATACTTGGACTTTTCGAAAGCGTTTGACCGTGTCTATCACTGTTGGTGAAGAAGTTAGATGAGTGTGGCATTAATTGGCAGCTCCTGCTTTGGTTCTAAGACCGGGAGCTAATTGTCAAGTTTATGTCCGAAACTTCTAATGTATTAATGTAGCTAAATACCTCTGGTGTACCCCAGGGCTCTAACCTTGAGTATATCCTATTTGATGTCTTTGTAAACGACCTCTCGGGTGCATTGGAATTTCATTACTTGTTTTTCACTGATGTCGTGAAATTTTATTAAGCCGTTTCTTCTATTGAGGATTGTATTGATGATTAGAAGCATGGTGAAAGACAAATGGTATGAAACTGAAAGTGACCAACTGCATGAAAATTACTTTTCACAAGATCATCACACCCATTAATGTTTAACCTTTAAAATAAACTGACTGTATCGTGTCTATTTATGTTCATGCAATATAGTTACTAAACTTCGATATATTGCTATAAAAACTTGTTTCATTAAATCCCATGGTCAAATGGTTAACTAAGTAAAGAAAAATAACATTATGCAGTCTTAGTATATTGAAAAATTGAAAAATCTTCATTGTCACTGTGGACATCTCGCTGGCGCCATCGTGGTGGGGGGGAGAGGGGTAATATTACACTCGATGTCGAGCGGGATGCGGCGGCGTGGAGGGGAGTGGTTGGGGGAGGTAGCGGTGATGTTATGGCTCTTGGGTTCAGTTGGCTCAACTTCAATAAATATCGTAGGCTCTAGTTTGCATGACATCAATATTTACAACCTTCAGTGGTTTCCAAACCATTGGTCTTTCTTAGCCGATCAACCTCATTCAAATGCCAAGTAGCAAAACGTTAAATAGGTCCAAAATTCGTTAAGTTTGAATAACAATCTTAATAATTTGTATAAGCCTTGAACTACTTTTAAATTTATTCAGTCGATAGCCAAAACTGAGTGTAGTGAATGTAATCCTCAACAAAGTTTATAATTATTTGTAATTACTCAATGAAAGATCATTATAAAAGGAGTATTGCTTATGAATAAAGATTCACTCTTGCAGTTTAAATTCAATTAAATTTAACATTATTAGTGAATCACCAAACAATTTTGTTTTCAAGTGAGTATTATGTTTTTGAGATCGGTGTGATCGTATACATACAACTATACTTTACTCGTATTAGAGTATGAATGATATATCTCGGTTCACAGGAGTATTGTAATAGCTTTTACAAATGTAATTGTTAATATTGTAAAGTAATAATATCTAATATACTTTTTGTTGTTACTTTTCTTAAAATAGGTAATCACCGAAAGTATCAGAAAAATACCTATTCCTGGGTAATGAAGTTGAACCATGAAAATGTGTTTTCCCTGGTTGTCCGGGTGTATTTATTAGTTATTTATTAGTGTATTTAGTTATCCTCACGATGTCGGCGACGTTCCGTCCAACAACCAACATTCACATTTCACAGTCTGCTGAGCCCAACGCTACATTCCTCGTAATTTATTCTTTTCACAACAAACTGGTGGTTATTTATTTTATTTTTTATATAAGGGTCCACTACAATTTTAGTTGGCTATATTTTCCTATATTTTAAAGCTAGGAAATTCCTGTGACAATAACTACAACCACTTATCGTAGTAAGAATTCAAATTCTGGAAAATTATCAACAGATTACCCACGATATATGTTTTAAACGTTTTCATCGACTATTAAACTTAAGAATATTTAACTATTTATTTATCTTTTTATTAATAGGCAATCACGTTTCTTTTCCTCCTTTTTTCTCTGCTTGTGAACAAAGTATGAGAGAACCGCACATACCATTAGAAATGTATCATCCAGTAGATGAACAGAATCACATTTACTCATAAATCCACATTTAACCACGGGGCTAAGCCCTACAAGTTTTAACTTTGAATATTAGTCTTATGGAAGCTTGGATCCTTAGGCTGTTCCAAAAACAAATGCTAGCAAATCAGGAAAAATATATGTTACAGCTATAAAATATTTTTAAACCAATTGGGTCCATATCAACTAACATTTTAGTTGAATTTCTACCATAAGGCGATCTCTAGTTTAAATTAATGCATGTTTTTTTTCAAGTAGAATTTTGATCAGTGAGCGATTTTTCTAGTTTATTAAAATACATAGTATCATGCCGTCATAGATATCTTCACATGGAGTTTACAATTGTGGTGATCACTTGGCCAGTGGTCAGGTATATTGAGTTATTATCAAGTCTTGAGTCAAACTTTGGCAACTCATAAAATGTTATTCTGTCTTATGAAGGTGGGATTACAATTGATGTTTACATTCGAAATCTCAATAAAATTATTAATTAATGTGTTTCTAAAAGTTAATAAAACCCAAGAGAAGTGTCATTGTAGCCAATCTAGAATTAAAATTATTTTTAACCTTAGCGAGGATAGTAGGGAAATTACCTTTTTAGTTGGGTATGCATTAGGAAACAAAATATTCAGGATTCATATACACTTGTGTGCACTCTCTGTGCACAAAGAGTTGGGGTGTCTTGCTAGCCTAACGGATATCGTCTTGGACTTCAGTTCAAGAGGTCACGGGTTTGATTCCCGGGATACCGACATACTTCGAAGGTTTGGACCACTTTCCCTAAAATCGTTTAGTTTACACTAGCGAGATGCCATTGGGGTCAATACCTAAAACAAGAAAAAAGGATAAAAAGAATGGTTAGGAAAAAAGGATGGTCAGGTAGTTTAAGTTAGGCTAAGTTTACCTATTTTATATTTCTGACCAATGTAAAGTTTGAAAAATGTATATATTTGAAATAAACCAGTTTTTGATTGATTTTGATTGATTGATTTGATTGATAGAGCTGTAGCTAGCCCAAAAACTCACAGAGAAATAACAATTGGAATGGTTCTAGATAGTCTGCATTACAAACTTGTTTGTAATTGTGTATTTCATAGTTAAGTCTCCAAACTGTTTCTTACTTGCTAGTTGATTCTACACCACTTAGATCTAAGTTTATATGTAAGGTGTCCATAAGTAAATTCAATCGATTTTACCACGTAGAAAACAAGTAAATAATTTAATTCTACCAGGGTCTTATATCCATGCGTTTTATGTATGTCTAATGTAATTTTTAAATCATTCAAACTGTCTTGAATACGATTTGTGATACTGAATTGACATATTTACATCTATTACGCCGTTTAAAATTACATGAACATTTTTACATAATAAATTTTATTGTTTGGAAATTTAAGCGAATTTAAATTATTCAAGCTAAATATAGTAAAAAAGAAAATGTTATTCATATTCAGATATTCCAATGTTATTAATATTGTTACCACATGTTTGTAAGTTAAAAGATTTCAGTATCTAACAAAATTTAGTTAAAAATTTAAGTTTCTAACAAAACATATAAAAAATATTACAAATCTAAAAATAAACAACGAAGAACAACTGGTAGTTATTTATTTAATTTTTTCGAGTGATTATAATGACTGCATTATTATATGTAAGATCTCGGAGACGAATTTACTTGTAGATTATGATTATTTAAGAACTGCTTTTTAAACATAATTATGTGAATAAAATTTAGTAATTTATCGTTAGGGATATTTTAGTGTGATATTTTGGGTTGCCTTTAACACAAGAACAACATTTAAAATTATTTAAAGAAAATGTAAGGAAACGTTATAAAATATAGATTTTTTTCCCTGTAAAAACATTATTCACGGTGTAAAGCCAGAATGGTTGCCTGAATGAATATTACAATCAAAGTGTTGATTGGAGTTCGGGCCAAGCCAACGGAAAATCCAATCTAACAATGACGCTTTTGAGTGTTGGACAAATCCAATACAATTCATTTTGCAACTTTTTAAATATAAAAATATTTTTATTTTTTATATTTATTTTATTTGTTTAATTTAAGATCATATCAACCAGGGACAACTTAAAACTGGTTAATATGGTAGCCAAGGTTCGTGTAATCATTTGACGGCATTCAATCCCCAATTAAATTTAATGTGTATAAATACACAACGTAACACATATATTTCACCTTTATAGTTTATTACTCAAAGGCGAATTTCAACAGAAAAGGAACCATTTTCAGTGACCCTTTATGATGGGCAAATGTATAAGTGCATGATGTTTTCATAAATCTGATTCTTAGCATAAAAACGATAAAAACAAAAACAACTATATAATAATATGTAATAGTATGTAGTAATATAATATTCAATTAAAATACATATCGTTTTAAAAGGAACTGTTTATGTTTAAGGAAAGGCAAAACTCTTGGAAATTTTAAAGACAATTTAATACTATCGAACAAACACTAAACTGAGAAAATTAATGCAAATATATTTTTCAATCACTGTTTTTTATTCAACTGTCTAAAGTGTCTAAGAACTTAGGTTTAGGTTTAAAGAGCTCATTGCACTTTGTTGGGATTAACTGTTGTTGGGTTTTATCTCTTAATTGTCGTTACACACTGGTTTTGGTGAACTCTATAAAGGTTTTATTCATATTTCGAAGACTAGCGCTTTACCAACTTGTTTCTCTATTTTATTTTTTTATCATTTTTTTATAACAGTGCTGAACTCCGGTATGAACTTTGGCATACATTTAGGAAATGTTCGAGATTTGGGATTGTAATTGAACAATTTAGATTATATTGAATTTTTTACGTACCAAATTTACAATAACATAAATTTTAAGGTTTAATTTAAAAACTTAGAAAAAACAACTACAAAAATGTGGTTGAATCACCAACATGCAGTGTGATATAGTGGGTTTATTTATCTTGAGGCCGGCAAAACATGGCGGCTGGGACCGGCCTGCTGAGCCGATAACCGCCAACTGTTGTTGCCAGGAACAATGGACATGTATCGGAATGTTAGAGGTAAATTTACTTTACCAAACATATAAAATATCCATCGAGATTTTAAAACTATGACAATCAAAGAGGTTTTTAACTGTTTTGTCATGACAGTCCCACAGTTTTTATTTTTACCAGGTATTACCTAAGATACTGCTGTATAAAGGAAATATTATAAGTTTATATCATTTTGTATAGGCTATTTGGCATTAAAATCATTTGTTGTAACATACATGCGCTTTTATATATGTGTAGGATTAAATTAAGCTCTTATCTCTTCCTTTAAGCAAAATTATAGTCTATTTATACTTAAAGTTGGACCTCTTATCTCCCATCATCAACACTGTCATCATCGTATTTTACACTTGGTTTTCGATGGGAACTTGGTTTATGTGCAACTTTGGCCTCAAAAATCTTGCAAATGATCAAATTAAAAAAACCAATTACTAAAGGGTTTTATCTGTGTAAAATAATATGGCATCAAAATAATAAATAATCTCAGCCATTTCTAAATTTTGCCACCTCTTGGGTGGCTTTTGTTCTAATTTCCTTGGGTTATGATTAATGAATCCAGAACTTACTAAATAATGTATATTATTTATTATTATGTAGTATTATTCACTAAATAATAAATAAATAAGCAGTTATACTTGGTTCGAAGCTGTGTAGCGGTAGCTCGTGATCCAGTAGTAAATATCGACGACTTTAACCTACACTAAAACTATGATTGCATAAAACAATTATCAAAAATAGTGAGACTTAACTTACATTAGTTTGGTGGAAAAGGGGAATAATGCTGTTAGTCGTTTGATGGAAAGGGTATGATTCCTCTAAACGTGTTCGCGCGTTGATGCTTGGATTGGTCTGTGGCCGGCTCCTCGATTAGTTAGATTTTATTTTCTTTGTGTCACGTGTGAGTGACGTAATGTCGTGTTATTTAAATATACTGTATAAAGAAAAAGTATCAAGAATCCGTGATTTGACGCCATCAGAACCGATAATGTTACTACAAACACAGAATGAAGTCGGGTGATAGATAGTTTAGTTTTACTTACTTGTTACCTATTTAGTTGGTTAGTTTTATTTATCATTTTTATATCTAAAACTGATGAAAATCAATATAAAGTTGATGCATCCGTAATGTGGTTCTGGTATGCAACATTGCATGGGTGTTTCTGCAGAAATTCTTCCAAAGAGAGAACATATTCTAAGGAACAGAATTTCTAATATCTAATAAAATTTTTACTATATGGAATCTATTTTCAGGACAAACTTGTAAAAGCAAAAAAGGTTATACGGTTTAAAGTGGTTGAGGAGAAAAAATGCAATTTGATTATAAAACAGTGAAATATATTTCCCCTGATCATCCAATGACAAAAATATCGCAATCCAGTTCTATACATATATAAACCTTTTATAATATAAATAATCCATCTATATGTTACATTCATATATCGCTTTGATTCAACTTTCGTAAAGTTTATAGTATTCATCAACTATATACATTTAGTTCATCATTATTAGTACTCTCTTATAAGTAAAGCTTCAGGATTTATTTTAATATACGCGTTATTTTTAGTAAAAAAGAAACAAGTTACTTACGGACAATTTGAATATCATTGTAGTACACAGACTAACAACCTCTTAAGTTGGTTGATGGCCTTTTTCTCAACAAATAGGAAAGTTCTAACACGCCGGTTCGATAACACCTAAGTTATGTAATAGTTACTTAAGTTAGTCTAAGAAACTTGAGCGTAATGGTGAAGCCTGTTTGCGACTTGCCTTGAGCATCTTTCAAACAACTTAGTCGATCACGCACTTGTTGTAGCCACAATCAGAACTGGTGAGTAGCTTGGCTACTAAAATAGCTGAATTGAGAAGAAAGAAACTTACTCAAAGATAAAAGTATGTTAAAAATCATAACAAAATGTATTAAAACTCATGGTAAATTACAGTTACTAGTATATATATCCAAAAGTAATCCAACATGGCTGGGTACAACTTTCGGGGACGGTTCTTGGAAGGACCTCAGTACTTAATGACTTGTAAATGATAAAGTCAACGGTGAAATCAAATGCAGTCTTTCACGCTATTTACAATGTGTCACATTTCCCTCGATGAAATGTCCTTGGTTCAAAACTTGGACCGGGGCGACTCGGGGGCGGTGGCGTGGGGTCACCCCGGCCGGTAGTCTCACATGCGGAAGCAGCCGGGCTTGACCTGGGAGGCGCAGAAGCTGAGGCAGAAGCAGAGCAGCAGCGTCAGCACGGCCACGCTCAGCAGGTAGACTGACCACGAGATCTGGCAAGTGCCTGCAACCAGACACGTTAGTGCATTGAGTGGTTGAGTTAATCAATTGGCCTACTGACATAGCTATAGTAACAAAATTTTGTCAGGTTTACTGAATCACCAGTGTCCGGCAGTAAACTCTGGTCCGTGTTTAAGATTAGCCTACAAATCAAAAAAATGCTCATCGTAGGCCATTTTTTTATGATACATATGGTCTTACAATTATAAATTTGTATTTCTTTAAGGTAGTAATATTTTAAGATAACCTTGAAAAAGCTATCCTTTCAGAAGGAAAATTCGTTGACATTCAATTAGACTCATTTATCAGTTAGATCAAGGCAAAGATTGACAAAATCAATGAATTATTACTTTAACACTAGATGTGCAACTTTTTAATAATTATCTGCCAGGAGGTTCAATGTTTACCACAAAATATATTTAGTGAAAGATTGTATGGTTAGCTGAATTCTCATTTTATCACCCAGTTTATCAGTTTGATGAATTCCTGAATTGTACTTTTGAAGAAAACTAAACAAACATGCTGAAAAATACTGTCGGCTTTGGACTAATTGAATTTGTTGACAAAGTCTTTTGCTAACTTTAACTATGCTGAAGGATCAATAAATGGCCTATTTTCTTGTTTGTTACTTATCCATCTATTTAGTAAAAAAAGAATCATAGATCTTAGTAGTATGCCATAGTACAAGGAGTGTTTATAATGATGTATTTTAATTTTATCTCAAAATATATAGCGGTTGGATTTTGTTTAAAATTAAGATTTAAGAGTATTTTAGCACAAAAGCTGTTATGTAAACAGTCCCAGCCGCAGGAAAGTCCTTTTTAGCCAAAAAAGAGTTCTTAGATTGCAGTTAATAACATTAATCTTATATTTTGTCATAAAAAAGGCTAAACAAAATCGAAAATAAATGAATAATACTGTACTTTTAAAGATTAGTTTTGAAGAGCCTGTTAACCTTGTTAATGTAAAAATATATATAAGATGTTTTTTATGCGAATTCCTAGCCTTTTTTCCATGATACTATAACAAACTAAAATTCATATGAACTAGCAAGGCTCGATCAATCCGTTATTTAAAACTTAGGTGTAAAGGCAGACGTGACTATGTTATGGAGAAAAGCAACTGCAGCGGTTTGTAACTAGACAAAATTTTAACTTTTATGTAATATTTAAAATTAAAATGTTCTTTATCATGAGAATAATAACATTTTTTATTTATAATTACAGCGATTTCTTGATGGAATCTTGAAGGATTATAATTCTAATGTTTCTACACGAAACTTAAAATACAATAGAACATATAACTTGAATTGTAACTGTCTGTTAAAATTGATTTATTTATTCATTCATTGATATTTAAACATTGCAAAATGTATAGATTCGACTAACATAATACGTAGTCAAATTTAAATTATTTAAATGGCAATATAATATTTCACATGAATGCAATATAACTGCTAACATTTATATTTAATTTTCTGTTAATTTTAGTTTCTGCAATGCAAATATTTCATATATGCAGAATCTACTATGTTATAAAAAAATATAAAACAACTTAAAGTGGTGTATGACTTGCATTAATTAATTAATATAAATTTCGACCCTGAACTGCGTTGTCTCTTTAAAAAACAAAAACAATATAAGGGGATTTTTATTCTTTGCTTCATTGACAAAATTCTTTAAGCACTCATCTAACAGTTCAAGACTTAAAAAAGTAACACAATTTAAACCTTTTTAGTGTAAATGAAAATAGGTAAATTTCAAATCAAGCAAGGTGGTGGAATGGTTGATGTTGTAACAAAGTTGTTGAGCCAGTGGAACAGTGAGTGGGTTGAAGTACAGGAGTAACTGTCTTACCGAGTCTATAAACGTGGGACGTGTTGCCGCAGCAGTCCCTGACTTCTCTGTTGTCCCACCCGATGGGGTAGAGCGCCACCCCGCCGCCCACCAGCAGCGCTGAAACATCCACAGATAACTTGTAGTTGGGGGTTTAACAGATTGCTGTATTTTGGATAGGATATTTTGGCTAAGATTGTGTAAAATGGCTATAGATGTTTTCATGCTCAGGGAGAGAACAAAAAACTTTAGATGTATAACCATTCAATATGACTACGCTTTCTTTCAGAATATATGAATATAGTTGGGTTAATAGGTTGGTATTGGAAAGCTATTGAGACACCAACAGGAAAATAGGTAATTTTTCGTATGACAACAACCTTGGTTTTGTTTTTGGAGATTAATAATATATAAGTATTCTGATTTCTTCACATTGGATGTGTTTAAATCGAATTACCATTTATTCAGCAGTTCTAAAATTAAGGCCCATTTTATAAAGGTTGTCAATATAACAGTAAAATTTATTGATTACATCGGTTCAAAATCGTTTTAGACTAAAACGTAGTTATTCTTCATTTAATGTGGTTCCTGGATCAAGTGACTTTCAAGGAATGGTAATATGGATGAAACTATGTCGTTTGAAAATATTTTAAAACTAAACAGAATTTTAAACATTAAACACTTCAGCGTATCTCTAGACGCTTAGCTCTATGATCAATTTTGAACAATTATCTGCAATTTGTTTAAAGGTTGAGGACCTTAATGAATGTAGCTCAACCCCAAACGGGCGAGCCCCCATCGAGCCGTAGGCGAGTTCGATTATTTACTCCCAATTATTCGTTTCGATAAACTGAATCAAAGAAAAATTCCTTGTAAAGGGAAAAAAAACTTTAGTCTGGAACAAGCTATATTTAGGACTATACCTGCAAAGAGTTGAAGAGCTCCAGCAACTTTAGCTGAAGACGTGTGAACCACGTAGGTGATACAACAGGCAGACACTGCAGTGACAGCTACCAGTAGACTCAGAGCGCTTCCTGTTCCTACCATCACTGTACTGGCCTGCCACCACGGACTGGGGATATCCCAAAACCTGCAATACAACATGTTTACTACTGCTGGCTATACAACACTAGATAACCACGTAGGTTATACAGCAGGCAGACACTGCAGTGACAGCTACCAGTAGACTCAGAGCGCTGCCTGTGCCTACCATTGGCCTGCCACCACAGGCTGGGGATATCCCAAAACCTGCAATAAAACATGAGTAATGTACACTGCTGGCCGTACAACACCAGATAACCACGTAGGTGATTCAGCATTCGGACACTGCAGTGACGTCTACCGGTGTACTGGCCAAATAGTACAGCACAAATAATTACAGGTAACAACACATTCAAAAGAAAGTCGTTGTCAAAAGAACATTATTCTTCACATTTTCACTATATAATCTGAAAAATTTTTAAGACAAAATTTTCTTTGAACTAGGAATGAAAATTAGTTACATAAGACAAAACATATGTCTCTCAAAATTAAGAATTTCTCGTAAGTAGTCAAGAACTGGCAATTTTGCTTTGTTGTACGGTTTTAATCAATATATTCTTTATTCTAAAAATTTTCGGCAGTCCATGATTATATGTTAAATTGTTTTATTGACGTCATATCACAGAAGTAACACTGTGGAGATTCAATTATATTAATTTGGAATAACCTAGAGGCTGTAAATATGTTGCCAAATCGTAATCTTTACATAAAGGAAGTTTGTCAGGTTTCCATATGAATTTAATAAAAAGTAGGAAGTTTTGATCTGACGCTTTGGATAGACTTGTACCAAAGCCTTTTCTTACATTGATCCAAATCAATCTCTCTGATTTCAGAATGATGTTCTTCTTAATTTCGTAATATTATTCGGATTTTAGGATGTATATTATTTTAACTTCAGTCAAGGTACAATTATTAGCAGCTTCTTTGGCAATATAATCTAATCTTTCGTTTACAGAAATCACGTCGTTTAATGGAATTCATTTTAAAATAATTAATTTCAAGTACTTGAAGATAATCAATTATTCATATACACCTAAAACAAATAAAAATCTTCAGATTTTCCATCAATGGCATTCAATATAATTTGGATTGAGACTTTTGAGTCGGTCAGAATTATAAATTCGAAATTTAATTCTTTCACATTCTGAAATAAAAAATAATGCAATGAAATTGGAAATTCATTGCGTTAGTCTTCTATGTGAATTTTGTAACACAGTTAAGAGCAGTCATCCAAGTGGAGGCGAGCAAGTTGGGTTGACCACCGATAGATTGTAAATATTGATTTCATGCAAACCCGGGAAACGATATTTATTGATGGAAGCTGTGCCAACTGGACCCAGGAGCATTAACTGCGCTGCCATTTCTTTCTTCTGCCCTTCTTTTGGACAATATATCTAAAACTTTGCCCTAGTCGTGTTTTTATTGTATTTCAATATTTTTTAAAGATTTAGCACAATAGAACGCAGCTTTATAAACTCTTGCTGTTATTTTTATGTGTTAATTTTGTTGAAACCATGTTGGATACATAATTAATAACAAACAAGCATGTTTTTTATGTAAATTAGATTAATAAATTTAAAGTTAGTGTCGTTTATTGTAATTTTATTATAAAGAGAAAACAATACTAGGTTTGAAATCATTTTAAAACTTTGCTACGTCCCTCAGTATAATGGTGAAATAGTAAGGCAGATTTTGTGGTTTTGATAATTCTAAGTTTTAAATACAACTAAATTGTGGGCAATTATTAGAAATTTGTTTTTTCGTAGAGACAAAAAGTGTAAACATTATATTATTAGAGTTTTATCTATACACCTTTGTTAAGTTTGCCTCTTTTAAGTATTTATTTTGTATATTTGTGTCTCTGTGTACTTCTTTGTATGTTGAAGACAAATTTACTATGAATTTTTTAGTATATTGTTTACTTTAGATAAGTTTACATCGTAAATAAATGTAACAAATGAATCTGATTCTGATTAGAGCGACTTTAAACTACGTAAGAGGAAATCTGATTTTCCACTTAGCAAATATTGGAATAACATGCAGAATAAATTACCCAATCAGCCATTAACACGTTAATAAACGTGTAATCAGCAAATGTAATATCAGCGCCAACATGACTATGGGATTGGACCGTAATGCCATTAATGCTAGAACGATAAACATGTAAATGACCATTCCAATTCTAATAGATAGTGATTACCTTGATTTTGTGTTTAAAAGAATACTTTTTGTATCTCTTTAAACATGCAGGTTTTAAATTAATTAGGATTTAATGTTGTCTCTATCTCAGAGAAAGTTCAAATTTCACTATAAAGGATACTCAGTTTCCGTTATAATGTTGATACCACTTTAGTTATCCCTTGAATTAATCATCATTAGTAATTATATTATTTTAAATATGTAACTCATATTGCATTAATAAACGTTACACAATACAATATTTAATATCCAATAACGAGTAACGGTTATGTGAATAAAAAAGTAAAATAAGAAAAATTTATATGAAAGGTTTTCTTGAAGCATATGCTATTTATTTGCTGTCTTAAAACTCATTCTAGGCTTACAATTGGTATTTTATGCGGTAACCTAGTAAATTATACAATACGTTAGTTAACTTTCTCAACACTTTGTCTTGATAAATCGTTACTTTTGATTATTGATCAGCTACTACCACCGACTATACAACTGCTTCCTTTCGATTTTACAGTTTTTTGAAGTACAACTACTCCAGTTGTAATATTTTTGTATTCAATAAGATTTTTACTTTTATTTTATACCAGAAGCAAATAAAGTAAACATGTATTGGTAGGGATTTTGTAAGGGTTTATAGACATCGTGTAAACTCTCTTTATGTTTGTTTACTGAGGCTTTGCCAAGTTATCTTCCGCAATCCCTTCTACAGATTTTAATATTTTTCTCCTTGGGCGCCAAACGCTATTTTTGTTCAAGTCACTAGATTTATTTTGCAATTTTTCATGGTTATTTGGACTACTTATTTTGACTAGTATGTAAGTAAGTTTCTCTTTATTTAATAAAACTAATTATATTTTCTTACGAATTTAAATATCTGATTACTTATAATTGACATAAATTATTTTTGTACCATTAAAGAACAGTTTCGCAAAGACGTGCCTAAATTTTTTATTATTTTATTTTAACTGCATAAATGAGTGCTTTTATAAAAAACTAGGGTTCATAATGTAAGTTTTACTTCTGCTGGTAATAATTTCACTTACTTTGTTCAATTTGGTATACAATAACCAAATTCCATGAACATTGTCCGTTTTCATAATATCACCCTCGGGTGATCAATAGTTGCTGTAACAAGAGCTATGTTACGAATTTATAAGCGTTCCACCTTCATAATGTTGTTTAGAGAGGTTGGATCTGAAATGGGATCAACAGCGAAGTTACTATCGTCTGCCGGTATTAAAATATCTATAATATTAAAATATGGAGGAGGAATAACAGATTCGTTCCAGAGTTAAATAATATAAATTCATAGTAGTTGTATACGTATAATAAAAATTAAATCATACAAAATAAAAGAACACTACCACTTAAATTCATATTGCAACGACATCATGAGTTGTTACTTTTTTTGTAAAATAAACCGCAATATTTACCATTACTTAGGTATATTTCCTTGAATTTTATTATTATTGTTGCCTGGAAGGAAGATGACCCACGTGATTACAAATATAAAATCCTTGAATAGATCATTTTATAAAAAATGAGCATAATCAAATCTAGAACTGGTTAAAACGAAAGGTTTGTAGCTTAATATAATTGATGAAATTCATGGTTAAGAGAGTTTATGATGAATAGAGAGTTAAATTTAAGAAATTGCCATGGATACATGGTATACGACAGATTAGGAAATAATATAAATATTGTATGTCTTTTAGGCGGATATCAGCAATTAACTGACAGTTCTCCCCTTCTGTGGGTCTGCACTTTTTTGTTTGCTAGGAAAGTGGACTACCGACTTAACATGACTACTGATCCATGGGAAACTATATTATAAAAGGAATATACCTAATTAAACGTTCTCAAAGATTTAAGTAGAGAGTTAAATGAATAAAAATCGCTTATTTCATTTAACCTGTGATTTTATCTTTAATGACGAAAATTATACTAACTCTCCTGATTTGTATATCAGCACCTAAAGTCCTTATTGGTTATAGTACTTATTGGTTATAGGCTATTTTAAATATTCCTTACTAAGGTTAATTATATTGTGTCACGTTAACATAGAAATATCACATTGGTTTCTGTTGTCTGCGTTATCGCTTGTTTAAAAAGTCATCTGGTGTTAAGGGTACGCAAATGTCGTTCAAGGCCAAGCGCTTATTGTAAGCCTTATTTTGCCATACATATTATATACGTAAGAAGTACGTGATTGCCTTGTTCACGTTACATATTATCATACCAAAAAACACAAAGTGTTGAGGGGTTGCCAAGTCCTAAAAATGTATGATATCAAAATTTCTTCCAAGTCAATGCCATTGGTTTTAGAATAGCTACTCGACAAATTGATTTGATCTTTTAATGCTTGGTAAACATTCTGTAAAAAACATTATTATTTTATTTCGGGACCGTACTTGGCCAGCAGATGTATTAACAAAGCTAGACCTTATTCCAAATGGGGATATATTACGATCAATGGCAAAATATTGAATTTACATTTGGTTCAATGATGAAAACGTACATCTGCTGGCCAAGTACGGTCTCGAAATAAATTAATAATGTTTTACAAAATGTTTACCAAGCATTAAAAGATCAAATCAATTTGTCGAGTAGCTATTCTAAAACCAATGGCATTGACTTGGAAGAAATTTTGATATCATACATTTTTAGGACTTGGCAACCCCTCAACACTTTGTGTTTTTTGGTATGATATCATTATTTTTTATCAAATTTTGTTTTAACAATACAATTTTTAAGTAGGAAGAGAGTTTTAATTAAAAGTTTTAAAATTAAACAGAACACTACGTATTTGTTTGTCTGATTTTTAAACGGTAGGTAAAAATTTGTAAAGAACACTGCAAATTGTTCATAGGATCGAATTTAGCTATTTAACTGCATTGAGAGATTGAAATACTAATCTATGAACCCATGCTGATATCCATGATTCGTAACGGAAGTGACCGGATTAATTAATTTGAAGGTCTCTTTAGTTTTGGTTACCAGCCTCCGAATTACTTTTTACGATCAAGATACATAGGAATAAAACAAAATATTGAAAAGGCATAATATACGTTTGTGCAGTGTTGATGTACCAAGTTTTATTGCTTCATCTGAAGTGTTGAAAAATGTACGGTACTTGTATTCCCTAAATAACGCTGCAAGTGAAATTTTCAAACTACATAGAACTATCTTTGAGTAAATACAACCTAAGAATAACTGCAAGTAGGCGTCACGAAAATGCGAGCCTGAATTTAAAACAGTGTTGCCGATTTGTGCCGACCTATCAAGCTGTTGGCATCTGTTATTAATTACTGCAATAATAGGAAAACATGAAAACAAAACACAACCAACAACATCGCTAGGTAAGACTAATGTAAATCAGCTTCCAGCTGTTTAAATTTCCGAGCTCGTAATTTCGTGGCGCCTAGTATAGGCCTTTTACATTGATGCTGTATAACTTCTTTGTGTTCTGGAAACGAAGCGGTTTAAGACGAAAGTCAAGCTATATTGATTTATTGCATAGCTGATTAAAAGAAGGGTAGAAACAATGATGATACGGATATGATTTTCATTGTAACAGTTCCATTATATTACTCTATTTTGAATATTATGAAATATTATATTTAATATGAACATTAGTCAATCATCTAACTATAAATTACCAATCAAGGTAAATTGCAATGATAGCATATTGTGAATTTTTTAATAACTAACTGCAGCAACGCCTGTACATTGCGATTTATGAAACTACCACAGTTTCTAGTTACAAAAATTCCGCTAGTAGCTTACAGTTTTTCAGGGAGTGCAATAAGGAGGCCTACCACGCATGTTTTGAACACTAGGCAGATTAAGCAGTAAAAGTTGTTACAAAAATTGCACAAAAATTGCAACACTGCACACTGCTCAAAAATTGCATTTTTTATGGGACTATCAGTTTTTATCACTTAGGGGACCTACCAACCGGGATTGTTTCCAACCCAAGAAATGCGTTGTCCAAACATTCCATGGGCAATAGGGTGCAACTCTAAGATTACGCCTTTTAATTTGATGAAGTTTGGCAAATATAACATCAGATTGTTACCAAATATTACTAAAGCTACAGCAGTTTAAATTATAAAAAAAAAACACTAGTTTTGAAGATAAAATATTTTATTTTCCAATGTACTTATACGGACAATTTAAATCAATATTGGCAGTAAAACAATTTATTGGATTGGAGGAAAGCCAGCACAATTTTAAGTAAAATAATTTTCTGTGTAAAACAATTTATAAATGTGAGCTAATGAAATAAATGATGAAAAAATTTTTTTTTTAAGAAATTTAAATAATATTGCCAAACTCCTGCTTTGTTTACCTTTTAAATTTACAAAGTGTAATCAAAGTGCTTTTTGAAAAACTCAATTTTGTTTAATTTTGTGATAGTAAACTTGAGCTGTGTACACAAAGATATGCACTATGTCAAGATAGGAAACTCCGTGCAAAGTTACATGGAATTCCTACTAGTAGTAAAGGCGGTAGCCCTGTCTAGAAATTAAACAAATTTTTGTTGTGCGTAGGAAACTATTTTTCTAACAATTTTAGGCTACTTTTGAAAGCATATATTTTATTTCACTGAGTGTTTTCGAGGTAAGCTCAGCGATTTTTACGAGTTCAACCGATGGAAAACAAGGACTGGTTACAGCCTTTTTAATAATTTAGTAAGTGAAAATTTACCGTATTCACTTCGTGTCTAGGCACGCGCCGTCTGTTTCGTTAGGTGGGGCTTGGCGGTGAGACATACTATCGAACGTGCCACTGATTGATTTCAGAAAACTCATGAGGATTATTATATATAAGAGGATTATTATATAAACTGGCTTATTGAAAGCCAGTAGAGTGAACTTTACCAAGAATGTCACCTGATTAAATCAATGAATATGGTAACTGATGTTTTTGCTCTTCTAAATGTTAATATTGAACGTCTTCTGTTTTGTTTACCTTTTAAAATTACGAAATGTAAACAATGTTGTTTTATAAAACTTATATTTTATGTATTTTGTTATATTTAAAGTGAATTAACTTTATCTTTGTACACAAAGGTTTGCACTACGTACATATACGAAGATTCCTGCAAAGTTTCGAGTGATTCCCATCAGTGATAAAGGCTGTAGCCTTGTCTAAAAATGCTTTTTGTGCGTAGGAAACTAAATTTCTACATTTCTAACTTTTTTAGGCTACTTTTGAACGCTTATATTTTATTTCACTGAGGGTTTTTAAAGTAAGTTTGGCGATTTTTAGTGCTTATTGACCCAGTTAAACGGATTGAAAACGATTTCCGAATTAATTATGGCCTATTTGTGCCCTTTTGAGAAGTGAAAATTGGCCGTATTCTGCTTCGTGTCTATATAGGCACGCGTCGTCTGCTTGGTTGGGTGGGACTTGGCGACGTGACACGACCGTGCCACTGGATATTTTGACGTAGTTTTATTTTTAAAATGAGTGAACGAAGAAATACTGTATGATTTCCTTATCCGTGCCTGACCTAACCTAAGCTAATCTCAAAGTCGGCATATTTTCACTCCCCTTGCTGACATGGCTGTCTTCTTGAACTGTTCGATAAAAACTGAATCGGCTCACATACCAAAAATATGTAAACCAATGTTAAACTTAATTTCTTTATGATAATGTGTCATATTTTGTTTTGTTTTTCATCATTTGACCTTGACCTACAAGTTGTTCTTATAACCACCAAGAACCAAACGTAGTGTTGAGACCAGCATTTGAATGATACAAGTTACATGATCGTATCTAATGGTGGAATGAGAGGGAATGCATTACCTGGAATACCTGCCGCATTCCATGACGATCTCGACAGCGCCCTGTGACGTCACACGGGGATAGTTGCACCGGCGGAACGAGCTGAAGTACGTTTCCACCTTGCCCATCAGTTACATGAACGTATCGAATGGTGGAATGAGAGGGAATGCATTACCTGGAATACCTGCCGCATTCCATGACGATCTCGACAGCGCCCTGTGACGTCACACGGGGATAGTTGCACCGGCGGAACGAGCTGAGTACGCGTCCACCTTGCCCATCAGTTACATGATCGTATAGAATGGTGGAATGAGCGGGGGCATTACCTGGAATACCTGCCGCACTCCATGACGATCTCGACGGCGCCCTGTGACGTCACACGGGGGTAGTTGCACCGGCGGAACGAGCTGAGTACGCGTCCACCTTGCCCATCAGTTACATGATCGTATAGAATGGTGGAATGAGCGGTGGCATTACCTGGAATACCTGCCGCACTCCATGACGATCTCGACGGCGCCCTGTGACGTCACACGGGGGTAGTTGCACCGGCGGAACGAGCTGAGTACGCGTCCACCTTGCCCATCAGTTACATGATCGTATAGAATGGTGGAATGAGCGGGGGCATTACCTGGAATACCTGCCGCACTCCATGACGATCTCGACGGCGCCCTGTGACGTCACACGGGGATAGTTGCACCGGCGGAACGAGCTGAGTACGCGTCCACCTTGCCCATCAGTTACATGATCGTATCGAATGGTGCAATAAGTGGGAATGCATTACCTGGAATACCTGCCACACTCCATGACGATCTCGACAGCGCCCTGTGACGTCACACGGGGATAGTTGCACCGGCGGAACGAGCTGAAGTACGTGTCCACCTTGCCCATCAGTTACATGATCGTATAGAATGGTGGAATGAGCGGGGGCATTACCTGGAATACCTGCCGCACTCCATGACGATCTCGACGGCACCCTGTGACGTCACACGGGGATAGTTGCACCGGCGGAACGAGCTGAAGTACGTTTCCACCTTGCCCATCAGTTACATGATCGTATCGAATGGTGCAATGAGTGGGAATGCATTACCTGGAATACCTGCCGCACTCCATGACGATCTCGACAGCGCCCTGTGACGTCACACGGGGATAGTTGCACCGGCGGGACGAGCTGAAGTACGTTTCCACCTTGCCCATCAGTTACATGATCGTATCGAATGGTGGAATGAGCAGGGGCATTACCTGGAATACCTGCCGCACTCCATGACGATCTCGACGGCGCCCTGTGACTTCACACGGGGATAGTTGCACCGGCGGAACGAGCTGAAGTACGCGTCCACCTTGCCCATCAGTTACATGATCGTATCGAATGGTGCAATTAGTGGGAATGTATTACCTGGAGTACCTGCCGCACTCCATGACGATCTCGACGGCGCCCTGTGACGTCACACGGGGATAGTTGCACCGGCGGAACGAGCTGAAGTACACGTCCACCTTGCCCATCAGTTACATGATCGTATCGAATGGTGCAATGAGTGGGAATGCATTACCTGGAATACCTGCCGCACTCCATGACGATCTCGACGGCACCCTGTGACGTCACACGGGGATAGTTGCACCGGCAGAACGAGCTGAAGTACGCGTCCACCTTGCCCATCAGTTACATGATCGTATCGAATGGTGCAATTAGTGGGAATGCATTACCTGGAATACCTGCCGCACTCCATGACGATCTCGACGGCGCCCTGTGACGTCACACGGGGATAGTTGCACCGGCGGAACGAGCTGAAGTACGTTTCCACCTTGCCCATCAGTTACATGATCGTATCGAATGGTGGAATGAGCAGGGGCATTACCTGGAATACCTGCCGCACTCCATGACGATCTCGACGGCGCCCTGTGACTTCACACGAGGATAGTTGCACCGGCGGAACGAGCTGAAGTACGCGTCCACCTTGCCCATCAGTTACATGATCGTATCGAATGGTGCAATGAGTGGGAATGCATTACCTGGAATACCTGCCGCACTCCATGACGATCTCGACGGCGCCCTGTGACGTCACACGGGGGTTGTTGCACCGGCGGAACGAGCTGAAGTATGCGTCCACCTTGCCCATCAGTTACATGATCGTATCGAATGGTGCAATGAGTGGGAATGCATTACCTGGAATACCTGCCGCACTCTATGACGATCTCGACAGCGCCCTGTGACGTCACACGGGGATAGTTGCACCGGCGGAACGAGCTGAAGTACACGTCCACCTTGCCCATCAGTTACATGATCGTATCGAATGGTGCAATTAGTGGGAATGTATTACCTGGAATACCTGCCGCACTCCATGACGGTCTCGACGGCGCCCTGTGACGTCACACGGGGATAGTTGTACCGGCGGAACGAGCTGAAGTACACGTCCACCTTGCCCATCAGTTACATGATCGTATCGAATGGTGCAATGAGTGGGAATGCATTACCTGGAATACCTGCCGCACTCCATGACGATCTCGACGGCACCCTGTGACGTCACACGGGGATAGTTGCACCGGCGGAACGAGCTGAAGTACACGTCCACCTTGCCCATCAGTTACATGATCGTATAGAATGGTGGAATGAGTGGGAATGCATTACCTGGAATACCTGCCGCACTCCATGACGATCTCGACGGCGCCCTGTGACGTCACACGGGGGTAGTTGCATCGGCGGAACGAGCTGAAGTACGCGTCCACCTTGCCCATCAGTTTACCCTGCGACAACATGAAACACACGAGATTACTTTCAATACTGCAGTTTAAATTACTTTTATTTGAAATAATCTTCCTAATATTCTTTTGTTTTATGTTTTAATTCTATTAGTAGGGTTTTACCTTTAATAAAAATGTTACCTTTAGACATGATACTGGACAAAGTAATCAATCGGACATTATACATAATTACCGGTTATTATACATTAAAACCCAGTTTGCTGGTGAAAAAGATTAATTAATCACATCAAACGATTACTATTATTAATGTCTATCACAGTTGGGTAAAACTAACACATTTGTTTTATTAATTAATAGTTACCTTTTACATGTTTTTGATATTATGAATAATAGCTAACCACGGGTAGGCAAATTTTAAAATGTTTCACTTAGCGTTGCAGATATGTTAGATTAGGTTAGTTTATTTTAGTTTAGGTTTAGGTTAGGTAAGGTAAGGTTAGGTTTGGTTATGTTAGGTAAGGTTAAGTTAAGTTAAATAAGGTTAGGTAAGGTAGATTAAGGTTAGGTTAGGTTAGGGAAGGTTAGGCAAGGTAAGGTTATGTTTGGTTATGTCACGTTAGGCTAAATAAGGTTAGGTTAGGTTAGTTTTGTTTAGATTCGTTTAGGTAAGGTTAGATTTAGTAGGTTAATTTTGGTTAGGTTTAGGATTTTTACTTATCTTAGCCTAGCTTATATTAAGTTCAGTTTGGTTAGGTATGGTTGGGTTTGTTTAGGTAAGCTTAAATTAATCACATTGATCGAGCTCAGTTGGATATTACGTATAAATTCTGGTTAAGGTGATGAATAAAATTCAATTAATGACATCGACCAAACTAGAGTTATTATTACAAATAATGGCAGGATAATGTTATAAGTAAATGATAATTAATTCATTACTTTGACTATACTACCTGGTCGTTATACTTAATTACGGTTATTACAAGTGACTAATTGATTACCAAATGACTAAATTATTCACTTTGACCATATCAGATATATCTCTAAGGAGTTTTATGGAAGAAAAAACGCCTGGTCATAACTGAACGGTAAAATTTATGTCCGTGCATTTAACCTGTGGGGAACATATCGAACATTCAAAAGCTTGTTGATAATTTTCAAAATATCGTCTCACTATATACATATTTCTTTTTATGAAACCTGTTTTACTAAAATAAATGCAAAGTTTACACTTGTTTAACTATAATTTATACGTAGGCCTACCTATTCAATGACAAATGATATTGTTAAGAATCAAGATTAATATTAATAACATCTTTAAGGAAACCAATAAGTATATCAGTGAGATACATCAAGATTGCTACACACATGTTGTTTCCACATAATCTCCAATAGATCTTTTAAAACGTACAGTATTTGTAATGCTTGCCAGTCTGGCCAAACAAGAGACAGAGCCAGTTTGGAAGTGGTCCAGCTCAATCTTCAACAATAATCCGTCTGCAGCTCATAACAACTCCGCTGATAAGCGCACTCTGCTGCCAGTCGGTGCTTTGTCTTCTACATATTTCGGTCCAAAATCTATAATCGACTTCACAAGCCAGACTAGATCGAGCAATATCTTCCGGGGTGTGTTTGTTGAGACCAATTAGTTAAATGTTTTAAAGCACTTTTAAACTTTTCAGGTTTACACGAAAAAATCAGCAGAGGATTGTCAAAAGTAGTTTATGTAACTATTGCACAATGAAAGCCTTTAAGCCACGTGTACAAAATATCTCATGATTGTTCAATCATAAAACAACTTTTTCATCTACGAACAACAAGTTTGTAATTTTTTTAATAAACATGTCGAAAATGTATAGGATATTGAAAGCCACCCATCTGAAATTGAACACAGATACCGCTTGATCAAGTCATTCTCATACCCACAAATGATCACAACCTTGAGGTTAGCATGGTGAAGCAAAGCCTAAATCCTAATGGAACAAACACATAACGTTCGAATTGGATTTAAAAGACTACTTTCGTCATATGATGCGATCTCATTGGTCTAGAACATTAATGTGAAACATGAACATTATGTACCTCACAAAGCAACAGCTTTAATTTTGTTAATATTTTACTTATTTATAATGATACTTGTAATATTGTTGCTGGTTACTAAATAAGAACGGTCGTAAATAAAAAAGTTTAAGTTATTGAATTAAAGTTTTGATATTTTATGCATTGGTGTCCTCTTCTCTGTAACACAACAATGTTCCAAGAAGAGAGATTTTTACATCCACTTACGATTCTTTTATAAAGAAATATCACAATATATTTAACTTGAACCAAAACAAAAGTTCAATACTACACTCACTACTAGTTTAAGAATAAAATGCTGTCTTTTGAGAGTTGACTAGAAAAAATATCAGCGAATTTGTTTTTTTGAGCTTTCGTAAAATTTGTACGACAACTGTTGGGCGAATTCACTGACGAAACTTATATTGACAATACTGATCATGGATCTAAAAAAATCAGATGAAAAATAGTGTTTTGTTCTAAAATAACAGTACAATTTGGAATATTTTCACCAGTATCTCTGTGTGGTAATAATAATCGTATGGCTTTTAGTGGAGGAAGATCAGCAATTAACTGATAGTTCTCCTCGCCTGAAATGCCTGCACTTTTTTGTTTTATATGCAGGTGGACCAACGGCTTAACGTAACTTCCGAACCACGGGAGCGGCCGAACGATATTTTTGTCCCCGAGCCGGGATTTGAACCCGGGCCCGCTGGGTGATAACCCAGAGCTCTACCACTGAGCTACGGCCGCTGCCCGTAGGTTCTCGTAGGTTTAGAAATATATATTGATTATAATTTACACAATGCGCAATTTTCGCTCGATTTAGAACCTGCCTTAGTCCTGAAACTTATCTAGGCATATAGCAAAAACTCAATTTTATGCAAAATTATTTTTGACATTTATCATTGGAAAATGTAGGTTAATAAACAAATGAGGTATACTTAAACTCACTTCAAAATTAGTTGCAATTGATCGTGTACACTGTGGTGGCGAATACATTTGTTACGGGAAGGTAGTAGAGGCCAGCCAAATATACTGTATTTATGAACCCCACGGCGATACTGGGGACAACGCGGACCGCCACGTCGCCACTCTAAATTTCACAGTCTGTTGAACTTACATTAATTTTCCAATCAATTAAGCCTCAAAAGCTTTCCTGGAAAGAGTGGAGGTTAATATTATTTCTAATGATAAACAGGTGGTATATTGTGTTAAAAAAAAGGTCACAATAATGAATGAAATTGTATTTGTAATAAATCAGATGTATAAAAAATTAATTAAAAGTTTAAAAATATAAATCAGTTAATTTAAATAAAAAAAAGATTTGTTTTAATTTGTACAGGAAACATCTGACCATAACGCATGTAGTTTACTATTTGAAAATCACATCGACAAGATCTTTAAGATTTTAGCTTATATTTTTTGTGTTAATATTAATCCTTATATTTGTACATTGAGCTTTAGTGATACTGATATGTTAAATATACTATGTAAGTTTTATCATTATTACATATGGTTTAGCATCTGAGTTGATGAGGTTACTTAGATAAACATGTTTAGCTACTCAGTTGTTCCCCGTCTAAGGTGGTTGCGGAGAGACACTATGACTGTATTGTTGTTTGCATAATCAAGTAATGTAGTCGCTGCTGTAATCATCCGGGCGTTTATGTGGGTAAACATTGGGTGCTCGTTCCTCTGTTTTGAGCGATTTTATCCTTTAAAACGACTCTATGTCTTAGGGTTCATGTAGATGTTTATTTAAATTACTTTTAAGCTAGTTTTTATTGGCTTGAAATAAAATAATCTAATTATAAACCATTTTAAATCACTATCATATTAGATTTTTTACTAAAATGGCCAAGTGACTAACAGTTGCTCAAATATGAAAATCGAGGTAATGTAGACATTTTGATTTAATGATCCATAAGCTATTACGTTCTAAGTTCATTTTATTTTATTTTTGTAGACATTTTTAATAGAAAGGTTATTTCACAAAAACGAATTTCCGATACATACATTTTTGTGTTTGACTTACTGCAGTGAAATCTAATAAAATTGTTTAATATAAATTACATCTAAGCTTTACTGAACAATACTTGCAAACTTTAATTTAACATCAAAACAATTGAGAGTAGCATTCCTTTAAAAACAAACATAGATTAAATGAACCTTCTTCAATTTTTTTAAAGAGAGTATAGATAAAAATAACAAATCCCACAGTTAATTCAGATATGATTAAAAACTTCTGTCCTTTTTTAATCCAGAAACTAGAATAAGCGGAAACACCAGGTATAGACATCCCATTAAACACTTTAAACTGTGCTTCTTGGCTCTTCGCGTCGCTGATAAATATGTCAAGGAAGGAAGAGGAATACGAGGCTAAACTTAGCTGTCCAAATCCGGCGTCTATTCCGGGACGGGACCGCCATCTAGTGGAGGGAAGCTGTTCACTGCGGGGCGCCAGAAACATCTCTACTCCATGGCAGGTTAACCGCTTACTCGCGTCGGAAAAGGTATAACGATACATTGTTAACTAACAACTTGTTAAACTATTTACTAAGTTCCAGGACAACTTTCAAACTGGTTTATACTAGTTGCGAAGTTGACATTGGGTACAGCTAACGAAGTTTAAGTAACGTGTGGTAAGTCTTTTGGCTGGCCACAATGACAATTTCCCTTCCTTCGTGATCCATTCATGGTCTATAAAGTCGGTTGGTTAGCTGTTTAGAGGGAAGAGCGAACTGCCTGTTTGAGCTGAAAATCCGTTGTCACAGGAGCACGAGAGTTGTCCCTCTGAATTGTCAAGATGTCCCGTATCTTACCCTTTCTCTTCCTTCAATATCCCATCCTTCCGAGGACTTACGCAAAATGCCTGTGTAAGAGGCAGGCGTGCGGTTTTCCCGGGGACTCCTTAACCACCCACAACAACCACTATATACTGAAAATCTCGGATATAACTGTTTTTGTAAAAATAATACTATTTGAATAGAGTCTTGTTAGTAACAAACTTAGTAGACTAAGGTCAATTTTTTGTTTCTTTCTAATTCATCAAATAATCCCAGAAACATTGGGGAATTTCGTTTGGACGTGCTTTTAAGACCAGCTCCCTGCCAAAACAGGTGCTATAATATGAACAAAAGGATCACTAGGTCTTACCACAAAAAATTTAACATCTCTTGGTCATTGAAATCGGACAGTTACTCACTCATATTATTTATGGATATTATTTGCATTCTTGTCTTTATTTTGATAGAGGTCGATCTTAAAAAATTCACGCAATGTACATTACTAATAAAATATACAATAACGAATAAATACAAATTCATAAATGAGTCAACCATGTGTGTTTACTAATGTTTCTCATGGGTGATTATGTGAGTATAATATTAGTTTCTGTTCTATTTTAATAGCTACCTAATATGTATTTTTAGAAAATTTTGGGATCAATAAATGGGCTATCTTAGTTTTACCTCAACAAACTGTAGGTAACCTTTAAGATTGAGTTTGAAACTTTAGTTTCATGTATATAAACGGTATACTCGGTTGTGGTTGGATGAAGACAACACTGCTATAATTTACAAAGCCACAATGATGTTGCGAATATATTTCACAGTACACCCACCAGTTGTGACCACAAGTGTTCATCGGGTAACCGCAATGAAAACTACGTCATTGCTGATAATACTCATGCTGGGTTCAGTGCAAAGAAATTATCTGAAGATACACATTTGTGTATCAATGGTTTTATTTAAAACTGTTAAGGTAGTAATAAAAAAGTTGTGAACACAAATTTAAACATAACTGTTAAAGTAGGATCTGAAGATTCAATCGCTGCTTTAAGGTAGCATGCAACGTTAATTTTTTATTCGGTATTTTAAAACATACTCGTAGCAATGCAAGACAATTTTGAAGCAATTATTGAAAATATCCACCTAATAAATTTAAAATAAGTTGTATTAAATTTCAATAGCATGTAATATCCTATGATCTGAAGAAGATTTTGATACAGTTTAAGTTTCTTTACTGAACCAGTAGACTTAGTAGGTTGAGTACATAAGATATTCGATGATATGAATGACCTTTCCCTAAAAAAAAATAACTAACTTAATATTATATCAAGCTTTAAGTATTTGGATAGGTGTAATGTTTTGAAATAAAAATTTTTACAATATGCTACTATTTAAAATGTTCTTCTCGAAAAACAAATTAAACAATGAAGTTAATACAAGCAAAATATTTAAGGAACAGTAAAAAATTGTCAAATAAATAGTTTTAAAATTATTATCATTTTCAAAAAACAACCATAAAAATAATATTATACTTTAGCTACTTCTATCAGGAATTAACTTTGAACCAATGTTTGAAGTTATTTTTGGAAACGTAAATTTATCTCATAAATAAACTGAGCCTGTAAGAGTTACCCTCAGTATAAATTTCGGAAGCAATATATTGTTTCCCTGCAATAACAGTTTACCTTGAGGGGTTAGGAATATTTATCGGACTAGAGATTGCAAAAAGTGTAACGCTAGGCTAAAACAATTACGGTCACCGCGTTTGAAAATTTACGCTCCGCTTCTTCCTGGTAAACAAACCGAGCATCGTTATTTTACAACAGTAAAAATAAATGAAAAAGTTACCGACGAGGTAAAAAAAATTACTTCTTTTTTAGTTATTTTACCATAATATTTATAAACTTAAAATTGTATTCGTTCTTGGTTTATGAAATATTTAAAGCTATACATTTGTATTACTAGGTAATATTGTACGCTGGAATTTTTCATCATATGGTTAACTTACTTTGAAATTTCCAATATTTATTTAATGAAATACACAACATGTTTTCCTCAATGTTCACTAAATACAGATACTTGTATAATTGACCTAAATATAGTTAGGCGTGTGATTTTCCCTTTATGAAGTTAGATCTAACAGCTGTGTTATACTCAGTCATCAAGAGTACAATTTAGATTTTATATTTGTAATAAAACCCAAAGTTATGTTTTGTCTTTTCATTATTAATGCCTCACTTCTAACTTAAAGATAATTATTCTTCTATTTTAATTATACATTGTTTGATATTACTATAAACATAACAGCATTACACGTGTTATCAACAATAGCCGGTTTCGGCTTTACACCCAACATTTCCCTCTTCAATATGGATTACGTTTGCGACCACGTTATACCTGTTTTAGAAACAATCCTTTTTAGTTATCCTTATCCTAAACATGTGTAAATGTTGCTTGTTTCCTTAATTTGTTAACTTCTAACAATTATAATTCTTATAAATTAAATATGCAAATACAAAAATATTCAACTAGTATTAAGTCCAATAAAGTATTATTTTTACAGAAAAAAGTTATTTTATTAAAAATCTTGATTCATTATCTGCGTTATAGAATGGAGATAATTTTATTGCTATTGTAATTGGTACAAATCAGAATAACATCTCTTAATAAAATTAACTGTATTGAATACACAAAATTACCCAAGTCTTACCTGGATCCAAAATGGAAGATAGAAGCCGGAGCAGCACATGATGGCTGCGGCTAGAGAGAGGAAGGCCCAGACGAATCCCACCCCGGTCAGAGTGGTGGCCATCCTCAACGTTCTGCAACAAGCAAATGACCAAATTAAATTTTATTCGGATGACTTTGACATTTGTGACGTTTGTAACATATCACGTTGCGTCCACGTCACTTCTTATCACCTAGTACGTCACTTCTTATTAACTGGAAATCATTTTTATGCGTTTTGGCCCAAAACCCCTAAAACCACATTACTATCTTTAAAAACCAATGTATATTTCTAAACTTAAAAGAATATGGATAAGTTCGTTACCAACTTAGTCAGACATTTCATTCTCTTCTTTTATTAAAAACATCACCTTTTCTGATGATTTTGTGAGAAATTATAGGAACTCTGTCTTTATATGTGATATTCGTATTGTAATTGAATAATAAAATTGGAAATATGTGTACAATAATTTATCAAGCTACAAAAATTATTGAAATATAATACTAATGCATTTTACTTAAAGTGTACCAATGAAATTTTACTTTACGGTACATTAGTTTAGAATGGACAGAACAGATTTTAAACCGTTAGGAATAACCCTCTACAGTCAGTATTTCGTGTTTTGATATAAAGTAGATTATGGCAATACAGTTTTGGAGATGTAAAAGTTTTTGGCTAATTTATTATTTTAATCAGATGATTTTTTGTTTTTATTATTTTAACCTATTTTAAGCTATTAAAATGATAGATATTTAAGCCATAGAAATATTTTTAATTTTTTATTTTATTTTCTGATTGTGTGAAATTACCACTTTTGCAATTTGCAATTAGACTCATTCCATTAAGTTTAAAATGTTAACCAGTTTCTTTAAAGGCATACAGAAATATTCATGTAGGGAAATATTTATTTCAAATGATTATATTGCTTGAGTAAATGCTATTAGGCCTACAGAATTTGTGTAAACAATATAATAAACAATAAAGAAGTTATAACATTAAAAAATTAAAACTTATCGGGACTGATTTTATCAGAAAAACGCTAAATGTTTCTAAAACAATTTACAAATAATTAAATAAATGACCGGCAAATATACGAAATTGATGATGTGTGTAGACTAATTGCAGAGTGACCGAACATTTAGAAATCTCATCATGATGAAATCCTGTTCAAACCAGCACCGTATTTACCTACAATTAATATTGCCACGTCAAACTTTTCATGAAACCAACATTGTTCGAGTGTTTGTATTGTGTCAGTTTAACGCAGTTCATTATTTTACTCTTCAAATAAAATGTATTATTGAGTGAAACTCTGTACGTATTAGACGTAAACCCAATAATTAAAGGATTAAACTATGTATATTAGTTTAACTGATTTTAAAGAATACAAGGCATTAATAGAGCTATAAAAGGGATTTGACGGTTACACTTATTTAAATTTTAGTATTTTAGTTCTTTCACATAGTTAAGAATCGTTGTTATAAAAGGAGCAATACATATATGTATTGCATATACATATTACACATATAATACATATGTATTGCATATACATATACATATATGTATTACATATTTGTATATAGTGAAATTCTCTTTTATACGCAAGAAAATGTTTTTTTTATTATTATTATTTCAATGTACCTGTAACATTAGTAAAAACATGAATATCACATTGTAACTTGTAAGTATTTTAATACTTTTTCGGCTCATACTATAAAAAATTAACCTGTTGCTTTTATTTCAATTTGGAAATTCTAGAAAAACCAGAAAATTTTTTTGTATTATTGGAAAAAAAATAATAAGACTAATATTTAGAATTTACAAAGTGTAAATAAGTTTTAGGAACCTAAAAATGGTTCTGGACCCTTTCAATGGTGACGTACGGTCTCTGAGACCAATTCTAATTTCAGTCTTAGGTCACCAGTTAATTAGCCGTTAGGTTGTGTTCGCTGTCGCTCGAGTTATGCAACCAACTCCATTCGGTGTGTCTTCCTTTAGCTGCCGAGTTATAATTTTTAGGTCAAGGAGGCGACACACTACCGGACTTTCCACCGGATCATAGGACCGAGAATCGTACCAAACATTGCACCATACAGGGAGGTAAATTTACTCCGAACATTTCCTCGAACAAGACATCGAACCGAGCAACGTACCGGACAAATCCACCGAGCGAGGTGAAAGAATTTTAGAGAGAGACGGAGAGTGTGAGTGAGTGAGAGCGCATGATGGTGGGGCAGAGATGGGAGGGGCTTTTCCATCACGAGCGTTTGGGATGGCGTTCGGAGCAAAATTGACCCTGACACACTACCGTACATCGGACAGATAATTTAAATGTTTCGCCAAAAAACCACCTCCAGAGCGCTCGGTACGATGCTCGGTCCGGTGCTCGTTGAAAAGTCCAGTAATGCGTCGCCGCCTTTAGAGTTAGTAGTGCGCAGCATAGCCATGAGCGGTCTCGTACACCGAAGTTGCTAAAAACTTGAGTGGTCTGGTACACCGATGTCACCACTCGTGTTCTGGCCACGCTAATTTTTGGTCTGTTGGACAGCCTTCACTAGTTCATACGATTGATACAAGACATTACAAGTACATAACATTGAGAATTATTACACCTCATTAAATGGATTTATCGTAGATTAAGTTTTAAAAACATTTTTATTGTTTGAAATTTTCAATTTGCTATTTTTTACGAAGATTTATTTATATACGGTCCCACAGACCGCCGTCACCAAAGTAAGGGCTTATATTTGACTTAGTAGCCTATATTTACTAAAATAACGCTTGTTTGGTACTTTTCAAAACCCGTGTCTCGAAGAATAAAATGAATAAATGAGTTTATTTCCCACAATTAATAAAACATGACAGAACAATGTACATTACAATAATATATTACAGAAAAATTAAATAGATTCATTTTTATTTTGAGAATTTAATCTAAGTTTTGGACTTTTGGAACTATACAAATTGCACTAATATTCGGTTTTTAGATTTGGTAAAAATTACTGTATTTTTAAAAATGAAAAGTTTTCGAAAGAAAAATTGCTGCAATAATTGTTTTGTTCCCCTTCAAAATGAGTTTTTACTATAAATATCCTGTATTTATCTTCCTAGTGTTCTCATATTTTTACGCAAAATTTTCTCCAAAAAAGTTTTAGTATTTAATACACATAAATAATATATAAAAGTCGGTCTTCCAAACCAACGATGTCACCAGTTGAAGCCACAGAATCACGTCACCAGTGAAGCGTTAAATATAATTTGATAAACCTGATCAAGTAAAAAAGAAATCAAAATAAAAAGGTGGATTCCCTCAGGCACTATGTAAACTGGGATTTCTAAATCAGGTTTGTAGAGCTTTTATTTACTAACATTTACTTTACATTAATTCGACATCAACCCGTAAACAGAATATTGTGTTTCAAGTTAGTATTTCAATTCCTTCAATAATTCTAAAATAAAAGAAACACTAAAAATATTCATTTCAAAATAGGGTTATAAACGGTATTTTAATAAAGTTTTACGAAAGTATTTTAATTGCTATATTTTTTCATTTAATATCATTATCAAACTAATTACATGTCATAAGAGAAGATAAAAGCTAGGAGACTAAATATTTTATGAACCAGAGAATATGTGTATTTGAAGAGGTTATTCATAAAAAACAATGGATTCTCCTTCGTGATCAAAGTCCTTTTCTTAGTCTAAAATAACTACCTTAGAGGATATCATTTTCTGTACTCCAATTCAATGCATTTAATCCTTTAAAATAGTTACAAAGCTTTAATTACTTAATAAATTATTATTACAAATTAATTAATTTTTTTCGTAAACAGCAAAATATCTACCAGATTTAGATAAAGATGCTTTTACGTTCTTTGAAAAGCCATTTATAAAAATATCATTGTAATTATAATAAATATAATTGTTGACAGAGACATAAAAGATGATGTGTTTATTTCCGAAGGTACATGGTGTCTCTCTGGAGATCTTAGTTTTACAGCGAATTGAGATTACCAACGATACAAATAAACATAAGGGGTTTTAGATTATTTGTTTATAAAACATGGAAATAAGTTTTTTTTAATCATAAGCATTAATAATAATTTTTATTTAATTTATGTATTAAAAGCCTCTTTTTAATTTTTTTATTTAAAAAAAGGAAAAAAACTAGAAAAAAACATAATGGCGAATACTTTTCTATTGAATTTTCTTCGATAACAGTAATCCAAGCAGTTTCTTTAGTTCAATAAAGTGTACGTATATATAATGTGTCCATTTAAATCCCTTTTTGACACAAGTTTTATGCATTTTCATAATTAAATTATAAAAAAAGTGTTAAAAGTAATTAAGAACTATTGGCACATTGAAATCATAAACTTCCCTAATTCAGAACTGTGCAAATTAAAAGCTCTCACAGAATGTTGATTGGTGGTACCATTAATTAGCCAGGCGTTGAACAACGTACCGAACTCGAATGCATAAATGTTTGATTGGATCATTTGTTCCCTCAATGTTTGCCTTGTGAGTTGGTATTGGGTATGTTACAACCTAAAACCAACAGAATTTCCAAACTGGTTAAAATATCTTGTGAACCAAATGTATATCAGTAACATTTTCTATAACTTAAATGTACATAACATAGTCATTATATAATATTGGTATTTTCTTTTATTATTAAAAGTATTACACTATATTATATATTATCAAACATCAGTTATATAGTATGTGTTTATTTAATTAATCTAGTAAGTCTCTTATTTCAGCCATTTAACTCCCCAAATGTAAATTTGATAGTATGTTCTGTAAGAATGTTCAAAAGTTACGTAAGTCTACGTCACTCAAAAAAATGTAAGACGAACAACCACATGATTGCGTGTAGGTTTTTTTTAATAAAAGAAAACGTGGTGGAACAGGGCTAAGATCCTATTAAAAGTTATGGATTATTTTTTGGCTATATCGTTCACTTCACTGCCCTTATTTGGCTTCATCCATCTTGGGCAAAGTCACTTAAATTTATGAATGTTCTCGACTAGATTAACCTACCATTATTTATTGGCCGAATAAATAATGATCATGGGTAGGATTACAGTATTTTTCTTCCTTTTTAACCCTAATTTTACTTTTACTTAATCGTGTTTCACCGAGTATTAAGAAAAGTCAAATGTAGTACTTTGTTTACATCTTATACATAATTTATTGGATAATACAATATATAGTTGAACCAAATATGGTGGATATTTAGGGAATGGCAATTAAGTTTATGGCTTCAATCTAAGCTTTACTACAGTATACAATACAAAATTTCCAATGCGTAGCCGTGGTACAAAATAGGTATTTAAAATATATAAGTTTTACCTCATAAATATTCCTGTAACTGTTAACTAACTATAATTTGACTTAAACTTGTGAAAAGCCGTAGGAAACTTTTCGAACAAAAAGCATACAGTACTAACATATGAACAAGAAAACAATAGTCATTGTTTTCTCACTACATTTAACCGAGTTCATTATGAATTCATCAAGATTTAATGATGAATTTTGAATATTTAACCTCAGTAAATTAAAAGGAGAACACTAAACTAGTTTTACGTGACTTTTTACAAAGGAAGAAACCTGTACAAATTTTGTTTTTACATATTATTTTTGGGTTAGTATAAATAATTATTATGTAAAGATAAAATTTATGTAGAGTGATTTTATAAAAAAAGTACACAGTAAATTGGGTGAATGTTTTACAAAACAAATATTATGTTTCATATTTTTATTATCTGCGCGAAGCATCAAAACCTCCATATAATGGTTTCAAGAAAAGAGGTATAAATGATGTTCAGCAAAAATGATAACTATTTTAAAATGTCTGTAGGATTAGCTCAAATTTCACAGATAAGCTGCAACGTTGAGACAATTGCTTATTTGAGTACAAAAATTCCTGGTGATAACGGCTTTTATGTCAAGTAAGTCGATATTCAAACGTTTTTAATTGTTTCCACGATTCACAACAATGTTATAACGAAGTATCGGAGAGCACACAGCACTCAAAACATTCATTGATGTTTCCAGAGTCAAGGAGGTGTTCAATGTTTCATTGATTAACGATGTTTCTGAATTCAAAGCGTAAATTTAACTATTGTTTATGTACTGTAGAGTTTTGGATTGACCCAATTAAAACTACTTAAGTATTCAATTGTAACACACCGTAGCTATCTATTTAAGTAATTAAATGATGTATTATAACGACATTAATGTAGTTTAAACATGCGATTTAATTAATCTGAAAGATAAAAATATTTAAATAAATACGTAAACGCCAACATAAAACATTTACATTACTACATTAATGTTAAAGTATAAAATATCTTTCTAACTTTCCCTTTTAAAGTTAAATTTTCACTCGCATATTATTTCTGCTTTATACAGACAGATAAGCGTAGAAAAGTTAATCCTCGTTGGAGAAACAATGGGTTTCTGATTTTCAACAGTAAACGAGTTGGTATTCAGCAGGTAGTTTCGTATTCACAAGAGTAGCTTTTGACTCGTAAATGGCGATTTCATACGTTTCCTTTATCCAGCTTGGAAACGTCCAGGCCCGTCCGACCTTTTGGCGAATAATCAAAAATTCTAAATACGACTGCTAACTCCTACTTCAATCCACGTTTTTTTTTATTATTTTTTATTGTTATTAATTCTGATTTGTATATTATTATAGGTTAGAAATATTCTAAGTTTAAACTGTCAATTGTATATTTTCCTCGCTGAAAAATATTTTTGTATAAAATAGTTTTTTTTTTATATAGTGTATTTTTATAATACAATAAGAACCAGACAAACTGTAATGACCAGAAAGTGAGAAAGACCTTTATTAGGCAGAGTTTGGCAGTTTAATTGCATTATGAACTTTTCAGCTAACGATCTTTCCAATTTTTAAAGTACGGATACAGGAATAAGAGTAATTGCGTTTTTTAAACAAATTAAGTAAGGAAAGAAAGTGTTATTTCATATAAACCGTTCAAGAAATTTCCTTCTGGTCCTCATTCATTAGTTGAAAGGTATTGATTTGTTACTGGTGTTAGTGTTTAGGGTTCCAAACACAACTTCTACCTCTGCTCGTGCTGTCAATATCAACATACAATCACTTATGTTCCACACAGTGTATAGTCCACGAGTAGTGAAAATTAAAGGCAGGCAGAGACAGGTTGGACAACAATGGACATGTCATCGGGTGACAAGAGATCGACTCGTAGATAAGAGACTCTTTGATCAACGATCTAACTCACTGTGACCGTGACCTATTACATCGCTGCAATGGTTATAATACTTCTAGTTTAAATTGAATAGTATTATCTAATACAACAATAAAACCCAACCTAACCTAATATAGTATGTGTTTATTTAATTAATCTAATAAGTCTCTTATTTCAGCCATTTAACTCCCCAAATGTAAATTTGATAGTATGCTCTGTAAGAATGTTCAAAAGTTACGTAAGTCTGCGTCATTAAAAAAAATGTAAGACGAACAACCACATGGTTGCGTGTAGGTTTTGTTTTTTTAATAAAAGAAAACGTGGAACAGGGCTAAGATCCTATTAAAAGTTATGGATTACTTTTTGTTATATCATTCACCTCACTGCCCTTATTTGGCTTCATCCATCTTGGGCAAAGCCACTTAAATTTATATATGTTCTCGACTAGATTAACCTACCATTATTTATTGGCATTATTTATTTACAACCTAATGGCGCATTGCGCCATTAAAGTATTTAGTCGGCTTTTAGGATGCATTGCCTGTTTACGGTAAACTATCTAAATATATTTAAAGAAATGATGAATTGTGCCTATTAAAATGCTTTCATTCTATCAGATCACTAAATTTTGTTGATTTTTGCACATTCAAACATTATTCTTATTGACTAACTGTTTCCCGTCACGGCTTTGCCCGTAATTTAATTTATTTTATAGGTAATTAAGCTGGTTCGCAACGCTTACTCACTGTAACACTCATCTTATATAATAAATTGCAAACATACCTAATTAGAATTTATAATTGGATTTGTTTCTTAGCAACCGATAAAAATTGATAAAATAGAGATTTTCAGATTAAATCTTACAAACTATTTTATGTCCTCTGAGTCAGAGCCAGGGTCTAGACAGATTTGCACCAAACTTCACACTAACAATCTTTGAATAATTCTTAATAATGCCTGAAAGTTTCATTAACATCTGTCAATCGGGTTTGGAGTCCATAGGCAACACAAATACTTCCTCTGTTATAGAAATAGATTACCTATATTTGTTTGCAGCGCAAAAAACCAACATGAAAGAATAAACACAACAAGTCCTTTAAAAATCCGCTAATCTGTGTCATATTGTTGATTAAAGATATGGTTCAATATCAAACGGTTAGTTTAAAAAACTAAGTATTCTGGTAAAATTTAATTGGATTAAGTATTTAATAGTATAAAAACACTTAAAAATCAATAATTAACAAATTAATTCTCCTTAAAAATGCTTAAAGTACTTATGCAAAACTTTATGTTTTGTAGATGAGCTTCTCTGCATATTGAGTGAGTTTAAACAGAAATGTTCAGCAGTAAGTGATTCTCAGGTGAGGTGTTTGCCAAGTTCGTGACGTCAACGTTAGACGCAGATGACGCCAAGCAGACGCTACGGTGAAGTCACTCTATTATGCAAACTGACTTTACCCTCTCACCGCAACCACCTTGGCTGAACAGGCTGAGCCAATATAGCACCCTCTCAACCAGATGCCAACTAGGTACTCACCGCAAAGAAGGGAATAACGGTTGGTTTCTTTAACTTATAAATGTCAATAAGCTACAAGTAATACAAAAAACAACTATTTTATATTACATTTTCCGTACATCTAAGTGTTATTTATATTCATTTTTACTGAACTTAAACGGCTGAGGATTTTGTTAACGTACTTGATTGATCTATAAATAATTGAATAGAGTGTGTACCGAAACCTCTGATATAATTTAACGTTTGATATAATAAACACTGCTTTATGTGTATTGTGATTTGGTGAAGAAATTTCTGCCATCTAAAAATTCAATTACTACAATAGGTAAGTATCCTACTTACTACGACATTGAGTATTTCTTAGATTTAGGGTGTTTGCCATCAAATAAATCTCACATAAAACAAATTTAAAAAATCCATAATTATACGCAATATTTCATCTGCTGGCTTTTTATATTCATATCTATCTTCTTATTTCTATAAGGGTTTCGTCAGTTACGTCCCTTTTTTCTCGACCTACTGAACCGATTTTTAAGATTGAGGTGTCATTTTAAAGCTTAGGATATCCCGCAGTGACGAATCGTAATTAAAAGGGTCATATTGTTTCGGGCTTCGACCCCCTGGCCTTTGATTTATTTCTAGAGGGCGCTTTAAAATGTTGACCAACTTTTATTGCAAGTTCTTTAATGTTAATTAATTGTAATTTAACAGCTGATTACCTTCAGATGAAATTTAAAAGCCAGATAGTAAACAAAAATACATCTCCGTCACTTCATAATCAACATTCACGTATTGTAGGTGAGATTCACTCATACAGAATCATAAAACGCGCAATTTGCGCACGGGCCACCTCGTAATATTTATTTATAACGGTTATTAATTTCAATGTAATATGGCTGTTATCTTTCGTAATTATAATAAAGACCTTTGTTAGATAATGTTTCTTTATTTTTCTAATGTATAGTTTATCCGTTGTTATACCGGGTGTCCCAGACCTATATAAAAGGGGTTGTATAATTTTATATAGGGTTACATATATAAAATGTACGGTATTTACTTTTTTAATTGTAAGTATGTCTGTCATTATAAGAAATAGTTTTAACGTACAGGGTGTACCACAAGTCACCTTTCCAGGCCGGATGTCACTAATTTTAAATAAAAACCCTTACTTTTTATGACATATTTTGATTCAACATGTATTTGAACACGACATTGATAATTCATCTGTACCCATAATCCAAAGAGTTTTCGATGTAATGACGATTGAAATTAGGATTTTTCCCATAAGAATAACGTAGGAAAAGTTTTCAACTACATTATCTCTGAACATTATCTGTTAATAAACATGCCCCAGCACGAAAATGCCTTAGACTCTTCTTTTAAATATTTCCACTCGTTAATTATTATTAGTTTTATAAAAAAATTTCCCGTAAAATTTACAAGATGAAGGAGATTCTTTAAAAGTTATGGAAAATAAAACTAATTACGTAAAAATTTGTATTTTTTTTTTATAGAATTTTAAAAATTTTAAAGGAGGTTTAAAGATATTTTCATGCTTCGACAGTTCTGTTTAAAGTATGTTCAGAGATAATGGATATGAAATTATTTCCACTATTTGCTTATGGAAAAAAACTAGATTTCTACTGATATTAGAACTAGGGGTACAGATTAAAGTGTAATGTTGTTGTTGTTGTTATTGGTGGATAAGGAGACCCCGGCCGAACCGTTGAGCACGTCTGCCTCTAATGGGCATTTTGCGCAAGCCCCCGGAAGGATGGGATATTGAAGGAAGAGAAAGGGTGAGACACGGGACTGTCCACTCATGTTCAAGTTAGGGGTTTCTATGCCCATCGCATTCCTCACCCCCTGCTGTCTTGAACATATGTTCCAGCTAGGGGTTTCGATGCCCATAGCATTTCTCCTTACCCCCTGCTGTCTACATATGTTCCAGCTAGGGGCTTACATGCAGTTCGCATTGACCCCCCACTGTCTTGAACATGAATGGATTATGAAGGAAGGGAAATTGTCATAGTGGACAGCCAAAAGACTTACCACAGTGTTATGACAACTTCGTTTGCTGTACCCAATGTCAACTTCGCAACTAGTATAAACCAGTTTTAAAGTTGTCCTGGGATAAGTGTAATGTTGTCTTAAACTTACACGTAACATTAAAAAAAATTCCATAAGAAGTCAGTGTTTGTATTTAAAATTAGCTGCTTTGGATCTGGAAAGGAGACTTTTGGTGCAACCTCTACATTCCAATTGATAAAGCGTGTTTGTGAAAAATTATTTATTTGAATTTTAAAAGAGGTTTGTACGGGTGGTATGGTACACCTGGTATGTTTCAATGCTCATGCTTTGCTTTATATTTATCGAATGTTACATTCAGAATTATTATTTATATCTTGTTTATTCTTGATTAATATTTTATAAAATTACTTTTATTACTTACCTATTTTCAAATACAACTCATTTTACCATTTATTAATACCATTTTAGCTCGTTAAAAAAGACAATGGAAAATTGTTGTTTACGTTGACGTTGGAATGACATCAAATAAATATGTAAAACCACTGCCAGTTACAGTTTGATAAATTTAAAAAACGTTTGCCAGAAATAATTTTGAATAAATATCATCTTCGAATGATATATTAATGGAAATGTTGATGTTGACGAGTTTGAATGGCAACGCTGTCAGAGTTTGGCCTCAGTTGGGAGATGGCTGGCAACATCCACGTTGACTCTAGCGCCACTCTGGTCCTGGCAGCGCATCATAACTCTTACATTATTTATAACAGGCTCTCCGCATTGTTAATGCCCGTTAAGATATATGAGACGCGAAACACATTTACCCTTTTTGCTGTTTATGTATGTGGTTTCCGACTAACTGGATTTTATATGCATAATGATATCTTGATTTTTTTTATCATGTAGCCTTGCATTTTGATTATTGAAACAAAAATGAAATATAGTTGGTATTACGGTAATAATAAAAAGGCAGTATTGTGATATGAATTAGATCTAAATTATGTTCATAGTAGTTATAGTTTACAATTCATAAATCATGTAATATGTTTTCAGTAGAAAGAATGTCAAGTATTGAAGAATTTGTTTTTCTTCGCTTGGTTAAGATTCATTAGGAAACTTTTTTACATATTACTTATGATAGTCAATTAAATGTTAATCATTTTATTAAATGTTAATAATTTTTAGGCCTATGTACAACAAAAACAGATGTGTAGTATTATGTTAACATTTAAAGAATATCTATTGTAATTGAAGTTAATAATCAACGGTCTTACAATGCAATTTCATAAGAGATAGTTTTTCATTAATTTTAACAATTTTCGTTAAGTAACAATTCGTTGTTACAATAAGCATTATACACCTTTACTTATCAAAAATGAAATCCTGACAGTTTAAAACACATATGCTTTGAACTGTATTTTGTCAATCAATTATTTAGAAACTTTTTTAAGATTGCAAATCCCCATGAGCATGCTAACAGGAATATTTCCAAATTGTTGTTACCTAAAATATTATTGGCCTACATAAAACACTTAAACGTTTTCCTATTTGTAGCATGCTTTGAAGATTTTGTTCGTTATTTTTGTGTATCTGCTGGTACCTTCAGTATAAAACTGTATAAAATATTTCAATTACTTATTCATTTTGTCATAATACAGTATCATAAAATCAAATACCCTTCTGATAATTTATGCATGATATATTTAAAATCACTTAAAAATAACCTCACCATATGCTGGAGATTAAGAATTAAACACTGTAATCACATAGGAGACAGGTTCAGAGAAAAGTCCGATATTTAATGATACAGAAACAACGAAGAGTCGCGGACCCGCACAGACATAGACACTCCCTGAGATGAACACACAACTGACACTGACACTGTCTGAGACCCGAGAAGAGACTACAGTCCTGGGGTGAGGCGGGGATCTCCCTCCCCCACCCATAACACCACCCCCCCTACCCCCCCCCCCCCCACCCTCACCCAAGTCACCGCAACAGCTGTGAGATGCGGCGATTACGCTCTGCTGAAAACCTCATGATCATCCTCCTCGGATACATTTGCTCAAGCCCACTTGTGTTGGAGATAACAGACAAGATGAGTGGGGGCTACTTTTCAGACGATTAATTCTTGTTTCAAACACAACGTAGAATGGGATTAGTTTTTACTTATGCACATTTATTGGATATGTGTTATATCTACATACACACTTTTCGTAATATCATATGATGATTAATTCATTTAGTTGTATATGACTGGGAAATCTAAACAATCCACAGTATACATCAAGCAAGGCTTTGACATTTATCATGCTATCCAACATTAATAAACAAATATGATAGTTTGGGATTTTTAGATTATGATAGTTTACCAAGTACATGATGAAATTTGAATTTCATAGTTGATAAAGTAGTTCATGCAACAATTAATTTACAAATGCCTTTAACCATGAGTGAAACAGATATCTCATGAGATCTTAAGGATGAATAGTTATAGGATACATTAGTAAAGAATGAAAGGACAAATGTTTAGGACACTATTTTATCTACAACCAACTTAAAATTGGCTAGCATTTTAAAAATAAATTGTAAATAAAAAGACTAGTTATAGTTTGTTAGATGGGACCCATCCAAAACGTATCCACAACTTATGTCACTTCACCTATATTATTGGAGCTCATCACAAAGGTCATTAATAAATATATTTTAAGTATTGTCTATATTGATAAATGAATGAGCGAAACGAATTAATTACGAAAGAGAGATTTGGTTGTTGTGAGTTTTTCTCATTATTTCCATATTCCATGACCTGCCTGCTCAAACATTATTCAATGACTAACAGCAGTTTTCAAATAAAAAGTTATTTAGTCCACTACTTTAACTTTATGTTTTAAGTGCAAACTGGACAAGTGGTGCAGACGTCATTCCAGGCGAAACTTAACTGCTTTGTATTGTATTTGCAATGAGGTGCTTAATGATTTATCTTAAAAAAACCTAGAATTTGTGAAAGATTTTTTTATTTCTAAAAGTGACCTACAAGGATCAAGGTAATAAAACTTGTTATATACTCTAATGCAGTATCTATAAAATAAAATGCCTTTAGTGAAATAATACATCAAGCATATGTAGGTAGGTAGGTATCAAGCAAGATAGGTATCCCTAGTAGTTCTTTAACAATACATTTTCATCCACTATTTTCTGCCATTCTTTTGTTAAACAACACACTACAAACAATCAGCTTAACATTTGACTATCATCGCCACCACCTAAAGCTGCTCCTTATTTGCACACCAAGATTAATAACTCTATTTCCTTGTTTTAAAAGTCCACGTTCTTTTTGATCTCAATGACTGATGAAATCATAGGTTCTACTGTTAATATATGTAATAAATAAGTTGTTTTTTTTTTATTTGGACCATTGTTTGAGGTACCGCTCATTGATTCTGATTAAGTCAGATGCCATTAGAATTATTCCATCAGCAAACAGAAATGATACACCCTCTTTTACATACTTCAAACAAGACACGGTACAATCTTAAAGCGTGTTTAGTGTAATGTCTGGTATACAAATTCCTTTTTATACAGGCTACATATGAATAATGATAATTATTATAAATATTTTGTATGGCTTGATGTATCCATCGTTATTGTGTCGTAAATAATTTAAAAATAGTAATCCTTGATAGTTCTGTAATTGACATTATTGTTTTAAAATTATCAATACAAAAAAATAACAAAGATTTTCTAGCTTATAAAACTGCACCCATTTGATTGCTTTGATTTGAATTTCACTTTGTGCTATCAGAACCAGACATCTACTGTGAACCAAATACAAGTATCAATCTCTTTTTATTGAAATTCTTTGGTGAGAGAGGAATATTGAATTACTGTATTTATGTAAATTCTACGTAGTCCCCTATTAATTTTATAATGACGATGCAAATTAAACAAAAGGTGGCGGAAACATTGTGCCTTTCCTTTAAATTATTATATTAGTATAAATCAATTAAAATTAAATACGGTACTATAACCCTTTATAAAGTTGAGAAAATTTATACTAAACTAGTATTTGTTAATGAATTTTTTGGTACGCTTCTGTTCAATATATATGACACCCACAATGGCGCCAGCTAGATAGGACGGACTTGATCAACAATAACTACAATTAAATTAACGACCTGTTAGCTAGATTGAGTTCGCACTAGAGCCAAACTACTCTTTGAACCCAATTGGCTCCATTTGTTTCTATTGCTCTGCTCCAATCATTATTCAGAAATTGGCTGCACTTGCGTTATACAGTATTAGACAATTTGTAATTTAAATTGGTATCTAAAAAGCTGGTTTTACAGAAAGTATTACGAATTTTGCACTAACAATGAAACAATATATGTATTTTGTTTCAGATAGTATTTTGTTATGGCACTATTTTTATATGTTTATGAGTCTACATATTTCCATACAAATTATTAAATAATTGATAATGAATATTTTAAAGTGTATTTTATATCTGCTTTGAAAATTTCTATCAGACATTACTAAACTGTAATGTCAATTATGTAAAGTAATTCAATATTATATTGTAATGTCAAATGTTCATATTTTATTATTACATTACTAAACTTAGAATTTTATAATAATTCAATTGTATTTTTTGTAAGTTATGTTTGTTATCAATGTAAAAGTAAATAAGAACCTGGTAATTTTGGTTTATAAACTAGAAAATTTCAAACTTCAAATTATAAGTTTAACTACCATTATATTTGATTAGATTAAATATAAGTTTGATTGATACACAGGCTTAACAAAACTGTTATCGTTTCATAAGCCTAACAAAAAGTGAATTCCCAATGAACGACAAGTAAATTTTCATGATTTCGGCAATCAAGTAAGTTGAATCCAAGTCGGGTTGAACTACAGGCATGTTATGGACGTCCCCGCTGTCTTGTCGCTGAGGGGTATATGGTCAACGTTATACGACCACTCTGACCCTTGTCAGGCTGTCTCCTGCGGAGAGTAGCCTAGCTGGCTACGAATACCACCAATTAATTATTGATCACTTCTTTTTGATATACATAAAAATAATAATATCTAATAGAAATCGAATAGGTAAAAAAATCTTTTAAATACACATGAGGAGGTCAACCTGTATAAGAAAGACATTCCTTCTATGAAATTAACGAAAATGAAAATTCTTCATTTATTCCAGTATTATCTCATCAGTTAAATTAGCAAAAAAGTACTAAGACTAAGATGATACCAACTATAATTAAAACTGTTCTATAGGCATATTCTTTAGTCCTAATAACCAAAGGGTGAAATAGCAATACATAATTTATTGGCATCCTTTCCAAATGCATAAAAATGACCTATTGGAGCAGAAGACAGACAGTAGGCATAATAAAATCTTCGATATTTTAAGATTTTCTACAATGTACTGGCTATCATAAGGAAGTGTAATAGTACAGTTTTCTCTCTTAATTTGATTATTATGATATTGCTGCAAGGTTTCCAATTTAGTTGCCAGTATGAATAAAGCACGTAAATTAATTATTAGTGTAATTGTATATCGAATATTAGTATAGATGCGTTAAAAAAAATTTCCAATCAAACAATTATTGTAAAATATAGATAAAATACTTTTTTTTTACTAGAAAGGAAAAATATAGGATATCATCTTGTATTATTATTGTATTATTTGTATTAAAAGTAAGGAAAGAATTTGTTTCAAGCTTGTTTATCGTGAACAAGCTTGTTATAAAAAATTTCTAAATATTTTAAACATCAAAGAAACATAGAAATATTCCACTTATTTTTACACTTTTGATCCAAAATAATGGGCATTCCGTAACATATGTTTAGTTATTTATAAACATTTTTGTTTATAATAATTATTAAGAATTTAATATTTTTAGTATTATTTATTTGTCTTGTAAAATTTCGGAATAATTGCACGGACATAAAAAATTGTTTAACAAACTTTATTAACTGAGATAGTTTTAGTTTGATGCCAAACAATATAAAGTGTTTGATTAGTTTGTGATAATATTTCATAGTGAGAATTTAAAAAGGTTTTAAACACCCAAAACAATTATTTAAACTGTAAGAAGAATCTAGACTTCCAAAATTTTTTACGAACAACTGATAGATATTTTAATACAGGAATCAATAAACAGTCCATAGAAATCTCAATTGTTTGAAATAAAGTCAGAGTATATTTGTTTTAATTATTTTCTGAATTTTACGAACTTATATTAACATAGAAATTCCACGATACTCCTGAAATACCAGACTTGCTTTATTACAATCGTCCAATTGGAACCATCGTTTATCCTGATCTAATCTATAAGGTAATTTAGGTCCATTCACTTCTAATTTTAGAATATTGATTTCACTAATGTAATTTCTAGTCTTATTCTTTACCATGGGAGACAAGGGGATTCTTACTCTCATTATTATACAACAATATATCCCTCAGGGAAATCCCCGTCCTAATATAAATAAATAATAATGCATTGTAAAGGTTGTCAATTTTAACTATATAGCATCTTATATCTTAACTCATAACGTTGATTGTTGCCAGAAAGTGTAATCAGCTGTTACCCATTTATTCCGGCAGCTATTATAAAACGCGTTGACAGTTTTCATTTCGTGGAAAACATTATTAAGATCTACAAGAACAAATAAAACAATCATGAAATTACATTATGGGGAATGTAATAATTAAATATATAGTCAAATAAAATCATTTTAAACATTCTTATAAAGTTTTTCGTCGTTTAGATGCATGTTAAATAAAGTTTGAGAAATATTTTGTTGGCAAACTTTCGCTATATAAATCGGCATACTTCATTTCATATTCATGTAGGACCCTCCATTTCTGGCAACTGCGTTTGATGTGGATACAAGTGGCCATATTTGTCTGAGATATGGCCTCCACCTTTCCTCACATTTCTTCGCCATTTTAACCCGTCTACAGCAAAGTAAAAATGTTTGATAAAGAATATTTCATCGTTTCTCTATAAAAAAAGTAACATCATTTAGTCGAAATGAATAAAAATAACTTAGAATTTACGGAAAAGGCTATTTATTCTACACTTTACGTGGACATATATTTTTACGAGAGCAGATATTTCCTTAACAGAATACACTCTATGTTATCTCAAAATATAGTGTTAATTATGTGCGACATTAATTACTAAATGTTAACAAAAAGTTTTTTTCGGACAATAGTGCTGAAAACATATTGATACAGATAATTAATGCGAAACCTAAACTTAACTTATTGCAAACTTTTAAATGTATTAAACTTATTTAAAATTTAGTACAAGTTGAATTATTAGTTTTTAAAAATACGCACTCTGAGTATTTAAAAGCAAATGCAAATTTTTGTGTCACTTTCTCTCAGTTAGAAACAAGTAAATGAAATTCTTGTAAATTAACGCATTCACAAAATGCAGGGAATACATAATAAAAGGTTCATAGTTATTTACTGTCATTTTCAGATGATAATGCAAACACAACAATCAATCATCTAGAATTAATCCTCTGTGTTAGGACAGGCTGGATCTGTTTTCACCCGAACGGTAAAACAAACAATAAATATCGAATCAATTAAAATAAACCTTTGTTTGAGCAAAACTTTTGAAAATATTTAACTTTTGTGTTTCCAAGAATTTTCGACTACCTAATGAACATTAACTTTATTAAATAATGTTCATGCGTTCTATAAAGCAAGTTCTTTGACAATCAAATAGGCCCCTAAACAAAACTCTTATGATATTATTTGATAACAGTTAAAAGAAAAATCTTTATTTACTTCACTGAATCATACCCTGATTTCCTACTGCTTAAATATTTATTTAATCATAAAAAAATTTCAAAACCGATGTCACTGTTTTTTAACACAATGATATTTTAGTTCGTTTACAATGTTCGAATAATTTTTGATCACGCTTAAATAATTGTATCAAAAACTATAATAATAACTTGGTAACAATATAGCATTTCAACTTATTTATAAACTAATTTTTATTACATGTCAATTGATGATGTTTTTTTGAACATTTTCTAACACTTTCATCATTGCCCTTTTATAGTTGGTAAAGTTGAATCAAAAACAAAATTAGTAACTTGGTAGCAATATAGCATTTCAAGTAATTCATCATCTAATTTGTATGACGTGTTAGTTGTTGATGGTTTTCTTTCCCAAATCGACAACCGTTACAATGTTTGCTTATTCTGTAAAAATAAATGTTATTTTTTCCACTGGAGGAGATAATGCTGTAAGCGTAATATTCGAGAGACAGAACAACAACCAAGTCTCATCACACGACTGGCGCCGCCGCCGCTCCGCCATCCACAGAGCACCCAACAATAACTCGAATTTAATTTACAGCTTTTTAAGCTGATTGGTCACTACCACGGTCATTGATTTCGTTACTTTTTGTTACTCTTTGATTAATATAATTTTTTTTCTTCAAAATATGAATGAATACGCTCGTGAAAAAATATAATTTTAAAATAAATTCCACGTATTTAAAAACATATTTTTAAAAATACATGTTTTAAACAAATACGTATTTTTAACTATAATTTTTACATTTTTATAGTTTTATCTTTTACACTTTATTGCGATTTTTCTTTGTTTTTTTCTTTGTAGTTATTTAATATGAGTGAAAACTTTTTAAGCCCATAACAAATTACAATATTAGCACATTGTTAAAATGCTGGTAAGTAGCTTGATATTTTTAATCCTTGTAAAGGTTATTAAAATATCCAACGACTGAAGATTGTTTATATCGTTGTTATGACTGGAAATTTAACGAGATACATTGTAAAATGTTCCAAACGATGAGAAACCTATGTATGAAAGTCTAAGTTACAATCAAAACAAATCTAAAAGATCCTCCACTTGCAGGACTTCAGACACCAGCAAGGACACTGTAAACATTTGACTTTAACTTAAGTATAGGAGTTTGGCAAAATTGCTTTTTATATATAATTACTCAAAGTTATGAAAATATTTTCCATCAGGATCTAAATCTAAAGCCATAACCCTAAAATTAGGGTTTATCGGAGTAACTCCATCTTTTTAAATGACAAGCTCTACAAAGAGTATACAACTTTATGAGCATAAACAAATTATAGTATTGAAAAATATTTTTAAAATCATAGCGTAGTACGCCAACCGCTTGAATATCGTCTCTTAAACGTTCTTTGAGAGATTTCTCTTGACATAAGTAAAGAATTCATAAGCAGCTGTTATATTATGAATCGTATTAATAACAATCTTCCTGTAACCTAATCTCAAAGAGGTGGATATTCCGATAGTTATTAATTTATTTTCTTCAGTAAGCTCGTTCACTCAAACTCCATTACATATACCTGATGTTCTGTACACGCAAGCAGCTGATTATAAATGGACTATTTACATTTATTTTAATTCAGAATCAACCAGATGTATTTTGTTTTGAAAAGAGATAAACACAAGTAATTGTTGTGGACATGTGGAGTAAAGAATTATTGTGAGTTTTGTTTTCTTCAAAATGGTTTTTGGAATTTAAATGTTTGTAATTATATACTTTTTTTATTCTTAGACATTTTTATTCTTGAGTATTTTTTATTTTAATCAATGGTATCGGAGATATGGGTGACAAAGTTTGCCCCATGTTATTCTTAGGGAACTAAAAATGAACTTTAATTGCCTCTAGCTCACTAACCGTTAGGTTTAGAGTAAAATGGCAAAGGATAAAAAATTTTAACATCACATGGACATTTCAAAAACACCATAAAATGTAGGGTGTTCCATAAAAAAATTTAAAGTTGCCTGCCATATTAGAAAAATGAAATTTTTTAAAGTGAAATACATACCTGAAAGCAAAATAAAAAAGTAAAGTGCGTTGTTCCCCATAAGAAGTAGGCTATACTGTCAGATATAGAATAAAAAATTATCTATTGGATCCCTACACAATACATTACATATATATTTAACACAGTAACATAGTTAGTTACACATAATATTATTATACCTGTATATATTTAATCAAACGTGAAAATTAATAAAAGTAAATGCCCTGTGAACGAAAGCAACTATAATATTTTATGAAAAAAATACTGGTTAACATAATTTTACAAATCTTTAATAAATGGGTTTTGTAAAACGTGTTTCTACTAAAATTTAAATTCTCTAGATTCAGTGGAATAGCTGCTACTTGGCAGGCCACAGCTGCAGAGGTAGTGAGTGACCGTGTACTTGTTATTCATGCAGCGTTTCCACTAAAACAGTGTCTGCAGTGGACGCCCTCGACAACGGTCCGAGTGGCCATATAGCGGCAAGAGGCCCCTTAACCGTCTGCCTTTACAGAATAAAATGACCCTGCGATATTCCCATTGTTATAATACAGCCTAACTTTTTAAATAAATAAATCATAGATATAATGGTTGATTTAAATTGGTTTTGTACTTAACATCAATATTATTTTATTTATATATGAATTTCATGTATTGCGGTTAACAAAAGTTTGTTTACAAGAACGCCAGATATAAAAGTAGTGTTGTTTTGTGGCTTTAGCAAAAGACGTCATCACGATTACATAAGCACTGATGACGTCATATGATGACCAATGAGGCTACATAATTGACTTGCTGATGACGTAATCCTTGCTTACGTCACCATGATGATGTCACCAACAATATGTAGGTCAAGATAAAAAGGTTACTAATATAGAAGAATGAATAATCTGTTATACGTATTTTCAAAGGTATATTCAGATATCATATTATTCAATTTGTTTTATTTTTCATTATATTCATCACTAAAAGTAAAGTTTTTTTTATGAAGCTCATAACACGATATAATATTTCGAAAATGTTTATAAAGCTGGTGAATAGCTGCCGATAAGCTGGTCTCTAAAATGCGGTTAAGCGTAAAAACCAATTAGTTCCGAGTCATAAACATGTATATCGTTATATAAAAAGTCATAAAAAAATTATAATAAAACCTGATGGAAAATATTTTCATAACTTTGAGTAATTATAGATAGAAAGCAATTTTGCCAAACTCCTCTACTTAAGTTAAAGTCAAGTGTTTACAGTGTCGTTGCTGGTGTCTGAAGTTATACAAGTGGATGATCTTTTAGATTTGTTTTGATTGTAACTTATTCTTTTATACATATTTAGGTTTCTCATCGTTTGGAACATTTTACAATGTATCTCGTTAAATTTCCAGTCATAACAACTATATAAACAATCTTCAGTCGTTGGATATTTTAAGTAACCTTTACGATGAAAATATATCATGCTATTTACTATTCTTTTAACCATGTGTTGATATTGTAATTTGTTATGAGCATAAAAAAGTTTCACTCGTATTGAATAACTACGAAGAAAGAAAAGAAAACTCGCAATACAATGTAAAAGATAAAACTATAAAACTAGTAAAAATGATAGTTATAAATACATATTTTTTTAAAACATGTATTTTTTTTAAATATTTTTTTAATACATAGAATTTGTTTTAAAATTATATTTTTTCATGAGTGTATTCATTCGTATTTAAAAAAAGTGCTGTTAATCAAAGAGTTACAAAAAGTAATGAAATCAATGATCGTAGTAGAGACCAATCAGTTTATCAAGCTGTAAATTAAATTCGAGTTATTGTTGCGTGTTCTGTGGATGGCGGAGCGGACGCGGCGCCGGTCTTGTGATGAGACTTGGTTGTTGTTCTGTCTCTCGAATATTACGGTTTTCAGCATTATCTCCTCCAGTGGAAGAAATAACATTTATTTTTACAGAATAAGCAAACATTGTAACAGTTGTCGATTTTGGAAAGAAAACATCAGCAACTAACACTTCATACAAATTAGTTGATGAATTACTTGAAATGATATATTGTTACTAAGTTATTAATATTGTTTACTGTTTGTTTAATCACTTATTAAAGCATAATCAAAAATCGTTTGAACAATAGAAACAAACTAAAATAACATTGTGCTCAAAAACTGTGATATGAATTTTTGAAAATTATTTTTATGATTAAATAAAAATTTTAGTAGCCCCATCAGTCAGGGTAAGATTCATTAAGTAAATAACAAAATATTTGTTTGGCCACAGTTATCAAATAATACCGTAAGAGTTTTGATTAGGGGCCTATTCGATTATCCAAGAACTAGCTTTGTGAAATGCATGAAAATTTTTTTTATAAAGCTAATGTTCATTAGGCAATCGAAAATTAATTCATAGAAACACAAAAGATACATCTTTGGAAAAGTTTTGCTCAAGCAAAGGTTTATTTTAATCGATTCGATATTTTTTGTTTGTTTTACCGTTCGGGTGAAAACAGATGTAATCTGTTCTCACACTGAGGGATTATTTTGTTTGCATTTTCATCTGAAAATGAAAGTAAATTTTAAAAGGTGGTATCTATGAACCTTTTATTGGGCATTAAATGCATTTTGGGAATGTGTAATACCTTTACTGGATTCTAACTGAGAGAAAGAGGCACAAAGAATTTGTATTTGCTTTTAAATATTCAGAGTAAGTATTTTAAGTACTAATAATTCAATTGTTACTAAATTTTAATCTCTCTAAACAGTACTTCAACCCAACCTTGTAATATTCACAGAACTTCATTTTAACATTACTTAAAAGTAAGGAAGGAATGTTGAATATTTTGTTACTCCCGATATGCACTGACCACTTTTTTAGTCTTCTGTATTAATTGTAGTCCATGTTTATCTAGTATCTGAAAATAGCGAATTGTGTATTAAGAGTGTTAAGTACGTCATTGCCACTCGAAAATGGTAGATGGTCCCACGAAGCTTCAGCTGCATGCGGCCAAACATTTTGAGAGCGGTAATGATCATTTGCGCTCGTAATACACAAAAGATTTTTCTACCAACATAGCAACAGATTAAATGTTTTATGGTATACAAAATGTCATTTAAATTATGTCTGATTTGTTTCTGTTGGAAGACACTGTTTACTATTAAAAATCTTAAAAATAGAAAAGCAGCAATTACCAAACGACAACAATGACCAACAGCCATGGCATGGCTTGTAATAACAGTTGACTTTAAATTGCTGTTTGATTTAGCGTGTGGTAAAGAACATTGCCCCTCTAGACCGGAAAATAAACGGAAACCAGAAATGAACTGTTTGCGTAGGGGTTACAGATGTGGCAATGGAATTATTTCCATGCAGTGGAAAGAAAAAAATATTTTCTGTCTACAAGGTAGAAAAAATTTGGAAACGATACAATATCGTTAAATGTGTATAAGTAATAAAACTAAAACTTTTTTTGATAATAGATATTAAATGACAAAGTCCACTTCCTAAAGTACTTATTGTCCTTGAACCTCCAAGGGGGAAGGTCCAAAAGGAGGCAGAAGAAAATATTAAATGTAAGCTAAATATTATTCGAATGTAAAATTTGATCGCTTGAAATTTGAGTCATTCTTTTAAGTTCAGATTTGGGGAATTGTTCTTTATTTAGAGACCTTTAATTTAATGTACGTTAATGACCTCTACTGACATTTAAGATTTTTTCTAACTCCTTGTGGACCATCCCACCTTAGAGGTCCAAGGACAATTAGTACTTTAGGAATTAGACCTTGTTACTTAAAATTAATTTCCATTGTTTTCGATCTACTACTTAAACACTTTTAAAGATATTATATCGTTTCCAGACTTTTTTCCACCCCGTATATATTTCAATATGTCTTTGTGGGTCCAAGAGTGTGTTCATTGAGTTTATTTACAACTATTCATAAAACTTGGTGTTGGTAGCAATCACATTAAGTTTATTATTTTATTATATCTCCCAATAATATTTAATTTAACCAAACACTGAAAATAATATGAATTATTAACTATTTCGTATGTATTATTTAAAAGTCTTATTTTGTTTAGTTAACAGCAAAATATAAAAAAAACTTTTCTACACCTAATACTTTTATTTTATAAAAAATATGAATGTAAGAAAATTTAATATTAGAACTCGGCGAAAATGGAATACCTGGCTCTCTTTGGTGAGGGTAATATTGGAAAAGGGGGAATATATCACACGTATCACGGCCCACCTAATTTTGGGACATTGTCCAGCTCATATAAAAGACATTAATAAATCACTCCGGACGGCATTGTAAATCATTGATAAATTTATTGATATACTTCATATGCTAATAAACGAGAATATCGTTCTGTAAAATGTAGTGTTTAAATGAAGCGTTATAATAGGAACAAGTGTTTATTTTCATTTATTAGTTACATCCTTAACACATGAACATTATTGCAAAGAAGCATTATTCAATTTCTTCCAAGAGTTTTACTCTCTTATTTGAGGTTTTTATGGGAAATTAATATTTGTCGTACTCAATTACATATTCATTATAAACAAATCCAGAATGATTATTTTGAAATCTTAATAAAAACTTGTTACTGTGGGCTTAAGTTACATTAATTTTCTATCACATATATTCAAATAATCTTATAAATCATACTGTGTGACAACATTAATGTATGAAATAATTAGAAGTTCTTAATAAATACAATAATGAAACTCCAATAAAGATCATATAAGTAAAATTAATCAATTATTATTATTCCTGGGATGGTAAAAATTAGATTTTAAATAGTAAAAGTGGCTTGAATACCGAAATATATTAATTTTTGTTGTTGTAAAATAAGCCCAATAGCAATGTGTAGTGTCTTTATCACAATCCTTACCACCCTAACTTTTAATGATATTGTATGAGTACTAAGGATATTTTTATTAAACCAAAGCATGAGGCATCATAGGTTACGCGATTATTACTTTTACAACATGCCGATGTAAAACAGTGGTTTTCTGTCCTGTAATGTGTAAGTATTTTTATTACTTTTATCAATCTCAATACATCGCTCAGTAAAAAGGTCTATCCAAAATTCCGGTTTCTGATAACAAACATTGTGTTTTTCTTGATAACAAATCCCTATAAATATTATACCTAAATATGAATGTTCGTATAGTTACGCTTTCACGTGAAAACTACTCAACCGATCATCATGAAACTTCTTACGCATATTCTTAGGTATCAGAAGTTACATAGGATACTTGTTATTAAAAAATCTTTTGTTCGAAAAATAAAACAATTGGTCTTTAAAAAAATCAAAATCTATTTTTTATTGACAGTTTTGATTTGATGCTAAAAACAAATTTAATAAAAAATCCAATAATTGAAATTATTCTAATTTTTTAATTAATTATAAAAATTATTTTAACTATTCCAGAAATTTTATACATAGCGAGATCGTGACGGCCGGAGAGTACCTGTAGTGAAGAGTTAAACCTGACGTTGAGTAACGCGAGCGAAGACGCTGGTAAAATAAGTCCATAATAGTATTAAAGAAAGGGGTAGTAAAATAGTTAATTTATCTAACAATATTATGACCAACAGTCCAACAAAATTAAGATTCACTTTTAATGAACATCCAATTCAATCAACCTTATGTAATGTTTAAAACACACAAATCTAGCTTACCGGCATTATTTAAATCAATTATTGGATTCGGCAAATGGTACTGTAAGGAAACAGTTTGACATATATTAATTAAAATACATTAAATAATCAATTTCAAAGTAATATAATTATTAAATGTTATACGTTAAAATATATTTATCTTCAAAGTGACCACAAGTGTCCTTTATCGTGTTGCCAATTTAACTCACGAGTGTCTGTCTGCTAAGGACAATCTTGATAGGGGTAGAGCCATAAAGTGGGGACTGGCGTTTCTAAAACATCACCACATAAAATTATCTTCTTTAATCCAATCGCATCCTTTTAGTGAATTCATTTAATTATTACTCCATTTTCACAAGTTTCATGTTTTTATTTAAAATTACCTGTCTTTATTAACACAATTGAGTTGATGTTGAAGTTACTTTTAAACGTCGCTTTCAATTATTACTTTTAAAGGTTTTAAAGTTGAGGGTTATTAATATAAATTTTAAACATTTTATAATGCATTTATGTGGTCATGTCATTATTTGATAATTCTATTTAGAATGTTGTAATTAAAATATTCATAGGTACTTATATGTTTATTCTTGATTTCAGCGAGTGCTATAAAAGTCATCTTTTACATAGCAGGATTTAAAAAAAAATCCTCATATAGAGTTTTGTTAGCTAAAAACATGTGAGGTACATCAGATAGTTTATAAATGAAGACTTTTTAGTGTAATAACTATTAATCACATTGCCATTAACAATGTTTGTTGATTATTTGTAAAATGTGTAAAAGATGAGTTGCCATTGGTTTTATGAATAAAGAAAAACATTTATCCAAAACATTTTATTTTACAAAAGACTTATAAATCTCTTAAGACTTAGTGGATCATTTAATCAAAGATCAAAATTTCAATAAATAACTTAAATTTTAAAAATAACAGAAAACAGCAATTTATGAACCTTTGGTGAAAACCTTTGTAATCTCTTAAAGTTACAGCAAATTATCGATATTACGTAAGCATGAAATTAACAACCTTTTACATAACAAATTCATTATATAGTAATATTTTTTAAATATAGATTCGAATGGTCAGTTTGGCAATATTTTACTGTATTTCTGTAGTGAAAATCTTTTATATTTGGAAGTAAAGAACAGACAAATTACAAGACCTTAAAACTTCCTTTAACGGAAACATGGTAGGCATAGCAGCATAGAAGGCAATTCATGATAGTCTTCAAAGAAATTAAGATTTCCATTGACAACCTACGAGGGCCATTAAATATTGCTTCTCCGTAATAATCCAACATTTGGTCAACCAGACATGTAAGTAACTTAATTTATAAATTAAACACAAACGTCTACAACACTCAATCTTATCAGTTCAAACTGATCAGTTATGGGTGTTCGGGAGAGTTCGATGGAGGTTTAGGTATTTCTTTTTATTTTCTGAAACTATCTAATATTTTTCAGTTTTTTTAAAGGTTCTTAAAGTATACGTTTCTGTTTCATTTAGGATTGCAAACATTAATATCATGCAATATCAACTAGTATGCTAATGAAAAGAAGAACTCAATTTCATTACATTCATAGTTTTTGGGATTTCCTTTCAATTTTTGGGATATCAAGTAAATTGTATATATAATCTACATTTAATTTAATGATATATTTATAACCATAAACATTCTCTCTTTGACTAACAACTGTATATCGATTAGATATCAATAGAGGTTTTTATATAAAAAATTTGAGTCTGAGATTTATTATGTCCGTTCTTCTGTTTAATAATATGTGGGCTTCTTAAGACTATATGAAACTCAAGATTATGGCCAAGATTTTTGTCATCAGCATTATTATTATGAAACATTGATAAGTAATTAATAGAAATATTAATATGACATTGTTTGGAAATGAATACTATTCTTTCCCTACTTATTATAATAATCCTATTAGGTCAGATTTTTTTAGATCCAAATTAAAAGGTGACAAAATTAACGTATCATTGATTTTATTATTTAAAATTCAGTTATTGTTATTCTTACCAAGTAAATATCGTTTAATATTTGTCATTAAAAATCAATAACAAATTAAATGGAGATATAAGCGAAAGAAATGCATAATAGTAATCTAATATTGGCTATTCCATTGACCTATGTTAATTGAATCAGTTCATCTTGGATCAGTTTCTATTATTTGTTTTTCACTTGAAGTTATTCTTATTATAGCACAGTCTATGCAATAAATTATGCCTTTGTATTGATATCAAAATTAATGTATTTAATAACAATTTGGATATTTTTTGTTAATTAAATTAAATTTTGTCATTTTTTATTTTTTATCTTTTCCGTTCTTTCTTCTTGAGAAAAGGGTTGTAAACAACACAAAAAAGAAGAACGAAAAACTTCAAAACAATAAAAACATCTCACAAACAAAATTTTTTTCTCCATTCTATTAAGAACACGCTTAAAACAAATACATTCTAAACAACTTTACTCACCATACAAAACAGCCTTTAAACCGAGTGTAGACTATTGAAGTGTTTTCGTCATTCGACCGGCTTGAAAACAACCCCCACCGTGAGATGAAGACGTCTCGGCCACAGCCCGAACTGTACTGAGCACCCCGACAGAGATGCTGGCAGATGCGCCTCACCCCCACCCCCTTCACCCACTCCAACCCCCCCCCCTCACCCTTTCAACCCCTTCTGTCGCAGCGTCACGGCCAGAACCCGGCAGAAACTCTTTGCCCCTTTGAATGAATTTATTAAAAACAACTGACGTTCCTCTTGATAGCTTTCATTTAACTGGAATATTGAAAAACAGTAATGGAGATTCTTGATATTGTTTTGGGGACGTTTCCGCTCAAATCGGTCACATATTTTTATTCACTTTTATTCGGAGTTATCAATAAATGTTTGTTTTAAATTAATGTAGTTAATAATCTATTTTTTTGTTTTTTACTTCATAATGAGTTATTTTTAAGTATAAAAATGTATACACAGTTTTAACGAGCAGTTGAGGGTCTTGATTTGTATTAGGGAAGTGTGATGAGTATAATATTTCGAATTTACAGTCACCTTAACCACTTTAAAAACACCAAAAACATGTTTCCGCATCTCCCTGTTTTGGAAAATGTTTTTTTAATATTTTTTTATAAGAATGTCCTTTCTTGCAGTTAAAGGCTGGATTAAGGTCCCTCGTACCTGTTAAAGGCCTAATGTAAAAATAAATTATATTGGTGCACAAAATCTTAAAAATTAGGAAAATTTAGTTAAATTTTAACATTACTGGGAGTTATTATTTTAGATTTTTATACTCTTAAAAAGTGATGCCAAATATAAATATTTAACCTAGTTTCAAGATAATATTTTGAAAAACTGCGTCCGAATCAGGGTGATACAATACCATGTTTTTCTAAAAAACCAATGCGTTTTACATTGCCGACTGCGATAGCAGTGCAAAGATGATGATCACCCTTAATAAAATGGACTCAAAAGCTATAAGTTCCTTGGCAACAATTTCTATGAGTTAATTGCGTTATTAGTAAGAAATAATCTACAGTCGTAATATGAACAGTGCAGGCTATTGCATGTTACTATACAAAAATACCCCCGTCGCAGCAGACTTGCGTACTAAGTGAAATTGCAATGTAAATCGGTATTTTTTATTTTCCCCATATACACCATAGAAATGAGGATGAAGGTCTGCTGCCTAATAAACGAGAATTCAAGCAAAAGGTATGCTGCCATGGGAACACTGAAGGTATGTATTTTTAGCATAAATATTTATTTCGACCATGTAAAGCCATATACTAAGTTTTATAAATATATGTCCGGAGAGTGCCTATTCTCCATAATTCATGATTAACATGGGTAAAGAGTATGTAGGTTTGCTGCCATGATAATAACAAAAACCTAGAATTTTGCCATCAATGGATGGAATTCAACCAAATGAAGCTAAATACCAAGTTCCATCCAAAAATATTGGTTTAAAAGTGATATATAAACACGGCCTTATTCTCCATTAGATTAACATTGGAACTCCAAAATACAACATACTGTCTGTAGACTTTAATATCTCGGTAACCAATGGAGCAAAGCCTCGACATATCAGTGGTGTTTTTTAGCTAATTCCAGAGGTAAAAATTTATTTTTTTTTTAATTAAATATGAAAAACGCAAAAAAATTGGTGTACAAAACCACCTAAAACCACCCCTTCCGTTATGTCGATTTATCTGGTTTACGAACTCATCCGAATAAAGGCAATGAAACATATAGATACGTTTTTGCAAAATAACACAATTATTATATTGTTTTCTTATATCTACCCCAAAGAATTGAATATTTTGAAAAGAAGAACGACTGTCTAAGACTGAAACTACTGTTGGTATGCCTAATCCTTACCAGAGAGTGTTTTAAGAGAAAACATACCGGGAATCGAACCTGTGACCTATTAAAGCGAAGTTTAAGATGCTATACCGTTTGGCACAAGATACCTAACATCGTTGGGAAGTTGTTACAGTATTCATTTGTTTTTGTTTTTTTAATAACGTGTTAGATAATATTTTATGAGTTTAATAAATATGTGTTGGGATATTGTGGGGCAACTTTATTGAAGGAAATGTTTCTGAAATACATCAATTGGTCAACTTAAAGGGTTGAATTTACTAATTAAATATTCCTATATTCTTATTAGTAAAATGTTAAAGTGATTATTACCTCACGGTTTACAATATTTCATTATAATCATAGGTTTCCTCCAAAATGTATTATAATTTTGGTCACAGCCATAAATTTACCCACACACAACTCGCTAACGCAAACAAAACTGGGCGTGGGTTCCTTTGTTTGGACGTGTATATTGCTTGGGGCACGTGTGGAATGAACCAAACACTATAAATAATCATCCGCTTATGAGGGAAGTAATATTAAATAAACGGTATCAGTTAACTGACACATACTTTCTCCCAACAATATAAAAAAGGTGTTAAAAGCCTCAAAACATTAATGTCTTGATGGGTCAATCAAATAGCTAACAGCTGAGCAGCACGAGATTGACAATACGCGCGTCTTGTGACTTTTAACAACGTACTGCGTTTACCGCTAAACGAAAAATTGAATTTTCTCCGCAACCACTTGACATAGAGCAATAATTTAAAGTACTGGATTATTTAGTTTTTTGAGCTTGATTTAATGGTCATAAGTAAAATTTATTTCAAAATAACAGCCTTTTTGAAAATCAAAAAAATTGATTTTTGAAACACTTTTTACTCTATAACTTTTGAACGCGCATTTTCTCGGAAATGCGGGTGGTGTCATTTTATTCAGCATTTTATTCTTAATAAACCACAAAAGTTTAATCAAAATCGTTAGAGCCGTTTTTGAAAAATTTGGATTTTTCACGTTTTTTGAGGGTTTTTTGGGGTAAACTACCCTTAAAAATCAAAAATTCAAAAAAATGAAAAAACGCCTGGAATTATTGTGGTTTTGGACCTACGTACCAAATTTCAGCAAAATCGGACCATTGGGGCATTCTCTAGCTCTGTATACATCCAGACACACACACACACACACACACACACACACACACACAGACATCTCTCCGAAAACCACTTTTTTGGACTCAGGGGGAACCAAAATGGATAAATCCACCAACAACTCAAATTCGAAAATTTTGACGAAAACAATACTTTCTCCATATACTATGGTATAGGGGGAGAAAGTAAAACTACCACATTTTGCTGCACTAAGGTGTGATCTGTACATAACACATATTTATTTTATCATTACTTTAACTATTTAATTGAAAATGGTACTGACTTGTTACACATTTGTCACCAAAGTCACGTGTATATTTATAAAATTTGATTCTACTTGTGAGTTACAGTAATATCTTATAATATTTTTTTTGTGACACATCCTTTAACGTTCTCTGTCAATTTATTCTATATTTTTAACAATTTTAAAATGTCATCTTTATACTTTTAAATTTTGTTGGTAGATTTGTTACTGAAATATTGTAGGAGACCTAAATTAACTTGAAAACTTAACGTGGGTTAAAGGTTAATTTAGAACAATGGTCCGAAAATAGAAGTTAAAATCCGACCTGAACGTAAAGATTTATTTTGACGTTAGAAGTTTTGGATGAACCCACGAATTGTCTAAGAACTCAATCTCAACTCGTGTTACACGTCGAGTCGAGTTTCACATGGATCAATCACTTCATAAAGTTTGCGGCGATCTCACGCCTCCCTTTATTGTTAAAGAGATAAATAAACAGTTCTGAGATTGAATTTTCCCCTGCACTACACAATGAAATCACTGCAATAGTATGGAATGAAATTAATGTTTATGTTTGGCAATATTTATCAATACATCATTAAAAGATTTTCAAATTACGAAAATTGTGGCATGGAGCTATGTTGCTACTGATAATTAATTTTTGCGTCATCTAAAAACTTGTGCATTATTTATTCAAATTTTCCCCTTATACTAAATCGCCATCGCAGGACATTATGGTATTGGTTTGGTCATTCTAAAGAAGATTTTAAGAGAAAATGGATCAATAACTTAAAAAATCCTCAGTAAAAATTTATAATAGTGATTAAGGCAGAGGAATCAGGAAAATTGGGATTGGGAAATGCAATTTTTCCCTCTCGTACATACAGATAAAAATATGTTTTTATTTATTTGAATTTTCACCGTGATTAAATAGTAAAGCACAATAATACTTAAATCATTAATTAATTATTTGTGGTTTGCATCATTAAGAATTTTTTAGATTGTAACCATCGTTATGGGAGGACATGCTCCACCTTTACCAGGATGAAAGACCATGTTTGTCAATTTCCAAATTTAAACACTCAAGTAAAATCTAAAGATTAGTGTACAATTCCACGTTCTTCAGTAAATCTGCAATTTTTAGCTGATCCAAAAAATTTCACATACACTTTTTAACAAACTAAAGTTATGTTTTATAAAAAAAAAATGAAAAGAACATAAAATGACAAACAAGAAAATTATAATAAATATTTATTCTACTATTTTGGTTGTACATTGTAAAACATGGAATGAACAATGTTATACGAGCTTCCTTGAGGCTTCCGGATAAATTCAATTAATCTTCCAACACATTAATCATCTTTATCGACATGTTGCAGCATTGTACACCCTGGCAGAGTATCGCATAGTAGTCGAATATTGTAATATACCATACTTTGCGATAAACATTGTTGTTGCATCTGTATCAATATAGAAAAAATATAATTACTTCCGATATCTTGGTTATTTCCGGCTCGTAAACGTTTGTTTTTATTTCAAATATGTTATAACCATGGGTTTTGAAATATTATCCTTAATATTTGCTTTGTTTAGATTATCAAGAATATTGCAGTTCAATTTAATTTCTGATATCATCCGGCATATTTCCAAAATTAAATTTGGATCTTAATGGGTTTGAGATTTAAACTAAATTGTAATAAATTTTATGACTTTCATTTGCACAGTATATGATTTATTTTATAGCCACAAAAGTATAATTAAGTTGAATAAATGTAAGATGTATTTACTTTTACATGTTTCCCAAAAGATAGCCTGTTATTATTTTTACTTGATTTCATCTTCCACATTTTAACATGAAAAATGCGTAAATATATATTTTTATTATATAAGTTTCAAGTTTTCAAAAGCCTATTATGAAAATAGACGGAGTAGTAAGGTAAATTACAACATACTTAACAACAGAACCTTTTATAACTAATCCTACTCAAGTCCCGCATTTGTCGAAGTGGAATTAACAATCGTATAAGATACGTATTCCTTCAAAACATATTTCTATAAAACGATATTTATATCTGAAACCTAAAAGAGTCAATAATTTTAGTTTATATAATTTAAAAAAAATATATATAAAATTATATAAAATTTTACATCACATTTATTCTATTTAATTAAAATATCTACTAAACATTCGGGGGTAAATAAAAGTAAATTAAGTTGCTGCCAACGTTTTCTGTAAAGGTTCATATCTCCAAGACTGTTAAAAACAATTTTACACTGAATATTATCAATACAATAAGTTAAATCATCGTAGCTAAAATTTTGTGGTTTAAACAATAAAAGCTTAAGAAACACGATGGATTAAAATTGTCATTACAGGCAGGGAAAGAAACAAAACACACGAATTGTCTAAAGTGATTGATCCATGCGTGATTTAACTTGGTACTGAAGGAACACGAGCCGAGACAGACTTGTTAGACAAGTCGAAAGTTTGTTCTAAACTTCTTGTAACAAATATATCTATACTTCAATTTACGATTGTCCGTCATAAAACTTAATATCAGATGCTTAGGTTTCCTATACACTATGCCGGGTGCCTCAGACCACTTGTACAGTTGTACACCATTTTAAAATCTACATGATTAATTTTTAACAAAAACAAATTGTGCCGTTGTAGGTGAACGGTAGCGCTCTTTCCATTGATGATAATTTCAATGTACATGATGTACCAGAAGTAACCTATCAAGACGTGAATTCATTAATTTATTTTGAATGCGAACCCCCACTTTTTTGTATTTTAAGATTCTAGACGTAATTTTAAGATTACAATTTAATGTGTACCCGTTATTTTAACGGTGTGCGATATGTTGGAGGTAGAAGTTTGATTTATTCCCATGAGAAAAACATGGAGCTCAATTTTCCCATCCATTATCTATGTAAATTTGCCCTTAAAATGAAAAGGTCTAGCATAAAAATGCCTTAGCTTCTCTTTTTAAGACTCAAGCATCTTAAATTATGTTTCGTTATAAATTGCTTAATTTTTTTATAAACTATTAAATTATTCCATATTTTTCAATATGGTGGAGATTATTTAAAATGTGTGGAAAAGAAAAATTAATTACATGATAATTGATATTTTAGGTGAAATATTATTTAAAATGAGTTTTTAAGATATTTTTATGCTTGGTCAATTATGTTAAAGGTCAAAGTTTCAGTTGTAATGGATATGTTATTCTTATGGGGTGAAGTGGAATACGTAGTGTGGTTATTTCAGTTGAGGATTATACACTCACTCCATCAAGCTTCAGAGTTGAAATTTTTCAAACCAAATTCCAAGAACATACATCAGATTGCTGGAGGGGCCTTCAACCTTGATCAAAGGTTCTCGCCATAATCTGTGTGGCATAAATCCACCTTAAAAGTCTTTTGTGCTTACGTCAAAACATTGCCATTAAACTACTAGAATAAAAATAAAAAAAATCTAAAAGATATTTAAAAAACTTTTTTCCTATAGGGAATACGCTATTACGGTAGTACTCACGATAAGACCAAAGCCCGGGACCTTTTTTTTAATGTCTCTAGAAGCTAAAAACACAAATGCGTGTCCTTTAACAAGATAACTATCGACCGCAACATCCGATTTTGATGAAATTTTATACAGAGGTGTAACACAGCTAATGTTAAAGGTTAAGTTTTAAAAACATGAAAACCATGATGATCGGACTATGGAAGATGTCTTATGGGGTTTCAAAATGCTTACAATTGGTTTTTGCCGATTTTCACCCTTAATTTACAAAATTTATTTTTACTAAAGAAATAAATCAAAATTCAAGCTTGTAATTCCAAAAACAATTCTGAGGCACTACTAAAGAAATAACTCAATAGTAAAAAATATAGAAAATTTAGCCCTGATCAAAATAATTAATTGATACCCTTTTCCACTGTTGAATAATTGTGTAAATCAAACAGTTGTGTAAATAACAACTTAGATAATCTATAAAACTGCTTATATAAATTTGCATCAATGCTATATAAAAATCGTTAAACTCTCAATAGTGCACGTGTTGCTCGACATCGAGCAGTTTATTTTAATACAATACAAAAGTTACATTTAGTTCTAAATCAATTAAATCTAACCAATCCAATATTGTAAATATCAGTGATCACCAAAAACTACAGCTGTACGTTAACAGATATTTAAAATGCTCAAATTAATCTCTATGTTTTTCCGATGGGAAAATTTCAAATTTAATTTGTGGATAGTACTTTTATTTTAAGTCCGATTCTCATAAATTTTTAGCGGAAACAACTGTTGGGTTCACATAAGTAAAATAAATAGAAAAATGAAAATAAAATAAATACCTTTTGCTTTTGTTGAAGGACCAGAGTTAACTGTATAACTCAAATGTAATTGATTAGAATGGTACTAAAAAAAGAATACATTTAATTACATAAACAGTGAAATAATGGTTGAGAAAACACAAAACAAGTTATAAATTGGTGTTGGGAATTTACAAAAATAAACAACAGAGGTTTGAATAGTTAATCATTGCATTAAAGGTTGCACAGTTAAACATTTCAATAATTCAAGTTTATTTCACTCACCGAGAGTTTTCCTTTATATTCACAGAGATCTTCCATGAGTATTGTGATGAGATTCTGACATGGTACCATGTGTCCGGGCAAAGAGTTCAAAGGGTTGTACTGTTCATGGCTATTCATAGTCCGATTTCATTTACTTCTTGAGTTGCACATTATTTACACTGAAGTTTATGCTTAAGATCACATTTGAAATACTTTTACACACAATGTCCATTTTGAGAAAAGAAAAATATACATTTCTTTACAAAAATCAAGAAAAGGAGGAGTCTATTCACAATAGTTCAAATTAAATTAAAATTGTTATTGAAATATGGGGATAGAATGATTAGAGACATAAAATGAACAAGTTACATGAGTTTGTTACATAATTCAGAAAAAACTAATATTAGTTGGATGAGGTATTTCAGAAAAGGAGATTGTGTGTGTCTTTTGGGGGAAGAAAAAACAAAGTACAATAATTGAAATAAAACAGATGGAAATTATCATATGGTATTAAATTAAAAATAAAAGAAATAGAATAGAAAATTCATATGGAGTGGTTAAGTTGTATTAAGAAATAGGGAAAGGAGTATTATATAAGATACTGGTATCAAATTTGTGATTTTCCCAGCTCTCTTTATGTTAGTTAGGGAAATGTCCAATTGTGTTCAATTGTACTGAACATTACCGGCCGCCTTGAAGTGTCCACACTTCAAAAGTATTAAGATGTGGGTAGTGGGCACAGTTTTATCACTGGACGCACATATGTGTTTGTAGAGGTTTTTACTTTAGCCACTCGAACTATTCCATCGGGTCCAGGAAAAATTTCAATCACTCGAGCGGCCATTGGAGTGGGTTGGTTGGTTGGTTGGTTTATCAAAACTAAATCTCCAATCTTGAGGTTTTGATGGTTAACAATCCATTTGCAACGTTGTTGTTGAGTATGTAAATACCCTTTTGTCCACCTACGCCAAATGTTTTGAAACAGCTGTTGTGTAAGTTGCCAACGTTTTAATCGGTTACTAGGCATTTGAGTGAGATCCTTTTCTGGGATTGATGTAAGTGTAGCACCTGTTAAGAAATGCCCAGGTGTCAGAGCAGTTGAATCCGATGGGTCAGATGACAAAGGAGTCAGTGGTCTTGAATTTAACATCGCCTCAATTCGAGTGGTTAATGTAATAAATTCTGGTAATGTTAGAACATTGTTCATCATTGCTCGTTGTAAGTGATGTTTTGCTCCTTTTATTGCACTCTCCCAAAGTCCACCTTGGTGTGGAGCTGCTGGTGGGTTAAAATGGAAGCGAATACCTTGATTTGATGCAAAGCGATGAATTTGATCCTTAGATGCATTGTCTCGATTGATGGATTTCATGATTTTCTTGAGTTCTGTATTTGCACCGATAAAATTCGTTAAACAGTCGGAATAAATATCAGTACACAAACCTCGGCGGGATGTAAATCTCACGAGTGCAGCAATGAAGGCGGGTGTAGTCAAGTCCGTGACAACCTCTATATGTATGGCTTTTGTGACCATGCACACAAAGAGACAAATGTAAACTTTTACTTGTTTTATGAAGCGTAAATTTAGTACCTTAATGTTATATGGGCCACCATAATCAATACCAGTTGATGAAAACGGCTTACATGGGGTGATACGGCATGATGGTAGTTCTCCCATCAGGGGGGCATTACTTGTTGGTCGGACCTTGAAGCAAGTTAAACATTTATGAAGGCGAGAGCGAATCACGTTTCTTGCACAGAGTATCCACACCTTTTGTGATAGCAAACTTTGTACCAATTGTGGACCAGCATGGAGGTGATGCACATGATAATGATCAATGAGTATATTTACAACATGATGTCGTTTGGGCAAAAGAATGGGGTGGCGAGTATCAAAGGGTAAGGACGCGTAAGTCGAACGTCCGCCAACACGTATCAAACCAGTTGAATCAATGAACGGGTTTAATCGTTGAATTCTTTTAGGACAAGGGCATTGTTCAGAGAGGGATTTAAACTCGTTGGAGAATGCAGTTTGTTGCACTATAGAAAATATTTTTGTACAGGATTTGCTTATTTCTTCAGGTGTGAGGTGTCCAGTTTGACGTGACGATGAATAACGACAGTTGTGAATAAAGCGTAATAAGTAAGCCATTATGTGCGTTAGTGTGATCCAAGAAGAAAACTTAGACAGAGATGACCATTCTTCTTGAGTCGTTGTGGTTAGAACGGTTTGTGGGTCTGGTTTAAGTTCATGGCTTGATTCTAATTTTATGGGTGTGAACTTAGATGTTGGCCAGTTACTTGATGGAAGTGAAAGCCAGGAATGACCGTTCCACCAAAGGTGATGATCAATCAAATGAGACATGAGTATGCCTCGAGAGGCACAATCAGCAGGATTGTCTCCGGAAGAAATATGATTCCATGACTCAGATGGTACCAATTCTTGTGTTTGTGATACACGGTTAGCGACGTACGTTTTTAACCTGTATGGAGGGGTTTGAAGCCACGTGAGTGCTACAGTTGAGTCAGACCATAAATATATATTGTCATTAGTTATTTCATTTGGAAACAAGGATCTGACGTGTGCTACTAATTGCGCCAGTAACTGTGCAGCGCATAGTTCAAGGCGGGGTATTGTGACGCGCTTCAAAGGTGCGACACGACTCTTTGCCATTAGAAGCGTTGTTGAGATAAGTTGATTAGTTGATTCACATCTTAGATAAGTAACAGCAGCATAGCCAGCTTCAGATGCATCACAAAACCCGTGCAGTTCGATTTTACATGTTGAACACAAGTTTAATGATCGAGGTATTGTAATGTTAGATATCAGTTTAATATTATCTGTGAATGAGAGCCATTGAGTTTGAAGATCTGATGGAAGCGGTGAATCCCATCCTCTTGTCCAGATTAGTTGCATAAAGCATTTTGCCAACATAATAAATGGAACAAGGAATCCCCATGGATCATAAATTTGAGCTATTGTGCTGAGTACTGAACGTTTGGTAGGAGGTTTGAGTGAAGTTGGAGTCTGATAATTATATGAAAATGCGTCATTGGCTGGAGACCATTGAAGCCCTAAAACTGAAAACTGAGGTGTTTCTGAGTTTTGCAAAAACTTTGGTGTTTCGAGATGCGTGTTGGGTAAGGTACTTAGCAGTTTAGGAGAGTTAGAAACCCATTTTCTCAGTTCAAAGCAGCCACAATTTAACAAAGAAATAAGTTGAGATTGAAGTGTTAATGCTTCATTTTCAGTGTCCGCTCCAGATATAATATCATCCACATAAGTGTTGTTACGTAATACATTAGCTGCCTGTGGAAATTCATTACCGTGGTCATCAGCAAGCTGGTGTAAAGTTCTGATGGCTAAATAAGGAGAACTGTTCATTCCATATGTTACTGTATTTAATTGGAAAATAGATGGGGATTGGTTGGTGTTAGATCTCCATAAAATTAATTGGAAATTACGATCATCTGGATGAACAGTAATTTGACGGTACATTTGACGAATGTCGCAACAGAATACAATGTTGTGGCGACGGAGCTGTAAAAGTAAGTCACAAATATTGTTCTGCAGCTTGGGTCCTGTTAAAAGAATTTCATTCAGAGAGATTCCAGAGCTAGATTTACAACTTGCATCAAATACAGTTCGAAGCTTAGTAGTGCTACTACTTTCTTTAAGTACTCCATGATGTGGAAGAAAGTAGTGAGGTTGGGACAGGTCAATGTCATTACATTCGGACATGTGGCCAAGTGATAAATACTCATCCATGAAATCATGGTAAAGTTCTGAAAATTGAGGGTTTGATGAAAATTTGTGTTCCATGGCAGAGAGCCGAAGTTGAGCAGCGGGCTTTGATTCACCGAGGGCAGTATTTGATTCTTTGAATGGTAAACGGACTATGTATCGTCCATTGATATCACGGGTATGTGTTTCAACAAAGTGTTTGTCACACAGAATTTCTTCGTGCGTTTTAAAAGAACAAACAGGAGGTTCTTCTTGGGACCAAAAGCGTTGTATTGACGAATGCAAATCTGCATTACTTATAGAGTGTATGCACACGTTGAGAGTAGAAGTGGGTGTGACATGAGATGGAAAGCAAGGAGCATTGCCCATAATTACATAACCAAAATGCGTTCCTACAGCATATGGCATGTTATGACCAAGTGAAAATTGTTCTGATGTGAATATTTGGGGAAATAATGCACCTCCGAGTACAATGTCGATGCGATTAGGAACATGAAAGGTGGGATCAGCTAAGATGAATTTTTGGGTTTTGTGCCATACTTCAGGAGAAAGAGGCACACGAGAAAGATCCACATCAAGGATTAAGGTAGGTTGATCAAAGGCAATTGTTCGACCAGACAGGGTTTTAATGTTAACAAAAACCTGTCCTTTGTTACTCGTTACATGGTGATCAATTCCAGAAAGCTGGATATTAGACTTGTGTCGAGGTATACATAAGAGATTAGCTGCATGTTCTGTCATTAAGTTGCACATACTCCCTGAATCAAGGAGAGCTCGAAATATATGTGAGTTACCCCCAGGTGCACTGATTTGGACTAGTACAGTGCCTAATACCACGGTGGTGTCATTAGAGGGTGTAAATGAATCATTTTGAGTGGTAGCTGTGACTGATATTTCGGGCTTATCTATAGAGTTGTATTTAGTTTGGTTGTTAACAGGTTTAGCATTTGAATTTCTTACAGTTAATGAGTTAGTCACATTACTAGTGTCACCATTAAAATGTAGTAACGAATGATGACGTTTACTGTTACAAGTTTTGCAACTAGATTGTGATTTGCATGATTTGGTATCGTGTGAACCTAAACATGAAACACATTGACGACACTTCTTAACAAGTTTATATCTTTCTTGAGGCGTCAAAGTTCGAAAAACAGTACACGAGTATACTTTGTGGGTTGTCTGATTACATGCAAAACATGTGACAGGAACGTTAGCATTGGAATTTGATTGAATTGTCTCGTGGGAAGCCACCATGCTGACATTACTCTTGCGATTCTTGTTTTGAACAGTGGGTTTTGAACGTGAATTGGGAGTGCTAATTTCCATAGAGTGCATGCTTTGGGATAAAGTGGCATCCTCAACTTGCGTACATTCAATATTAAGAAAGTCCATTATTTCTTTTACCGTGGGAAGGGTATGTTTAGGGGATGAGGAAGATGTGCGAAATACTTCTAGTTTTTTCTTAAGATCTAAGTCCATCTTACGTAAGAGTACCGCAACCAGGAAAGCGTCGGAATCTTCGACCTTACATTCTAGAGCATTTAATGCTTGGGTATTTTCATTGAAAATATTTACAAATTGGCGAAGACCCTGCATATGCGAGGAAGTGATTTGAGGTAAGTCTAAAACATTGTTCAAATGTAACAATTGAAGACGGCGTTTGTTATGATAGCGGTCACGTAACAGGTTGTAAGCTATCGTGTAATTTTCGGGAGTGATGCTGAGGCTGCGAATCAACGATAGCGGTTCTTTACTTAGAGCACTGAGCAGGTATTGAAAACGCATAACATCAGATAGAGAAGTGTTATTATGAATTGTGGTATCGAAAAGATTGATAAATGAAGTCCATGTGCTTAAGTCACCGGAGAACTTAGGAAGGTCAATTTTTGGTAAGCGTACTTGAGATTGACTAGAAGAAAATGATGCTTCATCAACACTGATGTTGTGGTTTACCGGTAGTTCTTCAACCGAACATAATGATTCAATATTAGAAGTAATATGGATGAACAGTTCATTAATGTCGTTCTGATCTGTCATTAACTGATTAATGTCCAATGCATCATCGCCTATGGCAACAATACGCTGGAAGTTTGTTTCAAAATCTTCAGTTTTACGTTTGGTTTCAGCCAAGTAAGCATTTAACGTTTTCTTAGTGAGATTTGTTAAAGGACCGTCTTGAGAAATGATATTTCCCATTGCATCTTTAATGAAGTTAAACCTAGTTTTGGTTATAGTAGTTAACCGCTCGTAGGTCTCAAGCTTAAAGTCTGAGTTCTTTGGAGGAGCCATATGTATATACAATAAGTAAAGGAAACACACAAATAACAGGTTTTCAGTGCTTATAACTAAAAGAATTCAATTCTCTTGCTGTATTTGGGACTTTTCACAAGAGAGCTGGTACAGACACATTGTCTATTAAAGAAGGTGATAAAATGGAATTAAAGGGTAGGAGGTCAACTTCGAAAGAGAACTGATATAACCAAATCGCTAATAACAAGATCCGGCTCGTCATAGGACCAAATGTTGGGTTAACATAAGTAAAATAAATAGAAAAATGAAAATAAAATAAATACCTTTTGCTTTTGTTGAAGGACCAGAGTTAACTGTATAACTCAAATGTAATTGATTAGAATGGTACTAAAAAAAGAATACATTTAATTACATAAACAGTGAAATAATGGTTGAGAAAACACAAAACAAGTTATAAATTGGTGTTGGGAATTTACAAAAATAAACAACAGAGGTTTGAATAGTTAATCATTGCATTAAAGGTTGCACAGTTAAACATTTCAATAATTCAAGTTTATTTCACTCACCGAGAGTTTTCCTTTATATTCACAGAGATCTTCCATGAGTATTGTGATGAGATTCTGACATGGTACCATGTGTCCGGGCAAAAAGTTCAGAGGGTTGTACTGTTCATGGCTATTCATAGTCCGATTTCATTTACTTCTTGAGTTGCACATTATTTACACTGAAGTTTATGCTTAAGATCACATTTGAAATACTTTTACACACAATGTCCATTTTGAGAAAAGAAAAATATACATTTCTTTACAAAAATCAAGAAAAGGAGGAGTCTATTCACAATAGTTCAAATTAAATTAAAATTGTTATTGAAATATGGGGATAGAATGATTAGAGACATAAAATGAACAAGTTACATGAGTTTGTTACATAATTCAGAAAAAACTAATATTAGTTGGATGAGGTATTTCAGAAAAGGAGATTGTGTGTGTCTTTTGGGGGAAGAAAAAACAAAGTACAATAATTGAAATAAAACAGATGGAAATTATCATATGGTATTAAATTAAAAATAAAAGAAATAGAATAGAAAATTCATATAGAGTGGTTAAGTTGTATTAAGGAATAGGGAAAGGAGTATTATATAAGATACTGGTAACAAATTTGTGATTTTCCCAGCTCTCTTTATGTTAGTTAGGGAAATGTCCAATTGTGTTCAATTGTACTGAACAACAACTAAAGACCAAGTCTTTTTTTTACCCAACGACACAAAACACAATCCGTTAAAAATTGTAGGACGAGTTCTCAACACAAAAAAACCCTTAGCGTATTAAATAAGTATAGATTCGCCAAATAAAAAGTTTCGAACACTTAAATCATCTTTAACCGAGCACATAAAATGGGCCACATAATTGAGGGCACTTAACCGTGATTGCTTTCGAAAAACGCGTTCCAATAAACTAATTGGCCATTCCAGATATTTATTGTGGTCATCCCTCTTTTGAACCAGATAATACTTATAAATCTGAGACAACCCACTTAATGTTTACTTCTTCAAGAGTTATAATATCACTTTTAGTTTAAGCACGTAATAATCTTTTTACTAGCATAACTAGCTTCTCGGTGCGGTGCACCCTTCACATCGTATAAAAACAGCCACATAGTGTTACTCTCCAGTGTTGTGGTTTGGTTTAACACAAACATATTTTATAAAGTAAGTGCGTGTTAAAATATTCTTGCGCTGCTACCACCTCATGTGCCACTGAGATCGACAAATCAGCTCTTTTTTAAACCAATAATTTTTAGAATTTTTCTCAGCGTTGGTCTCCAGTTGTGCTCATCTAACCTAGTGCTCATCTATTTATAGTAGGTCTTTCAAGACCTCTATCGATTTTTCTAGACCGATAAGAAGAGATCAATTCAGTTCACCAAGCATTCCTCCTGATATAAGGGAAATCAATAAAACCGTGTATCACGCTTATTTATTGACATACCTTGGTAATATTTGGTATGTACGTTCACTAGGTAGAGTTGAACTGATATTTGCTTAGACCTACAACACTCATATGGTTGCAAACCTACACACTCACCCCCAAGGTTTTTATGGGTAAAGTAAAAATATCGAATATTCATACAATTTAACATTTACCTTAACTAACCATTACATTTCCCAACAACTAACATTTTCTAACAACATCCCATGGCAAGAAACCTACATACTCATTCACATGGCCATGAGTATGTTTTTATTTTGGGGAAAATAAAAATTCTCAAATTCCATTGGAAATTCGCTGAGTGCACAGGTCTGCTGCGACCTGTGAGGGGTGTTAATAATTAACGGCACTCACAAAAGTGGGATCAACGTCACCACCATTTTGTCCAAAGTCTGCTTGATACTGTATGAGTTGACCTTACCCTTTCGATGGAATCTCCATAACCAGTCGTTGAATGGATGAAGTATTTGTTTACCTCTTCCATAGCCGTAGCAAAGCAATCATTCGTGGTCCCTTATGATGCGACATGTCCACCCTCTAGTTGTATTTTCCTGCCAAGGGACCATCGATTTTCTATGTGCCTACTTGGGGGCCTCATTTACTTTTACTTAATTTTTACTTAAGACAAGATGGTAGACCGTGCTTCACTCGTTGTAATGCTATTTAGATATGCGTGCTAGATCTATTGGTTTATGTGATAAGGATGACTCCCATGGTGTTCAGTATATAGATCACTAAACCAGTCTGTGCATTTACACGACAAAACATAACAAACAGTATTAAGTAGTTATATTTATACTGCAAAGATTAAACAATAACTTTTTAATCTGGTTAAGTAGGTATCAATGAACTTAATTTAATGAGCAGCATAATTCAAACTCAAGAAGAGTTAATTGAACTTTTCTATTCAGCAGCAGAATGCAAATGCAATTAAAAGTAAAACTTTTAAAGTGTCAAGAGAATGTTAAATTTTATAATAAAGGATTTAATAAAAATTACACAATATAAAAAATGTGTTGTACATTTCCTTAACTAATAAAAAAACGAATATGCTAATTTTTATGTTTTAAGTATAATATCTTAAATTACTTTTACATTCATACTCACCTAAACATTTAATAACAATTAATAACGTGAATAAGTGTCTGGCGTGTTTGGTAATCAGTGTCAAGACATTTTATGGGTTATTGTCCATACAAATAGCAACCATGGTACACAATTCAACCTGTTATATTACACTCCATCCTACAAAAAATATTTTTTCTTGACATTGCCCACAAAAGTTTAATTTGTTCAAACTAAAGAAAAATAATTCTATTTTTTTTTACAAAACCTTGACAAATGACAATATAACTGTTTCCCGTGTAACGTTTATGTACGTTACACGAAATCAGTTTGTATCAGTTTCGAAATCAGGAACGTGTAACGTTCCTGTAACGTTTGATGTCACCGTGAAAAAGCCCTTTATAAACTAGAAATCTCTGAGGCTATTCAACCTAATTGTACCAAATTAATACTACAGCCAGCAGACATTGTTGCCCCACTGAGAGAGTTATTATCTGCCCGAAACAGACCAGGCTACAATGCTGCAAAACGTGGCCCATTTGATAACAACCACACACTGTTTCTAATTTGGTATTGCTTTGTATATTGCTAATGTGCTCATATCACTGTAAAACACCAACGCAAAGTGAGTTAAAAACCCGTATACGCTTATTCGTATTTGTGGGATTCCACTCTAAAATTAAGTTATAATTATTTTATAACCATATTGTTCTTCATAACCCACCTTGCACAGCCAGTAGTTAATATAAATTTCACACCAAGTTGAAAATATAATTTATTATTAAGTAAATATAAACTTCTGATAAAAAATATAAAAAAAACTATAGAAATATACTACAAATTTTGAATACAAAATGAAGATATTTAAATATAAAATAACATAAAAACATTATCATAAATCATAACCACTAAATCTTGCGTAACAAATGGAGATACTTAACCATTAATATTGCAATTTATCATACAGCAAAATTGACTGGGACGGTGGCGACGTCCTGTAATCCAGCTACTTGGAGGTCACGAATTGTGGATACTTATAAGCGATGGCTTGTGGATGCGATATTCAATAGTGGGGATTAACGTCCGCACTAGTGAATACTAGTTCATCCATAAAAACCATCCTCATAGTTAGACCAATTCGTATATAGGAGGTGGAAATTGTGGTTCGGATCCCACGTTAAACTGTAGGTCCCTAGATACCATTGGCTGTTGGGCTATGAATTAACAGTCCTGTCTAAGGAGAATGTTGGCCTTAGTCAGTAACAAGACTACAAGATCGCGCCACAATCATCCTACACTCATCTCTCATTCATACTTGGCTTTAAACTACCTATTGAGTTAGGTCGCCATTTCAATAAAGGTATTAAAGGTATTAAAGGTATTGAAAGTCATTTTAAATATATCATTAGCAAGAAAATAAACTGCTTCTGATAGAAAATCACTGAATGATTTGTTACTATAAACTTTGTAGTTAACTTATAAAATTTAAGTTGTGATTTTACTTGTATTAATGCATTGCTTGCTTTTCTTTTTTGCTGTAATAATTAAATGAATCATTAAATATATGAAATATATAAATATATGAAAGTCTAAGAGAGTATATATGATTCATGTTTGTTATTTTAAAGTAACATAATCAAGATTTGATTTAATAAAAGTGTATACAACTTTAAAAAAAAAAATAGGCCTAATTAAAAAACTATAACATTTGAACATTTTATTAGTGTATTACTTTTAACATTATTGATTTATTTAAACTCAACAATGTAAAAACAACAAATTCTAAAACCAATATTGAGTTTGTTTTTTTGGAAGAAATATAATTTAAGAATCAATTTAGTAAAAGTGCACACAATTTTAAAATAATAAAATACTATAATTATACATTTTGAAAACCTAAAAAATTATTTCTTTTTACATATTGAAGGTTGATTGAAAAATTCTGGTATTATACCTTTGTATTCTAACTGTACAATTATAATTCCTAACACAGTATTTTCTTTTCTTAATACTTAGTACTGTCCTAAGTTATATAATTATAACTGTATATTGTAACCCAGGTATGTACATTTTTTATAGATGTTAGTTATATTGTTTTAATCTGTATTTACCAAGATTGTTGTATGCAATGCATTTTTCAAATTCTATGTATAAAACATATCCTACTACATTTATAGTTATAGAAAAGGCTACAATGAGAAAGTACTCGAATCCAGCAATCTGATTTGCAAGGTCCTGTAAGGAGCTTACATACTCTCCTCCTAAACCCTAGTAAGATCCAAATCTTCTAAACTAACCTTGTTAAACTCTTGTCATGAAATTAATGTAATGGATCGAAAAAAGGAAGTAAAAGTGTATAAAGCAAAGCGATTGATAGAAAGTAATTTCCATAGTTTCATTTGCATGACAACAGTTAATGTTTTGTTGGAATTTGAAAGAGTTTTTAATACACTTTTTTTGTACACTCATACATTATAATACAAGTAGATATAAAAATTCGTTACAGTACCTATCTGAAAAGGTGAAAATATGACGAATGGTCCAAAACTAGTCATCTACTTGACGAATTCATATATTGATTGAAGAGGGGAAGGTACTATAACATGTTATTTTTAGAAAATATATTGTGTTGTATAAGGATAAGTGGTTAAATAATAAACGAAATGGAGCGGGGGTGGTTAAGTAGCATAAACTACCCCGACTAACAGCGTTAGCAACCCGTTTGATACATAATTCACGGCTGACGTCACTACCTAACCACATGTGACCTATGAAGTCTTGTGTGTTCAGGTTTCCTGTGTAGTTTATGGAAATATATTAATTTATATTATTATTTTTAATAAAAATCATAAATGAGGACAGTTTACGTGCACATTTTATGCAAAGCTTAAAACGTTGATTATATAAAATATCTGTATTACATTAAAATAATTCACTGTACAAATTTTGATGTTAAAGCATTATGTAAATTTTATCACGATTGCTTTGAGATTCTTTTCGTTATTTATTTTTAATAATTAATATTGATTTGTTTTTTTTTTTCTTTCACATTTCATTATTTAAGACAGATGCCAGGTTATTGACAAAATGTTCATAATTTGTTTTAGTCTATTATTACTTTACAATCAAATTAAGATATTTGTTTTTTTTATATACTTATTTAGATTACACTCTATTGTTTTTGCTAGGAGCCGAATACGTGTTAAATTACTTAGTAAATTGACTAAGTCGAATTTTATCATGCTTTATGTAGAGTATAACATTTTATTTTTGTTCATTGCAAGCTTGTACGTCCATGGAGTGAGTGTGAGTGTGACTGTGTCTGCTGCATCTATGCCGGTGCGCGCTCTCGGCGCCGCGCCACGGGTTCGTGCCGCAGGTCCAGGATAGCGGGCCTGCACAGCGTCGCCTCAGCCAACCCCCCTCCCACCCATCACACCCCTCCCTCGCCTCCTGATAACGCTGCCATCCTATCTGATAACCTCGCTCCTTACTCCAAACATTTTAAAGCCGCTCACATCAACGTGCAATCGCTCACCAAACACATTGACGAGATCAGAGCAATTTTTCGGCTCCAAAATTTTGAAATCATTGCACTTTCTGAAACTTGGTTAAAGCCGAGTATTTCGTCTGGATTGATTGCACTGCATGGTTACTCTTTATTTAGAAATGATCGTTTAAATAAGACCGGAGGAGGAGTTGCTGCGTTTGTCAAGAACGGTTTAAATACCAGGCAGTTGTACTTATCTCCGGGCGAGTACTCGGCTAAACCCGAAATCATGTTTCTAGAAATTGGCTCGTCTGTTTCAGATGTCATTCTCGTCGGTATTTGCTATCGCCCTCCTGGCATAGGACATCTGGCAGACTTTGAAAACATTCTCTTGCGCCTCATGCCGGGCTATAGTCGTGTCTTAATTATGGGGGACTTCAACTGTGACTTACTCAAACCTGAACGTTACGACTGTCGACAATTGACTAACATGTTCGCTTCTTGCAACATGACCATACTCCCACTGGACCCGACACATCACACTGCTGGCACCGATACTCTTCTAGATCTTATTATTGTTAGTGACCCTCATATTTCTGTACATCATGGGCAACTTCCAGTCCCTGCTATTTCCCACCATGACCTTATCTACTGTGCCCTTGCATTGAGAGCTCCTAAATTCAAACCAAAAATCATCACCTACAGAAATTTTCGAAATTTAAATGAAGTCGAGTTTTTAAATGATGTTTATTCAACTCCGTGGGACTCCATACAAGCTCTTGAGTCAGTCGATGACATGGTCAATTCTCTTAATAACTCAATTTTGAAACTTTACGACAAACATGCCCCGATCGTGACCCGTAGAGTCAACAAAAAACATGCTGTCCCTTGGATTTCCAATGAGATTCTCGGTTTAATGGCTCGCCGTGACTCAGCCCATCGGAGGGCAAAGAGGTCTAGAGATCCTGTACTTATGGCAGAGTATCGCCGTTTGCGCAATCATGTAAAACAGCAAATCCGTAATTCCAGACTTCGATACATTCATGCCCTTTTTTCTGACAGAAAGCAATCTTCATCTGTTCTTTGGCGAAACGTAAAGAAATTTGGCATCGGTAAACAAGTCAATTCTGTTCCGTTATCTGTACCGTTAAACGACTTAAAAGATTATTTTCTTTCTTTTACTTCTTCAACGAATACCTTATCCGTACAAAACCATCTATCCGAGCTCTCTCTGCAGGCCAATCTGAATCAGTTTCACCCTCAGTTCCACTTTAGACCAATAGTACCAATTGATGTTTTGAAGGCCATCAGAGGCATTACCTCAAATGCCACAGGGTCTGACAACATTTCAATTTCACTCATCAAGAAAATTCTTTTTGCTCTCCTTCCAACTTTAACTCATATTTTCAATACTTCATTATTAACGGGTGTATTCCCAGAAAAATGGAAGTTTGCTCTAGTTCGCCCTTTGAACAAGATCTCATCCCCATCGCTTCCTCAAGATTATAGACCAATTAGCATTCTCCCAGCTCTTTCCAAAGCCCTAGAACGAATAGTTCACTCACAAGTTTCTGATTTTCTCATGAATAACAACCTTCTTAACCCTTTCCAATCAGGCTTCAGGCGGTCTCACAGTACCGAAACAGCCTTATTGAAAATAACTGACGACATTCGACTGGCCATGGACCGTAGCCAGTGCACTGTATTGACATTGTTTGACTTTAGTAAGGCTTTCGACACTGTGAACCATGATATTCTTCTTGCCAAGCTAAAAATAATAGGATTCTCAGACAGTACTCTTGCTTGGATGAGATCTTACCTTCAGGGTCGTCAGCAGTGCGTGTGTTATGACAATTCCACTTCCGACTGTAAACCTGTTTCCTGTGGTGTCCCACAGGGTTCGATACTTGGACCTTTACTATTTACAGTCTACACAAACGACATTTCTGCAGTTTTACTTCACTCAAAGTTTCATTCTTATGCTGACGATTTACAAATTTATGCTCATTTTAAAGTCAGCGAACTGAATGAAACTATCACTCGAATCAACCACGACATTGACGGCATTGTTCTTTGGGCAGCCAAAAACGGGCTCAAATTGAATCCTGACAAGACTAAGCCAATCATTCTTGGTCACCCTCGTCTTCTTCACAGAATTGACCTAAACACTGCACCCAAGCTTACTGTTGACAGCACTTTACTACCTTACTACGACAAAGTGAATAGTCTTGGGTTGATCATCAGCAACTCTCTGGACTGGACTGACACAGTTGTGAACACATGTAAAAAGGTGTTTGCGACTGTTCACACGCTCAAGAAACTTCAAGGACTTCTACCCTTTCACATCAAACTACTACTCATCAAATCACTTGCCTTTCCGCATTTCTCTTACTGTAACTCCGTAATTAGTGACATGGCTGTGGCCTTGCAAACAAAATTACAAAGAGCACAAAATTATTGCATTCGTTATTTGTTCAATCTTCGACGGGACGATCGTGTCACGCCTTACTACATCCAATGTTCTTTGTTAAAACTTTCTGATTTAAGGGAGATTCGCATTATCAAAATTACTCATTCTGTTATCAATTCCGGGATTCCAAATTATCTTGCTGTCAATTTCGAATTTGTGGGTGGGGGAGGTGCAAGAAATACTCGCTCTGGCTCGTCAACTCTTCGCATTCCCCGGCACCGAACCACGGTTTTTAACCGTTCATTCACCGTGACTGCCTGCCGATTATGGAACTTCCTACCCATACCCATCAAATCAATAGAAAACCAATCCCGGCTGACGGTGGCGCTGAAACAACTTTATCTTAGCCGGATTACCGGGGCGTGGCGGGAGGGCGTGCGTTAGGCCTGGGTGTAGCAGGGAATGAGTGTGAGTGTGTGAGATGTTTTTAATTTTGTTTTATTTATTTTGCTTTTGTATAGTTATTTAGTGATTATTGTTTATTTTAAATCGTCAGTAAGTTTTCTTTTGTTTTTAGTAAAAAGTTCTGTTTGTTTTATTAGTTAAGAGGTTAGTTGTAAGAAAGGGCCATGTTGGCCCTAAACTCGCCTCAATAAAGAAGTATTTTCATTCATTCATTCATTCATTAGAAGCAATTTTAAATTTTATTACTTAATATAATAATTTATATTAACTGTTCAATATGGTTTTAAGAATGAATAAAGTAAATAAAAATTCATTTATTTTTAATAACAACTTTTATATGAATGCAGTTCAAATGTGCAGGGTGATTGATATAATTGTGCCCGATTTTTTATATAAAAACAGCAAGTGGTGTAGAAAAAGCTTAAGGTTTCTGTATTTTATAGTGATTTAAATTTTGTTTGAAGTTCCCCATTTATTATACAGTGGCCAATTTAAAAGTTTTAAATAAAAACAATCCTTTTTTCGTTTTTCAAATGCATACATGGTTTTAAGACTTTTTAATACTTTGTAATTTTCCTCCAAACCTAATGGTTAAGGAGCTAGAAGATATAGGAACCCCTTTTTAGTCCCATAAGCATAACATTGGGAAAATTTAATCGAATTTATTCCCGAAACAATTCAGTAAAATAAAAAAATCTCAATAATAAAAATGTCTAAAAATGATACTTTAAGATAATGGTTTGATTATAACAAATTATTATTCTGTTTAAAGAAGAAGAAGGTTTTGAATAGCATTGATAGTATATCAGGAAAATATTTGATATATTTTACAACCGTAAACGTAATATAAAAATATTTTAGGATTTAAATTTTCATAAAAGTGATTCATTTTACAAATGAGGAGTAAAACAAATATTCAAACTTCAATACTTTTGTTTTACTAACAATACTATACATTTGACAACAATATTTTTACTAAACAATATCTGCAATAAAAAATACAATAAACACTTAAAAATATGTATTAATTTAAAATTATTAACCACTAAAAGATCAGTATTACTTCTAACACTCATGAATCCCCGTATAAAATTTCATTTGCTTGCGTTCACTATTGTCTTCATTGTTGATCATACAATTGTTGATGACATTTCCCTCGCATCTCAACAATAATGAGATGGGACGAGCACAATGTCGCAGTATGACTACGCCATTGGTGCGTTGTTTTGTTCCATATCCTTACACAAGTCCGTGTAATCTTATCTATTTTGATTATCTCTGGTATTATTGTCGTCAATTTTGGGATTAAAAATTGAAGTAGAATTACTATTTAAATTTGTTTTTATAATAAAATTTTTACTTGAAATGTATGAATTATTTTGAGCGATTTTATATGTACCTGTCTTTGAAACCTGTCAATTATTTTTGGAATATAGACTAAATTGAACTAAAATTAAATTGTTTGTTTTCATTGTCTGTTAGCCTCTTAAAAAGCATAGATAATCGCTAAGTTAGATTTTTTATCATATTACTTGTTGCATAATTGTATTACCATGTAGAGAAGTCATTCTATTACTACCTTTATGAAAAAAACTACTCAATTAAAAAATACATAATTTACCTATTACCATAAAACACGTTCAAATTCACAATAAAATTACGGTAGTTTTAACACTCTTCCATAAGGCCAGTAGAATTTGTTTAATTAAAGACTCTTCAGGAGTCACACCACTTAAACAAGATTTTTATTTTTTTATTTTCAAAGTCTCTCAACATTTTTGAATAATCTGCAAATACAACTTAAATTAAGTATCAACGTTTTTTTCGACTTAATATCTGCAGTAAAAAAAAGCAAAAAAAAGATTCAATAAAAAAGAAGATTTAAGAAAAAATAAAGCAATTTTTTGAGGTCCAATTTAAGTATTTGTATTCTGCTAAATATAACTTTCAATTTTATATAAACCCTATTCTTATATTTACCAATTCCTCCGACACCAGTTTTCCCTGATATAACAGAAAAACTGATAGACTAACCTCATAAATAGACCAATTCGTATATATGAGGTCAAAATTGTGGTTCGGATCCCACGTTATACTGTGGGTCCCTAGATAATTAGATAGTCGGTTGAACTATGAAGTCTTGTCTAAGGAGAATGTCGGCCTTAGTCAGTAACAAGACTACAAGATCGTACCACAATTTGTAAAAAAAAATTACAATCTACGCTAAATCTACACTAAATCTACGCTCATCTCTCATTCATACTTAGCTTTAAACTACCTATTGAGTTAGGTCACCATTTCAGTAAAAGGTATTAAATATATTTTTTCTGTAATTAATTCCAAAATGTAAAACTCCTGTGAAAATTTTAAAAATCTTTTTCTTAATCAATGAATTGATACAAATAATAATTATGAATCAATAATAATCTGTTGAAAACTGTATGAAGAATTCCTTGTACAAAAACCATTATCGTGTATTATAGAATAATAAAATGTAAACAATTTTAGACATGCCACTAAACACATCATTTAACTTTTGAATTCATAATTGCTTTTTTCATCATTTCATGCTTTATTTTTGTAAACACACTCAACAGTTTAATTTCAATTTGGCTGCGAAAAGCGACCACGGTGGGAACTAGGATCGTAAAATGAAGTGGATTTGCCTTTTATGGATTTTACCCCAATAATAATGAACGCTGGGAATAAACTTTGAACATAAAACTGTAAAAACGTCACTCATTATTCTTTTATGCTCAAAAACGAGGCTTCAACATAAAACTTTTTTGAATAAAAATAGTCAAATACTGCAGTAAATATGATTTAATTAAATGGAATAACCTAAACTCTATCAATGTGGAATCATATTATAACGGCATTTAAAAAACCATGTGTGTATTACATTTTCAATATTTTCGTAAAAAAAAAAACTTTTAAATACTGTCAATACAATTCAATACATACGATTAATAGTCAGACGATAAATGCATAAAAATATTTTACTTTAAGATAATACATTTTACGATGTTTGTACAATCTAATACTATTGTAATTCTATTGTGCTTCTATTATTAACATAAAAAATACACAAGTTGCGATAGTTTCATAGGCCATCCCGTTACGTTCTGCTGCTAAAAGTTAGAATAAAAACATTTTAATAACCACTAATTTTAATAATAAAACTCGAAATAAATTCTATATAGTCAATTTTCATCGTTAAGAGCCATCTTCACCTTTGGGCCAGTAGCCCATTGTTGTGCAGTCGGCAATGTTAACCATACGGCCTTTAATGCAAAACATGGTATTTTATTCCTCTGTTTCGGACTCCAACCGATTTTCTTTTAACTTGGTAAGTGTTTATTTGAATAGTTATATTAGGCCCCTCGTACCTAAAAGTTTTGAAAATTTAACAAATAATACTCTCTGTGACGTCGCAAAGTAACCAAACTTTTCTTAGTAATATTTGTTAAATTTTCAAAACTTCGAGGTATGAGGGGCCTAATATAACTATTCAACTAAACACTTACCAAGTTTAAAGAAAATCTGTTGAAAAATGGCGTCCGAAACAGTTGAATAAAATACCATGTTTTGTATTAAAGTATGGTTAACATTGCCGACTGCACAACATTGGGCTACTGGCTCATAGGTGAAGATGACTCTTAAGGCTGATTTTTTATTACTAAATTTGCAAATATTATTTTTGAATATGTATTTTTTGTCTATAATTAGGCAAGGTGGCATGCAGTTGAACAATATCTATAGAGAATCATATTTTGTTATTCTATTACGGCATTTTTATACTCTTACACAACTAACACTTTGAAATACAACTAAAGAAATGGCTACTGGAGCATCATTTTGAGCTCATTATAATGAAAAAAAAAACTCTAAATTATTGAAACATTTTTTGTAATATATCTCTTATAAAGTTTACAAAACGAGGAAAGGATGACGATCGTGAACAATATGACATCGACAATAGACATGAACAATATACTTATCGAAATGAAGGCATGCTGAAGGACGAAGGAGGTTCTACTTATGTCAGTTTTGCTCTGCAGCGGCACAAGTGACGTCATAAGTGACGTCATACGGTGACATCATCCTCGTCTAATCTACTTTCAACCTCACTTGAACCAGATGGCGCTACAAACTTATCAAGCGACGCTCTTGTTCATGCAAAGACCTTGCTAACACAGTTAGCTATCTTTAGTGTAAAACAGTTTGTTGGGAATATTAAAGTTATCTTTCTTCTATGTCATTGTTTTAAGGATGTGTAGTATTAAAGATTCCCTAATCGGTTTTATAATATATGTTTATGTGTTTATTATAAACGTAAACTGATAAAATTTTTAATATAGTCTTAGTATGTTTCATCACTAAAATGTAAAATGCTATTTTCCAGTAAAAAATTAAAATAAAAACCTATTAAATAATTGTGAGTATTCAGTACAAATTGAATGTATATCAAATACATAATAAATCCATACCAGAACTTTTGATCAACTGACCTCTCAGTATTATTTAAGCCAATAAGTTATTATTTAAAATCAACATTTAGAAAGAACTAGGGAGTTTGGATATATGGTTTTTGATCAGACGTATTAAATACGTCTATTTTGTTTCTTACTCATAAAAGTTACTATCTGTGTGGGGGAGTGGTTTAAGAGTCTGCTTTATAATACGGATGATGTCGGTTCGATCCTGAAGAGAGATCTTCAATATGAATAGAATACAGTATAAAAACTCGTATGAATAGAATGATAATAGACTGAAATTTTCTGTAGACAATTTACTAAACGTACACCACTATGCCAAGTTTCAATTTGATAACTTTACCATAACTAGAGATCGCCTCATGGTTGAAATTCAACCAAAACGTTTTCAGTTGATCTGGGCTGTCTGCATCCAATTAGTTAAAACAATAATATGTTATAAATGAAGCATCTGTTCTTCCTGATTTTCTAGCATTTATTATTACAACAGCTGTCTAATGATTCATTCAATTATCCTTGTCTCATAAGATTAACACTGAAACTTTGAAAGCCTGTAGGGCGTAGCCCTGTGGACCGATGGGAATTAAAATGTGATTCTGCTCATCTACAGTACAATACCTTTCTTTCTAACGGTATGTGCGGATTTCTCCTACGATGCACACAAGCTGAGAAAAAATGAGGAAATGAAAAAATGCTTGCCTATTAATATATATATTACAGAGATAATGAGTGTTTATTTAAAACACAGACAGACAGATCCAAAACTAATTAAAATATCACGATTCATTACATAATGAATTTTAAACCTGAAGAATGAAATGGTAAATCTTAGGTCAATAATTTTTTACATCCTGTCCTGTATGTAGGGATTATTATGAAGCTACAACTTTGAGATAATCCTTCGAATTATCTAAGAACTCAATCACAACTTGTGTGAGTTAATTCGCCCACGGATCAATCACTAATTTATAAACTTTGCGGCGCTCTCTCGACTAACACTGTTCATGAAGACAATAATAGATGTTATAGAGTTCAAACTTGCCTCTATTGTTATATATGGCTACTCACTACACCTTTGAGGAAAAACACAGCAATAATATTGAAACTGAATTAAAATGTAGACTAATAAAAGAATGTATAGATTTTAAAATAAGCCCAAATTGACTTACTTGCCTTTTTTATTATAAGACAAGAATCCTCAATAGGAGTGATAATTTAGTAAACTTGTATAGATGATGATTTGTTGAAATAAAGGAAAACTCTTTTTGACTGCTGAATGTTTGTATTTTTTATACACTTGCAATTATAGTTTCAGATACCTCTGAAGCAAAAATAATATTTTGTTCTTAAAATGTTATGATTCCGCACTACTTTGAACATTTAAAACTTCTTTGTTTTGATTACAATATGCCAATGGTAAGCATAAAAATGTAACACGCTGTATATTTTCAACCACATCATAATAAACGGTTATTTTTAGCAACTTGATGTTTTAATCAAATTCAAAACGAAACTAATTCTATTCGTAAGTTTTTCCGATTTTTTGTAAGGTTTTTATGGTTATTTGTTATCTGTAAAAGAAATAAAAACAGAAAGTGGTATTAAGTTTTATCAAAAATATATTATTTAGCACACAACCTTAACTTATATTCCCACGTAAAAAAAATTTAGTATGAACGTTGGATAAAATATAAAACCTATGATGGGGAGGCAGGCCGGCCTTCATGAGAGAAGTTTAAGCTTTATATTCAAAGTTTACAACCACCCATTCATTTTTATCGGGTTGAAATTCATAAAGCGCTCAGCCACTTTCTTTTATGAACCGAGTTAGCACCATTGGTGTTTTTTACAGCACCAATGAAATCTCGCTCTGAGGCCACGACTCTTATTATCCCAGACATTTAAGCGCCTTGAAGGTTATATGAAGAGTGTCACACAACCATATTTTATTAAGTTTTTTTTTAGATTTTTGGACAGATTTTTTGGAAAGTTTTTTTTGGTAGATTTTTGTTCTACAGTATCTTGATTTGTTTTCCGTCTGTTTTGCTGTTAATCTATAAAAATTAGCTTAAACCCCATTTTGTGGCTCGGCATGGAAATTATGCTCTTTAATAACTTATTATTACCCGTATAAACAATCAAATTCATAACATTTTACATTTTAATGTGGAGGTCATTCAAAATGTCGACAATTTAAATTTGTTTTGAAATTTTATAAAAGCTTGATATTTGCTGATTTTAATATAAAACCAAATATACAAATCTTGAAAAGGGACAACAACAAACAATCTAGATTCGATTGAAGAATTTAATACTTGAATGTTAAATTTTTGTTTTAGTGTATAAAATTGTAATGGTTTTGAATGGGTATCATTTTCTTTCATTCTAGTTAGTTAAAGAAACAACTGATAACTTCTATTACCAAGCATCTTCTGACTCTGTTACATAATTGTACGAGAAGACCTACATTAAATCCCAAATTTGTTGGAAAAAGATAACAATTAAATACCTATCTTTTCAAACTGAAAACTTTAACTTTGACAACAAACGTATGAAACGAATCGGAGATATATTATTTTGACCACTCAGGGCATAACACATTTTTTTTTTTTAACAGGGATAACGAGTGTGCATGGGTACAACATGCCAATTCGATATTCGAAGGAGTGTCATATATGATTCAAATTGCTAATTAGTCAATATCAATAGCATGTTCAATGCAACATTGGTTTATATTTAATTTGGAGGTTTTAATTCTCTTTTCATGTACGTGCATTATATATTCTGGACCTAAAATATAAATTCCATGGGGGATAGTAAACAGATCTCGAGAGCCTGTTCAAGGTTTCCCATCGCTTTTAGTTATATAGGACAAAATTTAAAACGAAAATTAAACAATTTAGTCGTGTTAACATTAGGAATATGTATTTCCCTCGTTTATCAAAACAGAGTACAGTAACAATTTGCTGAATATTGGCTGATGCATTTTATTTTATTTTATATACAAAATAATTCTAAATTTTTAATAGTTTAAATATTTTTTTCATTTTTTTCTAATGAAAACTAAGTAAATATAACTTATCTTTGTTTACAAGTACTATAAACTGGCGATTAAATATACAGTACACTAACTTCAACTGACAATCTTAAAACTTGGATTTAAAATTATCTGCGATTTTAATAATGCTTAAGTTTTATATGTTAACAAACGTCACTTCCATTAATGATAGTAAAAATACACTAACATATATAATAATATTGTTAGGAAAACGCTCACACCACAACAACTACCAATTCCCAAAGTATGTAAAACATAACCACTTGATAAACCCAAACTGATCGGATACATTGAAAGTTTCCACATTACGGTTTATATCCACATAGCATCAGTAAATATCCTATCACATGGGGTTGTATACGGTTGGGACGTGAATAAGCTCTACTATGGACCAGCTGCTGCCGTGATATTGGCCGACATTTGTGAGGAAAGGACAGGCATTCCAGCAGCAGACAACTGTTACACGCTAGGAGACATTACAACTCATGTGTTATTTTGTGGCATGAATGGTATGAGTCGTTGCCTAACGAAATGGATTTACATTTTGAAAATAAGTGGGTTGGTAGTACACATCTGGTGCACATCAGTAGGGTTTGGTTAGGTGGAGGTACTATATTTTCTAACTTATATAAGATGTATATTCAAAAATGCATGTTAAAATTTAAAGAAAAATAAAATTTTTATTTTTATTGATCGTGATGCTCTGTACTGTTTTCAATTTCAGATGAAAAGTAATCTTAACCCCCGTAAGAAAAGTAAAACATACCCACACATTTTCCTATTTCAGACGGGAGTTTTGAAGACGTATAGTTAAAAGTATGGTTTCTTGTAGATTAAGATTGGACCTTGGGTCTATACTTGATGTATCAGCATAGATAAGATTGTATTAGTTAAAAAAGCTTAAAAGTAATAAGGAATTCTGTTATTTTTATGTCAATGAGGGTTATATTTTACATTTTTAAACTTTTATGATATAAAAGCTCTAATAGCTAAAAAGAATTAAATTAAATGATTATCAAGTGTCAAGGAAATTAGTTTAAAACCACGTCCGAAACAGGATAGTAGCAAACTATGTATTGCACAAAAGCCGTATGGTTTGCATTGCCATCTGCACTATTAGCTCAAAGGTGAAGATGACCGAACGACTCGACGCGATTTCAAAACAACAGAACAGTCCAAACTTCTGATCCATGGCTCCTGGTTGACTGCATGTCTATCAATCGCGAATGTTATACAAATGTGGATATGACGATACACTGTTATTGAATAATGAAGGATTGATTTGTTTTATATAGTTATTTAATATATATATATATATATATATATATATATATATATATATATATATATATATATATAAATTTAGGAGAGTAAAGTACGTCATTGCCTCTCGAGAATTGTAGATGGCCAAACGAAGCGTCAGCTGAGTGTGGCCAAACAGTTTGAGAGCGACAATGATTATTTGCCTTCGTAATACACACAATATTTTTCTTACCAACATGATTGCAACAGATTAAATGTTTTATTGTATACAAAATGCTATTTAGAATATGTTTGATTTGTTTCTGTTGGAACACACTGGCAACTATCAATCAAAACCTCAAAAAATAATAATAATAATAATAATAATTACTAAACGACAACAATGACAAACAGCTGTGGTATGGTTTGTAATAACAACTCACTTTAAATGGCTGTTTGATTTAGCGTACTGAAAGAACATTGCCACTCTAGAGCGGAAATAAAACGGAAACAGAAAATGAACTGTTTTGTGTGGCACTGTGATTATTTCCATGCAGTGGTAGGAAAAATAAGTTTACACTCTTCTTAATAACCTATTTTCGTATAAACTCAACAATTGTAAATGTATTTAAAACATAAATTACATACATGTATTTCATGCGTTTGCATTGTGCCTACGCAGTACCATATTTTGATAGATCTTTCATGGTTTCATGGTTACTCGAATAAAAATTTGTTCTCAGTAAACTTAAATCAATTAAAAAAACTTATCGTAACTCAAGGAGCAAGAAAATAAATATTTTTGGAATAATATTTGACTCCTAAATTATTAATTATACTTACTAATATTTAAATGAATATCCTGTTATATTTTCAAAAGATATTACACTTTTTTTATTAATTTGTTATTTGATGTTGTGTGTTATAAAAGATTATTTCAGTTCAGTAGAAACATAAAGCGTGATACAGTGAGTAGGTACAAAAATCCAGAAAGTCGATTAGTAAGCCATTGTAATCTGCTTAGCCCCTCTCCTGTTCGGGCTCGGTAATGCATACATTTTCTTGTTAGTCGAACAATGTTATTTGTGCGTAGTTTTGTTTTATATTATTTTTCTTGGAATTGATCAATATTTTACTACATTTTAAAATAAGTGTTTTAATACTAAAGGGCCAGAACAAATATAACATTCGTTAGTGAGTTTATGATATTATTTTAGTAGATTATTGTGGACATTTTCCAATACAGAATATCAAAACAAATTTAGGAGGTTTGGGATCTAGAGTATGATCCCGTCTTCAGGTGAAAGAAATATATAGGACATGAAAGTTAATAAAACACACCAGTCAAAGCTGAAGAAGTCCTTAACTAAACCGGAAAAAGATAGTTTCAAAAAATTAAACAAAAATAAATGCAAAAAGATTAAACAGAAAACTGTTAAGGCAGTGAAAAAGCACAAAAATAAAAAAAAAACACACTCCACTAATCAGATGACAGCACACGGGAGTCAACTGCACTAGAGTGATGCCGGGCACGTTTTTCATTTTTTGTGCTTTGTTTTGACTGCTTTCACAGTTTTCTGTTTATGATTTGCTCATTCATTTGTGTGCATTTTTTGAGACTTTTCTGTTTTCGGATTTGTCTACCGACTTCTACAGGTTCGTGTGTTGTGTTTTTACCCATTTTTTATGTTCTAGGTATTTCTTCCACCTGAACAATGTTCCAGGTTCCAAAATGTCGTTGATTTGTTTTTATTATTCAGTGATTGAAAATTTCCAAAATAATTTAATAAATAAAATACCACTAAAATCAAATCATTGGAAAAAACTTTGCCTTTTATGACTTTTGCTGATTTTGTATGATGAATCATTAATCTGTGAGTAGAAACGTGTATCTCTTTCATAGTTCATCAAAAAAGATGAAAACCATGTAAGATCATTTCACTGAAATTATTGAGTAAACGACAAACAAGCCATATGATTTCGTGTTCAAATACGAGTAGTAAAACAAATAATGTTAAGCATTTGATGCTATTATTTTCTAACCCTTTAGGTAAGTGATGATTTAATATTCCCTTTTAAGTGTTTTTATTCAGCTATTTTAGCTCTGAAATTTTTTTAAATAATTATTTTGACTGTTAGTTGTTTTGGAAATTGTGTCCATAAATTAAATTAAAATTGGTATTTTTGTATGTTGTTTGTTTTTTTCTGGAATTGATTGAAGCAGTTTCGAGTATCATTTTAATACTGTAATGATAAAAATAAGAATTTTCGAACTAAATAATATAAAGACGACAACTTAAATTTAGGTGTACTAATCCTTGCGGTTTATAAACAGTCTTTACTTATTCGTCAATTAGCACTAAATATGTATTATTAATTAGGTACTTTTTTGTAAACTTAGTCAATTTAAATTCTCCTTTAAGGAGGGTAGGTGAAAATTTAATTTCCTTGCTGAAATACAGTTCTTCCAAGAAAAGTAATGTTTCTTGAGAGCGACATATAATCTTACCCCTTGGCTAGCCAAGCATAGCAGTCCTATTGCAATATCATATTTATATCCTATCATTTTAGTTGACAAATTATAGAAGAGTGCCATAGATAAACATTGTATAAACAAAACAAAAAGTGTTTGAATGTAACACATTAATTTAAGAACATTTTAAGTACATTTTAACAATAAAAATTGTTCTATATTATAGAAAAATTATTATTGTGCAGTGCAGAATGTTTTAAAACTATTCAGTTTTAGGCTATATAATATAAAATAAAAGAGCAAACATTTAATAATGATGAAAAAATAAATTTTCCAAGAACAAATTTAGTCTTAGTTCTCTATAATCATTAGACACATTATCAAAAAGTCTCTAAGCATTAACTTAAGTATTAAAATAAATAAGTAGCATGCAAATTACTAGCTTTGGTTGAATTGTCTAAAATTGAAATAAAAAAGTTTATTAGGGCTTAATCTAATAGAATTTTAAAACGCATAAAACATAAAATAGTTGTACCGCAACAAGAACACTAGGCTAACAGTGAACATTTTAAATTAACCATGCATAAATAGTTAAATCTGAAGATTGTGTTACCATGAACAAAGGTTTGAAAACCGAACAAATTTTCCCATTAAATATTGGACAGCCTGCTATGATACAGCCGATCGTGATGCCGGTCAGGACGGATATTAAAAATGCGTTAAAATAAACTCGTTGAAAGAACATGCTTAAGGCGTTGAAATGAGCCAGCAGGGAGACCGAGTATTTCTGGTTGTGGTACGGGACTAACTGAAAGATCGTCGGCTGTTCTATGGGAGTGAAGAAGACAGGAGAATGTAAGAGATCACTGGCTGAGAGGTGCAAGGGTCATCTCGACTCTGAATTGCTCAGTGTTTCGTATGACGGTTTTCTCCACTTCAGGATGTCATACGATGTGTTCCTGGTGGGTTATGTAAACGTTGTAGCTGCAGTGATTACGGCCAGAACTCTTGAACTGCCTAACTTCCTCTGAATCAGGTAATGATCCAGGTCAAAGGCTATGGGCTTGAGCAAGTGGTCGACAAGACCCAGATCGTTATACCCATCCAATGGAGAATCGCCAAAGTAATCTCAATGACTGCCGGGGACGTAGAACTCTAGACAAAGACTGAGGCGAAATATCTGGAAGTTGTGCTCCACTGTCACCCTTGGTGTTGGGAGCATTTCTAGAAGGACTATGACAATATAATGGGGAGTTTTGTTGTGTACCTCAGCTGGTTGGTTTGGAATGTCGGATTACAGAGATCAAGCAGGAGACGACTAGTCATGTCCATGGTAAATGCCACTTTTGGGGTGCAGACGTCTGGGTAAGCGTTATGGGGATAAACAAGAAAGTACTAGCTTTCTACCGAGGACCTGCAATTAGAGTGCCTGTGCGTATCGTACTTTGTCCAGATGGGCAGTCATGGTCATTGAGAAGTGATTCCTCTCAATCTGCTTGATGTTGAGAATCAGAAAATTTTTTGAAGTCGCTCTCCAAAGAGGTGAGTGTTCATCTCTGCTGTGGTGTCATCACCCCGACACCATAGTGGACGCGATGCTGCAAATCAAAGTTGCGTGGAGGGCAATAGTTATCCTCGTCCAAAAGGTGCTTTGTTCCATGCTAAACGATCTCTTTGCTTTCGGTTTAGGGCATCAAACGACCTGAATGAGGTTATCCAAAAGGATCACATGCTGGACGTCCACGGCCCTTAGGGGGGATTTGTAGATATCACATAATGAGTTCCACTCAATGTCCCTGTGCATTAAGTCCTTTCCCTTATACAACAAAATTTTGAATTTACGAAATATTCAAACCTTTTACAGCTACAAAAATCTTGAAATACTAAAACCTTTAAATTTTAAAACCAAATGAGTATGGATTGCTGAAAACATATGCAGGATACCTACTTTCAACAGAATATTCTTGTCCAGAGACCTAAATAAGCTGCAACTCGTTAACAACAAAGTTAGCCGGCGAAGGCGCCCGAGCGGCAGTTCCATCAACTAACTGGCTATAACGCTTTCTTTACAACAGTTACGGACAATTGTATTTGTAATAATCGTCTAAACTGTCCCCTGTCGAAAAAAATTTTCTCTTATTTTTGTCAATTTGTAATACTAAACACAAGAGGATCCAATAAACATTTGATGTATTATCATCAATAAAAATTAAACAGAACGTTTATTGTTTCTACACACATTTGTTATCTAGATCAATAGCTAAGAGTCAATAACTTATAGTCAGCTACATTTGCATTTGCAAATTAAATTATTTAATGAAAAGTGAACAATAGTTTTATGGATTCTTGTGTATCGACGTCATGAGTTCTTTTTTCCAACCACTAACATTTAAATTAAATATTATCATCCTTTAACCCCAATTATTACAATATTCTGGTGCCAATATACTAAGTGTCCCAGACCACTTTTTTAGTATTTAAATAATTATTTGTTTAATAAAACCAATTACAGGTAAACCGGTTACGCGTTATCTATTGATAGTAATATAATGTACATGGTGCACCAGAAGTTACCTACCAAGGCCGGAGGACGCGAATTTTAATACAACCCCCCACTTTTTATGACATATTTGGATTATACACGTAATTTTAAGACAACAGTTTAATTTGTACCTATTAGCCTGATGGTTTAGTAGATGCATAGTGATTAAAATTTAGATTTTCTCATAAGAATAACATACAAACAATTTTGAACTCCAATATCTCTGAAAATGTTCGGTTAAACAAACATGTCCAGTTCAAAAATTATCTTGGACTCTCCTTTTAAATATTTTATGTAATAAATTATTAGCTTTGTCGTAAATTATTTTATTTTTTGTAAAATTTACAATAAGGCTGATATTATTAAAACTATATTGAAAAGTAAAACTAATTATGATGAAATATGATTTTAAATTATATCCTAAGACTTTAATGTTTAGGCAGTTCTGTTTACGAAAATGGTTCAGAGATAATGGATGTGAATTTTTCCCCATGCAATTTTCATGAGAAAAAAACTACATTTCAACTGTCATTATCTCTTAAACCGTTAGGATTAGGGGTACAAAGTATACTGGCAAGTTGTGTTAAAATTATGTCCATTCAATAAAAAATGACATAAAAAGGTTAATAAGCGATTTCCGGTCAGGATAGGTTACTTTTGGTACACCCTGTACATTGAAAATAGTGTTAATCGATAGAGCGTAACTGGTATACCTATAACGGCACAATTTGCTTTTGTTAAAAAACAAATTAATTTTAGAAAGGAGTGTATTTCTAAGGGTGGTCTGAGATACTTGTTATAAAGTCTTCAGTTTAAGTATCATATATTTTTAACTTTTACATTTACTAGAATTTGGAATATTCCTGATTATTTTTAGATATATGATAAAACTGTAGTAGTATTTATTTAAATCTTTGTGCACATGTTATTAAAGAATCCAAACATACAAAAGGAAAAGCTTTCACTCACTGACTCACTCATTCATCACTAATTAATTCTATAATACCTTCCGACTAGCTAGAGTGTTGAAATTTGGTTTACTAATTTTTTAGGATTAAAATAGGAAACTCTGACTATTTTCATAATAATATTCACAAAGGGCTACGCCATACACGTCCTCAAAGTTGCCATGTTATTCCTAAAGAAGCAACATTTTTGTATTCTAAAATATGATTACTGAAAGGATCATTAATTTTATAAACAGCTATTCTCATTTAAATTATTGAGTGAAGATTGGTAATTTAAAAAATGACAATTTTAAAGACTTGAGGCGAGTGAGCATAGTGAATGAGATAAGCCTGACGGGGAGTGAGCACAGCGAACGAGGTCACCTGAGGGGCAAAACATTTCTCAACTTGGCATTGCGAATCATGCCGGGTAAGCTATAAAAATATAAATAACAAATATTGTCAATGCCAGAAATATAAATATCTTTTAAGTTTTACTTAATCTGTAATGAAAAAAAAATAAAACTAGTTTTGAAAATAGTATCAAATAAAAATTACGTAGCTATTTTTTTTTTTAACATAATACTTAAAATAATTATAATGTCTAAGTATTTTTTTACAGTATCTCCAGTATTAATGACTTATTTGTGAACAAATTAACTACCACTAAAAGCATTACTTTATAGAGTAAAATATTTGAATTATATTGTATTGTCATAAAGTCAAAGGATAATTTTTTTCCTGTTGAATTCAATATTGAAAGATATAAATAGACAATTTTATAGCAATTCATTCATAATAGAAACATTTTGCTTCCTTTACTACTAATAAGCTTATCCTGGGTCAAGGAAAAGGAAATTCTGTCGAAGATTTTCTCAAGCTTCCGCTCAAGTTCATATTATCTGTAAACTGCCAACCAGATGGCGTCGACTGCTCTGGCAATATTGTCTTCGACTTTGTTGTTTCAATTAACTTAGTTTTCAACGATATCATCCAGGATGACATTATAAACATGTTACAATTCAGTTTAGTTCTTGGTTTGAAATTAACTTATATAAGTAGAACTTGTGAACGTTTAGTGTCAATTACAATGTATTTTTTATATATGTTAATTTTAGTGATTGGAAGTTTACTTGAGCAGATTTTTCAACTAAAGCGTATTAAATGTCAGTTATTTTACAGCTTGTTCGTTTGTGGTGATATAGGTAATAACCTTCACTATATAAGCAGGACCTTGACAATAAAATTATGGGAATTTCAAAATCTTCTCCTATTCCCAACTTGTGCTAAAGACGAAATAACTTCGTGATATGAGGTATCCTCTTGTTTAGTATTCACAGGTTGATTGGTATGCAATAGTTTGTTACGAACTGAAACACAATACATTCAAGAATAAAATAATGTATCACAAACACAATGTTAAAGGATTTAAAGATTTTTTTCTATAATTTGTAAAACATATTTTAGAGGGTTTTACGTTGGACACGTTTGTTTTAGCTATTTAAATAAACCCTGCCGTTTATTTTCATTGCCCTGGATTCGTAAAAACATAATCACTTTAATTTGCCACCAGGGTTATCGCAGTTGGTGTTTTTATAGCCGCAATCAAATTAACTGCCCAACCCCTAAAACTCTGAGGGAGAACTTTTTAGATTTTTTATCACTTAAATTATAGTTTAAATAATAACACCATTGGAAAAATATGAAGATTACTGAAGCTATTCCTTTCTGCGAATCTAAAACATTTGCTGGCTTAAAAGATGGGGAAATAATAAACAGAAAGTTCTTAGCTAGTATACATATTTCATACGATATTGTTTTCTGAGTTGGTTTTAAATATAACACAACATTATTAAGATGGTATTTTGCCAACATCTTACATAATTGCAATACAATATAGATGTAAATACACGATTTAATATGTAATACTATATAATGCTATTGTATGAAATGTTTCTGATACCAAAACCTATAAAAGAAGAAAAATTCCAAATTAGTTTATGGTATCCATATTTTGAGTGAACTAATTAAACTGATGGAAATCAATAACATGCTAAATTCTCATGGCATTTTTAATACGTGCAATTTTGATAAATTGTCATTGCTTATAGGAAGTTTTCAACTTATTGTTATGATAGCCTTTTTGCTAATATTAGATGACTTTTAAAGAAAATATTGGAAAAAATTGGCAGCTCTGAGAAGGAAGTGTGAGCTGGCAGACCTGACAGGATAAGGATGTCAATATCCGGTGCAGGATCACCTGTTGCGTCGCATATCAGAGAATTTGATCTCATGAGACGAGCGATTGATCGAAAACTTTAATGGCAATAAATTTATTTGTGCAATCTTTGTTTATAAACTCCCTTTTAAAAGTATATCCTCTATTTTGTTATTTGTATCCTTTGTGTGTTAGAAGTGCATATTAATTCGCTTTTTAATAACTGAATAATACTGTTATTCAGTAACAGTATAACAAACAACTAATTACAATTCTGTGTTTATAATTTATTGGTGTGTGCTCTCTCTCAGAAATTCCACCACAGTATTCCAACTATATATTTTATGTGAGATTCAGCAAAAGTAGGCTAACATCCTGTTATTTTTACTTTCTCCCTCTATACCATAGTATATGGAGAAAGTATTGTTTTCGACAAAATTTTCGAATTTGAGTTGTTAGTGGATTCATCCATTTTGGTGCCCCCCGAGTCCAAAAAAGTGGTTTTCAGAGTGATGTCTGTGTGTATGTGTGTGTGTGTGTCCGTGTGTGTGTCTGGATGTAAACAGAGCTAGAGAGTGCCCCAATGGTCCGATTTTGGTGAAATTTGGTGTGTAGGTCCAAACTCATAATAATTCCAGTCGTTTTTTTCATTTTTTTGAATTTTTTATTTTTAAGGGTATTTTACCCCCAAAAACCCTCAAAAATCGTGAAAAATCAAAATTTCTCAAAAACGGCTCTAACGATTTTGATTAAAATTTGGTGGTTTATTAAGCTTAAAATGGTGAATAAAATGACACCACCCGCATCTCCAAGAAAATTCGCGTTCAAAAGTTATGGCATAATAAGTGTTTCAAAAATCGATTTTTTGTATTTTCAAAATAGCTGTTATTTAGAAATAAATTTTACTTATCACCATGAAATCAAGCTTAAAAAACTAAATAATCCAGTATTTTAAATTTTTGCTCTATGTCAAGTGGTTGCGGAGAAAATTCAATTTTTCGATTAGCGGTAAACGCAGTACGTTGTTAAAAGTCACAGACGCGCGTAGGGTTAAATGAGCGCTGCTCAGCTGGTAGCTATCAGACTGAGTCATAAGGACATTAATGTTCGAATCTTTTTTATATTGTTGGGAGAAAGTATGTGTCAGTTAACTGATACCGTTTATTTAGTACGGTAAATAATTGCCGACATTTTCACATATGATTAGTGAATGTATTTTATTGTAATTATAATGCCTAGCAATCAGAATAAATTCACATCTTATCGAGATCTAGAATCTGATTTCGACTTTAGGTGGAGGAAATGCCTGGAATATAAAAAAGCTTTGCACATTTATTTGTGTTTAATTTAATATTTATGATTGACTTTTCTGTTTACAGGTTTGGCTTTGGACTCCTCCATGTTCGCGTGGTGTGTGTTTTGATATGTTTTAAGTACTTCCTCCACCTGAAGATGCAATCAGATTTCAGATCTCGAAATGTCGTAGTTTTTTTTTAATAATCAATGATGGAGAATACCCGTAATAATCTACTAAACAATAAAATAAACTCACCATCACCAACAATGAACCTTAAACAAAGAACTAACATCCTGTTAGTTATCACACAGTTATAGATATCAAGTATTAAAATTACGAGTAGCAAAAATACAATGAATCTATGAATCGAAATCTGTGTTCACATCAAGTATTCACTAGTACAACAATTTGTTTTTTATAAAATAAATTTTTTTTATAAATAAATTTGTTTTTTATTAAATTTTTGTATAATTGCTCTTTATACGAAGAATATTTTATAAGTATATACATCGTATTACTATCATAGCCAGCTACCAACTTAAATAATAATAATAATTTTATAAGTGAAAGGACAGAACATGGATAAATTCCTTGTAATTTTTGTTAACTGCAGTATATCTTTAACGTCACAAAGGTTTAATAATTATTTATTTTGTATATTTGTTTATTTACATGGTATACGGCGTTCGCCAATTTACAGATATGTACATGCTAAAGTATACTTATAAATAGTAAATTAGAAAAATACCGGGTGTCCATAAAGTCTTGCCCTGATTTCACAGCTTTGCTGTACGGACACCATTTTAGCCAAACGCATCTTAGATTTCTTGTTTTCCAGGGAATTTAATCTAGTTTTTTCTCAATAATTTGTTTTCACCTAAGTTCATCTAAACAACAACAATGCAGTTTATTTATAATGCACTACAAAAACAAATCGTGGTGGCCCGACTAAACTGCTACCTCGTTCACCACGCTTGACCTGTCTAGATTTCTTTATGCCCTCTGATTTGTCAAAGATTTGGTTTATTCTTCAGCAGTTCCTATAATTTAGAATCTGTAAAAGACAAAATAATAAATACAGCGACGTCTGTTACTTAGGAAATGTGATCTAAAACAGAAAAATGGGTGTTAATAGACATCTAACTAAAAAGTCACCTAGAAGTTTACAGGCTATCCAAGGCGCAAACATTGAAGTTTACTGAGTTTGTACATAGCTGCAAAAAACCCAAGAAGTGACCGGTTAAAACTAAAAATAAAACTTTATCTTACAACTAATTGTTTTCATCCTATCGGTTTCTTTATCAGGGCAAGACTTTATGGACACCCGGTATTTGGTTTTGTGCTTCAAGATGATCACCATATTCTTTATGCTTCATGCACTAGCTCTAGACAATACTTTAACAATTGTTTAACCAACAAGAAGATACAAAATCAATTCTAAGCAAGAACTAACATGCAGTAGTTGTCATTCACGAGCCATAATTTACAATGCTAATCAAAATAAGGAATCAAAACAAGACTAAGAGTAACGGTGTTAGCAATAAATAATGTAAAACTGGATCAATATTTCCTAACATGCATGATCGAAAACCGATTTCAAGTTTACGATTAAAAAAAGACTAGTAATCTAATACTAAACAAAGATATGAATTTTAAAATTGTACTGTCCTTGAAGTACCACCATGAATTTAAAACATGATTGCATAAAGAAGTGACAGATGGGCTTAAAGGGTGACTAAGCATTGTCACCGTATAATGGACTAAGAAACAAAGAACCCCTTTAGGTAAGAGAAGCGAGGGGGAGGGGTCAAAATATTGCTTAGCCGTAAAGAGCACTCTGGTGAAGTGCCGTTGAAGACTCTGCTATCAAAGTAAAGAGGGGGGAGCGATTATTAGTCATTATATCGTGTATTCATAATACAATAGGCTTCATATAAGATGCCACAATACATATTACTTTTTCCATAATTCCTATAGTGAAACTAAAGTAATTGTTGACAGAGTACAACGAAATATAACATCTTTAAACGCCAAAGAATAAATAAAATCAAGGTTTTTTTATATATTTGTTTCACCCCTTTAAAAAGTCCTAAAAATATTAGTCAACCAAATTTTTTTTTATTTTTGACGTCATTATTTTTTTGTATTTCTGTAAATATTCATTATTACATTGGTCTATACTGTCATTAAACTATATTTTTCATAAATATTTATTTGGAATATCTATTTCATCTTTTAATGTCACTTTTATGATGGTTAAGAAGTAGTAAATATATTAACCATAGGTTTTGTATGGTTGCTTCAGAATTTTCATTTAATTAATACTCCCCATAATATCACATTTTCATTTGCATCATACTAATAGGTGAAAGATTGGATATGAAAATTGTATTAACTTTTTTATTAACTATTATTCCCTGCTCGGTCCTGTTGTGGGTTGCAGTAAGATCACTCTTACACCAGCGCACAACAGGACCGAGCTGGAGGAGAATAAAGTTGTATCATCCCTTATCTATGGGGTGATTAAGGGTTATTTTTGAGGGATATAAGACTTAAGGGATGTTTTACACAGGTTTTAAGCTGATTACGGGTAAATTTGAGCTTTATTTGGCTGAAATATGCGTTATTCCGCAACGGTTAAAACTCTATTGTGTATTGTATACAAAGGCGTTTTTGAGCTCAATTTAAGGGCGAATTATGTATATTTTCCAGGTTAAGACCCTGTAAACATGATAAACGCATTGATATGACCTGCAATTAATAGTTTGAACGGTTTAAAATAATCAGGATTGGCCGTGATAAAGCCCTAAAAGTTAGGTTTCGTGCGGCGTGTAAGTTATGGTTTTCTGTATTTAAACGATTAATGCGGTTTTTGTATGGCAGAAACTACTAATATTATTAACTTATTTGCCCCTTAAATATGCGATCCATCGATTTCTCCTATCGCCGGCCAGTTGCCCCATAGACTGACGACAGAACTCACATTTGGATCGTATTTCACGTTCTTCAACCAATTCATACTCCTTATTATTCCACTTATCATCTGCCGATATATCAGCTTTGGTTCGTCGTAGGCACGTATTTCGAGATACCGTTGTAATCGGTAAGTAAAGGGCTATTCAAATAAGATGGTTTCAAACCTGGGCAACCTTTTTTTCGAAAGGGTGTATACGCTCTGTAGACCCGGTAGCCTTGTATATAGTGGAACAGAAACGTGAAGGCGCATTACCGCCGTGATACAACATTTAACAATTTTATTAATCTAACTTTTATTTCTAATTTTCCAACGTTCTATTTATTATTACGAATGACTATACTGCTTGTAGTAATAACACATCCAATATTTCATTGCGTTTTAAATCATAGAGGAAAGTTAGAAATGATAACACTTTATTAGACTTTTTCTTCTTTTACCGAATGAATGTAGGTCTCAAGGTCGCTGACACAGCTATTTACACACTGGTCAGCATTGTTGTGTATCAATACCTAGGTTGGTGGTCCCTTCATATTAAATTTAACATGGGATTAAAAAAACGTTAACAGACTTTATCTACCGTACGGGAAACTATGTTTACTAGTACCTTTTGTAACACTCTGAAATGATATTCCTAGTATGAAGCTTGTTAACGAACAAAACCCATTAACGTAAGCAGTAATTGACAATTTCCATATACATATATGAACTGGAGTGGGCGTAATAAAACCTTAAAGTACGCCTGGAGTGCAGAATGAAATATGACATTCCCGTCATTAAATTTACAATAGTTAAGGCATTGTACAAATATTTATATTATTTACATACCCGATCCGCACTACCGATATCTATCGCTTACGCCTGTGTCTCGCTACTTTTTACTCAACCACACCATGGTCTAAAATGATACCATCGATTTAATCTCGTGTACTATAGGTAGGTAAAGATTAAACTTCATGCCTTTCGCTACCATTGTTAGTACCCAAACTAAATACACAATCTCGTCTGATTATCTCTATTAGTTATTAAATTATTCGCCATTAAACAGTTGCGTGTTTATTCGTGGTGCGTTGATTCCATTACTTCTCCCATGGTTGCATGAGTCGGTGACAGACACAGGTGTATACTTTGTTATTGAGTAATTACTGGTGATTGGTTTTGGGTCGAACTGGTCAATATAAAAAGGTATTATCGCTTAAAGCAGCGCAAATAAAACGAAAATCCGCATAATATGTTAGTTCCTAAAATTAACTATAATTCGAGGGTTATCGCGCTCCAACGAATAAAAGAGACCTAGCGTAACCTGTGAAATAAAAAACAATAGAAAAGGTGGTATCTGATAGCAAAGTTAATCATTTTATATAACAGTGCGTGACGGTATCCTAAACTATTTCAAGGCAATAGTGTCATTACACGCCGTGTTGATAGCTTATCGAGTCTCAATTAGCATAAAATACTTCAAAAATTGATGATAAAATGATATAAAAGTGTGTGTATTGGCAAAATAAACCTTATAATTAAATCTCCCCTAGGATGAGGGCCCACTACCTGGCGAACTGAGCTTTGGAAATTAACGCATCTTTCCACCAAATCTAGCTTAATTAAAGTCGTAATATTATCAAAATCAGGTTCAATCATCCCTTATCTAATGGTTAATCAAAATATCAATCCTTAACGCCCTATAGATAAGGGATGATACAACTTTTAATCTTCTCCTCCAGCTCGGTCCTGTTGTGCGCTGGTGTAAGAGTGATCTTACTGCAACCCACTACAGGACCGAGCTAGGGAAATAGATAGTTGGGTCATTTTAAAAGGCTATAAAGGATGCTTAAATACGTATTACATGACCTAACTGTAGCGGCAGTAGTCTTTTGGGAGCCCGAAATATCCTGTGACGCGCCATTTATCAGCTTAAGACCGGATAAAACAAATAGTATGTACTGTTCTGTGAACTATTCATGGCGTTTACCTGCAACCTGGTATTTTTTTTTTATTGGGTTAACATGATAACTATCCATAATAAATGCTTATTAATGATTTATGATGAAAATATATCGCTGATTATTACTAGAGATAAAAAAGATGTTTTGCCTCTAGTGAGCTAATAAAAGGATTTCAATTGTTTTTTAGACCGTTATTATATTTTTTCCGATTACGCAAATGGCCCTTGTAGTATAAATCACGAGATTAAACAGTATAATTCACAATAGAATGCGATAAGGCAGTTTTCAAATCCCGCTCTCGCGGAACTAGGAAACCAGTGAATAAACTTGATTTACCAATGAACTAATCATCGTACGGACACCATACTTGTACTGGTGTGTTCGGCATTTCATTCTAAAGGTGTATATAAGATTAAAAATAGTCCGTTGTTTAAAATGCCTTTATTATTCGCCGAACGTCTAAGAGGAAAGCACATCTTAGAGTGTCCGCGAAGCGAGTACAAGGCGTTACTGCGGGCTTTATTTCTCTAATATTTAAGTTGTAACAGCTCAAATACTCTGTCTAATACATAAATGATAGATACCGATGCTGGGTAATACCTATGTGAAACGAAAAAAGATGATCCGATATGAATAGAACCCGATCTCTTTGTTAAATTTGGTTTAAGTTAAGATTACAACTATAAATTAAGTTTCGCCACTACATATAAAAGATATTTGTTGACCATTTTCAAAATGAGGTCACCACAGTGGAGAATACACTTATTATCGTCGTAATCTTACTTAAAATTCAATTTTGGATTTTCTTAATACGAAATATAACTTAAAGTTTCACAACTATACGCAATTCATTTGTTCATTAGACAAAGAAAACTCTGTGTTTTCTTCAATTTTTCCTAAATTATATTATTATCTGAGCAAAAAAGTATACTAACGACTTACAAACGACCTTATAATATGAAAATAAAAGCATTAACAACGTTTACATTGTAAATAAATACGGCTTATCCCCCAACTGAACGTAATTATCGGGCCGAAAACCGTTTTTCTCAACTGTACGAAAAGCCATGTTTAACAGTAGTTTTAGGGCTAACACAAATCGAAACGATGGATCAATGCTTTTAATCACCGAGAACGCACTGGAATAAGTAGGAATTGATAGAAATAATACATCCACGTCACGTGGAATGTGAGGAATTAACCTCTAAAGTCGGCTTTTAGCGCGTTGTTAAAAATTGAGAATTTATATCATTGATCATTTACCTTGCTCAGGTAGCTGTAAAATATTATTATATTATTGACTTAAACGATACATTCCAGTAAGGATAATCGATTTGACATGATTAGGACCAATATGTAACCGCCTAAACCTTTATTTAGCAATAAAACCCTAATTTTTCCTATGGTTCTTGAGGAATTTTAACTTTTAACGATCTCTGACGTCTTACCTATAAGGAACTAAGAATCGAAACTCATATCGTCCTTTCGGGCGTCTAATGGGGAAAAGAAATACGCAAACACCATCCAAATCGATCTATAACCTAAAAAGTTATTCGCGATAAACGAATGGTGTGTCATGCTCAGTGACGTCACAGCCTTGGCGCGTTGCGGCGGTCACAGCACTGGGGGGGAGCGAGACCTGAGGTAGTGTCAATAAATGTATATACTGGGTTTTTATGGTGAAAACTGATTGGTTTAGGATTATAAAAGACCATCTCATTGATTTCCCCGAAAAAACACCGTTGATTTAATAGAAAAAATACCGAAAAACTAATTTTTAATCAAAAGAAGTTTATTAAAATTTTTCCCGATTTACCTATTCGGTCTAAACGACAATTGATGATGTTATGCAATACGGGCACTCTAAAACTACCTATTTTAACCATTTTTAATTGCTACAGGCTCCTTAAAAGTCATTTAAATTCGAATTAAGCTGATCCTACCGAGATCTTTATCAGTTTTGGGCCGATTTTAAGCTCGTAAAGGCTCCTATGGTCCTCTAAGGCGGTATAATCCCATGGAAGCATCCTTTATAGCCTATTAAAATGACCCAACTTTTCTATTTCCCTAGCTCGGTCCTGTAGTGGGTTGCAGTAAGATTACTCTTACACCAGCGCACAACAGGACCGAGCTGAAAGAAGAATTAAGTTGTATTCCATGCACTTGAGAAGTAAATAGAATACTATTCACTACATATTGTACTTTATTCATAACGTATCTTCCATTTTAAAGTTTTTAATCTTACATGTCAATTTCGTAACACTCCGGGCAACAACTTGGTTAGCGACTTACGTCCCTGATAGACTCATCGCTCAATCAGTGCTCGAGTTCGGCGTCAAGTTGAATCAGTGCTCGATCAATCACTACAGCGACTCAGAGACGTTGAATGGGCCCCGGAGAATCTGACGTCACTACTCTCTCAGGACACGGGTGAAGCTGACTTCACTACTCTCTACTCAGGACCTCAGTGAATCTGACGTCACTTCTCTCTACTCAGGACCCGGGAGAATCTGACGTCACTACTCTCTCAGGACACGGGTGAAGCTGACTTCACTACTCTCTACTCAGAACCCCGGTGAATCTGACGTAACTACTCTCTACTCAGGACCCGGGAGAATCTGACGTCACTACTCTCTACTCAGGACCCAGGAGAGGCTGACGTCACTACTCTCTACTGAGGACTCAGGAGAATCTGACATCACTACTCTCCACTCAGGACCCGGGAGAAGCTGACGTCACAACTCTCTACTCAGAACCCGGGAGAGACTGACGTCACTACTCTCTACTCAAGACCCGGGAGAAGCTGACTCACTACTCTCTACTCAGGACCCGGGAGAGGCTGACATCATTACTGTCTACTCAGGACCCGGGAGAGGCTGACGTCACTACTCTCTACTCAGAACCCGGGAGAAACGACGTCACTACTCTCTACTCAGGACCCGGGAGAAGATGACATCACTACTCTCTACTCAGGACCCGGGAGAGGCTGATGTCACTACAATCTACAAAGGAACCGGGAGAAACGATGTCACTACTCTCTACTCAAGACCCGAGAGATGCTGACATCACTATTCTCTACTCAGGACCCCGGAGATGCTGACATCACTACTCTCTGATCAGGACCCGGGAGAATCTGACATCACTACTTCCTACTCAGGACTACGGAGATGCTGACATCACTACTCTCTACTCAGGACCCGGGAGAATCTGACATCACTACTCCCTACTCAGGACCCCGGAGATGCTGACATCGCTACTCTCTACTCAGGACCCCGGAGATGCTGACATCGCTACTCTCTACTCAGGACCCCGGAGATGCTGACTTAGCTACTATCTACTCAGGACCCCGGAGATGCTGACATCGCTACTCTCTACTCAGGACCCGGGAGAAGCTGACATCACTACTCTCTGATCAGGACCCCGGAGATGCTGTAATCACTACTCCCTACTCAGGACCCCGGAGACGCTGACATCGCTACTCTCTACTCAGGCGGGAGTGCGAGTCAGATGGTTGGAGCTTACAGACATAATTATCATCACTGGAGAATTTTTCGTCTGTATGTACAAGAAACACATTCTCATCGATTCATATTCAACAAAATATTTTATTTTTATTGGTTCATTTCGTTATAGTGATAGCTATTTTCGCCTTTTTTATAATGTATTTTAAATTGCTCGATCAGTTGACATGTTTTTGGAGATTGGTTTTAAATCGAAATACTAAATTACAATAGCAAACTTCTAGCATAAGCTAAACTGACAGAATACAAATGTAAGTGTCAATTTTAAATTATGAAATATACATTATATGATATTTCTTTATTATGATAAAGTTGGCTCGTCAGGAGTGAAATTAAACCCGAAATGGGTACATTAGTACTTACTAAAAATGTAAAAGTATTTATATTTTCTGAATACTTGTGAGTTTTAAAATTTTTCATTGGGCGATCTAAAATATTGTCTAATTAGTACATAAAGCTGACTTTGAACGTTGATGGATTACACAAGGAATTACTCTTCATTGAAAAACGGCTGCTATATCCAAAATCAACACTGTCAGGACCGAAATGGTGGCCTAAGAATCATACATTGAGCACTGATCTGTAGGCAACCAAGTTATATCTGAACACAGGATAACGTCTTTGTGGTTAGTTCATAGATTTTTTAAGGTGAAAAGTAATTATTTTATTTATATCATTTACTATAAAGGGAGTTTATTTGTTAATGCAATGGTCACTAAGAAAGGGGGTGTCAAAATTATATATTCTGAAGGTAAACATTTTTGTGAACGAACTTTTTGCAACAGTAGAAACCTGGTATTACGTTATTTACATAGAAAAAACCATTGAAAATAGTTAAATTTCTTGGTATTGAAAATTATAAAAATTAATGCTTTCCAATGATTAAAAAAAATTACATGAGTCTATATTAATTTAGGTTGTTGTATAATTTCATACAAATAGCGAAACTTTTCCGTTAATTCACTACAACTCACACTACATGTTAGATTTCTAATTTCATTTACTTTTCATAACCAATATTAATTTTAACATGTACATCATTCTTCGACATCATTCAATATTTCTGTTCTTAAACTTGAATAAGCCATATTAAATTAAAATTAAAACTCTTTTGGGAATTTTCAGTTTATTTAATTTGTTTTAACTCTTATAATTTCAGTGGCATCTTTGGCCACCTTCATCAGAGACAATAAAGTGTATATAGGTAAGACCGTAAGGAATGTATTAACTAGAAGTAAAGAGCATATAAGGATAACCAAAAGAAGAAAATAAAGACTTCAGCCAGAGCAGAACCTACGTCAGAAACTAAACACAGCATGAAATATGACCAAACCAAAGTTATTATAAAAGAAGATTATTATATAAAAAGAAAAATAAGGGAAGCTATAGAAATTATTAAACACTGTGAAAATATTAATAGGGAAGATGGATTTAAACTGAGCAGGTCGTGGCTACCTATTTTGAAAAAGCAGCCTCAACATAATAATTAGTATGTCATTTAGTAATTAGTATGTATATTCGTTTGTCATTTCTTTGATATTTTATATTATTTTAACATTATTTACAGTATTTTATATTTTTATATATAGAGACATAATGGTGATTACATTAATTCTATAATCACATTATTTTAAATTTTACAAGTACTATTTTAAAAACTGTCAATTATTTGTTTATTGATGTTAATTTGCAAATAATGTCTCTGATGAAGGTGGCCAAAGATGCAACCGAAACTGTAAGACTTAAAACAAATTAAATAAACTGAAAATTCCCAAAAGAGTTTTAATTTTAATCATTCGATATTTGTTGTTATAATACTGTAATACTTTATTTCATAAGTATAAAATATGTAACAGATAACTAAATGCACTTCAAAACAAAAAAGACATTTTAGATAAGATAATGTTATTCTGTTTTTGGTTAATTTTTTAAAGAGGTATGGCAGGCCTCTTGTTGCCTTACTTCACCCTTTCCTCATAAACATTTTAATGTATTCTTTTTTTTAACATTGATCTGTTCGTGGATCGTATTACACAAAGTAAGGGGGTGAGGAAAAAACACATAATATAGTGAAATGAGTGTAAAATAGTCTTTGTGATTCTAACTGAACTTTGTTAGTAATAAAAGTAAAACTAGAATAGTGATGGTAGTGCTATAATGGAAAAGTTCCTTGATCTTTTTATTTTGAGCACCAGTGATACTCCATTGAAAAGAGATAGGTTTCATTTTGTTTTACTCCTTTAACAGAGATAGCTTAAAAGGTAACACGATATGTTTGCCAAAACGATAACCTTCTTTGGTTGAATTTCAAACATCGCTTCGCTTTACTTGTTGAAAGGTACATTTATAAGTTGATGTAAGCTGATATTAAGAAACAAATGTATTATTTGTAATTTCATTTTTCAATATAATATCATATGCCATGCTGTGAGTATAAATTTCAACATAACAAATTTACGGAAAATGTGCTTTGAGATTGAGTTTTTACCTAATTCCTAATTAATACATCCTAATTAATACAGAGAGTCCCGTAATGTCTGAAACTATTTTGTATGCAGGTTCGTAATAACGAAGCAAACAAATTTAACTAGAAACCGTCTTTATTACTTAGGTTCCGTCACTCCGTATGTTTAAGTGTAATGTTCTAGATTACAAAAAAAAGTATTCAAGGTATTGAATTGAAAATTTGAGATATTAGGGGATATTAGATAGTTTTTGTAACATACGGTAAATACTTTTGTAATCGTTGAACACAATTTAAAATTGGCAAATTTGTGAGTTCTTGACTCATAAATAGAAATATATGAGCAAATTAATAACTTCCATTATGCAGCATTCCACTGATCACTTTTCAAAGTGATATTGTACATTCTTATTGTTTATCAATATTTTGGTACCCAAGAGGACTTTTATTAAAGAATGTTACATACAATATGGATCTGTTTTAGAATATTTTAATTTTGATGATACCTACCCTTGCGTTGCGGGTATTTAATTTATTGAAACACCGTGTAGTTTTGATAATCGTATGTTGATGTATCACGATTTTAACATAGTTATAACAATGAATGTCCAAACGAGAACAGTTGTCATTATTTTCCTTTAAATTATCTTGAAAACATTCAGCAAGACGAACCTTTTACCACTCCAAATGCAATCTAAAGTCCCAAAGCACTTACCCCAACTCCAACAGATTAATCCCTGCCCGTCTCTCTAATCCATCCTCGTATTTATTGAAACTATTATTAAACTTCTACTGCTTAAAGCTGTCTTTGTAATTTAAATACCTATAAGAAAAATAATGAACTTGAATAGTACATTTTGTTGTTACAAGAAAAGTTGAATATTTTTTTGTTCTTTTTTCGTTCATGTTTTAAAGCCTATTCCATCTTCATGGTTATCATACAATTAATTGTCCTAACCTGGTATTTGATTATATATCAAACTACTTGACAGACAGGAATATTATGCATATATTTCATTATGAAAGCAAAAGAGGAGTACACAGTAGTTAAATGGTTACGTTAGAATTTAATTTGTATGCTAAGAACTGTGCTTTAATGGCAGGGTAATTTAACATAAGCAAAGGAAGTTAACGATATAGTTTAAAGATTCTAGGAATAGTTTAGAATTATTACTTTTTAATAGGTGCTAAAATAAAAAAAATAAAATAAAAATTACAGTTACTTTTTTAGTTCAGTTAATTACAATATTGGTTTATTAATAGTAAAGTAATAATGCAATGTTGTGATCACCTTTTTTAAATCATTATACCAAATTAAATGCATGAAACTTTCTAATACTCTTCAATTAAAGATATTACTATTTATTGACACCAAACACAATAAATATGTTAGAACCACACAGCAAGTTGCAACAACGTTGATGGGGAAATGCATTCAATGCAATTGCCACTGATTCATTACACACAATATGTATGTTTTACATGGAACAGGTTTTGTCTCTCAATTTCCAAGATAAATCGACGAAAAAGAGTAAATAATATCAATTAAATTACGATTAAAATAGGTATAATGACCTTACTTAAAAAGTGTCATTTTTTGTGTTTCCTTTATGTTTGATATGTCTTTTATCGATCTTATCCGTACTGAATGCTGATGAAGTTAAAAAAAATTATCAAATTGAAGAGAATCTAAAATTTTGAAAATTCAATCCAGAGATTTTACAGTTTATGTGCATATAAATCTAAAATTTTACCTGTAGACTAATTTAGTACTAACATAATATTTAGTTCTCTGCAACTGTCATCTAATATACTTGATCTTTTAGCAGAAGAAATGAAATATTGATTTTAGGCTAATTAAAAGTTTTAGAATAAAAAAATAACCTTAAATTTATCCACGCTTCAAAATGAGAATATTATCTAATAGTAATACTAATTTATTGAGCAGATTTTTTCGTTTATATACTTTTCTGAAACTTGGATTATACATCAAAACATCCAACAAACATTAAAAAAATGATATTTTAGCATACAACGTTAAAAGCTATTTCAATCAATAAAAAGATTTTTATATAATTTTTGCCTTATATGAGTATTTGAATAGTTAAAAGCAATTAATTTTCAATTTATTTATTTTTTGTTAAAGATTTTCTAACCTCAATCGTGTGCACCAAGTGTTTGCCCGAGCTACCGGAGTGAACTCAACTGGAGCCAATTGCCCCAGTCATAAGTTACCCTTCGTTACTTACATTTTAGCCACATCACGTAGGTTACAAAGCTACTGGTTTGTCTGAGGTTATGTTTTCGGGCAAAATATCGATCAAATTATGATACGAAATTTCTCAATTATTTGAAGAATAAAATCTTTTTAAATATTACAAAATACATGTGATTAATTACTTATTGAAAACATTTATGTGTGTACTGCACTTATAAATTACGTATCTATAAATAAATTCTCCGTATTAAACACATCCACATTGTCACACATACTTGTATTTTATAATTTTAAATACGTTAATTCCAGTTGTATTCCATTCCTAAAATTTATATTATTAAAATATTTATTTTGTTCATTTCTTAGAGTTCAGAATTTATGTATGATAACATAAAAATGTAACATGGTTAATATTAATGTTTTTTTTCAAAGAAACAGTTTTAAGCTTTTTTAATACATAATTAAACATTTATTAAATGTTATTTCTTTAGTCATAGTGACAACATTTGTATGTTCAATATTGATATTATACCAGGCTACCAAACATTTTCAACAACGTATTATGCCATTGTGTCTTGATTTAACAAAATATAAAGGGTAGGAAAAAATCTGGAAAGAATAGAATATCTTTGAAGCTATTTAAGTAAAAAAAATACAAGTTTTTAAACTGATTTTTAATCTTAAAGTCTACAGCTCATAGCACTTATTGACCCTAAATGATGAAGCCTAAGAAAAAAACAAAATGTAGATTTAAAAAAAAAATAAATTTTAGTAATAGAATAAAAAATGAATGAACATATTTAAAATGATAAAATACAAGTACGTGTGACAATGTGTATGTGTTTAATACAGAAAATTTATTTATAAATACGTAATTTATAAATTTAGAACAAACATAAAAGTTTTCAATTTAAATGGTAATTTAGTTACCTTTGTTGCCTTAAAGTCAACACAAAATACTTAATCCATTATGTTTATTGGAAATTACTCTTTAGTTAAATAAATAATAATTGGAAATATAGCATATAATAGTATTCTATTCAATTCCCTCAGGGGCAGTGGGCTTTCCACTGTACGGGTGTTTCTTGGCAACCCCGGGGTACCTGAGCCAAGCTGTGAGACCCTCCTCACAGTTCTTCCCGAGCTAGGGCCTTTCTTCTCATCTTTCAGGTCTTAGCTCACCGTCTTTATTCTTTCCTGAGCTAACCTTGCTCACCTTCTTGTTTTCGACCCCGAATCAAGGGTGTCTTTCCACCTTCTTTCGACCGGCGCATGCTGGGGGGTCCTGGGAGTGTCCCTGTTGTGTTGCAGGGACTGATGTGTGCCTCGCACTGCCGATGGTCTCCTCCAGTGTGTCGTCAAAAGCCAGCCGCTTCGGACCTTAGTCAGGGAGTGCGGCATGGATGCAGGGATCGGACTCTGCATTGCCACGGTGCGACCCCCAGCACGTCCGGCACATTTTGTGTATCGGTGCTGGGCAAACGGAGGTTCGGGCCCCGGAGTCCCGGGGTAGGGGTGTCTTATCTCCTACGGGGGGTAGACCTCCGAGGGTGTACCCGCTCTCGACCGATGAAGGGCCGCCTCTTGCCGCACGATGCGCTGGTGAAACAAAAGTATGGATTTTAAAATGCAAAACACGAACGATGATGAGATAGAGCAGGCCGCCTTTAAGCGCAGCTCAAGACTGCAGAGGTCTCCGACCTTGAACACTGGAACGCCGACGAAGGGTATTAAAACCACCCCCCCGCCGATGCCATTCAAGGCTCTTGGTGGTGTCGGATCGTCGTCCAAAACCGGACAGAAGAAGGAGGAGATCGGTATGGCGATGGAGGTGGCCGAGCCGGCAACACCATTAGCCAATATCCAAGGGATTCCTCCAGGAAGAGCCCTCTTCGTGCGGCATTCGAGCTGCAAATGCTTCGTCAGCAGCAGGACGACGCCCACGAGGAGGAAGACTCACTTCTGAAGAAGATGAAAGCTCTTTTGAAGGAGATGGCCAAGGCCCTCTTAATTCAAAAGAACGTGAACAAGGCGATAAAAGAGGGGATCCCGAAACTCGAAGATGCTCTAGAAGAAATCGAGGAATGCCGGAAAATCAGGCTAAAGGCGGTGAAGCAGGAGCGCGATGTCACGAACCGAGTCATCTCTGCTTCGCCTCAAGCTCACCTGGCTGAGTCCCAGACTCAAGCCAGAAAGCGAAAGAAGAGGCAGAGCGGTTCTTCGCCTGGAAGCCCTGAGCTTGTCGAGGTGGACTCGGTGCCGAGACCGGTTTTTGTCACTGCGGCATCGCAGACATCTCCTGTCCAGGCTACTGAATCCGCCCCGGGCGCTGCCGTGATTCCAGCGGCTACTCCTGCAGAGTTTCCTGCTCCGGCGGCTAATCCTGCCTTGGCAGCAAACTCTGCCTCAACACCTTTGGGGGGCTGGAAGACGCGCCTGTCTAAGAAAGAAAGGAGGAGGCAGAAGCAAGCGGAGGCGGCTTCGAAAAGTGCGTCGAGGGTGGAGCGGACGCAAGTCTTCGAAACCGGTTGGGGAGGCCTCTGGCAAGTCTGTCAGAAAGCCTAAACAACCCAGGCCTAAGAAGCCCAGGACAGAGGCAATCTTGATCAAGCCTTTAGGGGGGCGATCTTTTGCCGATGTTCTGGGTCAGATTAGATCGCAGGCCAAACCGGAGGAGACCGACACCGTTATCAAGTCTATTCGGCGAACCCAGAACGGGGATGTCCTCCTCGAACTGGGGAAGTCGAGTGACAAGATCGGTTTTGCCGCTTCCCTCAAGACTGCACTTGGGGACAAAGGCTCAATCAAGGCCCTAGAACCGAAGTGTTCGGTCGAGATTCGGGACCTTGATGCCCTCTCCACCGAAGAGGAGGTGACCCGTGCGATCCAGGTGGCACTCCCGGAGATACCAGCTGATGGAGTGAGGGTATGGCTAACAAAGCCCAACCGAAGTCAACTCCGGATGGCTGTTGCTGAAATGGGCGAAAAGCACGCCAATAAGCTGCTTAGCCTTCAGCACCTCAGAGTCGGTTGGGTCAGTTGCAGGCTCAAACGGAGGGTGGTAGTTTCGAGATGCTTTCGCTGTCTCGGTTTCGGCCACTCCTCCCGAAACTGTAAAGGGCCCGACAGGAGTGCCAACTGCTTCCAGTGTGGAAGCCAGGGCCACAAACGCAAGGAATGTTCCTTGAGCCCCTCCTGCTTCCTCTGCAAGGATTCAGGCTCCAGTGCCCTCGGTCACTTACCCGGGTCTGGTCAGTGCGGTGCCTTCAGAGCCGCACTTGAACAGGCAAAAGGCAGCGGCCGGTAATTCGCATCCTCCAGGCCAACCTTCATAGATCCTGGGGAGCTGATAACCTTCTAGATCAGCTCGCCCTAGAACTTGGTGCTGACGCGCTCCTTATCAGCGAACAGTATCGGGACAGAGACCCAAACATTTGGATCTCGGACAGCCTCGGTACTGCTGCATTTTGGGCACGTAATACACGAGATGTCTTGGTGCGGAGTCACGGGCGCGGCCGAGGATTCGTCTGGGTTCGGTGTGGGGACGTGACTATCTTCAGTTGCTACCTCACACCCAACGAGGCCGTCCAGGACTTCCGCGACAAGCTAGATAACCTAGAGGAGTGCGTTCTCGGCACCACCGGGCATGTCGTCGTTGGTGGCGATTTCAATGCCAGGGCCGTCGATTGGGGAATGCCCTCTACCAACTCCCGGGGGAAATACATCCTGGATTTCATCGCCAGGGCCGGTCTTGTCGTCCTCAACCAGGGCGACACACCTACTTTTCGGCGCCCCGGGCAGAGAGGCACGATCCCCGATGTCACCTTTGCGTCTGAGTCGCTCCTTCCGAGGATCTCTGGCTGGAGGGTTGTGGAGGACTACACGGGTAGCGACCACCAATACGTCGTGTTTGACCTGCATGATCAGGCAAATCGTCGAGTTTCCGCATCTCGGGAAGGGCCACGCCGGTGGAACACCAACAAACTGGACGTGGTCAAGTTCACCGAAGTCATCTCTCGGGGAGCGCAGGGGAATCCTGGTGAGGCTGGGGCCGAGGCACTAGTAACATCCACGATGGAACTGATCGTCTCGGCCTGCGACCAGTCTATGCCGCGAAGGAAACCCCGACGCGACAAACAACCCGTTTACTGGTGGACTGAAGAGATTGCGGAACTCAGAAGAACATGTTTAAGAACTAGACGAGCCGCCACAAGAGCGAGAATCCCCGCAGACAGAGTTCGTAAGTCGGAGGCCTATAAAGCTGCGAGAAAATCTCTCCGCCAGGCGATCAACAGGAGCAAGGCGAATAGCTGGAGGAGACTTCGTGACGACGTTGATTCCGACCCCTGGGGCCTGGGTTACAAACTTGTAACACAGAAACTCGGCGCCCGCTCTCCACCTTCCATCATGGAGGGCGCCACCATGGGGAGGATCGTCGCTGCGTTGTTTCCTGAACATCCACAGCGACCGCCGGTTGACTTCGGACGGGTAGAGGACGTTCCACTCTTCACTTTCGAGGAGCTAGAAACCTCCGTTCTCTCCCTGAAGAGCAACAAGGCTCCTGGCCCGGACGGGATTCCCAGTGAGGCTTTAAAGAAAGCATTTTTAATCAACGCTGACTTGTTGATGAGAATGTACAATGCCTGTTTGGTAGAAGGGGTGTTTCCGGCTCCCTGGAAAACAGCCAGGCTTGTACTGATCAGCAAGGGCAAAGGTGATCCCGAGCTGCCGTCGTCCCACAGGCCTCTCTGCATGTTGGACACGGCTGGAAAGCTGTTCGAGAAGCTGATCCGTTCCCGCCTGACTTCTGCCGTGGAAGCTGCCGGGGACTTATGCCCCCGTCAGTACGGCTTCAGAAAGGGACGGTCAACGATCGACGCTGTCACCGAAGTTCAGAGAGCTGTGGAGAGAGCCGAGAGCCACAACCATTTCTCCCGCCGAGTAGTGCTTCTTGTTACGCTTGATGTCAAGAATGCCTTCAACTCTGCGAGGTGGGTCGATATGCTGGATGCGCTTCGCAACACCTTTCGTATTCCTGCATATCTGTTGCGGCTCATCGAGGATTATCTACGCTCTCGAAGCCTGATTTATGACACGAGGGACGGAACGCGGACGATGGAAGTCACTTCTGGTGCCGCACAAGGTTCAATACTCGGCCCGGATCTCTGGAACGTTGCCTATGACAGCCTCCTGAGGTCCGAGATGCCTGAGGAAACCACTTTGGTTGGGTACGCCGATGACGTCGCAGCTCTCATTGCTGCACGCAACGTTGAGCTGGCCCAACTGAAGTTGAACCGAGTTATGCGGGTGGTCAACAACTGGATGTCCGATCACGGTCTCTCACTTGCTCTCAGTAAGACGGAGATCGTGATTCTCACGAAGAAGAGGATCGACACCGTCGTCCCGTTTCGAGTGGGAAGGGAGGTGGTCACATCAACTCGTGCCGCCAAATACCTCGGGGTTATGGTGGACACCAAGTTAAGCTGGAGGGATCAGATCTTCCGTACGGCGGACAAGGCCGCGAAGGTAGTGACTTACCTTAGTAGGCTGATGGCCAATGTCGGGGGTCCCCGATCCAGCAGAAGACGTCTGTTGATGTCCGCGGTCCAGTCCGTGCTTCTTTACGGGGCAGAGGTGTGGGCAGGCGCTCTAGATAAGGAGTGCTACAGGTTGCGACTCGCCCGGGTTCAGCGTCAAGCTGCGCTCCGAGTGTGTTCCGCCTACCGGACAGTGTCCGAGCCTGCCGTCCTGGTGGTCGCCGGAGTCATCCCTGTCAAGCTCTTGGCAGGGGAGAGGAAAGCGATTTATCAGAGACAAGGCGAGATCGGCAAGGACACGGCAAGAACAGAAGAGCGCTCCCGAACCTTCCAGCAGTGGCAACACAGCTGGGAGCACGACACCCGAGGACGATGGACTGCGCGACTTATCAAGCAGGTCCAACCATGGGTGGAACGGCGGCATGGGGAGGTGGACTACTACCTGACCCAATTTTTCACAGGTCACGGCTATTTTCGGTCGTACCTGAACCGGATGGGAAAGACCGGTTCACCGGACTGCATTTATTGCCCGGGTGTTCCCGACGATGCGGAACACACATTCTTCCGCTGTCCCCGTTGGGAAGGGCCCCGCCTGGAGGCCACACAAATCTTTGGTGTATTTTCGGTGGACTCGGTCTGCCAAAAGATTTTGGAGGATGAGGGCAACTGGGATTGTTTGTCACAGTTCGTCCGGGGCATCCTCCTGGAAAAGAAAACCGATCTGGACCGCGAAGTGGCCCAGATCCCTTGATCGAGCGGCTGGATAAGGAGCGAGCCCCACGGGCGTAAGCCAAATTTAGGCCTAGCCTGACGTAATGTGACAAACAATTCCAGGTTAGATTCCTAAAGAGTAGAGGAGGTTTTTTAGTGGGTAAACCCGTTTTTTGGGGAGCCCCACACTACAGGCTGGCCACCTGTGTGCGTAATGCATTTTTCCGCCTCTCCCTCAAAAAAAAAAAAAAAAAAAAAAAAAAAAAAAAAAAAAAAAAAGTATTCTATTCAATAATGCTAGGTGACATTTGCTAAAACTTTATCAATATGTAAACTAATAAACTAACTTCAGCTGAACTTTTGAGATTAGTGATAAAACAAAATCAATTCGTTTATGAATTGCTTTCGATTTAATTCACGATTTATGTTTTTATTTACTGTTCAGTTGTTCTTAAAGCCGAATATCTTTCCAGGAAATACAAGTTGAGTTTCAAGTTATTATTTTAATTGTTGAACTTTAACTATTTGAAACAAAAACTAATAGTTGATTTTACTAAACAAATCTACTAATATTCAATATTTTATAATAAGAATAGCGTTATGAAAACTGTTTATTAATCAAAGCGAAGCTTTACTTTTGATATGGTTTGGCATGCAATTTGCCCAACAGAAGGGACTGTCCATCGTTCGTAGCTTGACGGAGCTGCTAATGAAGACAAACCTACTCCTACACCACAAACTGCGACACGTGTTGATGACAGTTCTGTCGTTGATGCGATAACGCAACAATAGCGCCATTATCCTTATTGTGCTTCAACTCGCATCGAGAATGTCATATCTATTGTGACTTTGTTGTAATGACTTTGAAAAGGAAATACTTACTTGTTTCAATCTAGAAACATCCGTTAATTTCTACTGGAATAGTAAATATCTACAAGTATCACATAACCAAAATATTTTTAGTAGTTATGTTATACTGTTTGAACAATTTGAAATTTTGCTATGAAGCAGGATTTGATGCTCCTTTAATAAGGACTTTATCTCAAGGAAAGCCAAGCATAAAAATAGTATAAAATACATCACATTATTCAGATATAGCCTACATCGTATAGATTTCATAGCCAGCCACCAACTTCTGAAAAATATATAAGATATTCCGCAGTACATAGCACCTCCGTTAATACACTTAAAACTAAACTAAAACATACATTTTTAATCTTTCTTTATAAAGCTAAATCCAGGGTGCTAAGTTATTGCAGCCCAGCTTCACTTGCACAATAAAGACCGATCAACCCTTAGGGGAAAGGACTCAATTGGCACTTTGTGTCTATGTAGTCCGTAGTCCTTTACTCCGCTCCACAGCCACATGACTAGCCTTCTGTCATTCCCCATTTGTATTTCCAATCTTCCTACGCCAGTGCGGAATCGATTGAGAACAGTCCACGTCTTCCAAGGAAGATCCATATAAACTACTGCTAAGGTCGAACCTTAGAAAGAGTCCGAGGAGGAAGTCCAGTCGGTATAATATAAACATATATTTAAGTTTCAGATTAGAACAATGTATTTACAAATCAGTTAAATTATAACTCCTTGATTCCATTAAAGAGTAATAATAAAAACATTGGTAAATTAACAAATTGTCCCTGAAACTAATATTGTAATTTCAGTAATAATGCATTATCGATACTCCTGGATAGTCATCATAAATATATTTTAGTTCAGAGTTTATTTTAGGAAAAAGTAAATCCTTCTTTACCAGATTTTCACCGTCCTTTGAGTAAGAGGCAGATGTTTAGTTTAATTAAGACCACATTAATTAGTAGACCCAACATCCTTTTAAAGCCAGGCTCATTTCTATTTGCATATGAAAATAAAAGAAAACTCAAATATTTCACATATGTAATTCATTTAAGCATTTTTATGAGAATCGTTAAAACAAATTACAAATGGAAGAGGATTATCTAAATTTTACTGAATTTGAATATTTTCTTACTTATACAAATTTTCAATTTTCTTTCGTTCGAGGGAAATATTAAAAAATGTGTATTGCGTTGCTCTGTATTTAAATCTACTCCAAATCCAGCTGGTTGGTTTTACTGAATTTATTTGTATTTGTGCCCAAAATATGTGTAGTTGCAGCCTCGAAATGAAAACACTGTAATTGCGTAGTTGTTTAGTCAAATTATGAGACAACCTAAAAGTAATTGGAAACATTTTTTCGACTTATTATTATGTAAAGTTTTCTGAGAAAATCGATGGGAAAAGTCTACCACTCTCCTTAGCTGCGGTTTCCTGCTATGGCAGTTTTTCATTCAAAATGGAGGATGAAGTTTTATAAGTTTTTTTTTTAATATCTTTTGAACCATTAAATACATCTAAAATGTAAATTAGTACACTTTAGAAAAATAGTTTTGCACATTGTGGTAAAAATAATATGTATTAGTGGTTATAAGTAATAAGGGTGATACTGCTATTTAGACACTTTCAACTGTGGGATTTTATGAAAATTTCTCTAGATGGGGAAACCATATTACACTGCTGTTGAAAATTATATCTAAGCCTTTATTCGTGTAAAACTTTAACTACGGGGAAACAACACTCATAAAAATTTAATATGTGCATGCATCCATATCTATATAAATCGATACATATATTTAAACTCCGTGAAGCAAGTAAACATGTTAAGTAAACGTCCGATTTTATCATACATGAAGGTACTATAAAATCGAACATGTATGTCAGAGGTATGTTACATGAAAGAATGGGACTATGTCTATTTTCATTAGTTATGTTGATTGGGATTATAAAGCTATGAAAAATGGTTGGTATAGAGGTTCAATATTGAATAAAATCAGTACAAAACGGAGTTTTAAGTTTATTTTAGACAAATTTGAACCTGTATGTCACCATTTCCTATTGGACGATAATCCCAAACGACACAAGTTGTAATAGACATAGTCCAACACTGTCATGTCGTGATAAAAAGCGAATGTGTTGTTAAAAGGCTTTCTGGTTTCACAGAATTTCCATCCGGAATGTAGAAAAATCGGCTATAGTAGGAAAACGTAGCTTCGGAGAGAGACAGACTGTTCACCATCGTTTTTCTCAGATAATTTTACGTAAAATTAGTCGAAAAATAGTATGCAATTACTTCCGGGTTCTGTTACTTTTAAGTTAATTTTAATTAATTTATTAATTAAAATTTAATTTATTTAATTAATTAATTCTGTTAATTTTATAACACTACAGATTTTTGTTTTATTTAAAGTTAGTACACTTACTTGAATGTTAACATCAAAGCTTTAATAGTGTTGATTTTTCAAGAAACATTATATACATTATATACGAAACATTATAAACGAGTAAATATTTGCTCGTTTACTTGTATCTCTTGTAAAGTCCAGTGGACGAAGGCAAAGTTTAGGTTAATTAACACAGCGGTAATTAGAAGACACAAGTTCCTCTCCGCTCCAGGCTACGTTCTACCGTCACTAAATCAAAACAACCTTCATTCAATTTACTTTCAAACTACTCATTTCAATGCATATTTTTCATAATAATTAGGTATTTCAAAAGTTTTTACCAACTCATTTTTGTTTACCCACTTATTTAGATTACCTTTTGATTGGGATAAAAATTCATTTGTCGTCTATTAATAAGAAGGATCTTTTCTTAAGTAATATTACAATGGATAAGTAGTATTATTCCGGTAATATAGTACCGGATGGATCGCAAATGTCCAAAGAAAAGTCAGAAGAAATTCAAATTTCTATTAAAAATATTTTAAATAAACGACTTTCTACTCGATTTGTCAGTACATGGAGTATCAGGGATAAATCTCTTGTGTTACTTTTGTTTTGTCACAGTTTTCATTTTTATTTTGTATGAAGTGCAGAGTGAACATTTAATTAATATTATATTTATTAATATAAATAATATTATGTACAAAATTAGTAATACGTTTTTGAACTGTCCAATAAAAAGTATAGAATATGAATTTGAATGTTACGGAAAACATGGAAGTCCTAACTTCATAAATACAATTTTTATAAAAAGGATCCTACCTCCTTTTATGATGAATAAATTAGTTAAATATATCAACACGTTTCTTTATTAAGTTTATTTTTTCACCCAATTAATGCTTGTTTTTCGTGCTTGGTCTAAGATTTAAAAATGATAGTGTTATTTTATTTCCAAGCATTTTTAATAATATATATATATATATATATATATATAAAGATAATTTATTTATACAAAAATATAAACAAATTAACACCTTCTTCCATTGAAGCTGCTTGACAAAGGTTGCTTACTTTTAACAAACACTTTTACAAATTGCAGTGGATGAAGAGTATGAAAGTTCTGATCCTCACCATATGAAGTTTCTTAATTTGATCGATACAATATGTAATTGATATGTCAAAACGAATGTCATTTTCAACAATGTCCCCATTTCATTAATTACAGAGAAAAAACATTCATTACGACCGATAAAGATTTATTAAACACAATATTATAATTCTTCCAAATTAATTGTTTTTGTTTATCAATTTGAAAGGCGATTTACTGATAAATATTAAATAATGTTATCGTAATTATTACAAGTATTTATACATAAAATTATAGTTATTTAATAAATACTTAGTCAACAACATGTGTATCGTGTTATGTAAATTATTATACTTCGCTATGTCTGGAATTAATCATAATATTGTAATCTCATAATGTCAATTGCAAACAAAATACGTATTTAAACGATAACTTTGAAGATTTTACTCATGTTTGAAGAATGGATTCCAGTAGGATGAAACTAAGTGTCAAATCTATGGCAAGATAAAAAAACGTGTCCGGCGAAACACAAATGGTTAAAGCGATGTTGAGATAAAAAATGGTCAGTTAAAAAGATGTTATTTTGTAATTCAGGGTAGGCGTTTTAAAGCGGACAGTGGTTAAAACGTAACTGGTTATGAGGGAGTCTACTGTACTCCGAATGGAGTGATGGATAGACTGCAGTATGATGCATGTTGTCAATATTGGTTTGACGGCTTTTCGTCACATCCCGGGACTAGTTTGTCAACATTTCAAAGCTTTTACATGAATTCACCAAGCAAATTGACAAAAAACCATGAATATTAAGGCTATAGAACTGTTTTATTGGTAGTGTTTATATTGAATTACATTCTATTTCATATTTAAACAATTTGCAATACATAAATATACAGATTTTTAAATAGAAATTGTTAGTTTTATTTTTATTTTTTTTATTGTTTTAACACTGAATATTGTTTGATATTTATAATTTAAGACAACTTTACTGTGATCATCAGTTTTCACCAGAAGTTATCTAATAGCTAAAGTAAGTTTGGCATAAAATCATCTACAAGTTATATAAAACTATATTTTTAATGTTTAATTTTCTCATTTAGATGTACTTAGCAGCTTTTAAAGTTAATAATTGGTTTTGCCTGAATAATAATATATTGACTTTGAGCATATTACAAACTTTTTATACTATACCAAAATACATTTTACCAAAACTATAACCGACATACTAAGTAAATTTTCATTAAAACATAATAAATTTGCAGCTTAAGTCGCTCAGTTAATCAATACAGTTAACTTTGTTTACATTAACTAACTCTACTGATCTCTAAATTGTTTAGGAACAATTCTTAGTATAAGAACAAAAGTGTTTGAAACACATTGGATGTGTCTTTTTTATTAACTGTCAACGAAAGAACTTAAAAGAGAAAGTTTCTGAGCTTGGAAGAAAGAGTTAACTATGAAAGTACTTAAGAATTCAGTTCATGTAGTGCATCAGGTTGTATTATTTTCCTCCCATCCTGGATCCTGATTTAGATTTACACACACAAATGCTTCTAATTAAGAGTCAGACCCTTCAAAAGGCCATTAACTACACAGCCCACTATTGATAATGTATGAACCTTGTTATTGTTTTCTAAAACGTTTAAAAGTTATAAGATTAAGTTTTAAAGAAGATAAATTTAGAAGAGTAATACAAAATTAGAAGACTAATAAGGAGTTTTTAGCTTAACTATCAATTGGTGTGGATTTTTGTTGAGTGTAATTATTACGGCTGGAACAATCGTTATGCGTTAGTTAAACTGTCATTAACATGGAGAGACGACATGTGGCCATGTTAGGCATGTAACAAGCCTATACTACAGGCTGGGGGGCGTGTCTTGTGATCAGGGGCACATCCATTATGTTCCCATACTACAAACAATACTACTGCTACGGCCACACACCAATGCTACCATTGTCATTAACATGGAGAGACAACATGTGGCCATGTTAGGCATGTAACAAGCCTACACTACAGGCTGGGGGGGGCGTGTCTTGTGATCAGGGGCACATCCATTATGTTCCCATACTACAAGCAATACTACTGCTACGGCCACACACCAATGCTACCATTGTCATTAACATGGAGAGACAACATGTGGCCATGTTAGGCATGTAACAAGCCTACACTACAGGCTGGGGGGCGTGTCTTGTGATCAGGGGCACATCCATTATGTTCTCATACTACAAACAATACTACTGCTACGGCCACACACCAATGCTACCATTGTCATTAACATGGAGAGACAACATGTGGCCATGTTAGGCATGTAACAAGCCTACACTACAGGCTGGGGGGGGGCGTGTCTTGTGATCAGGGGCACATCCATTATGTTCCCATACTACAAACAATACTACTGCTACGGCCACACACCAATGCTACCATTGTCATTAACATGGAGAGACAACATGTGGCCATGTTAGGCATGTATCAAGCCTACACTACAGGCTGGGGGGCGTGTCTTGTGATCAGGGGCACATCCATTATGTTCCCATACTACAAACAATACTACTGCTACGGCCACACACCAATGCTACCATTGTCATTAACATGGAGAGACAACATGTGGCCATGTTAGGCATGTATCAAGCCTACACTACAGGCTGGGGGGCGTGTCTTGTGATCAGGGGCACATCCATTATGTTCTCATACTACAAACAATACTACTGCTACGGCCACACACCAATGCTACCATTGTCATTAACATGGAGAGACAACATGTGGCCATGTTAGGCATGTAACAAGCCTACACTACAGGCTGGGGGGGGGCGTGTCTTGTGATCAGGGGCACATCCATTATGTTCCCATACTACAAGCAATACTACTGCTACGGCCACACACCAATGCTACCATTGTCATTAACATGGAGAGACAACATGTGGCCATGTTAGGCATGTATCAAGCCTACACTACAGGCTGGGGGGCGTGTCTTGTGATCAGGGGCACATCCATTATGTTCCCATACTACAAACAATACTACTGCTACGGCCACACACCAATGCTACCATTGTCATTAACATGGAGAGACAACATGTGGCCATGTTAGGCATGTATCAAGCCTACACTACAGGCTGGGGGGCGTGTCTTGTGATCAGGGGCACATCCATTATGTTCTCATACTACAAACAATACTACTGCTACGGCCACACACCAATGCTACCATTGTCATTAACATGGAGAGACAACATGTGGCCATGTTAGGCATGTAACAAGCCTACACTACAGGCTGGGGGGGGCGTGTCTTGTGATCAGGGGCACATCCATTATGTTCCCATACTACAAGCAATACTACTGCTACGGCCACACACCAATGCTACCATTGTCATTAACATGGAGAGACAACATGTGGCCATGTTAGGCATGTATCAAGCCTACACTACAGGCTGGGGGGCGTGTCTTGTGATCAGGGGCACATCCATTATGTTCCCATACTACAAACAATACTACTGCTACGGCCACACACCAATGCTACCATTGTCATTAACATGGAGAGACAACATGTGGCCATGTTAGGCATGTATCAAGCCTACACTACAGGCTGGGGGGCGTGTCTTGTGATCAGGGGCACATCCATTATGTTCCCATACTACAAACAATACTACTGCTACGGCCACACACCAATGCTACCATTGTCATTAACATGGAGAGACAACATGTGGCCATGTTAGGCATGTAACAAGCCTACACTACAGGCTGGGGGGGCGTGTCTTGTGATCAGGGGCACATCCATTATGTTCCCATACTACAAACAATACTACTGCTACGGCCACACACCAATGCTACCATTGTCAGTCGGACGGAAACAGAATGATTATGTCTTACACAAAAACCCATAATATATACTTTATGAGAGAATATATATTTTACTGAACATGAAATGTTCCATTTACTTCACATTATTATTGTGGTGATGTGATATATTTATAAAAATTTAACTTAACGAGTTTTTTATGTTAAAATTAGTATCATTAGTCAAACACCATCAAATTGGAATATATGTTTGGATGCAACAATTTTGCTTGATTTTAAATGTATGGTTACAATCTTTATAAACCACAACTGAAGCTGTTTTTGTGAACAACTCCCTCGTTTACAAATTTTAATCAAAGAATATAATCACAAATAATAAGTAAAAAAAGTAAAACATGTTTTTAGTGGAAAGCAAATAAATGTTAAACAAATTTTAGTTAATATTTTATTTAGATGTATAAATAATCAGGATAACTTTAAATTTACAACTGCATTTAAGAAACCGTTAATTTTATTTGTCTTTTCATTGAAAATATTGATTTAATAAACGTGGTACAATAAGGAACTTTCATACAAACCTACGTAACTTATAAAAAATACTTTAAGAAAAATATTAAAAGAATATTGAAAATATTCTTATTCGTCCATAAGAAATTGAAGCGTTTTTCTGGGTAAATAAGGGCCATACATATTTGAATCGATTAGTGATTTGCGTGGTTATAAAAACTATTTACAGTTCCAAGTAGTGGTAAGACTGGCCGGGAACATGTGGGTGTGTAAAAACACGCAGTCTTTGTTTCAATTCTAAGAATCAATAGTAGTTCATTTAGAGATTCTATTATGAAGGCCTCTTAGCCACGAGTAAGATGTAACTTAGAGCACGAGAGAAGCGAGTTTTCTGAATATCTTAAGATTTATATAATTAAAAACAAGAGCTATTTAGTTAGTTACCTAGAATAGTTTAAATCTACTTTATGTACGATAAAATTAAATATAGTAAACCAACGTAGATATAAAGTGATAAACATGTTGATAATGTATAGGTTATAGGTGGTCACCCATCACCTCAAATGCCGAGCTCTTATTGGTGCATAAAATATATTTGAATTTTAATCCTGTAAGTTTAAGACCTCATTTATGTAACAGGTTTGGTTTTGGTTTAATAATATACCTCTTTATGATGTTGTTTTAATCCCAGCAATGGCGTTTATTACAGCGGTTATGGATAAAAGTGTTTTGTAGAAGCATCAAATTGCATTACCTTGTATTCTCTCAAAACAGTTTCCTGAGAAGAAAATGTGTTTCGTATTATCTTGTCATCTTCAAGACTAATTATAAGTGCGTGGTTTTACCTTGCCTTGATGGGAAGGGATATAAGACACGTGTGTGTGTAGTTAGTTGGATGAATAGAATCATCTCCCCTTTTAATCTCTTTTATTACCCTTATAACACCAAAGACTAAACACGTTTTTATTTGTAACTTTTTTATTGCTTCTTGAATAACTTCACACTTCCTCGTATAATTAGTGTAATTTCTTTATTTTAAGAGGGCAGACATCTTTTTTCCTTACTTTGCCCCATCCATATAGACAAAGTAAGGCAGAACGCGAATTCTAACCCACACGAGATCGCTGCCATGGTCCTAAGTCCCAAAGTCCGGCGCGCTAACCTCTCGCCACAGACTCACCCAATATATAGACAGGTAAAGTGCGTCACCAAACTTCATAATATGGCTACTTACTTACTTGTTACTTGTTGCGGATCTCTACAGCTCGCGCCGTCTCTCCGCTCCCAGCTTCCAAAGCTGCCTATCGGCACAGTCGCCGATTTCAAGGCCTCTCGTCACCATTGCCTCTGCTATCCCCATTCGCCAACTGCGCCTGGGTCGTCCTCTCTTCTTCCTCCAAGGTGGAACCCAGTCCATAACTTTCCGTGGGAGCCGGCCCTCCTCCATTCGATTTATATGGCCGAACCAGACCAACTGCTTCCTTTGCACCTCATCTATTATGTCCCCCTCCACTTCCATCTCTCTTCTAATATCTTCATTTCTCACCCTGTCCAATCTTGTCTTCCTACAACTTCTCCTGAGTACATCCATCTCTGTAGCCAACAACTTCCCAGTGTTTCTTTGTTTCAAATCCCAAACTTCCGAGCCATACAACACCACACTCTGCACCATAGACTTATAAATCCTCTTCTTTGTTTTCTTCGACACACCCCTATCCCACCAAACCGAATTAAAAGCCCTTGTCACTTTCCTTCCTTTCTGAATCCTCTCCTCAACTTCCAAACCACTACTTCCAGACTTGTCAAATATCACTCCTAAATATTTAGCTCTTCTAACCCCCTTGACTTCTCCATCCTCTAACGGCAGGTTTTCTACCATATCGCTCCCAACAACAAGATACTCACACTTCTCCACATTCATTACCAGGACACTTAATTCATATTCCTCTTTCAATTTCCTGACCATGTAGCTCAAGTCCTCTCTATCTTCCGCCAAAACCACCTGATCGTCCGCAAAATATAAGGTGAACAAACAGCTTTCTTCCAGTTGTACTCCCATTGGCTCACACCTTCTCTGCCAATTCCTTAAGATGCCAACAAGATACAGTTTAAATAGAGTTGGCGACAAACCACACCCTTGCCTAAGGCCTTTCGTGACTCGAAAATATACATAATATGGCTAATTAGGTCAAAATAAGCAAAAAAGTTCATATGAAGTTATGTCTTAATATGCATATTTACCCAGACATCCGGCATTTTGTTTTTTCCACTTAATAATTTCTATTTCGGTGTCGGATTAAACTTAGAACTTCATATTTGGCATGGACCGTTAAAACTCTAATTTCCATTTCCACAATAGCAATTATTTTTTCCGAAGCATATTTTCAAAATGGCGAATATTTTAAATTTTTTAACTCAAATATCTTAAACAGGTGAATTATATAAAAAGATTTTGAGCACAAAATAGTTGAAAAATTTTATTATCTAACCAAGGATATCTCTTTTGTAAGGATCTATCAACAAATAATTTATTTATTGTAATTTTCTATTAAAATAACTTCAATTTGCAAATAATAAAGCAAAATCAATGTTTCTCTGCTGAAAAATCACTATAACTCCGTTATCTGTTGTCACATCCTTACAAACTCGGTATCATTGTTTAGAAAATTTATTTTTGTCGACTTTTTTTGTATCTTGCATTATTTTTACTCAACTTAAGGGTTTTTAGATATTTGAATTAAAAAATTTTAAGTTGATCTTGAAAATATGAATCGGAAATAAATAATTATTATTGTGGAAACGGACTATAGTTTTGTAAAGGTCCATGCCAAAGATTAATCTGTGACCAAAATAAAACTTTCAAGTAGAAAAAATTGTTTATATCTGGGTATGCATATTAGAACATACTTAATATGGACCGTTTTTGCTTATTTTGAAACAATTAACCATATTATGAAGTTTGGTGACGGACTTTATCACAAACAAAATCGTGTAACATCTTATATTCGTCTACACAAATCTTTTAGAAGGCACAATTATCAACAATTTCTGTTATTTAATAAGTTGCCAATAGTTTTAAGAAATTTACCTACTAGAAAGTTTAAGAAATGTATTTCTCTGTGGCTTAAGCGCCAAGCCTTCTATAGTGTAGAAGAACACCTTGTATCTGTAATAACTGACTTAGCTTAGAATGATTTCAAATGAAAATTTGGACGAAGCGTATTGTACACAAATGTATTTTATGTACATTGTACTTAATGGTCAATAAACTTCTTGATTCTCTAAAGACATCCTGTATTATTAGAGACGTGTTTTTTGGAGGACGTTTCATTCTTTATGATGAAAACATGGTAATATGATGAGAATTATAGTGACAGTATTATAATACGTGCGCCGGGAAAAATAATTATTAGAGTACTGATCTTCACACGACAGACACGTTCTACTCTTTTTTATCACAGAATGAGTTTTTTTATCATTCTGCACGAAATCAGCCTGTTTTTTGTTCTCTCAATAGTACCAAAACCTATTCCTTCTTGTCCTAAGACTGAAAAATCATCTGGAGAATTTTTTAGGTCCTAGTACTGAAAAGTCAGCTGTTTTATAAGTATAATAATATTCATTCATTAATGTTGAGGAACAGAATTTTGAAATTCATACGTTATAAAGAGCATTGTTTGTAAATAACAGAAATGTAAACACTGCATAATACTTACTTAGTAAATATAACCTTGAAAACACAACTTTATAGTTAACACTTTTAACGACTAAAAGTCTAATTTCGCGTCATGATAAAAAACGTTGTTCATCACTCGGAGCAAAAGTGTCTTTTTGATGCTTAATCGTTTTTAAAAACTCGGCTGCGCCTCGTTTTTAAAACACGATTGGGCACCAAAGAGACCCACTTTTGCTCCTAGTGATGAAAACGACTATTTTCCCCCAGCATTTATAATAAAAATAATTTATCTAAGAGACATTTTACTTTACCTGCAGTTTTAAGGTAAAGTTTAAAACCCGATTATTTGTTTTACAAAATTGTAAATTGTTATACTGTATTATTTTATTGGATGAATAACAGTATTATAATTATTTATCAACACTTAACCAATGTGTTTACAGTTGTAGAAGTGAACGATTTTTTGTATCTGTCTAGTCTATTTTATGCTACACCCTTGCAAATTGATAACCTATTCAATAAATATTTGTATGGAATATTTTCAACTAATATATCAAACTAGGTTTGGAATGTGAATTGTATGTTTGAAATATTACAAAATTGAATGAGTTGTTCATAAACCCCTTACACATTAGTTGGAGAAGTTCTCACTTTATGTGTGTTAACAAGTTTGGCTCAACTGCTGGCGGCCATGTTTGAGATATGTCTCTCATCAAAGCGGGCCCTCGAGCGGTCTCATGTCTTCACGCCGTACGCTATTCACTGAGTTTAGCATGAAGATGTCTTTGCTACAAATAGTGGGCATAGAAGACAGAGATTTAACTTAAGAGACTTCTTTCCCATTGGGCTCTAAATTCATTCGGCTATGTAAGTTATATGGATTTTTGGGTCCCTGTTTCGGACGTTTTTCAACCTTTTTTTTAAATCTTTATCAGTTATTTGAATTGTTAAATCAAAGCTCTTATGACTAAACAATGTTATAATGTGAAATTTTAATTGTCAGTACTGGTGAAAGGTAACACAATAATTATTAAATTTATTTCCACTTATAAATCGGGTATGAGGGCATTGATTCCAAAATTTATCTATAAGAAAATATTTTAATAGCTAATAAATATTAAAAAATACAGTCCAAAACAGGGGAATGCTAAGAAGTGGGGAAACCACCATCTTTTTTAGGGTTTAAGAGAATTCTTAAAGCTCTGTACTGCTTTGATATATAGCCAAATAATACAAGAATGAGATCTTACAATTCAAAAACCATTATCAACAAAATTGCTTGTATTGAAGAAACTAAATTTAATTTATATTTTTTTCAAATAAACTAAATTATTGAAATATAAATTTTTTCCAGATTCGTACATTTACATGAACAATTTGGTATTGGTGATTATTAATTTATGAAAACAGTGTCCTGTCCAGTTTTCTAAAACTCTCGGCTTAAAACCAATCAACGCATTACATATTTTAATGCTATTTTTATAAGTGATTTTTTTGCTTGAGGTCTATAATGCGATGATTTTATCCAACAAAAATACCTATTGAGAATTTACTAATTTTATCATGTTTTTTAATAATAAGTAAATAAAATGTTTCACCGTTTAGTAAAACTTATTGATTTCTGGCCCGAAGAAAGTTTTATTGATACTTTAAGTATTTGATTTGATAGTCAAGCTGGATCGAATTTGTATCCGTTTATATTGTTCTATATAATAAACAATTTACTGTGTCTGTAAAATAGGGGCATCTAAAATAAAACTAAGTTATGCTGGAAGGACAATAAATCCAATAAACAAAACAATTTCACTGACTCTTCACAAGCTATAACAGTATTCGTGTGTTGAACAAAACATGTTCTATCAACTCCCTTCTCAAATATGTATATAATATACTTAAAGATATTATAAACAAAGTTAATACGCAAACTTTCGTTGATGTACATGAAATATTAGGAGCCCGTTTAAGCTTAAACAATTGGGAGGGTGGATTTATATGTAATTTAACTGAATCTGACAATGTTTATAAAACTGGGAACAAAACCTTAACCAAATTTCTCATTTTAATAAATGTTTTAAATGTAAATTTTTATAAATTTACTCAACTGCTGAGTACTGTGCTCCCGTGTGGTTGAACAGTGTGCATGTCAGGGATATCGACGTCCAGCTAAACAGGGCTATGAGAGCCATTAGTGGTACCCTCATGGCAGCCCCCGTCCCCTGGCTCCCGGTCCTCTGTAATATCGCTCCACCTGAAACCAGACGAAGGGATGCACTCATCAGGGAATATACTAAGATCTTATCTGCTCCACACCTACCCATCCATGATTACCCACCCCAGGAGACGAGCAGATTGAGGTCCCGAAGACCACCACTGCGGACAGCATCCCAGTTGACGGGCACAAACTTTTCTATCCATACCGACTAGACTTCCTCCTGGGACTCTTTCCAAGGTCTGAATCACTTTCTGATTGCTGACCCAACCTTAGCAGTAAGTGGTATGGATCTTCCTCGGAAGCAGTGGACTGTTTTCAATCGATTCCACACTGGAGTGGGAAGATGTAATTATTGGAAATACAAATGGGGAATGACAGAAGACCAGTCATGCGGCTGTGGAGCGGAGTTCCAGACTATGACTCAAATAGACAATGGGTGCCCTTTGAGTGCTTTCCCGGAAGGGCTGATGGGCTTTCATTGTGCAAGTGAAGCTGGGCTGCAAAAGCTTAGCGCCCTGGATTTAGCTTTATAGAGGGGTCATTAATTTCTATTTTAGTTTTTATTTTAAATGTATTGACGCAGGTGCTTTGAACTGCAGAACATCTTTATTTATTTTATTATTGTTATTTTAAGGTCGTAGCTGGTTATTACAGCCATACGATGTATATATATTTTAATAAATAAGATAGTATATCTGTAAATATTTATGTGAAAACTGGTATGTATTTCAATAAATGTATATAAATGTGTCAGCCCAACTCTATTGTTGGAGGAGTATGGCATATCATCTGAACACTAACGAGCCAGCTGTGTAACAGTGACGTCATCTCATTGTTGCGACGTTGCCGTGTTGTTGCATGGGAGTGTCTCTATTGACATGCTGCAGCCATCCACTGCGTTTCGTTAGGGTGAACGCGAATAGTTCCGTCCAAACTGTTTCACAGGGACACGTTGTTTTATGGAACTGTCACAACACCATTCCTTTTATAAGTTAAAAATATTGAAATAGATTCTTAATATTTAAACAATTTAAGATTTAATCAGCCAATTGTCATGGTAATTTGATTTAATTTCTTTTTAAATTTTATCATGTTACGGTAAAATGTCATTATTGCATTTTTATTTATTAAACTCCTTATATAAATATACTAGTTTTAGTATAGACATTCCTTCCGACAGTATAGACTTTAACTATAGCTAATATAGCTAAAATAACATGTCATGTCAATGTTATTTTGGTGAATAAAGAATATTGTTATATATTCAAAAAGGTGGGTAAAATGTGATTATATGTGTATTAAGCATAAGGGAAATTTCACACTTCGGTTCAATCTAATTTTTTTTATCTAAAAGTAAACACCATACTAGACTTTAGAGTATCTTTGGTTTAAAGTTCATCAAGTAATACTGGAACATCGTTTGCAGAACTCTATAAGAAGTTTTAATAGCAATCTTGTTTAATTGAATGGTTAAGAAGAAACTAAGTTTAAAGAGGAAAATACAAATTCTGTTGAAAAATATAACAGACTATATCTGTCTTCCTAGATTTTTTTTAATTAATTTTTATATGTCGTTAAAAGATAAACTTAAAAATGTTATTGATTTGTAAAAAAATAACCTTGCCTACAATAGTATTATTTCACAATATGTAATTTGATTATTCTCCTAATAGTAGATGATTTTCAGTATAATGTTAGACATCTGTTTTAGTTTTGTACATGAACCATTTAGTTAAGAAACACCTGGTTAAGTTACTTAAATGTAACTTTTGTTGAAAGATTAGAAAAACAAATTGAAGACCTTTTTTAGTGATATTTTTTACTGTTTGAAAATAATTTATCAATGAAATAGAAACTTAGTATATAATTTTAAGCTATGCATGCTAAATAATTTAGATTATTCAAATGTATTTAATTTAGTTTTGATGGATTTAGTCTTGAAGAAAAATTAAATATATCTGGTTTTTCTTTTTCGAATATAATTGAACATAGCTGGTTTTGAATCGAATACCAGGATATTAAATACAATGTAGATTAGTTGTCATTGGATTTGAAAAAAAAAACCTTTGTATTGTGATCTATAGGTCCTTCTTTTAAACCTGATCCCCCTAGAGAATATCTTGGTGGGTGAGAGATTTAAACTGTAACAAAAAATTTATCGTGCCAAACATGTTTGAGTATCAGATTTTATTTAATAACGTTTTAAATAAGTTATAATGTCTTTCAGTAACACATAGTGAGCTGTTATATTTTTAAGCCAAACCTATGCCTTGTTCAAAAATAGCAGTTCAAAAATAAACTGATTAAAAACCAACTTTTACCAATAAAATTGTAAAACCGATACACAATATAGTAGTGTGTTTTGGTTACTTCTGGCCCGGAAGTGACGTCACCGGAAGCCACGTGCCACGGCACGCAGCTTCCGGTGGGCCAGAAGTGGGGACAATAGATGTTGGGGTGGAGATGGTGAGAGCGTCGGCGGTCGGTTGAGCGAAGAGTGCGCATAAAATAGAAGTTAGTTCAAAATTGAAATTCGACGGTGTTAATAAACACTCTAATAGTTGAACGAAACTAGAAGTTAGTGTAAAACTGAAATTCAACAATCGGGGTGTTGAACTAAATTTGCGCATAAATTAAAAGTTGGTTCAAAACTGAAATTCAACGATCGGGAGTTGAACTAAATTTGCGCATAAATTAACCGGGGTTGAAGTAAAACTTCGCATAAATTAAAAATTAGTTCAAAATTGTAATTCGACGGTGTTAATAAAAACTCTAACAGTTGAACGAAAATAAAAGTCAGTTCAAACATAGCGCAGTCATAACAAGAGAGAGAGAGAGAGAAGGTAAATAGAAGTGTTAAGTTCCGCGGATAGAACGAGAATGAAGAATGAAACATGACGCGTCGAAATATATGCGTGACTGTAGATGTCAGTTAATGGGGGGTCTAGAGCTTCCGGCCTGTCAGATGGTGAATTAATCAATGGGGGGGGGGGGGGGGGGGGAGTGGAGATGGCGCTCGGTTGAACTAAAATTGCGCATAAATTAAAAGTTGCTTCAAAACTGAAATTCAAATTGATAATGTGGGGTACGGAAAGTATGTCAAGGTCATCCCGAGTAAGTTTTAAAAAAGCCTATCCCGCTACCACAGGAAATAGTTCTGAGAGTTGAACTACCCGGTGATAGCGGGATAGGTAGAAGACTCTTTTGAACTTTATTCGTAAAAACAAATACAATCAATGTGCAAAAACAAATACAATCAATGTGCAATACAGGTTGAATTTTTGTGATGAAATACGGAGTTGTAAAACTGTGCATAAATTAAAAGTTAGTTCATGTTAGCTGAAGAGTGTACAAAACAATGAAACAGGAATTGTCGTGAGCGCGCTTATATAAGGAAGGGTGGGGGTAAAATATGAAAACCTGCTGAACACAGTCGATAGGTGTAACAAGTTCGAAGTTGTGGAAACGTAACATCGAACGCAAAATGTTGTGAATAACACTATCGTCAACGCTAACTTGCGAAGTTCTAGCAGAGTACAACGGGTTAAAACTTAATTTCTTCCTTACTTTTGTTAAATTAGTTTTAATCTTTGAAACAGAAGGTTTGGAAGTACTTCGTAATATATGTTGTGTCCGCAAAAGTTTCAATTTTAAACATTGCGTATCCATCACAAGAAGTATATCAGACGTGTAGAAGTCAGAACAAGACAGATGAATGAGATATAACGTCGAGCACGCGAAGGTGATTCAAACAGGACGACATGTGCTAATGTAAATGAAACTCCAGTTTAGTAGCAATTAGACTTGTATAATGAAGTTGGCGAAACGTATCTGTAATGAGTAGGAAGGATGCGAACAACACAAATGCGAGTTAATTAATGGTCGCGGCGCGATGAACAATCTTCTTTTATAACGGTTATCGCGTGAGAAGATCGGTTTCGCATGAGCGCCTAAGTGGAACCTCCCGTGTTCACTCAAGCGGAACCCCCCCCCCGGTGACTAATCAAGCGGAACCCCCCCCCCCGGTGACTAATCAAGCGGAACCCCCCCCCTCCCCCTCATAAAAAATGGAGATTAAAATCCCCCCCCCGGTGGTCACTCAAGCGGAACCCCGCCGGTCGATGACCGGTCAATGGCCGGTCACGACCGGTTGCTAACCCCATCTAATTACCACACTTCACATCCCATGCCAGCCATGAACTACTATTGTTTGAATGAAACAGAATTAAACATGGCAGCCACCATGGAAAATTCTAACCTCAAACCTTGGTTTTACATCACTGCGCATGCGCCGCTCCCACTCCTTCGTTTCATTTTTATGCTGCTATAACTTGTACTGGAGTGAGCCAACTTCACGCTACGGCGCCTAGTCATGTATTACTCACTTTAGCGCTACTGCGAATGCGCCTAGTCTGTATTACTCACTTTAGTGCTGCTGCGAATGCAACGAGTTCTCCGGATCGGAATCACTCCTCGCTATTGCGCATGCGCCGAGTCCTGTATTACTCAATTTAGCTCTACTGTGCACGGAAAGTTCTAACCTCAAACCTTGGATTTTACGTCGCTGCGCATGCGCCACCCCCACTCCTTCGTTTCATTTTTACACTGCTGCGAACTGGAGTGGATTGAAGACCGTACTGGAGTGAAACAATTTCCCCACCACTGCATTAATTACCCCCACCACTCGAAAACCCGAGGAGCGATACGAGCCCGATTTTCGCGTCAGTCGTCAACGAGTTTTCATAGCGAAAAGTCGTTGGCGACTCGGTAAGAGGTTCAAATATATAGTAGGCCTTTATATATTTGAACTTCTTATACTACGTTGCGTTCTTTAATGCAATGTGGTATGTGTGTGTGTGTGTGTGTGTGTGTAAATATTAGTTGTAAGTTGCACTTAATTTAAGAATTAATTTGCGCATTGCGATGTTAGTTATAAGTTGTGTTTAGCGTTAAGGTGTATTAATTTTAAGAATAATGATGGTATTTGGTTGAATATAAAAGGTTAGATACCTGCAGTCTGCCGAGTGATTCTGTGGTAATCTTGAAGACTACGCGTTTTCGACGGATCAATCCATCATCTTCAGGTCCGCACAAAACTTAAAAAATTCAACACATTCTTGATGGTCACGTCAAAGTTTAAAAAACAAACACAAAACAAACAAAGACGACATTTAACAAAAGTTCACATGTAGGCCTACTTTAAAACATTTATAACTTGATACGCGCATGTCGTGTGCCGAGTCTCGACTGGAGGTTGGCGGGTGCTATCAGTTGAACTTTGACCTCAGCTACACCTATTGACGCTGTTGCTCCCTGTCCACTTTAATCATTGTTTCAAACAATATGTTTAACTGAAGTGTACTACGGTCATTTAATAAATCATTTGGGCGGGTTTTTGTGGCTTTATATATTTCATATTGCTCCAGAGCTGTCATGGTCCGTCCTTTATTACAGATATGTAAAGGTTTAAGATTTGTTTCTAGGTTTGTGTAATTGTGGTTGGAGGCTACAAGGTGTTCAGCAAAATTGGACTTTTGTACATTGACAGGTCTGGGGAGATGTTCTTTAAACCTCTTCTCGAAGGAACGCCCAGTTTGGCCGATATAAAACTTATTGCAATCATTGCAAGTTAATTCATAAACTCCTGTTTTTTTGGTCGGATCAATTTTATTCTGATTTTTGTTTAAAAGTTTCTCTAATTTGTTTGATGTTTTGAAAGCTACAATTTTGCCATGTTTTTTCATTTCATTTTTTAGGGTCAAAGGTAATTTCTCGCCAAACTCTGTAGATATATATTCCGGGGTTTCTTTATGGTTGTTAGTAATAGGATTAACATATAATTTCTTGCGATGTTTCCTTATCAGACTATCAATAATTTCAGGACTGTAACCATTGGATACTGCTATGTGTTTCAGTATGTTTTTCTCAGTGTTATAATCTTCTGGGCTTAGTGGTACGGTTAATAAACGATTAACAAAGCTGTTGTAAGCAGCTAGCTTTTGAGCCATTGGGTGGTGGGATGTAGCGTTTATTGTTGTATCTGTTGCCGTGGGTTTCCTGTAAATTTTGAAAGAGAAGCTGCTGTTGGTTTTCATCAGTGTAAGATCAAGAAAGTTGAGGCTGTTGCTTTGTTCCAGTTCCAATGTAAATTTCAGCTTTGGATGTATGTTATTAATAAAATTGTTGAACAACTGAATCTGCCTGTGGTTTCCATCGTATAAAATAACAATGTCATCAACATATCTATAGTAAAATGCAATTTTGTTTCTGTAACGATTATTTTCTGTCCATATGTGTTTGTTTTCAAAATCGTTGAGGAAAATTTCTGCTAAAATACCTGACAAAGGTGAGCCCATGGCTAGCCCCTCACTTTGACTGTAAAACTCATTGTTAAAATTGAAATAGTTTTGTTTCAATACAATTTCTAACAAAACCATTAGTTCATTACGTTCATTTTCGTTCATGCTAGAATGCTGCTTCAAATTTTGGTTGTGTTGGTATTTGGTTGTGTTGAATTATTTGATATTTAATAATGATGTGTTGTTAGTTTTAAGTGTTGGTATTAATAATTAATGTTGTTGTTTTGCCTTTCAGCTAGATGATAGGGGGTAGATTAAATGTAAATTCAGAAGTTCGGTTGAACTTCACTTAGAAGGGGTGGGACATCCGCAAATTGTAGGTAGCGGACTAGGTTTTTTGCATTTTGTTTAGGAATATGATGGGTGGGATTAGCTTGGGTGGGTGTTAGAGTTGCGTTTCTGCATTAGCTGTTCCAGTTTCCCTTGTAATTAGTGGTTACGCTTGAATGCGGGCCGGGACGTTACGCTTGAATGCGGACGGACCAAACAAAATTGCGTCGATGTCCCTCGCAGAACGTAACTAGTGGGTTGGGAGTGGGAACCGTTAGGCAAACAGGGTGGTGGGAACAGTTACTACTGTTCCCATCACCTTGGTTCATTATAAGTCTTGAATGACCTTGACCCACTTTCGGAAGGGTCAATGCCCCCCCCGTGACTAATCAAGCGGAACCCCCCCCCGTGACTAATCAAGCGGAACCCCCCCCCCGTGACTAATCAAGCGGAACCCCCCCCCGGTGACTAATCAAGCGGAACCCCCCCTCCCCCCCCCTCCCCCTCCCCCCTCCCCCTCCCCCCTCCCCCTCCCCCTCCCCCCCCCCACCCCGAAAATTAAAATGCCTATAAATCGATAATGGATTAACGGATTAGGACAAGCGATACATCATTGAAAAGGTTTATGTAAGACGAACATTTTAGTTAAGGAAGAATTTAGTTATCTTATTTTAGTCGAAAGTTATGCGAATTATTTGAAATAAATACCCCCTCTCATTCCTTCCCTCCCACCTTCCCCCACTTAACGGCTGTTAACCCTTCTCATTAGCATATTGTTATAAAAGACGCATCGACCACGGCTAACGTTTCATTCTGTTTCCAGACGTTACGCTGCGAACTGCGAACAGAACTAACGATGTCATCCCTGCCGACTACAACTTCCACTACAGCCTGCTCTTCTATTACAAGTTCAACTTCTACTACGGCTTCAACTCCAGTCAAGAAAACTCTTTGCTTGAAAAATGCTCCCGTCTGGTATAAGTGCAAGCTAGAGCGTTGTGTTTCTCCCCCATTATTTTTAACACTCTAAGTCTCGTGATCTACTTTTCTGAGGCCGTTGTACAGTTATATGACCTCTCCGACTTGCATTGTTTGCCGGCGTAGCTTCATATAGCGTGCAAAGAATGGTTCCTAATGAAATCTCATCAGCATTCAAAGACAGAGACTGTTGTTTTGCAAGTTAATTAGTCTTGAAATAATGAAGTAGGAAACGTATATGTAATGAGTAGGAAAGATATGAACACCGCGAATGCGAGTTAATTAGCGGTAGCGGCGCGATGAACATTTGCCTTCATTATCATATAACGACTATCTCGTGAGAAGATCGGTTCCGCATGAGCGCCCAAGTGGAACCCCCCGTGTTCACTCAAGCGGAACCCCCCCCCCCGGTGACTAATCAAGCGGAACCCCCCCCCGTGACTAATCAAGCGGAACCCCCACCCCCATAAAAAATGGAGATTAAACCCCCCCCCCCCGAAAATTCGCTTCTACACGCCACTCTTGTTGTTTCGTCTCTGCTCTTTACAATATTACTTGTTTTAAAAATGCCTCCTCGTCTTAGTGAAAATTTCAGTTCTTCCGAAATTTCTGATGTTTTTGAACAACCTGAAGACACTTTAAATAACGACAGTGACAGTGAAGATGATGATGAAGATGATTATTATAGCGTTAAAATTAGTGAAGAACTGAAAGTTATAGCAATTGATCCACAATTCCCATTCGATACAATAGAAAAATTCATGTCTGAAGCTCATAAATGGTTGGATTCAGGATCTTACGTACGAATCGGCTCTTTTATATTGTATGATGATTGTAATTCTTTTCTTATAACACCAAATGATAGAGACCGCATGCGGCAGTGGGCTCAAAAAATGAAGGAGTGCTACGAACAAGGTGTGGATGTTGGCGGCTATTTTACAGCGCAAGTGGTTTAATAACCAAATTACCCTTCCCCCACCCACCTCTCATTTGCATACTGTTATAAAAGCGGAGCGAGCGTTGGTCACTCCTTCATTTTGCTTCTACATGCCGCTCTTGTTGTTTCGTCTCTGCTGTTTACAATTTTACCTGCTTCAAAATGCCTCCTCATGTAAATGACCATCTTAATTCTTCCGAAATTTCCGATGTTTTTCTACAACCTGAAGACATTTTAAATAATGATAGTGAGAGTGAAGATGATGATGTTGATGATGTTGATGATGTTGATGATGTTGATGATGTTGATGATGATCATGAATATCCCGTTAATCTTAATGAAGAATGTGAAGTTATAGAAATTAATCCAGATTATCCATTTCATACAATAAAAAAGTTTATGGTTGAAGCTCATAAATGGTTGAACAGAGGATGTTGTGTACAAATTTGCTCCTTTATATTGTATGATAATAGTGATACTTTCCTTGTGACACCAAATGATAGAGACCGCATGCAGCAGTGGGCGCAAACAATGAAGGAGTGCTACGAACAAGGTGTGGATGTTGGCGGCTATTTTGAAGCGCAAGTGGTTTAATAACCAAATTACCCTTCCCCCACCCTGCACCTTATCCCTTCCCAATCCTTATTCCTTCCCCCTCCCCATTTTTTAAAACTCATAAAAGGCGGGCTATGAACCTCCAGGTTTCTAGTCTGTACTTGCACCTTGTGCCGTCAAGATGCTTACCACTTTGTCTTTTAGTAGTATTACAGGCACTGAGCATAAATTCTATAGAAAATTTTGTTCTCTACTTGATAAACCGCAAAAACTACCTCCAAATACTTTCACCTACAAGCTACCTCTGATGGACAAGGATGATGTAAGCAAAATACCATTAGTTCAAGCGAAATTTCTGGAAGAAAAAAATCTTGTTTATGTAAGAGAAGTGTATCATAATGAATATTCAAAAAGATTGGCTTACGAATTCATTAAGGAACATGCAGGACGTGAAAAAGAACAGTATCCAGGACCATTTTATTTATATCTTTTTGAGAATGGAGCTAGTGTAACGGTAGAAATAAGTATCAAATTAATGTAATTCTCCCTACCAAATTTGTGGGGTGAGGGTTTGAAGTAGATTTGCGCATAAATTAAAAGTTAGTTAAAAACTGAAATTCAACAATTGTTGGTCGAACTAAATTTGCGCATAAATTAACCGGGGTTGAATTAAAAGTTCGCATATCTTCCTATCAAGTTTATGAAGTTAGAATTTTGTTTTGCTGTAAAGTTATTGAAATAGTATTTGTATAAGGAAAATTCATATTGAAATACATGTTGTAATTTAGTCGTAGAGATGTGTACTGTACGAAAGCTGGATTTATAGTGAGTCGGCGCGACAAATGAACTTGTATTTATGCAGATTGTTAAAATGGAATAAAGAGATGATAGTAGCAAAACGCTCGAAGTAGAAAGTGTGAATGATGTTATATAAAGAAATAATAGTTAAACAAGGAAAATATTGAAAATTCAAACTAGTATTAAAAAAATATGAACGGACAATCAATTTTGTAGAAGGTTAATATTTTGTTGAAAACGTTTGATTTTCTTGGATAGTGAAGAAGAAGAAGATGAAATAGTGGTAGGGGGACCGTTATAAAAGGAGGAATGTGAGAGCCCATTTCATTTCTCTGCGAAACTTCGAAGAGTAAACATCTCAACATGTATCATTGCGATAAATGTTCGGAATCGTTTCACGATGAAATTCTATTAGACTGTCATAAAGAACTAATTCACAACAACGCAGAAGAAAAACAAGAAGAACAAGAAGAACAAGAAGAAATAACAGCAACATCTTCAACTACTTTACCGAATCTACGAGTATTTGCTTTACCCGGTAAGGTAGTAATGCATCATAAGATTCAAAATGAAAACTTGAACTTAGAAGAATTTATTAGAGAAGCAAAACCAATCGTAAGTAAAACTTTAAAAGAAGAATTGAAAAGATTGAACTTTCTTAAATTTAGTTTACTACTAGAAGCTATGTTTATAAATGTACAAGAAGAATTATCACCAAGAGGATTCATAACAAAAAACCGAACCATCATGGAAAGTTCAAACATTGATTCAATAGTAGAGAACTGTATAGAAGAAATATTAACCAAAATTCAGGAACATGAAGGAAGAGGATCCGGATGGAGTCTTTCAAGTATTGAAGGATTAGATATAAGAGTTCAAAAACACGGATATGGACTAAGGGGATCTAGTTACATTCCTTTGCCTAAAAGTATTGAAGATACAAAATCTTGTATTAATGTTAGAAATGCAGACAATGAATGTTTTCGTTATGCAATGACAGCTAAATTTGTACCAAATAATGCGTATAGACCTGACCGGGAATATGAAAATCAAAGAAATAAGTACAATTTTCAAGGAATTACTTATCCTGTATCACTAGAAGATATATCAAAATTTGAGAAGAAAAATCCCGGTACTTCTATCAATGTTTTTGCATTAGATAGTTCAAACAAAGTGTATCCTTTACGTATTGCAAAAGAAGAACTACCAGATCATACGGATTTACTACTATTAACACGAGGAGATGTGTCTCACTATGTGTACATAAAGCAATTCGATCGTCTTGTTAACAAGCAACTTTCAAAAAATAGAAACAAAAAGTTGATTTGCAAGAGATGTTTTAATTTTCAACGAGAAGGAAGACAAGGAAGAGAATGGTTACAAGAGCACAAAAGATTATGTAACAATAATTATGAAGCAAAGATTAATTTACCTGCAGAAAACAGAGCATTCGTTTCATTTGAAAAAGTTCATCATCAATACCGTATCCCTTTAGTTGTGTATGCAGATTTTGAATCAACACTTGTTCCAGTTGAAGAAGAAAATTGCGAAGCAAGAAAAAGTGTAAAGTATCAAATGCACAAACCAAACAGTTTTTGTTTAATGGTCAAATCAACATTATCAGAAGAACATTTAAACAGATATGGATTAACTTCAGAACCTCTAGTATATCGTGGTGAAAATGCGGAAAAAATATTTCTTGATCATCTATATTCAATAGCTGGAAATACACAAAGATTATATACAAATATTGTACCAATGAAACCGATGGACGAAGAAGAAGAAATTCAACATGAAAATGCAACTCGATGTTTTTTGTGCAAAAATGATTTTACTATTGAGAATTATAAAATTAAAGATCACGACCACCTCACAGGTTATTACAGGGGTGCTGCTTGTAATAAATGCAACTTGAGCTATCGTTTACCACTATTTATTCCTGTGGTTCTGCATAACCTCAGTGGGTACGACGCTCATTTTATAATACCCGAATTAGGAAGAGACGACGGTAAATCGATGTGTTAGCTGAAACTTCAGAAAAGTTCATAAGTTTTTCCAAAGAAGTTGGAAACCTCAAATTAAGATTCTTGGACTCCTACCGATTTATGCCGTCAAGTTTGTCCAAACTTTCTGAAAACCTAAGGAAACAAGATTTAATCGAAACGAAGAAGATTGTAAACAACGACAAACTGGATCTGGTACTTCGAAAAGGTGTTTTTCCATATGATTACATAGACAGTTTAGAAAGATTTAATGAAACATCATTACCTCCAAAAGAAGAATTTAAAAGTAAACTTTTCGACATGGATATATCTCAAGATGATTATAATCACGCATGCAAAGTATGGAACGAATTAGGATTTAGAACATTGGGAGAATATTCAGATTTTTATGTTAAACTAGATGTGACTTTATTATGTGATGTGATGGAAGAATTTAGAAATACGTGTTTTGCAGCATATGGATTGGACCCTCTTCATTCGTACACTTCGCCTGGACTAGCGTGGCAAGCCATGTTGAAAGAGACAAATTGTAAAATACAACTTCTTACAGATATAGATATGGTTTTGATGTTAGAGTCAGGAGTTCGCGGAGGATTGACGCAAAGTGTAACACGACATGTCAGGGCAAACAACAAGTATTTGCCCGATTATGATGCATCAAAACCAACAACATTCCTGGGTTATTTCGATGCAAATAACTTATACGGATGGGCAATGTCGAATCCCCTTCCATATGATAATTTCAAATGGATAGATCCTGAATCAATAGGAAACATAATGGATATACCGAAGCATGGTGAAACAGGTTATATTTTTGACGTCGATTTTGAATATCCCGAACATATTCACGATCAACATTATGATTTACCACTGCTTCCGAAGACCGAAATTTCTCCAACTGGAAGATGGCCGAAATTAATGATGACTTTAACCGACAAGTCTCGGTATGTTGGACACTACTGGATGATACAACAGGCCTTAGACTTGGGATTGAGAATTACAAAGATTAATCGAGTATTACAATTCTCTCAATCTTGTTGGTTAAAACCGTACATTGACAACAACACAAGAAGAAGAGCTGCTGCTACATCAAGTTTTCAAAAAGACTTTTTCAAACTAATGAACAACGCAATATTTGGCAAGACTTTGGAAAACAAAAGGAAACATAAGGATATAAAATTGGTAACTGATCCAGTAAAATTACAGAAATTAGTGCAACAACCAAACTTTGGTACATCTGTAATTATTAATGAAAATCTAGTTCTTATTTCTATGAACAAGAAGTCAGTTACAATGGATCGTCCTTTGTATCTTGGAATGTCAATCTTGGATATTTCTAAAACACACATGTACGAGTTTCATTATAAGAAGATGGTTAACTATTATGGAAGAGATAACATTGGTATTGCATATATGGATACAGATGCACTCATTTACTGGATTAAAACAAATGACATGTACGAAGATCTACGCACCTTTATATATAAAGATGATTTCGACTTTTCTGATTATCCTAAAAACCATCCAAATTACGACTACGACAGAAACAAGAAAGTATTGGGAAAATTTAAAGATGAAACAAATGGTGTGCCAATGATGGAAATTGTAGCATTGATGTCCAAACTGTATTCGTTTCAACTGTACATAAACGAAGGAACGAACATCAAGTCACAAAGAAAGCCAAAGGAATAAAAACCTCTTTCCTGAAGAAGAACGTACAGTTTGAACATTATAAAAGATGTTTGTTTGAAAATGTTGAAACAACTGCAACATTTAACACCATAAGAAGCTTCAACCATCGTCTTTTCAGTGTGAAGCAAACCAAATCGGCATTGAGCTATAAGGATGACAAGAGATACATCCTTGAAGACAACATAAGAACTCTGCCATTTGGACATTACTCTCTAAACCCTATCGACCAGTAAACCTATTCTTCGTCCTCTACCTTCTTCCTTTTTTCCTTTGCGTAAAGAAGAGGGGACATGGCAAGCCCAATGCCATGTTCCCTCTTTTTTACACTAATATGAAATGGCCTTGACCTATATTCAAACTATATAAAAGAGAATGAACTGTTGTACGGATCAGTATTTTTACAAGCGGTGTGCAAGCAACACCTGAAGATGGAAAGTGTGAAGGACAAGATTGTAAATGAACTACATAAACCAGCAAGAAGAAGATTTCCAAGAAGAAGTACAATTATTAAGGGAATGAATGATCTTTATCAAGCTGATCTCATTGAAATGATACCGCACAGTAAATTAAACAAAGGTTTTAAATATATTTTAACAATTATAGACTGTTTTACTAAAATAGCTGACGCTTTACCATTAAAGGATAAGACTGGTAAAAGTGTTACAAAAGCTATGGAAACAACGATACAAAGAAATAAATTCAAAATCAAACATCTACAGACCGATGATGGAAAAGAATATTTTAATAAAGACTTTGGAGCTTTGATGAAAAAATATCAAATAAATCATTATTCTACAAATTCTGAAGTTAAAGCTTCAATAATTGAAAGATTCAATAGAACATTGAAAGGAGCGATGTACAAACAATTTTCAAAACGAGGATCATACGTGTGGTATGACATATTACCACAACTTATAAAAGAGTATAACAACAAATATCATCGTACCATTGGGATGAAACCTATCCAAGTAAACAGCGCTAATGCTAAGGTTGTATTACAACGCATCAGAAATAATACAACACCTAAATTGGAAAAGTTGCAACCAAAAAGTTTAAGGTCAACGATAAAGTTCGTATAAGCAAGTACAAAGGTGTATTTAGTAAAAGGTATCTACCAAATTGGACTAATGAAGTATTTACAGTTTATAAAGTGCAACCAACTATACCTGAAACTTACTTATTAAAGGATAACAAGGGTGAATTACTTCAAGGTGGATTCTACGGACATGAACTGTTGAAATCAAATGTCGTTGATGTATATCTTGTTGAGAAGGTTTTACAAAGGAAAAAAAAAGATATGGTTAAAGTCCGGTGGTTAGGATTCGATAAAAGTGAAGACTCTTGGATTCCTTCAAAAGACTTGGTATAGTAATTTAATAGCTCATTGTGTGTTTAACCTTGATACAAGATGGAGATTGTACAACAAAAAGATCGATTTAATATCAATAATATTGATGAATTGACGGTTGACAATGATAGGTTAAATCATGGTAAACATGGTGAATTACTACCAAATACGATAAGATGTTTAATAACTGGTCCTTCAAATTGTGGAAAAACAAATGTTGTTTTTAACCTTATAACTAATCCTAAAGGATTGCGCTTTAACAATATATACATTTTTTCAAAATCATTGCAACAACCGAAATATCAATTATTGGATAAAGTACTTGCAAGTGTACCTGAAGTGAATTTCTACAAGTTTAATGCCAGTGAAACAATTATGCAACCAAATGAAGCAAAACCATTTTCTATTTTTATTTTTGACGATGTGTCTTGTGAAAATCACGACACTATAAGGAATTATTTCGCTATGGGAAGACATCATAATATCGATAGCATTTATATTGGTCAAACATACAGCAAAATTCCAAAACAACTTATAAGAGATAATGCAAATATGTTGATTATCTTTAAGCAAGATGAAACAAATTTAAAGCATATATACAATGATCATGTAAATGCGGATATGCCATTTGAGAAATTTAAAGAAATGTGTGGCAAAGCATGGAATGAGAAATATGGCTTTCTCGTTATTATGAAGGAAGAAGATATTAAAAATGGTAGATATCGTATAGGGTTGGATAAATTTGTATTTATGCGTTGAACTACCGATGCTACATCTAGTTACACGTTGAACTTCACAGTGTAAACATGGTGAATCAAGAAAAACTATTGAAAGAAATAAAATCACTCAGTGATTCTATTAGGATGAAGAATCGTGCATTGAGGATGGGTTTAAGTGAAAGAGAAGAATTTCTAGAGACTACATTTAAACCTATTACGGAACCTTTAAAACAGATATCAGAAACTATTGGTAAACCTCGTTATGAAGGAGATGTTTTACTACCAGTTTCTAAACAAGAAGTACAAGCATTAAAAAAAGAAGAAGATGATGATTCATATACAAGTGCTAGTGAGCAAGAAGAAACAAAAGAAGAAGAAGAAGAACCAATTGTTGAAAAGGAAGAAGAACAACCAATACCTGAAGCTGAACAATCTATTCCAAATTTAACTCAATTGAGTAGCGATATATTACAACATGGACCTCTTGGAAGAAAATATATAATGAAAATGCTACATGACATGAAATCAAACCCGAATTTGAGTAGATCACACGTATACGGAGCAAGAATTGATGGGAATGAATTAAAGATCGGCGATTCAAAGCTTGAAATAACACAAGACGATTACATCATTATTGGTGAGCATAAATATAAAGGAACAAAAGGACTTTATGAATTAATTTTTAAAAACATACCACTAAGATATTCATCCAAAGATTTAAGTGTTTTTAAGGAGATTCTACAAAATACTAACGCTCATAAAAGAAACTACTTAAAGGATGCAATGATTAATCGTTCACGTGCAACAAAATATAACATTGTTATAAAAAAGTTGTTTCCTCCACGAAAATTGCCAACATTACGTACTGCACCAGCGGTGAGACAACCACTGAAAAGAAAATCTTTATCACTTATGGATTTATCACTTCTTGAACAACATAGTAAAAAGAGTAAAGGAGATACTTCAACATCTGGCAAAGGATTGATGAAAAATCTATACAATACGAATGTGATTTACTACAACGACATCAATAAATTGGTTGATAGAATGAGACTATTGCATGAAGCCATGGAAGCCGGTCATACAGGTTTAAATAATGAATGGGTAGCTCTGATTGACGAACTCAGGAATCGCGGCATAATCGTATAATTGTCCGCGGATATATAAGAATTGCAGGCGTATAATGTGTCAGTTCTAACATGAGCGTCGACAAGTTCGGACGATACTCCACGTTAGGAGTGCAAGTTGGAGAAAACAGAAAAAGAAGTGGATTACCGCAAACACCTGAAGGTGACTATAACATAAATAATAAACGTTTAAAGTTTGTTAGAGATCCAGAAGAAGATGGAGATGCAACAAATTTAAAAACAGTTAAGGAGGTAACATCTACAAATTTAAAACTCGACGACAACCAACTGTATGATGCAAAATCTCACAGGGTTATTAACGTTGCAAAACCAGTCAATAATGGAGATGTTGTTAATAAAGGTTATTTTCTATCTGCGATGGAATACGCTTTACTGTTGGAAAAGACTACAAGTGGAAAAAAGTACAATGCTTTAAATTATAAAATAACTAATGTGGCAGATCCAACCGAGGATACAGATACAATCAATAAGCGTTATTTGCACTCTGTAATACCAGAAAAGAAAAAAGATGGATTTTCCTTCTATAAATATACTATAAACGATATTGGATATCCTAAAGAAGAAAGTGATGGTGTTAATATTAAATACATGAAAGATAATTGTATTTTATATAATGGTGCTGTTATTGATTGTCATGGAAAAGTGTTGTCCAATCTGAAAGATGGTTCAACTCCATCGGATGCTGCTACCGTGAGACAAATGAATGAAAGCTTGAAGAAAGGAACATCCGCTTTTGTTAAACAAAATCAGGTGGTGTCAAAGAAAGGTGATGAGTTTGTGCAAGGAAGTGAAAAGTTTACCTTACTACAACTACAAAATAACAAGTGGGATGGAAAAAATAAAAGATTGTCAAATATAAGTTTAGGCACGGAAGAACATGATGCTGTTATTTTAACACAAGTGCCACAACTATCAGCTACTGGTGTTAACTTTATATGTGGAGGTAGACGATTAACCCATGTAAAATCTGGTAAAGATGATAATGATTGTGTTGTTGTGAAACAAACTATAGTTTTAGATAAAATAAATAACTTATATGATGGAAAAAATAGAAGAATATCTAACATATCAGCAGGAATAGCTCCGAATGATGTTGCTACTATTAATCAAGTTATAGCAACCTCTACAAACGATCCATCTGTGTATACATGTAATGGTAAACGTATCACAAATCTTGATAATCCTACACGTAACAAAGATGCTACTAATGTAGAGTATGTAATGAATCTTGTAGGTAATGTAGTTATTGATATGCATAATCATTTGATTAATGCATCGATGAAACACAATAAAATCGAAGATTCTCAGAGAAACCAATGGATTAAAGATGAAATCATTGATAGATACTAGTAAAACTTATGAATATTTAAGTATAGAATACACAAAAAAGGATTCATTATCATAAAGTATTTCATAGAGTGAAGACGTTGGTTACATAAAACAGCATAATGAAGACCGTATCGCTCAGTCGTCGTCAAGACAGCGGCAAGAGAGGACGTGGTTTAACATCAGCTGCATTATCCCTGCTCAGACGGATTCCAATTGGTGCTGTTGTGAATCGAGCGATAGACGCTTTACCATACGAATTACATCTGCCCGGAGGTTATCAATATTGTGGACCTGGAACTAAGTTGTCAAAACGTTTAGCAAGAGGAGATCCTGGAATTAATAAATTAGATCAAGCTTGCAAAGAACACGATATAGCATATTCAAAGTATAAAGATTCAACAAATAGATCAATAGCGGATAAAATTCTAGCGGAAAAAGCTTGGCAAAGAGTAAAATCAAGTGACGCCAGTATTGCAGAAAAAGCAGCGGCTTGGGCAGTAACTACAGCCATGAAGACGAAAGCAAAGTTAGGTGCTGGAAGACGTCGCAGAGGAAGACCTGCAAAAAGAAGCGCTCCCAAAAGAGGTGGAAACATTAAAAAGGACGTCGTAGAACTCGTAAGGCAAATGTAAAGAAGACTTCTGTTTGGCAAATGGTAAAAAACGGAGCAGGTTTATACCTAAGACCATACCGTGTGTACTAAATAAAAAGAATCAATTGATAATTCCAAATAAAGCCTTAACAAATCATCAGTTAAATGATTATGTAAAATGTTTGAAAATACCATTTTTTCGAGGAGTTTTTATGAAAGATGCATTACCAACTAAAATATGGGAAAATGAAACTGGAATAGTAAATTTGGATTCCACCTATGGTCCAGGCACTCATTGGGTATGCTATAAAAAGCTCGGACAAACCGTTTACTACTTTGACAGTTTTGGCAATCTACCACCGCCGAAAGAACTGCAACATTATTTTCGAAACTCCAAAAACATTTTTTACAATTACAAAAGAGAACAACCTAACAATACTGAAATATGTGGGCATTTATGTTTGGAGTTTCTAGCGAAGAGTGTCAGTCAGCTTTAAGATGTCATCGTATACAGTGTCACTGAGTGGAAATTCATCCACATTGAAAAGTACGCTGTTCCCAGCATTGCGTCTATCCAAGGAAAGATTATGGGAAGCGGCATTACTTGATTTGACTACCTACAACTCAATACCCAATGTTACGGAAGGAAAGAACAATTTACTACATTATTATGAAACTAAGGATGCTTCAGGAAAATACTCAGAATTGAAAATAATTACATTTCCTACTGGAGCTTATGAAATCGATGATATAAACCAATTATTACAGAAACAACTCGGAGAAGACAATATCACCGTTAAAGGAAACAATAATACTTTAAAAGCAGAAATAACTTCAAAATATTATATTGATGTCAGCTTGGAACAGTCGATTGGCAGTTTACTTGGATTTACAGATGCAAAAAAGAAAATCTTAACTCCTGGAACTACTCATTCAGGTAATACAACTGTTACAATATTGAAAGTCAATAGTATCGATGTAACGTGTAATATTATACACGGATCGTATAGAGAAGGAGTGAATCAGCATATTTTACATACATTTTATCCAACAGTGGCTCCTGGTTTTAAAATTGTTGAGAAGCCACAAAACTTGATATACCTACCGTTAAACACCAGTTTCATTTCAGACATCGTACTGAACATATTGGATCAAGACGGTGTTAGTGTTGACTTTAGAGGAGAAACGATAACTATACGGATACACATCAGAGCGGCAACATAAAGGTCAACATGGGATTATCATTTAAACCGCAACGGAAGAGTCGGGAGCTCAGTAGCTCCTCGACATTGGAAGAGTTAACATCGGACAACATTCGTTTTCTACAGAAGATTGGATTGAAACTTAACAACGATGGATATCCTGGATATATCTCAAGGACCGACATTCGACGAAACACTATGGGAGAAGGAATATCACACGCACAACCCTTACACTTCATCAAAATTAAGCAATAACGATGAAATAAGGATTCCCATTCAACAACAAGATATTTACACATTACCGTGTGAAAGTTATTTGTACATTGAAGGACGGGTATTAACATTGGATGGAAAAACTGCTTCAACAGTTCCTTTTATAAATAACCCGATGGCATATCTTTTTGATGAAATAAGATATGAGATATCAGGGGTGACAGTTGATTCGACAAAAAAGGTTGGTATAACAACGACATTGAAAGGATTAACATCATTAACACCGCATGAAAAGAATTCAATAGTCACCACCGGATGGGTTGCCCCTGATAAAGACACTATAACACCGGATTCCAACGGTCACTTTGATTTTCATGTACCTTTACGATTGCTTTTGGGATTCGCTGAAGATTACAAACGAGTAATAATAAATGTCAAACAAGAATTGGTATTACTCAGATCTTCAACTAACAAGGACTTGATACTTGCAGACCCTGCAACTACTGAAGATAAACTGGAATGGCAACTACAATTAGATAAAGTTGTTTGGAGAGTACCTCATGTAAGATTGGCTGATGAACATAGAATCGTATTATTGAGAAAGTTAAAATCTGACCGTGATATTGTGATGCCATTCCGAAGTTGGGAATTCCATGAATATCCTACACTACCTCAGACCGAACGACAAACATGGACCGTCAAGACATCAACTTACTTGGAACGAGCAAGGTACATAATACTCGGTTTTCAAACTAAGCGAAAAGATGTTATCACTGCAAATGCCGGTCAATTTGATAACTGTAAAATAAAGAATTGTAAAGTTTTCCTAAACTCTCAATTCTTTCCGTATGACAATTTGAATGTCATGTTCAGCAAAAAACGTTTTTCCATTTTATACGATATGTATGCAAGATTTCAATCGTCATATTATGGAAAGACTAATACTCCACTATTATCACCTGACCAATATTATTCCAAGGCTCCGATAATTGTAATAGATTGTTCAAAACAAAATGAATCGGTAAAATCATCAAGTGTGGATATAAAAATTGAAATGGAATTTGAAGAACCAGTAGCGGATGGAACTTCAGCATACTGTCTTATTCTACATGATAAAATAGTTACTTACACACCGCTGACCGGAATCGTGAAGAATGTACTTTAAAAAGAATTAGTACAACGACTGCAGATTTTTGAGGTTAGAATTATCTGTCTCAATTTTTGAGGTTAGAATTTCGTTTGTGAAAGACAAGTTAAAAACAAACATTTATGTGAGTGTATAAATTTCAAGGATTCGACGAAAAACATAAAAGCGAGAAAATCATGAGTGGAAAATTCATTATATCTTCGACCGTCGAATGGGAAACATCGTTCGCAAGATGAGTTCTACTAACGGAGAAGAAAATACACCTCTAATGGATGAGAATAGTTCAGATATAGAAAAACAAGTTGAACGAGAAATGGACGAGTTCCTCAAGTTTAACAAACATAAGAAGAGAGAAGAAGAAAAAGAAGAAGGAGAAGCTGAAAAAGAAGTAAAAAGAAAAAAGGTTGAAGTTAACATTACAACTAATATTTTAACAGAAGTATTTCTTCGGATTTTCTACCCCATTTCTTCATGCATGACGAAAAGTATTTCAGTTGGAATTTTAAAATCATTGTATTATTCACCGATTGTTATTTTAAATCATGGAAATAAAATGGTTACATTCACTGAAACTTCTTGGGAATCATTTATGAAACATTTACATCTTTTGGAATGCTATTTGAGTAACAACACATTTGGAAGAAGAACAAGATTAAGTTTATTGGAATCAAATATTGAAGTTGATATAGTGAAACATCGTGGAGGACAAATGGTTCGCTTCAGAGATTTAACTAGACATGATGTAAAATTACATTTGACTAAAGAAGAATTTTACACTTTAAGTTGTACTACCGGTCCCGTCACCAGATATTTGAAACAACTAATATTTTCAAGTGCAATAATCAAAGACTATCTAATCGATACATTGGACAGACAACCTTTCGTTCCAATTTTATACGGTCCCGTGGATACTTCAATTTTTAATCGAATACCTCAAGAAGTGGATATGTGGAGACAATTGAACAACTATCACACCAACTTTAATATCGACGAAGAAGCGCAAGAAGTTAAAGAAGAACAATCGTGTTTGTAATACAAGTCAGTTGCTGACGAGACTTCATCATGAACAAACGGGTTTCGTTTTCTAATGCGCCACATATAATGGAAGTTAAAAAAGGTATAATTGAATTTCAAGCTTTTCGAGGAAATGATGGAAATTTTATTATAAAAGAATTAGTAATTTTGGATATGAACACATCTGTAGTTTATCATTACTTATTCAAACCTCCATTACCATTCAATAGACTAACAACTAAAGCGAAAGTTACAAACAAATGGTTGTACAAACATTTTCACAACTTAAGATGGGATGAAGGTTTTATTAATTATAACATGATGCCGCACATTATGAATCATTACTGCAAAGAGTTCAAAACTATCTACACAAGAGGATTGGAAAAAGCTAATTGGATACAATCATTTACAAGCAACGAAGTGATAAATGCAATAACAGATAGAGATTTCAAATGCTACTTCAATGAACTTTGTATTTCATCAAAGAGTTTTAAACATCGAAGGTCACAGTGCGCTTTGAAGAATGCCTACCGCTTAAATAATTTCCTTCAACAGAATGGTGGGGGTAATGTCGGTAATAAAAGTGAGAGCGCTACCATGACGCAGCATGAGTATTACTCGAACCTCCGAAGAGACAACATCTCCGACGGACAATATTATTAACAAGAAGATTAACAATAACATCAAGATGGCATCGCAGAACTTTCTTCAAAATCTGGTTGATCAATTCAACGCTCATTCTAAATCAACAATCTTACCGACGAAGAAATGTTCTGAACTAAAAGAAGAAAAACATTACATCATACATACAATCAAGAAGATGGACACTTCAATTGGTGATGCTATTAATTGCACATTGAGCGAGGCGCCGTATACAGTTGGTGACGAACCGAAGTTTCAAATCTTCCTACCGAAACGGTTTGTACAACTTCTACAAAATGAAGATCTTCGAGTTATTCAACCTGGCGCACTCTATTTAGTTTCACACGGACCGAGTGGAAACAACTCAACTGAACTAACTATTCATGTAACACCTACTACTAACTAGTTTGTACATAACATTGTAAATATATGTGTTTGTAATGGTTTCTCAATAAAGATGATATAAAACAAAACAAAAAATAAAAGAAGCAACATATTGTTATGTCTTTGTACATAGCAATATGTTGCTTTTTTTAAAAATTAAACGGGATGACCTTGACCCAATTTTGTGTGTTAATAAAAGTGAAAATCAACTTGTGAAATTCATCAGTCTACGACTAGCTTTCGTACCGTACACATCTCGCTCTCTATAACTAAATACAAAACTTCAACATGTCCCTAAAGGTCAAGTGTGCATCTTACGATACCAACACCATTACGAGTTTTGAACAACTTGAAGATTTAACCAACGAAATGCGAGTTTTACTTACCGGTGGTTATCACTTAACTGTTGATGTTAGTGCTACTAATGTAAGGATGTTTACTAAAACAAAATACTGTGATGATGAAGTATTTCTTTCTACACAACCTACAACATCTTCATCGCCGACTGGTCAACATAACATCAAGTTCCACAAGTATTACCAATGTTAAATAACTTTTAACAAATAAAACTAAGGAATCACGTGATCAATGTCAAGTTGATAAAAAGGGAATGATACTTGTATAACTAATCATTCGCTTCCCGACTCTCGCTGCGTCAACACCTAATTTTAAAGATGTTATACAGAATGATGATCGAACTTGATGGAAAAATATATGGAAAAGATTACAACACGGTTGAACAAATGACAGAAGATTTAGAAATATTAACCCGAGAAGGATATCAGGCTAAATTAATTTTAAAATTTCCTGAAGTACATCCACTATCGACTGAAGAACTTATCGCTATGGCTAAAGCGGAGAGAGAGAAAAAGTCTGAAGAAAACAAACAGGAGAGAGAGAAAAAGTCTGAAGAAAACAAACAGAAACAAACTTCTTAAGTATCAATTTTCCTTACATTAGTAAGGTATAATTTTTTAAAACTTCGTTTGGATGACCTTGAAATTACCCCCACCACTTTTTGTAGTACATAAAACTGACTATTCAACACTATACACTCTTATTCTTTCACTGGACTCAGCAGCGTCAACATGAAAAAACAAAATTACAAGTACGAACCTCGTTACTGTTGTGAACAACAGTGTACAGATTTAGGACCAATGATGGTGGACGGGTTAGCTTGCACTAAGAGTGAATTTTTCGGATCTTGTTACTGCAAATGCAAAACAAAACAACTACCGCCGCCGGAATTGCGAACTTTCAAATTTTACAAATCAAGATATTTTCATACATGCTGTCCTCAAAGATGTTTCAAATTTCATCCTCTCGATCTAGCTTATTGTCAACGCACCAAGTCTCATCAAGATGATTTTTGTACACATATGATAAAAAGATGTAAATACAGGTCGGATTGGTATTCAGATCCTGTTGAACCATCGAATGTGTAATTTCAGTTTTACACTCTTTTTTAAAACTTCAATTGGATGACTTTGAGATTTCCCCACCATTGTTTTTTTTTTTTTTTTTTTTTTAGATTTCCCCCCACCATAAGTCTTTTAAATTTCCCCCACCATTAGTTTAAGTTTTGTATCTTATTGAATCCACCTTTGAATTATTTCACTTCCAACATTCTAACTAACAACATGGGAACACCTTTCGTCAGGTTTCATCATATAATAACTGAGAGGGAAGAAATGGAAGAATTGTTTCAAAACTTGCTTGCTATAATGGATAGATATTATATGAGATGGATCAGAATTGATGTTCAATATTTACGTCCTGGTGAATTATCTTCATCATTACAGAGTGAGGAGGACGAGGCAAATACTCCAGCTAAGATATTTGAATTAAAAGACGAAGAAGAAGAACTTAGCTTTTTATTTAATCATAAGCTCGCCGTTAAATAAGCCATCTCCCTTGGCGGCGTTCCTCATTTACTCGCCGACTCTTCAACGATGAACAACTCTCCATTGGCATGGATGAATTCTAGTTTTGAAATAAACTCTAAAGAAGAGTTACAAGCTATTTTTAATATTTTACAAGAACTTGTAGATAATTTTACAACTATCAAAATGAATTTGGAAATAACATACGATTGTCCTATTTGTGATAAGGTTGAAAGTTCGGACGAAGACAGTTTACTAAATCTAACTCCTGCACCATCTGACACTACTGACGGTAATAATGAAGAGCAAAATCTTTCCCCCACCACTTCTTTGTAATTCATCTTTCCCCCCACCACTTTTTTATTTAACTAACATTTCTCGCTTTCACTCCTCATTCCGTCTTCGACTTTTGTACTATCAACATAACTTCTTTTAAAATTTCAAACACTAACACAATCATGATGGATATGATGGATGAAGTTCCCTTTGTAACTAGAATGGAAGAGGATAAATTGAAATTGGAAATTAAACGATTGGAACGGGAAAACCAACTCGAGATATTACGTTTCTTCAAACTTGCCAAATACGTCATCTGGGGACTCTGCCTTTACCTTATCCTCGTCGTCGGCGTTTACTTTTACAACTCCGTATTTCATCACAAAAATTCAACCTGTATTGCACATTGATTGTATTTGTTTTTGCACATTGATTGTATTTGTTTTTACGAATAAAGTTCAAAAGAGTCTTCTACCTATCCCGCTATCACCGGGTAGTTCAACTCTCAGAACTATTTCCTGTGGTAGCGGGATAGGCTTTTTTAAAACTTACTCGGGATGACCTTGACATACTTTCCGTACCCCACATTATCAAGTTGAATTTCAGTTTTGAAGCAACTTTTAATTTATGCGCAATTTTAGTTCAACCGAGCGCCATCTCCACTCCCCCCCATTGATTAATTCACCATCTGACAGGCCGGAAGCTCTAGACCCCCCATTAACTGACATCTACAGTCACGCATATATTTCGACGCGTCATGTTTCATTCTTCATTCTCGTTCTATCCGCGGAACTTAACACTTCTATTTACCTTCTCTCTCTCTCTCTCTTGTTATGACTGCGCTATGTTTGAACTGACTTTTATTTTCGTTCAACTGTTAGAGTTTTTATTAACACCGTCGAATTACAATTTTGAACTAATTTTTAATTTATGCGAAGTTTTACTTCAACCCCGGTTAATTTATGCGCAAATTTAGTTCAACTCCCGATCGTTGAATTTCAGTTTTGAACCAACTTTTAATTTATGCGCAAATTTAGTTCAACACCCCGATTGTTGAATTTCAGTTTTACACTAACTTCTAGTTTCGTTCAACTATTAGAGTTTTTATTAACACCGTCGAATTTCAATTTTGAACTAACTTCTATTTTATGCGCACTCTTCGCTCAACCGACCGCCGACGCTCTCACCATCTCCACCCCGACATCTATTGTCCCCACTTCTGGCCCACCGGAAGCTGCGTGCCGTGGCACGTGGCTTCCGGTGACGTCACTTCCGGGCCAGAAGTAACCAAAACACACTACTCAATATGTTGTGATATAAAATTACCAGCTGATATCAAACAGTAAAAATTAAACAGAAACAACAAAAAAGGGCTTCAGCAAATGGAAAATTATTAATGATAAACAAACCTCATCCACCATCCAAGTATCAAAAAAATAAATAAATAAATAAAATCCTGCAGTTATACGTGATAATATTATATTTTCTGTTCTATTTATGATTTCAAAATTAGGACAGAAACAAAAACATAGTAAAAACATACGGTTCATCAACAGAGAATACATAGTAGCACAGAGAAGTATGGCAGGTATCTTCTTATAAGTTTTATAAGTTTATAACAGTTTTAAGCGTGTCATGCAAAGTGAAAATAAATATTTCGAAAAAAATGTATGTGAAATATTTTTCCGCATTAAATAAATAATTTGTGTAATTCAATTCATTTTAATTTTAATTGTTCTTACTAAGAAGCCATTCCAGGTACATGGATGGATATAATACGTTTAGCTCAAATATTTTAGAAAAATTCTACTACATTTTTAAAATTAGAAATGAATAAAATTAAGATAGGAGAAATTAAATGAAAATTCAGCTTTGCAGTGCTAATTTCCTCTGCTACACCCAGTATCCCGCTAACCACATCACGTGGAGCGAGCTTGTGTAGGTATGTAGGTATCACGTGGCCAGCCGAGCTGCAGAATAATTCAATTACTATGACAGTTTCGATGCTTTTCAAAAGAACTGACATACCAGACAGTTTTATTAACCATGTATTTGGAAAGCACATTCGTCGAAGTTCAAGACGTAATTTGAAATTAATACTCAAGCAAATTATACATTAAAAGAATATGAACGCTTACCTTCCAGTAAACATATGTATTTTTTATCCCTTCAACGAAGAACAAATAGTAATTTGCCATAAAACTATACAAAGAGCATTGTCAGAGCAGAGTCAGTCGGTTGTTCTTTTCAAAATACAACAAGAAGTAATCAATTATTATAAGTAAAACAAAATCACAACAAAAGTATTCTAATCTGTTAAAAACTACTAGACGCTGTAGTATTATTTAACAATCAATAAACTATTCTAATTTTTTTCTGAATCAGTTCGACTCTGCATCTTTTTATATCTGTGAGGGCAATCCATTAAAAAGTTGAACAATGCTTTAAAAGACTGTTTATAAAGTGCATGTCTAAGTCTGTATTGATCGTACTGCAATTAAATGTATATTTTTTATGCAAAAAAATACTTTGATAAATGAACAATGAGAAGAATGTGAGTAGGTTATTTTTTAACAGCCTTCTTTTGAAGGTAAAATATAATCATGAATTGACTTTTTTCTGCTTTACAAATTACGATGCAATAGCTGAGGTAAGGATTAATCTGCCCAGATTTGTGTGACATTGATTAAACCTTTTGTTTGGTATTTTATTTACTCCAATAGATTAAGATATTTTGATTGCATACTGATTTCTGCTTAAATTGTGTTATTTCCAAATAATTATCAACTTAAAATAACAGTTCTTGCTCCAAAGAGGAATGACGCTATGGTCTGCACAATTATTCATGTAATCTTAAATTTCAGGCAGCACTGGAACTTTATATTAACCTTCACACACTAAGATAGTTTAAATCGAAATGAAGACATTGTCATGGTCTACAGGCAGTATCACCGTTACCGTTTTTTTTTTTTTTTTTTTTTTTTTTTTTTTTTTTTTTTTTTTTTTTTTTTTTAAGTCAGAGCAGTCAGGAATCCTCAGCGGGACTGGCGGACACATTTCAAGAAGTATAGTACAGTCAATCTGACCCAAGTATAATAGACAACTCTGCACAATACTGTATGGTCAAGGTACTCCAGAATTGAGCTGAAGGTTTTGCCTGTATAATATTGGCATTGCGGCATCACCAGTACACGTAATGGTATTCCTGAAAACCCATTTATTACTTTTCCAACCCCTGCGTGGAAATAATCCCATTGACACACCTGTCTACCGTTCGCAAAACAGTTCATCTCCGGTTTCCGCTTCATTTCCGATACAGAGCGGAAAAGTTCATTCCCGCAGGCTAAATCAACTAAAGGTCAGCTGTTGTTACAAACCATTTTAACTAAATTTTTCAAACTGCTATGGTCATTGTTGTCGTTAAGTAATTGCTGTTATTTTGTTTGAAGTTATGTTTGATGGTTAACAGTGTGTTCCGACCGAAAAAAATCAAACACAACCTAAATCCCATTTTGTGTATACAGGGTCAGTTTTAAGTCTCTTCCCCCCATTTATTTTCTACACGGTATAAGAAAGAAGGTTTAAACTTCGCACATCTATGTTAGACCTAAATATCTTGCTTTTATGGGTTCATTGACTCTCGACCTAAAATGGAGGATGGCTCACGAGGATTAAGTTGAAATTCTTAAATACAAGCATAGATTGATATGTACATCAAATTAAAGGTCCCTGTTAGTATAATGCAATGCCAAAAACCGGACTTCAAAAGGATGACCAAGTCAAAAATGGCATACGATCAAATGTTCTAGTAAAATCATATAGCTGAAAAAAATCAATAACTCCCGATACACTCAAATCTTGTGAGGTCAGGTTTGTAGCGAATTGCTTAGAATACAAAACCCTTTAAAATAATGTATCATATGACGTAGGACAATGCAGTTTCCTTGACGACTTCCATTAGGGACTTGCAATGAAACGTTTAATTTGTTGCAATTAAGGTGTTAGGAAAAATATTATGTGTATTGCAAGCACAAATAGTCATTGCCGCTCTCGAAACTCTAGATTGGCAATACTTTGCGCTCTAAATATTAGCTATTCCCGTATGTTTTAAATGGTTTAAAGAGTTCCTAGACTACTTTACTTAAGGACGACTAGTAAACTAGATAAAACGGGATTGCTTTTAGGACTGGAGGAAGTATTTTTCTCAGTGCAGAACATTCAAAATCTAACTATGAGTGTAAAATTAAGTTTATACGATTAATACTACAGTAATTGTCTATTTGTTACCGTTTTAAGGAAGCTCAGCCAGTTAGTTTGTGAAACTGCCGCTAGAGCGCCTCAGTAACCTAACTTTGTTGTTAACGAGTTTCTACTAATTTGGAATTCCGGTTGGAATTATACTGATGAAAGCAATTGTTTCTATAGTTTGGTGTTAATTAGCACCTTAATGTTGCTGCTTTTATGATAGTAACAAAATGAAATATATAAAAGGGTATTTAGAAATAGATAGGGATAAAACCATAAAGAGACTATTGTTTGCAAATAAGTTAGACCTTGAAACTTGATGTTCTTTTAAACATTGTTTTTGGTTTTATCGATCTAATTATTGACAATCTGTAGAATTATCCTTGGATAACTTATTTTATCATCTATATTACCTTGGCATCTTCTTTAGGTAACTACGTATAGCTACATTTTATGCCTTTTACTACAACATTCGAATCTTACGATTTTTAAGTTGTTTTAGTGAAAACATTGACACTCTCTGTATTAATCTGTGGATTTAAATTTTAAATGATTAAATCCTATATTTGCATTTAGTAATCAAATGAAAGGCATTTCAACGGTCAAGTTTTCATTTTCAGGTGTTTCGTAACCTAAATCCGTAAGTTGTTAATGTTTAAGTTTATTTTTATTTCATATCTGATTTGATTTAATTAAAAATACAAGTTGCAAAAATTGATTGGAAACTCAAAACTGAGAACCAATACAACATTACACAGTACACATACTCCCATTCTAAATATTATTTATACTATATAAAAAAAAAAAACTATAAAGTTGCCCTCAAAACTTGTTAATTACTTAGTAACTGACTCATAATACTGTTATAATATTTTATTAATGCGGTTTCTTTGATTTACTTTCGTGTGAGTTTTTAGTACCAAGTGTACTGTTTCATTGTGAAATCTTAGTAAACTAACCAACGAAAATATCCTTCTTGAGAATATCCCTTGAAATGTTGGAAAGAAATTTTATGTAGCTTTCATTATTTGATAAGTAGACAACAGAACAGAAACCTACAAGTTACTCAGGCACACATCAGTGTTGCACTAAACATTTTTGTCTTTCAGTCTTGGTTTCCCAAAAAAATACATATTTTAAACTTCCTTCAAAGCCTTTTTCTCATATTTTACGTTCGTGGTTTTGGTTGCTATTTGTAAATCAATCACATTTATTTTCTTCCAAAACTTATGCAATAATTTACACAGTTTTGATTATGTTTCCGTTATTGGAAAAAGGAATGCTCTCAAGACAATGTGTTATATCCAGCATCGTATATATTATGTCTTTCTGCGAAGAAAATTAAGTACAAGAAAAGTAGGACAAACAAAGAATTTTAATGGATATGAAACTTCGCTTTTAACAGGAGGATATACATGGATTGTTGAATCATTTCATTTTAGGCCAATCTGATGTGACTGACATTAATAATATTGGATAGTTTTGGTCAGACTATATATCAAATAATATATCACTATTCATAAATAATATTACACTACTAATATTTTGATAAAGCGTCGGACTCTGTTTAATTGAGTAGAGCGTTTGCTTGACTCACAAATTTCAACGGGCGTGCATCATTTGCGCATCATGCGGAGAGCCAGGTAGAAGGGATGCTTGTTTTGCGCATCGAGCTTCAGGGGGCTCTTAGGTATATGCATCGTTTGCGCACTGCAGGGTGGTGGAAGCGGCATTATTTTTATTTACAAAGTTATTGAAAGCTCATGTCCTTGTTCAAATGGTCTTTTAAATGATTAAACGTGTAATGTCTTATGTCTGGCAATGATGGATGATTGAACTTTGAATTATTAAACGTCTTATGTCTGGCATAAGAAATATAAGTTTAAAAATTAGCAAAACAATATTCAACAGAACAGAAATAATGGCAAATAATCGACTCAATATCACGGCATTTCGTTTACCATTTGTAGTTTGTTTCTAAATTAGACAGGAAAAATAAAAAATAACAAACACTTAACTGAACACTGAATCTAAGAGCTCCTTAAAGGTGTAACTCTTGTGGCTCACTGACACCGACTAGGGGGTTTGAGAACGAAAGTGAACTAGTTTGTTCTTTACTTGGAAGGTCTAAAATTCTAGGGGGTTGGGTGCTCAATGTCCGCAGGTCAGCGCCCCTTGCGCGAAGGGTTTGGTATGCGCACTCGATACACATGTGTTGCCGTCCACAGGTATGTGTGGGGGACGACTGTTTGCGAATTGTTGTCGACAGGCTGAGGCTACCTGGACGGGAGAGTGCGCAAATGATGCAAGGGGATTAGGCGACCCTTCGAAATATTTTACAGAAGGATTAAAAAGTGCGCAAATGATGAACGACCATTTCAACATATTGATTATTATGAATATTAACTATACATTTGTATAACACCAAATTTGGAATTAGAATTATAATTAGAAAGTGCATTTTCGTTCAAAGCACGTATGACTACGGAGTCAGAACAAATGCTAAATAAACTATCCAACTCTAGTGCTTGTTAAATTATTTTGTGAATCAGTAACTCAGCTATTATACGAAACAAGTATTTAGTTGATCTATCCTTGCTTAATACTCAATACAAGTTATATTTATAACAAAGTGTATGTTAAAATTTTAAAACATTATTAAAATAGATTATTACATAAATACAGAAATCAATAAATATCGCAAATGATAATTTTCTGCAGTTTTTTATATAATTTGAGACTAAAATGACATTTCGAGTTTTTTTATTATTTTTATTATACATAAGTTATTTATTTATAACTTAGAACTAGTTTGGTAAGTTCTTACTCTATGTGTGTTACGCGGAGTAGTACTCAACTGCTCCCGGCCATGTAGGTGAAATGTCTCTCATCAAAGCCAGCCTGTGAGCAATCTCATGTCTTCATGGAGAACACCAGTTAAGACTGAGCAAGTTGTTCATTTGATACATATTACGATTGTGATATTATAGAACGTAAAAACCTTATGCTCTGCAACTAAAACATGGAGAATAATTTTATATAAAGAAGACCAATAAAGGGTAAAATGGTTAGGTGATAATTTTGTTTTGGTTTTATGAAACGTTATACCATTTTTGGTATATTTTACTTCCAATTAAAATATCTTAATTATAGATATAAAAAGATTAATATTAAATCAAATCTGGGCGTTTACTTCTATAATTATAGAGATTAGATTCTTTTTTTCGTGGTTTTAAGTAATTACAATAAGTTATATGACTAATTTTTATTTTAAATTACTTATTTATTATTACATTTTGGTCTTCAAATTTGTATATACTTGTGTAAGCCCTGTCTCAACTAAAAGTTTTAAATTCAAATGTTCAAATTTAATTTATTTTGGTACAAAATACAAACTATAAAAATTTGTATATTTCCGTTTACAGTAAATTATTGTATATTTACATTGTAATATATTGTTTAAACCGTACAGTTTACGGAATGTTACGTTTGAAAAATCTAATATTTATAATTTTATTTACAAATTTTGTGTATCATGTAATATCAATTAATCAAGCAGTTTATTTTATGTGTATTCATATTCCACTAAACAAGGGCTAAAATAGGTTGGGGAGGCAAATCCAATAAATTGAACATGTCCCGGGAACACTCAATGGAGGTACTATATTGAACTCATTTTGATTTACATTCCTCTGAGATATGAATTGTATTTTTATGCTTTAAGTAATAAAAAATACGTAAGTTAACTTAGTCAGTAAAATTGTGTGATTAACATAAAATAAATGTAGAATTTCAAAATTGGGGCGTTTTTGTGTGGTTAAGTTTAATATTTGTCATTGTATTTTTTTCTTATCGAATTATAATATAATAATTGTTCATGCACTTAAAACTTCTTAAAGTAATGTGGCTATAAAAGCTATTAAAAATGTCTTCTTTTTTTAATATGTATTTTATTTTGATGATGTGAAATATCAACTTTTGTATTTATATTTTAGTCGGTAGTTAAAACACTTCCCGAAAATAGTTTATTAAAATAGTATTATTCAAAATCATTATGGTTCCTTGGATGTAATTACCCCCTATAATTATTAGTCATTGTATATCAATAAAACAATCACACAATTCAAATCAAGTAAAGATTTCAGCAAATACTTTTTGAGATGAAAATTCTAATTACAGTCATTTTAAACACTAAATAAAAGATTTCTAAAATGTTTCATTGAAATAAATAAAATTGTTAATTATTATTTTACTCTTACTTATTACAGATTTAAAAGTAACAACCCAAGTTACTACGAATCTGGGTGTTTTGTTCAAATTTTTTCACTTCTGTGTACTTACGTTGTTATAAATGAACTCTATACTGTCATGATATATAACGAAGTTGCGTCCAATATATCTCTAAGCTGATGACGTATCAGATCTAATCTTAAATATTATGACCTGTCAGACCAAGAGATGGATAACGCAATTTGCTGAAATCCTAAAACTGTTCTCTTTTTACTGCAGCTTTCCATCACTTTTCAAAATGATAAATGTGCAGCATGCATTTTTTTCTTAAATAAAATTTAAAAATTAACTTTAAAGTTTACAATAGATGTCGAGGTGATTTTCGATGCATGAAATATTTAAACCGTTTTTAAGATGATATTTGTTTCTAAATAACAATCAAAAGTTAAAATAACCATATTTAAATATAAAAATAAAAACAAAACTGGCAGAAAACTTACATCCACAGTCAGCAATTCCTCTACATAAAATACGATGACATTCAAAAGTTAAGTTTATCATCAACAGAATACACCTCGAACCATTAGACTAAACACGTGTATAAGACTATGCCATTTTTTAAACTAGTTATTAATATTAGTTTCATTTATATCTCTCTAATAGTCTACAAATCCACCCTGATAAAAATGTTTTACACCGCCATAATAGTAAAACTGTATATTTCAGTTAACAGAAGGTATACCTTCATATCTCTATTGAGTAACATATGTAAGTTTGGAACATGCGTAAGATAAAACTAAGCAGGACGTTGTACCAATATTCATTAAGGTACTACAGTAATGTCCTTATCCTGGATGTAACTAACATATAATGTTGGTACGCCATTATAATGAGGGTACTCACGTCTCTGTTGTAATGGTAATTCCTACTGCAGCAAGGTAATTCCTACGGCCAAGCAGTAGAGATAAGGATGGAACAACATTACAGCAGTGAATTGTTAGAAGAGAAGTAAGGAACACCCTTCATTTGTCTGTTATAAAGATGTTACCTAATGCAGCAGTGCAAGTGCAAAGCGAACACCATTACAGTAGCGTACTGTTGGGTCACGTGGGGTGTGCGCACTCATTACTCAGGTTTTCATGTTCGGAGACGCATTTTAGATTCTGAGTGTACTGTTCTTGTTATTATAGCTGACTATTAAAAGTAGTTTGTGGTCTACATAAGTACTGTGACCGCTGTAAGTATTTTGTACCGTATACATGTAGTTCGTGCCTGTTTCAAGTAGTTTTTGCCCGTTGTTTTATTTATTTATTTATTCTTCCAACGGTTACACCATTACCGTGTAAGTAGCTTACACCATTAAATGTTGTAAGTAGTTCGAGTCCTATATTATAAGTATGTGCCTGATACACTTAGGTTGTGCCCTATAAATAGTATGTGCTCTTTCAGTGTACCACTGTCGCAGCTGTAATTTTTGTTTTGTTGGTCAAATTGTAAATTGGTGGGACGCTGTCAAAATTCAAAGTCAAAATGGTGATCTACGATCGATTGTACCAAAACCATATTAATTCAAATTATTTTATATATATATATATATATATATATATATATATATATATATATATATATATATATATATTACTTTAACTATGAATCTTTTGGAATTTTCATACTTTCAAACAACGGTATCGGTGTTATTTAATCGTCATCTTTACTTTTCATTCACACAGCGTCCCACTAATTTGCAATTTATCCAAAATAACAACCAAAAATACAGCTGCGGTAGCGATGACACGCTTTATAGGCACACAATAGTCTCTCCAGTTATAAAGTAGAGCACAATGGATTTGCCACTACCCTTCTCAGTTCCATTGTAGGCGGAGTGTAGCATATCATCTGAACACTAACGAGCGGGCTGTGTAACAGTGACGTCATCTCATTGTTGATGACGTCGTCGTGTTGACGGGAGTGCCGCTATTTAAATGTGGGAGCCACATCTGACAGAAATGTTCTAACATTGACTATTTTGTTTATATGTGTTAGGTAGAATAGAAAAATATACAAACATACACAAGTTAGTTTTTGATTTAAACACTAAAAGTTGATCAGTTACGCCTAAAATTATTTTATATTTTGGAGATTTTTATAGAAATTAAAGAAAGTAAAATATTATTCTACAAACATATTTTATTCTTGAGTAAAATACAACTGATGATAATGATATTATTTATTTACTTTTGCATAAAGCAATGTCCCATCAGCCTCCAGATTGCCAATGAATACATAAAATTGTATAAATACTGGCTTTAAGTAATCCAAGAGTTGCAATATTGCAAATCGTTTATCCATATCAGGAATTAAATCAGCTCTTAATTTAATTACTAATGCATTTGAATTAGTATCTTTAAGTCTCTTTATCATGTTTTCTAGAGGGCAGGGAACCATGTGATGAAGAATATTTGTGTACGGTGGTTATTTTGACAGTTCAGAAGGCAGAACCAACCACCTGTCTGAGCTTGAAAATCAGTTATCTCTGGAGCCAGCGAGTTGACCCTCTGAAGGGTCACCTGACCACCTGCTGTCCTGATTCTCACTCTTTCCTTTCTTCTATTTCCTGTCCTTCAGGGGCTTGTTCAAAATACCCATTACAATCCATTAGATCTTGTAACAGTATTATAATCCATTAGATCCGGTAGACTATACACTCATACGTGACTATAGATGCTGGATGCCATTTGAAAGTTTGAATCTGGACTTGAGACATATTGTGGCAAAAACATTTTCTGCCCAAAACTTTTTATAACTTTCCAGCCAGATATTTACTAAATTTTACTACTCTGCAAATGAATCGTCCAATAAAAAATATAAAAATCAAATTTGATTCCTTTTTTACCCAAGATTCAAAATTAAAGCTAAGAGTCGTTGCCTGTCGATAGTTGACGGATACAGCTCCATTCGTGGCAAGTGCAGCGCTAACCAGATGGTGCAAAACACGTATAAAATTAACTTTTAAATCGCTATATTTTTTCCAATTAATCAGCAGTTTTTACACATTAAGTATCTTTAGATGTAGGCCTAGTACTAAACAATTCAACAATCAATACCATACTTACATTTTGATCCACCAACTAGGCTATAAAACTGTATAGTATAGCATTGTATTATTTTTTCTATCCATTTCGAGGATAACGTATTATAATTATATACATTTTTGGCACTGGTCATAGTAAACCAAATTCTTCTTGAAATTTTGTTCTTCTACGGTATTTAGATAAAATACCTGGTGTTTTGCAATCAGCTGATCGAAAGCGTTTAGAATAAATGCATTGCAAAAGTTTGGAAATGTCGATATTTTATATTTAATATAACGTCAAAGTGAATAAAACTTGCTAATTTAGAAGAGTTTAGCTTTTATTTGGAACAAACTGCATGTTAATCAGTCCAGTAGAAGTCTCATGCACTGTCCAAAGATTTGAAAGTGTTGGCTTTTTCCCAAGTTAAATCTCCAAAAAAAGTTTATTTTCCACTTTTGACTGATTTAACGTAAATATTTTCTAAAAACAAATAAAACAGTCTAGTATAGGATCGAAACGTTTTTTTTTTCTAAAACCCGCATGTAAATTTCCCAAGTGAAAGTCTTAGATATACTGTTCAAAGGAGTGTTTTACCTTACTGTTTTAAATATATAAGAGCAAGTTTTGGTCACAAGTTACATTTTACTTCTCTCGGTAGATATAAAACCCATAGTGACCATTGGAAACTAAAGTTTTTGAGTTGCAGTTGTATGTTTGCATCGAGATGTATGGCCTCTGTTAATATATTTCTAAATGACATTGTATTGTTGGCGAGAGTATATATTTGACTATTTTTTTATTCTTAGGCAACACTCACCATTGAAGAATGTGATGACTAGATGTGAAGTCGTTGTCAAAAACACAAAACACGGACACATATACACAGAGCAGACTTCACACATACACAATTACACGACGTTTTGCGGAACAAAAATTATCAAAAACGTTCCGCGTTTTCAAGTTTTAAGTTTTTTGGTCGCGCAACCGGCCCGATGGTTTAATCCCGACTACCACCGTTGACCTTGCTGAGTCATCCCGCGAAGAGCCAGGAGGGGGCGGGGGTGCATTGTTGCCTGTACTTTGTACTAATAACGTCACCGGTCGACTCCTATCATTTGCATCCTTTATTTCTGTCTCAACCAGTTTTAAATATGATGGGTTGATTTCAATTGAGGGCCTGGATAACGGTGCCGACTCCTTCGCCATAAAAAGTGATTCTGTTAAATTTCTTATTTTCCAGTTTTCTTCTTTGTACAAAAAGCACGACTTACCCCATTCAACTGTATCTTCTGTGTTCATCATGTTTAAAATTGGTTGAGAGAGAAATAAAGGATGCAAATGATAGGAGTCGACCGGTGACGTTGATAGTACAAAGTACATGCAACAATGCACCCCCGCCCCCTCCTGGTTCTTCGCGGGATGACTCAGCAAGGTCAACGGTGGCAGTCGGGATTAGACAATCGGGCCGGTGGCGCGACCGAAAACCTCGTTTTTATTTCACTTTAAACAGGAAATCAATTGCGCGCTCATTCAAGGTATTTTATTAGAGAACATTTCGAACTCCACTTAGGGTGTCTAATTAAAAATTCAAATTCAAATGTATTTCAGAAAAATAATACTTACAGGTTACAACGCTTTTTCAACTAAATAAAATCTTTCTCAGAGCCTGTGGAGGGGAGTGGGCCTCTTATGAATGAAACAACCCAGGAACAGAAGGACACTCACTGATACTTATAAGTAGGTAATACAACTTGAAATAAAACTCTACTTCTAGAAATCGTTTTTATGTATGATGTTTGCAATATATTCAACGGAAATTAACACCGCAATAAAGATTAACTAGTAATATCTATAAGTATAGCTGTAAGGAATTGTTATATCTTAATATTATATTTGTGATTAATTATGCTTCTATTTTTCACTATTCTTTCCTTCTTGAGTACCGCCTTCGTTAGAGTACATCACAAACTGAAGCAAGTTACTCACCTCAAGTTTACAATAATTTATCGTCCTGTTCCTTTTAGACATCCCCTTTACAATTGCCTATACTACCACCCAAAAATTTGAATTCGATGTTAATATATTAAGTAAAAAACGAATTGTTTAAATCAAAACAATCGACATTGTTACTATAACCTTCAAATGACTTGTCCGTAACTGTTGTAAAGAAAGCGTTATAGCCAGTTAGTTGATGGAACTGTCGCTCAGGCGCCTCTTTCGCCCAACTTTGTTGCTGTTAACGAGTTGCCGCTCATTTAGATCTCTGCTGGGCGGAATTATACCATTGAAAACAATTCTTGCTTTGTTTGTGTTTATTTTAGCATACTGTTTTGTTAAATAATGCTAAAATGTCACTGGGAATTTACTTTAGATTTTTAATAGTTCAAATTAATTCACTGCGCTCTAAATAACTACTTACTTTTGGAACACACTTGTTGTAGCTCAAGTCAAACTTTAGTGGTTAAGTCTTATCTAACATGTTTGTGATTACAGTAAAACTATGAACTATAACAAAATTCTGGTAATTGTTAAACTGACTTAATTGTTATGTGTGTATTGAATGCCTGTTGCTCTTTTGACTATTTTTTGGCAAATGATCCTAATATACTATGCATCATGGAAACTGCTCTCTATTGCAAATTTAAGAGCAGATTGACCCAGGGTACCATACACAGGCACAAGATCTAATAATGTGTACAGAAATCCACAACACAGGTTAGCAGCTGTACCACGCCTACCCTTGCAAGCGGGAGTTGGCGTATTGAACGGCATTCCAGAGCGCATCGATTTTGAAAAAGGCAAATCAAAATTTAAATCAAAATTAAGATGCTTTTTAGCGTCGAATGTGATTCACTCGGTGGATGGGTTCATGGGCTACACGGGGACATGGACTACATCGCCTTGGATCCTACATTTTATTAATTTTTTCCGCTCTATTAATTTTGTCATCTGGTTGTGACGAGGACTATTTCTTTATTATTTGTTTATGACGCATGTTATGCAATTCCTTTTTTGTTAACAGCAATAAAGACGTTTATTTATTTATTATTTTATTTAGCTCCAGGCATTTTTTATTTTAAGGGTGGGCTACTGTATTCCTTAAAACAATCACAATTTTTCAAAGGCAGCTCTACTAGACTTTTATAAATATTTTGTGGTATTTTAAGAATTAAAGCCAACCAAAATGACATTACCTGCATCACTAAAAATACTCATTTAAATTTAAAATGTTTTAAAAATCAAATCATTTATAAAAAAAAAAAATAAACTGCCAACTTAAAATAAATTTTTTATGTCCCCATTTAAACGATCACATAAATATAAATGATAAAGAATTTAAAATTATTGCTCCAATGTTTGAGGATAAATTTAAATTTTTGTTTAGCGATAAACACAGTACGTTTTAAATAGTCACAGTACTGCTCAGCTGGTATTTATCTGAACCATCAAGACATTGTTGTTTGAAGGTCTTTAACACTTTTTTCTATTGTTGGGAGAAACAATGTGTCAGTTATCTTATACCATTATATATTATTTATCATATTACTAATTTATTTGCGATAAATTTTGATTGCACCTAAGTACATTTATGCTTCATACAACCCGAACGGAAATTTTATAAAGAAGGTATTTTTACAATAAAAATTACTATTAACAATATAATAAAACGTTGAAAAGGTTAAAAGCTTAATTTTTTTTTTAAAATAAAGAATACGGTCAAATTTACGCGGAAGTATTAAATTCACAGCTAAGAGTAAATAACAAGATCAATTAAGACGAAGGCAAAGGACAAGTCGTCACGGAGAGGTCCTAATGAACACGAGACGTCAAGTTATATTCAAACTCATCAGCTACCTGCTGACTTGTCGAGTTGAGTCGTGACAGAATTATTATAATATCTTAGCATTTCAAATGTCCTCATTCTGTTTCAAAATTAAAGTACTAACAGTTCTATGTAAATGCACTTATAAAAAGGTTAAAAAACATTCAATAAATAAAGATTTTGCTTCTGTTTTAGTAATTGAGAAATTTATTCATTCTAAATATTACACGACGCTATATGTTTCATTTTGTTAAGGGATGGTTTATAAAGCTGAAATGGCTTTAGCTACTAAGCCGAAATATACTTATTTCAAAAAAAAATTATTGTTAATTTAGTGATGAGTAACCTATTTTGTCACTTTACTTACTACAGTTATTGTTACTATTTCAATTACTGTCTATTACATATTGTATTAACAGAATAACTAGGGGAACCCGTGCAGCGCAATGCGCTGCATTTATCAGAGTAACGGAAGATCAATCCTTGCTCAGTAGTACATCTCTTATTTATATTGCATAAAAACTAAAAAAAAAACCTATAACGCCTATTAATTTATTCCTTGTTGGGGTTTGACCAATCAGTCTTTATAATTGAACTTCCTACGGTGATAGAGTGTTGAAATTTGGTGTATTTCTTTTAAGTCTTAATTAGGCATTTATGATGGTTCCTATGGTGATCTGTCTTAGGTAATATGCCTAAAAACCCCCTTAATTACAATACATACACAGATATTTGACATACATCACATTTACAACCTACAGAAACGCTGAGAAAAAATTAATATAATAATTCAACTTTCTGGCCTTGTGTGCAATGTAAGGCAGCACTTAGTGCGGCTGTCTTGTAGTATATATCGTATGGCTCATTTAGCCAGCCACCATGTTTTATTGTATGGAGAGGCTAGTCATCCACGTAGGGAATGATCCCGCGTGAATATTATTTATTAAAATTTAAATATTTTCCATTTAACTTCCCACGGCAAAGCAGAATTTGAATAATCACAAAAAGTAGGAGAATAGGAGAATTAATTAATCTTTTGTTAAAGTGGTTCATCTAATTTAAATTTTAGTAAAAAGTTATCTTCATTTGTTATGAACATTTTTGTTATAAAATTGTTATCCATACCAGAGGTAGAGAAACTTACATTTTTTGTTTTCATTTAAAGAGTTGTTTTAGCATGTGTAGCATTCTGTATTAAAATTAGAATCTTCTTTTATTATAGTGTTATAGTAAACTGGTTACCGTTGTTTTTGCTGTTATTGACATTAATGTTGGAATCCCAGGACAACTTAAAAACTGGTTTAAGCTAGTTGCGAAATTGACTTTATGGGTTTAGCAAACGAAGTTGTCATAACATGTGTTAAGTCTTTTGACTGTAAACCATGACAATTTCCCTTCTCTTTAATCCATTCATGTTCTAGACAGCAGGGAGTTGATGTCATCAGAAGGACATGGAAACCTCTTGCTATGAAACATGAATGGACAGTTGGTTTGTTGGCCATTTTGAGGGTAGAGCGGTGTCTGCCTGTTTGAGCCTGAAAATCATTTGCCACAGGAGCACCGGGAGTTGGCCCTCTGAGGGGTCAAACGTCGCGGCGCGGCGGTCTGATGTCCCATATCTCACCCTTTCTCTTCCTTCAATATCCCGTCCTTCCGGGGGCTTGCGCAAAAAGCCCATTTTAGAGGCAGACGTGCTTAAAAGTTAGGCCAGGGTCTCCTTATCCACCACTAACGACTGGTTACCATATTAATTTTACACCAACTTAACATTTTCCTACTTCACATCTGAGTGAAAACCCATTTGTAAATGTAGAGTTTTCCTTTAAATTTTCTTTACTTTTCTTTGATTTTTCGTTACCAAAGACCTAAGTTAAAAATTAAAATTTTCTAACTTATTTTTAAAAAAGAAAAGAAAATTTTCCTGCGGTCAAGGCTGCTAGTCAGAACTAAACATATTATGGGCACAAATACACATAAATTCAATAAAACCAAACAGCTAGATTTTGAGGCAATTTTAATACAGAACATCGCAATAGACATTTCTTTATTATTTTACTAAACAGTTGACATTTCAGTGCCGGTTGTTCAATTGATTCTATTCGGCTTTTAACGTGTGTGTGTTCTTTTGTTTTACTATCAACAGCTGATTTACCTAGCAATTCAATATAAATAATTGTTCCCCATGTTAATCTTATGGACAAAAAATGAACTTTGAGGGCTTTCCGTGAGCTTCAGAATTGAAATATCAAAAATCTAAAACCTTATTGCAAAACTACGAACTGAGACCATTCTTTTGACACCTCAAACTTTAAAATTGGTCCAGAAATAAGGGAGGAGTAGTGTTAACAAAAAAGGGGCATCACGTATTTATATATATATATATATATATATATATATATATATATATACGTATATATATATATATATATATATATATATATATATAGATTTAATGTTACAGAAAAGCATAAAATTTGGTATTATTCGAAAGTAAAAGTATATACCCACATACGTCTTGATGGGGGCTCCGCCCCCATGCATCCAAGGATTCCTATAATTTATTAATTCCTGAAAATACTCAAAGTTTTTGATAGCATAGCTCTCCCGAATTTACAAGAAGCCCACATTGTCTATTGTGATTTAAATTTAACATGCAAATATTGTAGTTACGAGGGACAGGTTTGAGATACGCCAAAGATCAAAAGACAACATTTTTTAACGAAGCGGTCAAAAATATTATTGATCCTTCATAAATTAATTTGTTAAAACTAAAAAACTAAAAAAAACGGAATTAACATGCATTGCAAATATACTACCTTGAATTTTTGGCCATTAAATTTGTAAATTTTTCAATTTTATTTCTATATTTACTGTACAAGCTAAATTATACCAAATTCAAGCTTCTAAATAAAATAGTAGTTATTAAAAAAATAAATCAAATAACATAGAAATTACATATTGGAAATCCCTCGAATCAATCTGGACGGAGAAACGTCAAACACTCAAAACTGTAAGTTTAATTTGAGTTGCAAGTTGTGATGTGAGTAACAAAAAATTTAATTTAGGCTATGAGATAATCTTTACACACTCACCCCCACGGTTTTTATGGAATATTTTAAAAAGTTAGGAATATTAACACAATCTGATACCTAACCATTACGTTTCCTAAAAAACTAACTTTACTAACAACATCCCAGTGCAGCAAACCTACATACTCATTCCCATAATGTTATGGGGAAAATACAAAATCTCAAATTTCTTTGGAAATTTTCTGAGTACGCAGGTCTGCTGCGACGGGGTATTATGTTAATGTTATTAAAATTTTGATTTAATTTATATGTGCTATTCAGTATTAGTGAAGTAAAATTGCAAGGTATCCTTCTCAATAATTAAAGTATTACATAAGTGATTAGAGTAAGTGTAACTAATTTATCTTATTCCAGTAACTGGAGAAACTTTATCTAGCAAATGTTTCTCAGTAGAGAAGAGAGTAAACTTTGACAACACTTCAGAATGAAGTTCATGTAACACATATTATTTTCATGATGTAAGCCAACCGAATCACTGTAGTTAAATAAATGGTTTAAATACCTCAGAATCACACGACAGTTGAGGTATTTAAACCATTTATTCACATATTATTGTACGATTTTACTCCTCTTCGAATTAAAACTCCTTAATAGACTTCTTTCGGATCATTTATAACACATTTCTTCCTTTTGGTTTCCTTTTAATTACATCATTCAATAAGTAGTTTAAAGTCATATAGAATTAGCTAATGTACATGCTAATTTAACATTGTTTTTTTATTAATATGTGATTTATTTTTGTATATAATTTTTTATTTCGCAAGTAAAAAAATGTGTTTACTCTTGGCAGAGGAAGTTCTACTATTGCAAAAACTGCGGACTAAAGAATTAACTTCAGCAAGAAAAAAAATATTTCTTTATAAAAGATATTTGAAAATCAATTCAACTATTTCTTAGTTGAATGTAATGGGTTTATTAAATTATGAATAAGTAAAAATGATGCCCAGGATCATAGTTAATTTTTGTTAGGAGTACGAAGCCAACAAAATATATAAGAGGAAATTATTGCAACACTGTAAAATACCAAACATAAATAAATATCAAAAATTGTCTAATCATATAATCATCACATTTTTACCTGATTTGCATGTACATCACTATTGAGCATTAATAGTTTTGCATTGGTGTTTGTTATTTTTTATAATGACAAGAGTATTTGAATACCACGAAACCACGTGGCTGGCCAAGTAGACATGCTCAAGTCTACAGGTTGTTGCTTAAGACCACATCAGTTGGCATCCTACCCTACCACAACAAAGCATTATGAAATTTTACGCATGACAAGGGTCAATCCATGAAAGAACAATGTATGTATCAAAATAATAGGTTTCGTCGAAATATATTATTGTTGTTTAATATTTTTTTTTTTTTTTTTTTTTTTTGCTGTAAATGGCCATGCTTGTTTTGTGAATACAAATACGTGTAAAAACTCCCCTAAATGTAACTCGTAGAATAGAAGTTACAATTAATCGATATTTGTACTGTGCGATAACATGTGTGCGATTGTCATGTGCAATAATATGTTTGCTAATGGAGAGGATGAGCACGGTATTCTTTGTCTCTCTCCCTCCCTTCCCTAATTATTTAGTTCATAAATTAATCAATTTTAGTTTATAAAAAATGTATTAAATAACCCTCTAAATTACGTATTATATGATTGCAATAGACATTTCCAATATTTAAACAAACCATATGTTTTTTAATTTAATTTTTTTGTAATAACCTGTAATTACAGCTGGAATTTTGCTTTGTAAGTGCCGTAGAAAACGTATTTTAAAGCTATTTCTGTGTATTACTGTAATTATAAATCTTTTTTCAACATTGAAAGATCAGCCAATGGTTTGTAATTAGAGTGAGAATCCTTGTGTGGGATACAACAAATGGTTGGAAGCTTAGGTATTCTTAATTTTAAAATCATTATAGCAAACAACGTCACTTCAAATACTTAAATGTGGGTAAAAATTATAATCTCAAAGAATTTTTACTTTATTAAAAAACCTTAACACTACGATTAGTGAAGTAGAAGGGCCTTTGTAGCCTTCTAAAGCCAAAATTGTCTTCAACAGAGTGACGCGTTTCAAATCAACTTCATCACATTGGCATAAAATTTTGACAACCACCAAAGTAAGCTGTGACGCACAAGACGACCGATATGCGATGTCATTGATTACAAAATTCATGTTTGTTCAAGGGGATTTTCACTCCAGAAGCTATATTTAACTCAATGCACCATATCCTATTAAATGTAAGTTTTTTAAGTAAATATAATTCTTACAAAGCTGACCCAAATAACACCTTAAATTTCAAATTGTGTTTCGGAGCCAACGTACTTTTCAACAGTGTTACAGCTTAGACACGGTATCAGGATATCATAAAGGCCTTTGATGACAGTGGAGGGGGTAGGGGAACAAGACGTTCTGATAACACTACGATCAGTGATCAATGCAAGCGAACCAGTTCGATAATGAGCGGCCGGCTGGGACTGTACTTTTATGTTTCATGAGTGGAATGTGGACTGTTTTTATATTTTGACGACCTCCAAATGGAGTAAGTGTTCGAACAATCTCGTAACTCGTGGAATTCGTTTTTGAGATTAGGACAGATAAAACTAGGTTTTGAAAAAATAAGTTCGTTCATGAAACTTTGCATAATATTTTGTGTAGCATGTATTTCAATAAACCAATAAGTCCCTAGCAATATAGAGGGTGGTGATTACGATTTTGGTTTGGGAAAATTTGTGTTTCCCAAAATTGTGCGAGAGAGTGGAGTGTCATTTTTCTATCTTTTCGGAGGTAAACAATAAAAAAAAAAAAAAAAAACAATTATAAACACCCCCTGGCTCAGCAAATTTCCGATGAAATAAAAAAAATTGAATTGGGGCTTTAAATGGGGGTGACTAAGCAGTTTTGATGCTATGAGGGTGTTATAAGCAAGTAATAATCAATCATAGCCTAGTGAAAGTGCATATAAATGTTTAGAAAATTATAGAAAACGATACCCCACACGCTTGGATACCATAAACACAAGTTTTCAAAAAATCCAAAACTTCCCCCTTATCCCAACGCCATGAAACTGTATTTCTACCCTCAGAATAGCTATAGGGACTCATTAGATACTTAAAATACATAATACGCAGAATTTTTATCCAGTTTCATGTACGAACCAATTTTTTTATCATATTTTGAGGGAATTTTACCTGTACCGGTTTCCAAAAATTTTTTACTGTATTTCAGTAATTCCTAAAATTAGCTTTTTTATTTTTTAGGTAGGCCCAAAGATATTGTCATTTTCCTCTTTGGGTAAACCTATGTCTTTTTAAAATAAAAAGTAAAAGTTGCAATGTAATATATTACAAAGCAATAAATAATGTACGAGTATTTAGGCCTATCCTTGTTTATTATGGTTTTTAGCACAAAACTGTTGCCATTAATAAAAGTATCAAAGTATTCCGTTCTAGTTGTTACAACAAATTTTCAGTAAATAACCCTCTAAATTACGAATTGTATGATTGTAATAGACATTTACTATATTTGAACCATATCTTGTTTAATCCAAGTTTATAGAATAATCTGTATTAATAGTACAGCTGAATTATTGCTTTATAAATGCTGTGTAAAACATATTTAAAAGCTATTTCTGTGTGTCAGTGTAGTTATAAGTCTTTTTAGCATTGAAAGACCAGCTAATGGTTTTGTGTGAGATTTCTTCCATTGTTGCCCTTTCAGTGTATTATAAGTAAAGTATTTTAGCCCTAAAAAAATTCTCAAGAAGAAATTGTTTTTAAGATGAATTGTGAAAAAAAAAAATTAAAATGTATTGAAATCCCATTTTGAAATTTATTTAACATTGGAAAATGTACTGAGTTTGGTACATAGATTTTTCCTACAATATCTCGTAAAATATAAATAATGATATTCTAGGAGTTCTGTCGAAATGTTTGTCAAAATCTTAATTTTGATAAAATAAATTGGGCTTGCGGATTTTTTATTTTCTTGGTTAGTGATGATATAAAAGATATTTTAAGATAATTTCCAAGGTAAAATATTTTTGTTCTTTCATTCATCATAATGTAGACGAAGACCGTGGAATAGTCCAAATGCAAGATTGCATTAGGTTTTGATTCTCCTCCCAATACTTCGTTAAGTTGTCTTGTTATCTTGGATCATTCGGAGTATTCAAATAGTCTTTTAGAACTATAGGATCTTGAATATTCTTCTCTAAGATGCATTAAAATGATGAATATAAAAGAAAAGTGCGAAATAATAAAGATACTTATTGATAATATTATTGATTCTTAAACTGATATTTTTGCAAAGATCGATTTGTGAACAAATAAATTCATTAACGTGTCTGATCAAAATTCACTTTTGGTTCATCTTTTGTCCTTAACATTATGTAGAAAAACATGGTTTTCAATAAGTATTATTTTTATTTTATTTTTAAAACATTTTCCATATAATTTAATACTATTTAGTTTTATAATCATTGTTTTTTTTTTATTTTAATAGAGAAAGAGTTGATAAAGGAAACTGATTAGTTTTACTTTGAAGTTTGTTAACTATTACTTAAACATCATTTATAGAACTGAACGAGAAGTTTTAATGACATCCCGGTGCAACTGAATAGGAAAGAAGGAGCTTAGTGAAAAAGTTTAGTTTGGAAAACTAAATGAAATCAGAGACCGTTGACATAGTAGAAATTTTTTCCTCAGTGTCTTATATTTATACTGGTGTATAGTTTAATAGTTTTACATTTCAACTTGAAAGTCTCTATGATACTTGAAATATTTTATAGTTTTGAAGGCCCAAATAATATTCTTATAAATAATTATTACCATTATACATTTGTCCTCTTAATTTGAACTACAAGTTAAATATTATTCAAGACTTCTGTAAGGAGAAAACTAGTGAAAATGGTAAAAATATAGTTTATTTTATTTCAGGAAACTAAAACAAAACTATAAATATATCTACAAATAAAATTGATTTACCTGCATAAATTTCTCCAAATGTCAGCAATTAAAATCTTTGCGCTTTTTGAGGGTACTGTAAGGTTTACGGCTGGTAACTTTCGTAAACAGAATTAGATGTACTATCAAACTATAATAAGGAGTGTAAAAAGTCTGGAAACAATATTATATCTTTAAGAGTATTAAGGTAACAAAACTAAAAGTTTTTCAAATTGAATTAGGCTTTTTAAAGTCTATTTCCCATAACTATTATCCTATGCTCTAATACGAGTAAGTTATATTTAGTATGTATGCACACTTATCTCGAAATCGGCTCAAAAAATTTTCTTCAAACATTGCAAATTGTGGGATAAAAATAATATTTAGGTTTCTATGTTAGGAAAAATCTTATTGCATTATAAACTTGAATTGAAATCATAACAATTTTAACATTGTTGTTGTGGAGTTATAACAAAACAAAAGAGTTTCTGAAAACAGCTGACTCTACTGTCCAAGGACAGTATATGCATGTGGTTTTACCATTGTAGCCAGTGACTGAATTAATGATTCATACTATTTATCAGATATAAATATTACTTTATACTGTTCATTATAACTATTTAGATAGTTTAAAGTAAAGTAAAAGTATAAAACAACTCAGCAATTTGTAGAGTTGCAATTAAATCAAACAAAGAATTTCAGTAACAATTATTAATTTTAACCGTAAAATCCATGTGTTACAGTTTAAACAAACTCATACCATAGAGTGCGGCGCACTTAGTCCTACATTAAAATATGCTTAAAGTTGAGTGAGCGAAGCGAACGTGCTCGTCGTGGAGGCGAGTGAACGGATCCAACGACCTCGTCTTGAAATAAAAAGCCTATGAATTTCAGCAAACAGTATATATAGCTGTTATTACTATGACTCTAAAGAAGCGTTTTAGTGCACTGAGCAAATGCTCGGTCCCCAAGTACTTGACATTAAGCCTTCAAGGAGCTAATTTAAGGTTTAATGCAAATAAAAACCTGACCATCACAATGAGTCAGAAAAAGTCTTAAGTGTAAGCATAGTTCAATACGTACTTTAAATTGAAGGTCTCTATGAATTTAAAAACAATGCCACAAACCAGACCTTAAAGGGATGACCGAGTCATTTATATTTTTCTATAAATTTAACCGTTAGGGAGCTATAGCCAATTGAAATTAAATTCTAGTCCATAAGAATGACATCACGGGACAAACCTAAATTGCATGTATCTCTGAAACCATTCGGTAAAATAAAATAAAAATACTCATGAAAAAAGTCATTGTTAGTTGATGGTTAACTCTTTCAATCTTTTTTCGATTAAATACTTAAAACATTTATGTCAATCACATTGTGTAGGTTAGTAACCGTTTGAGTAATTACAGTTTACTCTCATAGCTTGCTACGAATTAACAAATTCATAGCAAGCCGTAATAAAGGCTTTTCGAAACAAACTGTAGACGGTTTGATATTTTGTATATCTTATAACTTACAAGACCCTCCCCATTGTTCTTGATGTATAATAATAAATGAATAAAGAAAATTAATTAAAATAATTCAACACGTAATGATATGTTTGAAATTTCTAAAATATTTTACCCTTTTAAAAATTTCTTTAGAAACAATAAATAAAAAAATTGTTAGAAAAAACCATTAAAATCCCAAACGGAGAAGTAGGTTCACAGACCCCTAATATTTTAAAAGCCCCAAAAATATTTTCCGCCTTAGAAGTAATGTTGCTCGGCATATCTTATATACAATGTTCTTGTAATTGTGACATTTAATGTGCTTCAATAATAATTACACTCTTGTATTGCGTTCTAAACAAATTAATAAAAAACTTAACTAAATAGAATTAATTCATCATAAAAATAAAAACAACCGCAAGAAAAAAAATAGTAAAACACTAACGTCCAAAAATTAAGTAAGTAACGAATTATGAGTAAACTTTATGAGAAGGTAATCAAGTAACATTTAATAACAAAATCAATTAAGACGAAGGCAAAGGACGAGTTGTCAAGGAGAAGTCCAAATGAACACGAGATGTCGAGTTATATTCAAACTCATCAGTTACCTGCTGACTTGCCGAGTTAGTTCATGATAGAATTAAATTTTTACTTTTCTCATAAATTAATTTTAAACTAAATAAGACACTGTTATACAGAATTCTGCATGATATAAATTTTGGACAAACTCAGTTATAGCTTTAATTATGGATTTAAATATTTTTGCTACAAATCAAGTCTTGACTTTGAAAACGTATTTATCCTTATCAAAATACTATACGAGTTAGTATGTTTTGGCACGTAGGCCTAACTGACGATTTTATTTTCATCATACCATTGCGATAAACGTTGTTTTTGGAACGGTCAGTTGTGATCGAAACTCAGTAGTTGATTCCCGGTGGGTTGGATAAACGTGTTGGTAAACAAATTTTTGGAACTTTGCAGTTTTTATCCAAACTGTAAATTTATTAAAGGTGGTATGATGAAAAGTACTGTTCGTAACTCGTCCGAAAGTGGTATGTGGGTGCTCGATCGAGTTCAAGTACTCGACTTCGCCTCGTACTTGAAACTCGATCTTGCACCGATAACGACCACTTTCCGGACTATTGACGAAATATACTATTTCCTACAACCTCACGTAACGTGTCAGCTTGACTAAAGATCAAATTATATTACAACACTTCATTTCTGTGTCCTGTATATCCAATATAATAGTTGTAGATGAATACAAACTGGAAAGATAATAAAGACTCTGTCAATTAAAATCTCCCGATTGTGAACTTCAACAGTAGTTTATGCAAAGCTGTACAGATTATATAGGCATTTAAGCCAAGAGTGAGATGAGACCGAACCGAGTGTTCTAAATTTTGCACGATTGGTTCAAAGGCTGAATGTGAATACAATCGTAGTATTAGCTACTTTAACGACAACCAAATTTAATTTGGTAAATTGCTGTAAGGAACATATTGAAAATTGTATAGGTTATGCTTGGCCATCCTTTGGAAATTTGTGCTGCTACACAGATGTCGTTTGATATTATCTAAACATTCATGTAGGTTTATCAATGTCATACTAGTTAAATAATAAGGAAAATCCCTATTATTTTTGTTACAATAAGATTAATGAATGAAATATAAATAGAGTATTTATCATTATCCTATTAAAAAATCATTGTAATTCCTTCTACGAATTTTATTTTAAAACGAATATGAAAATTCCCATTATATAGATATTTTAAAATGTATTTAGTTAGTATTTTTTTATGGTAAAATAAACGGATTGACATTGTACTTAATTTAATGAATGGGTCTACCATACAAATATTTAAAAAATATTCAACATAACCAATGTAAAGTCCACAATTGGAATTAAAATAGTAATTTGTATTGGTTTGTTCTATATTTTAAAAGGTTCTACATTTTCATATCCATTATATAAGGCTAAAGAGTCGCACGAGTAGCCATTATAACAACTAAGTGCCAATAATGCTTCTTTATATCTGTTTCTGGCTATAACTTTTGTGAAATCCGCACAAATGACCCATTATTCTACTGCTATTACACTGCTTCAGAGGAAAATTCTACTCTGAAAAAATGTTTGTATGTTCTAGGGTTCATTAATGTCTAAAATACATTTTGTTATGTAATCTTAACTAAATAAAAAAAACTAGCAATAACAAATAATGTGATTATTTTGAAACCAATTGTGAACAAAGATGCAATACATAGAAATGTTCATATCCCATAATAATAAATTAAAAAATTGGATTTATTTTTATAAACAGTTAAGCTTTGTTAATATTGTTATTCTTTCACTGTGGACAAAATACGAAAACCCCCTATATTTTTTTTCTTATTTTAGTCCTATATAAAAATATCTTGAAAGTTGAGTGAGCAAAGCAAACAAGCTCGTCGTGGAGGGGAGTGAGCAGAGCCAACGAGCTCTTCTTGAAAGAAAAAAGGCTGTGAATTTTAGCGTATAGTTCATGACTGATATTGCTATGATATAAAAATTTGTTTAATAAAAGTTTATACCGAGCAAATACTCGGTCCCCAAGTATTTGGCAATAAACCTTCAAGAAGAAAATCTTAACTGTGAGCATAGTTCAATATGTACTTTAAATTGAAGTTATCTATGAATAGAGAACAATGCCGCAAAACGACCTTAAAAAGACGATCGAGTCACAAATGGTAGGCGATAAAACCTTGCACTATAATCATATTGCCGAACTCATAATTATAGAGTGTAATATTCCTTGGCAGTTTTCTCTAAACCTGACCGTTAGGGAGCTAGAGGCAATTGAAATTAATTTTTATTCCCATGAGAATGATATAATGGGGAAAACTTGAATTGTCTACTATATATCTGAAACCATTCAATAAACAAATACGTTTAAAATAAGCAAAAAGCCATTGTTAGTTGCTGGTTAACGTCTTTCAATTCGTCTTATGTTTTTTTTCGAAAAAAAACACCTGGGACAATTATATCAATCACCCTGTATAAGTTTCAATTCAATAAGATGTATAAGATTCAAATATTTTTGCTACAAATCAAGTCTTGACTTTGAAAAAGTAATTAGTATGATTAGTATGAGTTAGTATGATTAGGCACGTAACTGACAATTTTAATTTCCTGATTTTAAGACTTTGTCAATTAAAATCTCCCGATTGAGAACTTCAACAGTAGCTTATGCAACGTTTGTACAGATTATAATGGCATTTAAACCATGAGTGAGATGTGACCGAACCGAGTGTTCTAAATTTTGCACGATTGGTTCAAAGGCTGAATGTGAATACAATCGTAGTATTAGCTACTTTAACGACAACCAAATTTAATTTGGTAAATTGCTGTAAGGAACATATTGAAAATTGTATAGGTTATGCTTGGCCATCCTTTGGAAATTTGTGCTGCTACACAGATGTCGTTTGATATTATCTAAACATTCATGTAGGTTTATCAATGTCATACTAGTTAAATAATAAGGAAAATCCCTATTATTTTTGTTACAATAAGATTAATGAATGAAATATAAATAGAGTATTTATCATTATCCTATTAAAAAATCATTGTAATTCCTTCTACGAATTTTATTTTAAAACGAATATGAAAATTCCCATTATATAGATATTTTAAAATGAATTTAGTTAGTATTTTTTTATGGTAAAATAAACGGATTGACATTGTACTTAATTTAATGAATGGGTCTACCATACAAATATTTAAAAAATATTCAACATAACCAATGTAAAGTCCACAATTGGAATTAAAATAGTAATTTGTATTGGTTTGTTCTATATTTTAAAAGGTTCTACATTTTCATATCCATTATATAAGGCTAAAGAGTCGCACGAGTAGCCATTATAACAACTAAGTGCCAATAATGCTTCTTTATATCTGTTTCTGGCTATAACTTTTGTGAAATCCGCACAAATGACCCATTATTCTACTGCTATTACACTGCTTCAGAGGAAAATTCTACTCTGAAAAAATGTTTGTATGTTCTAGGGTTCATTAATGTCTAAAATACATTTTGTTATGTAATCTTAACTAAATAACAAAAAACTAGTAATAACAAATAAAATAGATATCTTGAAACCAATTGTGAACAAAGATGCAATACATAGAAATGTTCACATCCCATTATAGTAACTTAAAAAATTGGATTTATTTTTATAAACAGTTAAGCTTTGTTAATATTGTTATTCTTTCACTGTGGACAAAATACGAAAAACACCTATATTGTTTCTTATTTTAGTCCTATATTAAAATATCATGAAAGTTGAGTGAGCATAGCAAACAAGCTCGTCGTGGAGGGGAGTAAGCAGAGCCAACGAGCTCTTTTTGAAAGAAAAACAGCCTATGAATTTTAGCGTATAGTTCATGACTGATATTGCTATGACTATAAATGATTGTTTAATAAAAGTTTATACCGAGCAATTGCTCGGTCCCCAAGTATTTGGCAATAAAGCTTCAAGAAGAAAAACTTAACTGTAAGCATAGTTCAATATGTACTTTATATCTATGAATAGAGAACAATACCGCAAAACGATCTTAAAAAGACGACCGAGTCACAAATGGTAGGCAATCAAACCTTGCATTACAATCATATTGCCGAACTCATAATTATAAGAGTGTAATATTCCTTGGCATTTTTCTCTAAACCTAACCGTTAGGGAGCTAGGGGCATTAATAATTAATTATTAATTATTAAAAATTAATTGCAATTAATAAATTGAAATTAATTTTTAGTCCCACCAGCATAACACAATGGGGCTAACTTAAATTGTCTACTGTATATCTGAAACCATTCAATAATATAAAAAAGGCATATAAAATAAACAAAAAGTCATTGTTAGTTGCTGGTTAACGTCTTTCAATTTGTCTCATGTTTGTTTTAGAATAAAACATCTGGGACACTTATATCAATCACCCTGTATAGGTTAGTAACTGTAAAAGTAATTACACTTGCTCTTATAACTTGCTTGATGCTTTTCGAAACAAATTAATTTTATGTAATTCATGAAACGATTTTACAGATTATGAATGCCTTTAAGCCACGAGTGAAATGAAAGCGAACCGAGTGTTATAAATATCTCACGATCGATTTAAAGGCTGAATGTGAATGCAATCGTAGCATTAACTACTTGATCCACGACCATCTTTAATTTGGTAAATTACTGTGATGAACATTTAGGAAATATTAAGGTTATGGAATCCACCGATTTAAATTTGTCCTACTACACAGATGTCATTTGATATTATTTAAACATTCACCTGAATTTACCAATATAGGGGTACTAGTTGAAAAAAAATTAGGAAAACTTATTGTATTGATTTTAATAAGATGTATGAACTAAATAAATATGGTACCGTATTTATAAAATCATTCAATTAATTACCAAGATCGTTGAAAATCTTTCTACGTATTTCGTTTAAAAACGGCCATTAAAAACCGATTATAGAGATGTTTTTAAATATAATTAGTTTAAAACGTCTGTTATGGTAAAACAGACGGATTGACATTGCACTTGAAATATTGAAGCATACTCAACATAACTTATGTAAGGTCCACAGTATCAATTAAAATAGTAATTTGTATTGCTTTGCTCTTTATTTTAAAAAAGTATTTGAGACCCCTCATATCCCATGTTTTAAAATTAGAAATTTTACGTTTTGTCCTTTTAGATGTAGGCCTACTTCAATCGATTTATGATATTACTTGTTTGTTATAATTTTAATATTTTACGACATTTAAAATTAATAAAATACAATAAACTTCATAATTAGTAAACATTCCAATCTGTTAAACAAACAAATATAAAACAAAATAATGATAATTATAATAATATTTATTCCACTGATTATATTAGACGTTAAGGGAATACATAGATGAGATTATACATAAGAATCCATAGACCTCAATTGTTGATACACAAAAGTATACATTCGATTGAAAATTTAAATTTGATGATTACAGGTAAAAACATAACGTACAGTAAAACTGAGGCTTTTAAAAGAAACGGAATAGCCTGGTAAGAAGAGTAATACAAGAGTTATGGCAATGAGTTGAGATTGTCTGGGGTTGGGAAGGTTAACAAGACCCTTGAGACGCAACGGCAACCATTCTGAAATGAACACTTGCTTAACGTCATTAGCGGTATTTTTTTTCTTTTCGAGAAAATATTAATTTGACACTTCACATCTTTAATTGTGCCCATCCGTATGACAGAGCAAACATTTAAATAGGTTTTTATAGTATTTTGTTCTATTGATAATTTTTGTAATGTTTAAGGCCTACTTTCTTTGCGACAAAAATGGTACTGTAAGTTGCAATACCCTTAAATTGTTTCCCATCTCAAAAATAACAATACATGGAGTAAAAACACAAAATTATTTTAAAAATTGCTTATAGTAGGCTTAATACGATATTTTATTAAAGAAACATCTTACCACGATTCATTTTAGCAACTAGTATACTATTGCTCGAAATCGAGCAATTTATTTTAATACAATACAATACAAATGTTACTTTTAGCTCTAATTCAATCACATGCGACCAATCCAATATTGTGAATATCTTTAATCACCTAAACTACATGTATTTACAGCTTATAATTAACAGATGTTTAAAATGCTTTATTCAATCCCAATGTTATTTGAATGGGAAATTTTGAGATTTCAATGGCGGGTAGCGTCTTTATTTTCAGTCCGATTCTAATCAGTTTTTGGCAAAAACAACTACAGACCAAGCCCTATCTAACGACACCAAAAACTTGAAAATCGGTTGAAAATTGTAGGAGGAGTTCTCAAGACAAAAAACCCCTTAGCGTATTAAATAAGTATAGATATAACAATTGTTATTTTTAATTTCATAGAACGCTTATTTTAATATTTTATTATATGTTATTTGACTATCTTATACTCTAAAACAAGCGATGTTTGAACGAGAAAATTTCTTTCCGTCCAAGGATTTTATTATTATTATTTTTTTATGTGGGGTTTTGGCCATGAGGAATCGATTGGAGTTGGTCCTATCCCTGGGAAAAAGCCGGTTTCCGCCCTAGTCCTTCAAAGTTTAAACGTTATCCCGATGAAAATTTTATTTGTAACTAAATTTAACAAAAATCAACTTGTAATTGTATACATAAACCAATGTGTTATATCTTAATCCTGTGGTTCAACAATTTTATACCAAAGTGCAGCACCCTGAGGCTTGGTTGAGTGAGCGAAGTGAACGAGCTGGTCTTAAAAAGGAACAGGGCGATTGAGTGAAGCGAACGAGCTTTGTCTAAGAAAGGAAAGTGACTCTTAATAATTATTTACTGAGCATGAGCTTGGTCCCCACGTAATTAACAATCAATGCATTAATCATTAAGAGAACCAATTTCATCCTAAAACTGATTAATGTAAATGGAAAGGCGCTAGGGCTAATTAATGGTTTCACTTGATCTGAAAGTTCCCAGTTAGGACATTAGCCAGGAGTTTGTTTTGTTGCCAGAATTCTGTGTGAGATATACCATATCAACCATCAAATATACCATATTTGATGATTTAAGACGTTTTCGTATTGAAAAGCGTGCCAACAGCTAAAACAAAAGTTGACGAATTCTAAGTTACTTACTTAATGTTGCGATGGACTTAATTAAAATGATAATTAATCTGTTTGAACACTTTTTATACAACTTATGCCAACAGTTTTTTGTCTCATAATATAAGCAATAGACGAGTTTTGCTTGATAATTCTAATATCATAAGAAAAACATTTGATGTGCACTGCAATCGATGACTATAAAGTTAGCAGTTATACCATCAAGATGAACAATCAGAGTTGTACTGCAGTTGCAATTAGCTTTGGCCAAGTTTGAATCCAATCGTAACTTGTTCATTGAAACATTGTTTATTAGCCTCAACTATGACGTCCATATTATTGGCTTGACCATTATTGTTTTTACGTGGCAAACATGTTTTTTTTAGTTTTAGCTCATTTCAAACTTGATTTCCAAATGATTAACATGCCATTTCACATCTTTGGTGTGACAGTATTTTTACATCAACTCGTAAAAAAAAAAATTGTCGTGGGGAAATGATCGACAAAATGTTACGATCATCATTTTCGGAATGTTAGGCTTTAAAAGGTAAGGTACAACTATGGTTGTACAAAATTAAAAACTTCTAATTTTTCATAGTTTTTTTTTTACAATTTAACGTTTTTTGACAACACATAAAACATCGTAAGGACAATGATTGACTGCCTTCAAGCAGTTCGAGCCTTGTAAATTTAGGTTTCGATTTAGAATGTTAGTAGTGGGGTTTGGTTACTTTCCAAACGGAAGTCGTGCCAAATGCCAGCGGCTGCCGCCAGCTGCCATCGGCCAGTTGCCAAATCAGTTGCTATCGCCATATGCCATGCCATATAGCTTCCGGTGGGGAGAGGCTATATCAAATGACGGGGTGGAGAAGGGGTGAGCAGATGGTGTTGATGTTTGAAGTAGGAGTTAGTTATAAAGGAGAGGGGATAATTGCTTCAAGGTCATATGGAGGGGGTTTTAAAAAAGACTGAACTATCGTTCAGTTTATTGGCGATCATCATACAGGTCAGTCAAAACCGACAAGGGACCGAAGAATAGCTTCTACATCATTTATTGCTGTAGAAGATACATCTGGAACTTGTATAGGATTCTGAGGAGTTGGCGAAGTTGAAATTCTAGGAGGATCTTCCCTTGGATGAGTTGTTGATGATATTTCTTGAACTTGAATATTTTCTTGGTTGGTCTCCATTGTTATTGTAGTGTAAATTAGAGTGGAGATGTTATTAGCTCAACAGCGTAGAAGATAATGAAGTAGGAATTATTGTCGCTGCATTTATATAGGGAATGGTGGGGGTAAAATAAAAAAACTTGTTGAACACAGTCGATAGGTGTAACAAGTTGAAAGTTATTGAAGCGTAACATAGAATGCAAAATGTCATAAATAACACTATCATCAACAGTAACCTGCGAAGTTGTCGAAGAATATAATGGGTTAAAACTGTACTTCTTCCTAACTCTATTTAAATTAGTTCTACACTTAGAAATTGAAGGTTTAGAAGTACTTCGTAATATGTGTTGTGTTCGCAAAAGCTTTAATTTTAAACATTGTGCAGTCATCATAACCGATGTGTTAAGTTCAGAAGTTAAAAGAAGACTGAGATATAAAATGAAGTGTAAAAGAAATTGAAACAGAATGCCAGAGTAGTAATTTTATAGGTTAGAATTAACGAAGGCTATTCCATGGATAATTCTAACCTCAAACCTAGTAAGTGAAGTAGTCATAACATAAAACTAATGAGAGATGATGACTGAGCGGATGCGAGGCAATGAATGTTTGTAGCGCGATAAACTACCCACCTTTATAGAGGCAATAACTCCAGCCAGATGGCGGCAGATGGCAAGCAAATGACTGGTTGACCGACTTTCACCTGAGTAGTAAGAGAAGTAGGGTTCTGTGTCTATCCCTACTCCTTTGGGTCAATGACCGACCGGAAAGGTCAATGACCCCCCCCCCCCGAAAAAATGGAACCCCCCCCTTCCCCCACCCCTTTCCCCACTCCCTCAGGCCAATGACCGGTCACCGGGTCATCAAACTAAACATGGCTGCTACCATGGATAATTCTAACCTCACTTGGATAATTCTAACCTCAAACCTTGGTTTTGAGTTGCTGCGCATGCGCCGCTCCCCACTCTTCTGGTTAACTTTTACACTGGTGTGAATTGGACTGGATTGAACACTGTACTGGAGTAAAACAACTTCCCCCACTACTGGAGAACCAGAGTAGGGATAGGAGCCCGATCTTCGCATTAGTCGCCAACAAACTTTCATAGCGAAAGGTTGTTGGCGATTCAGCAAGAGGTTTCAAATATATAGTAGGCCTATATATATTTGAACTTCTTATACTACGTTGCGTTTTTTAATGCAATGTGGTATGTGTGTGTGTGTGTGTTTAGTTGTATTTAATTTAAGAAATAAATTGCGCATTGCGATGTTAGTTTTAAGTTTGGTTTAGCATTAAGGTGTATTAATTTTTAAGAGGTTTTTAGCATTAAGGTGTATTAAATTTAAGAATAACAAAGGTATTTGGTTGTGTTGAATTATTTGGTTTTTAATAATGATGTGTTGCTACTAATAATTAATGTTGTTTTGCCTTACAGCTAGATGTTAGGGGGTAGATTAACTGTAAATTCAGAAGTTCAGTTGAACTTCACTTAGAAGGGGTGGGACATCCGCAAATTGTAGGTAGCGGACTAGGTTTTTTGCATTTTGTTTAGGAATATGATGGGTGGGTTTAGTTTGGGTGGGGTTAGAGTTGCGTTTCTGCATTAGTTGTTCCAGTTTCCCTATTTAGCGTTACGCTTTGATGCGGACAGGGACGTTACGCTTTGATGCGGACGGACCAGGGCCTCCCTTGCAGAACGTAACTAGTGGGTTGGGAGTGGGAACCTGTTAGGCAAACAGGGTGGTGGGAACAGTATTACTGTTTCCATCACCTTGGTTTTTTATAAGTCTTGAGTGACCTTGACCTACTTTTGGAAAGGTCAATGACCTCCCCCCCCCCGAAAAAATGGAGCCCCCCCCCCGAAAAAATGGAGCCCCCCCCTTCCCCCACTCCTTCCCCCACCTCCCGGGCCAATGACCGGTCATGGCCGGCTGCTAACCCCTCTCATTTGCATACCGTTATAAAAGATGCGGCGACTGTGGCTAGCGTTTCATTCTGATTCCAGACATCACGCTGTGTACTCGGAGTTCTAACCATGTCGTCTCTGCCAACTACTACTTCTGCTACTTCTACTTCAATTTCTACTACGACTGCACCTAAGAAAACTCTTCGCCTTAAAAACCTTCCTGATTGCTACAAGAATGAACTTGCATCTCTACCTTCAACTTCTGGAGCTATTCTTCCGCCAACCAACACTTCTAGACTTCGCAGTATTTTTTCACCGCCTTCGCCTTCGCCTTCAAACAACTCTGCACCACCATCTGCACCGCCATCAACTCTCATGCCGCCACCGAAGAAGCCAGCTTCCTATCCTAAAACCCCTTCATTTGAAACCATTCTTCATCGCATTAGTACACCCATCATCCCACTATCACCATTGCCTCCTACCCCACCACTTGAGCACTACACTTGAAGACCATACCTATCACAAAACTGAATCTTCGACATCAGCTCCTAAACCAGCTCCTAAACCTGCTCCTAAACCCGCTCCTAAACCTGCTCCTAAACCTGCTCCTTCAGAGCAATTTCAATTATTACAAGAAGAGCGTCGTAGGGCATTTAGCCGTCCCACTACTTGCCCTGAAATGCTTAGTAGGGGAAATAAGAAAGGATCAGCTTGTGGGAGGAAATGTGTTAAAAACGAAAGTTTTTGCCGTGTACATGTCGTGAAACACCTTTCTGAACCACAACTGACAGAAACCCCCACTGTTGAATACCAATCCAAAATTATTGGTGTAAAAGGAAATAGGCTTAAGAGAGGTTGTGTTTATTTTTTTGAAAGTGTTATTGACAACGAACACATTTTGGCAAGTTGTAACGGCAAAAAATATAATATTAAAGTAATTGAATCCTTGCGCAAAGAGAAATCTGTTTATGAGTTAGACTCTAAAGACTATCTCCTCAGACACAAAGTGGATGATATTACAAGGTGGGGGCGTAAAAAGTAAATTCACATAGTTTTTTTCAAATTTTTGCTATAAAAAATAATGGGGGAGAAACACAATGCGTTATAGCGTTGTGTTTCTCCCCCATTATTTTTTAACACTCTAAGTCTCGTGACCTACTTTCATGTGAGTAGTGAGTAAAGGAGGGTTCTGTGTCTGTCCCCATTCCTTCGGGTCAATGACCGAACCAGAAAGGTCAATGACCCCCCCCCCCAAAAATGGAGCCCCCCCCCCAAAAAATGGAGCCCCCCCCCTTCCCACACCACTCCTTCCCCCACCACTCCTTCCCCCACCATTCCTTCCCCTACCACTCCTCCGGGTGAATGGCCGGTCATGACCAGTTGTCTACCTACATCTAACCGTTACACTTGCTACTCCAGAGTCTTCATTCCAATCCGAGAGGCCACTGCCGCAATATGCCTACTCTATTAGAATTATGTTTGCGACAGATAGTTTCAAATATAGTGTTGATGGAACTTGCAGTAACCGATGCAAACCTTCCACGAACACTACGTCAAGAAGTGTATTTTTTTATAAAGAAAATTTTGGAATTCTTCATTGCTCGCGGTATATATTTATTGATGGAACAGTTATGTGTTCATATTGTGGTGTGGCTGCACTCATAAATGTGGAGGGACAAGTGGACTTTAGACTTCAAGGTGGAATATATGAAGATAACTATTACTTGTCATACAAGTTCATAGTTCAACAGGAAAAATGCGATATTTGCGCATTTAACTTGTATGAGTTTATACATGCAGATCCTACAGAAATTGATTGGGAAAACAATCCTGGAGTCCCTTATGTGATTTACGCTCCATAGAGGTCCACCAAACCCACCAAACGGCCCTTTTCAGGGCCACCTAAGACTTGAATTTAGGGATGTAAGCTATTTAGCTTACATTCAACTTAGCAGAAATAAGTTCTGCTACATGGCTAGTTTGATCCGTGTAGTAGTAGGCAAAGGAGGGTTCTGTGTCCGTCCCCACTCCTTAGGGTCAATGACCGGACCCGAAAGGTCAATGACCCCCCCCCAAAAAAAATGGAGGCCCCCCCCAAAAAAATGGAGCCCCCCCCCCCTTCTCCCACACCTTTCCCCACCTCCCGGGCCAATGACCGGTCATGACCGGCTGCTAACCCCTCTCATTTGCATACCGTCATAAAAGCCGAGCCGGCTAAGGCTAGTGTTTCATTCTGGTTTCTTCCACCGCTCTTGTTGCTTCGTTTCTGCCAGTCTTAATATCTTTATTTTTTAAAATGCTTCCTTACCCTAATGAAAACTTTAATCCTTCTGAAAACGCTGATGTTTTTTAACCACCTGAAGATGACGTAGTAGATGATTTCCAACAACATGAAGAAGATGACAGTGAAGATGAAATTGAACATGAAGAAGATGTGATAGAAAATATGGATAGTAGCAGTGAAGATGAAATTGAAGATGACAGTGAAGATGACAGTGAAGATGAAATTGAAATTAATGAAATTGAAATTTTATCATGTAAGCAATACATAGTTAGTTATTTGAAGTAAGGAAGCTATTGAAATATTTATATTGGATTCATCGTTGGAAAGTGGCTTAATAACTACATTACCCTTCCCCCACCTCCACCCTATCCCTTCCCAATCCTTATTCCTTCCCCCTCCCCATATTTAAAATTTATAAAAGGCGGGCTATGAACATCCAGGTTTCTAGTCTGTACTCGCACTTTGCGCCGTCAAGTACATCTCTTGTAGTTTTTTCTCCTCCATTTAAAATATTATTTGTTTGAAAAAATGCCTCCTAATGTGAATTACCATTTTAATTCTTTTGAAATTTCCGATGTTTTTCTACAACCTGAAGACATTTTAAATAATGATAGTGAGAGTGAGAGTGAAGACGATGATGATTATAGTGTTGAACTTAGTGAAGAACGTAAAGTTATAGCAATTGATCCACAATTTCCATTTGATACAAAAGAAAAGTTTTTGGTTGAAGCTAATAAATGGTTAAATTTAGGATGCTATATACGAATTGACTCTTTTATATTGTATGGTGATAGTCATTCTTTCCTTGTCACACCAAATGACAGAAACCGCATGTTGCAGTGGGCACAATCTATGATGGAGTGCTATGAACAAGGTGTGGACACTGGTGGCTATTTTCTTGCACAAGTAGTGTAATAACAAAATTACCTTTCCCCCACCCTACACCCTATCCCTTCCCAATCCTTCCCCTTCCCCATTTTTAAAATTGATAAAAAGGCGGGCTATGAACCTCCAAGTTTCTAGTCTGTACCCACACCTTGCGGCATCAAGATGCTTACCAGACTTGATGGTTTCATAGCCAATTATATTAATATATGGAGTTTAATAACAAACTTACGGATAAAAATTGAAGAAAAAATTATGGCAAACAATGAGCTAGGAGTTATTGTTTTTGTTTCATTACTAGAACATTTTGAAATTTTGTATAGTATAAAAGTAACAATTAACAATATTAATGAACTATTTCCTTGGACAATATTTATTAGCAATAAAGTTGAAGAACAGAAAATTATAGTAGATGTGACAGCAATGAAATATAACCTAGATAGAGAAGAATAGATACAAACCCCCTCCCATTCCTTTGTTTTGCAAAAATAGTGGGGGTAGGATTATATATAAGACTAAGTAAGCGATACATAGTTTGTTATTTGAAGTAAAAGAAGTAGTAAATAAACATGTTGTCTAAAGATACTCCATTTATTAATTATTTTGAAGTTAAAGATGTTTTTGAAAGCACAAATGAAATAGAGGAAGAAAACATAGAGGAAAATTATAATGACACTAATAACGATTCTACGATGGAAGAGGAAGAAATGGTACAGATTGAACAAGAACTATTTGAAGAAATGATAAACGATAGTGATGAAGACATAATTAAGGAAGCTATTGAAATATTTATATTGGATTCATCGTTGGAATCACCCATATCACCTTTACTGTCTTCTGAATCTGAATCTGAAATAGACTAAGGTACCCCCACCATTTTTTGAAGAAGTAGTAGGGGAAAAATATCCCCACCACAAGATAAAAGTTGGTGGGGGAATGTTTATAAATGTGTTAAATATTTGTGCAGGAGATCAGTCTTAGGGAGACTAGTGACTGAAGATGTTTCGTAAAATACCTTTTGATCCTTCATACTACAATCTGTTTGATATACATCGTTTTCCAGACATTGAGGAGAAATTGTACAGAAAATTTTGTTCTCTACTCGATAAACCACAAAAACTACCACCAAATACTTTTACCTACAAGCTACCCATCATGGACAAGGACGATGTAAGCAAAATACCATTAGTTCAAGTGAAATTTTTGGAAGAAAAAATTCTTGTTTGTGTAAGAGAAGTGTTTCATAATGATTATTCAAAAAGATTGGCTTTTGACTTTATTCAAGAACATGCAGGATCTGAAAGAGAACAGTATCCAGAACCATATTACAAATATCTTTTTCAGAATGGAGCAAGTGTAACGGTAGAAGTAACCATTACATTAACATAACTCTCCCCACCACTGCCGTCTCCCCACTACTGGCTTAAAGTTGGTGGGGGAATGTGGATAAATATGTTGATTATCTGTGTAGAAGCTCATTCTTCGAGAAATCGTTGATCAAAATGTTTCATCATGTACCTTGTGATCCGACTTCTTCCTTTAGGGAAAAACAAAGATTAAAAAGACTAGAAAAGGAAAGACAAGATAGAGAAGATATGAAGATGGAGTTTAATAGACTACAATTTCAAATACCTGGAATTGAACTTGGAGCACCAAGATTGAAAACCCTCCACTGGGCTGGAAGTTATATCAAATTTTTGAAAGTACAAGTTGAAGCAAGAGATCTAAAATTGAAAACATTAGAAATGGAAAATCGAGAATTGAAGAAATTAATATCACACATGTCTGGTAATACAACAGTTCAAGAAGGTGAAGAAGAAGGAAAAGAAATTTTAGGAATCTAAATTATCAGCACCCTTTTAGAGAATGGGGAATAGATCACTTTGTGGTAATGTAATGACATGCCGCTTAGGGATCTATTCCCAGTTCTCGCTTAATATCCGATGACCTTGACCTATATAAAAGCAGTGGGGGTAAAAGCATATAAGGAGATAGTTATGGATATAACTTTCAGTACGAGTCGAACACTATGGACAGCTTGTTAGTTTTATGTTTACAACAAATTATCAATAATGGGTTTCTTTACAGTTATATAATAACATCAAATAAATGTGAAATACCTCAACCAATTCGTGAAATGCTCATCAAATTTAAGAAGGACAATTGTGGATTTGGTATTTATCTTGCTTTTATTTTTGAAGATGGAACGAAAATGTGTCATGATTGTGGAAAAGCATCTGTTTTAGACTTTGAACAATTTGAAGATGATGGAGGTAAATTAGTTCACCTTGTAAAAGGCCAAGTGATGAAATTTGAAACAGTTAATAAAAAATGTAACATTTGTGCACAAAATTTGTTTGAATTTATTAAGTATAGTGCATTGAAATCATAATACTCTTTCCACATATGAAGAAGGTGGGGGAAAAGGAGTGGGGATTATATAGTAGTGGGGGAACATGTATAAATATAGGTTGTTTATAGAGAGTTTTAATATCTTTGCAGCATTTGTTGGAACAAGATGCAGTTTGAAGTACGTCATTTCAAAATGAGATATGAAGAGTGGGGCTCAGTTGCAGAATTTGTTAAATCTAAAGAAGATAATGGAAAATTGATAAATGTACATTGCTACATTCATGATCAACATCAATTTAAATACTCCTAACATAACACCGCAAAGTTCTCCATTTATAAAATATTTGAAAGAAGAAGATTTGGATGTTACCCTAGAAGTTTGGTATCTAATTTAAATTATTGTGGTGGGGGAAATGAGATAAAACCGGCAAAATTGTAGAACAGAATTCACTCTATACAACGATGGAGCATCCTCCCACAACACCTGTATCGGCATCTGCGGATTGGCATCAAAATCATCAACCAAATATTTTAAGTTCAAATTGTTATGAAAATCAGCAGCCTAGTACTTCAAATTGGTATGAAAATCAGCTGCCTAGTACTTCAAGTTCAATTTGGTATGAAAATCAGCAACCTGCCACTTCAAGTGTAAATCGGTATGAAAATGAACAAATTACTACTTCAACACAAAATTTGTATGAAAATCAACAGCCGACAACATCAACTCATTTTTGTACATCAGTATTTAAAGTATCAAAGCCCCATTCGGATTGTAATAAGTGTATATCAGCTCAATCAGGAAGAATCAGGAAAAACACATACATGAGAGAAAGGTGCAAGAAAGAAAGGATAGAATTTACAAAATTACAGTTAACAGTTCCCTCTATTAAAGTGGGATGTACTAGAATAAAAACTTTGGAAGCAACCAATGCATATTTGTTTGAATTGTTAGACAGAATTGAAAAGTTGGAGAAGAAGAATGAACATTGTAAAAAGTAAACACTCGTTCCCCCCAAGAAAAACAAAAAAAAATAATAAAATAGCAAAATCAAAAAAAAAGTAGATGTAGAATAGAGAGCGAGGAATAGATCACTTTGTGGTAATGGACTAACATGCCACTTAGTGCTCTATTCCTCGTTCTCGCGTTATATTGGATGACCTTGACCTACATTAATAGGGTGGGGGAAATTGAAAATGGTGGGGGAAAGTGTATAAAGGACGAGCCTACTATAGAGGAATTACTCTGAAAGCAAACTTGTCACGAGTATGGACTTGACCACAAGCAAAGAAGATAGAAAACAAAGATTTCGAGAAATGGCTAAAGTAAGAGAATCAAGAATAAGGTTGAGATTTTACAAACTACAGAGATTGATTCCTGGTGTTAAGTTAAAAGAAATAAGATCAAGAACGGTAGACATGGCGGCTGATTACATCAGTTACTTACATTCGGAATTAATGGTAAAGGAAGCAAGAATAGAAGAGCTGGAGCACAAGATAAAACAACATATTGAAACATCGAACACTGAACCTATAAATTATGTAATAAAAGAAGAAGATGTAAAAGATATAAATTAAACAAAAGAAAATGAGCTTGAACTTTGGTTATTGATTGGACACTTCTTAGAGAATAGGGAATAGATCACTTTGTAGTAATGAATTATCATGCTACTTAGTGATCTATTCCCAGTTCTCGCTTAATCCAAAATGACCTTGACATACTTACCAAAATATCATATAAGCCGAATCAAAAGCAGTTATTCCTCATTTACTTGAAATGGCTCCTGTGGACAACACCGATTATCCAAGGAAACCTCTTATTGAAATATTGTATAAAATTCAACTAGAGAATTTAAATATGGAAGAAGATGAAAATAACAGCGAAACATCAGAAGTAGAAACTATAAATGATATGGATGTGGATGTAACAACATCAGAAGAAGAAAATGCCAATGATATGGAGAATGAAAATTTGGATATGGATGTAGTAATATCAGAGTCTTCGTCATCATTTGAATATGAAGAAATATATATTGAAACTCCAATTCATATAGAGAATACTAACGAAGAATCTGTTTGTAGAAGATTAATATTTTGTTCAAGACGTTTGTTTTCTTCTGAAAGTGAAGAAGAAGAAGATGAAATAGTAGTGGGGGAACTATTATAAAAGAAAGAAAGGGAGAGCTCATTTCATTTCTTGGCGAAATTTTGAAGAGTGAACACCACCAAACATGTATCATTGCGATAAATGTTTGGAATCGTTTAACGATGATATTCTGTTAGAAATACATAAAGAACTAATTCACAACAACACAGAAGAACAAGAAGAAGAAGAACAAGAAGAACAAAATGAAATAACGGCAAGACCTACAACAACTTTACCAAATTTACAAGTATCAGCTTTACCTGGAAAGGTAGTAATGCATCATAAGATTCAAAATGAAGATTTAAACTTAGAAGAATTTATTAGAGAAGCAAAACCAATCATCAATAGAACTTTAAAGGAAGAATTAAAAAGATTAAATTTTCTCAAATTTGGTTTACTACTAGAAGCTATGTTTATAAATGTACAAGAAGAATTATCACCAAGAGGATTTATAACTAAAAACCAAACTATCATAGGAAGTTCAGACATTGATTCAATAGTTGAAAAATGTATAGAAGAAATATTAACTAAAATTCAGGAACATGAAGGACGAGGATCAGGGTGGAGTCTTATAAGTATTGAAGGATTAAATATAAGAGTTCATAAACATGGATATGGACTAATGGGATCTAGTTATATTCGTTTGCCAAAAATAATTGAGGATACAAGATCATGTATTAATGTGAAAAATCAAGATAATGAATGTTTTAGATATGCAATGACATGTAAATTTGTACCAAATCATTGGAATGAACCAAACCAGCACTATGAAAATCAAAGATATAGATATAACTTTCAAGGAATTAGTTATCCTGTACCACTAAAAGATATATCAAAATTTGAGAAGAAAAATCCCGGCACATCTATTAATGTTTTTGGATTAGATAGTTCAAATAAAGTTTATCCTTTACGTATTGCTAAAGAAGAGCTAGCAGATCATACAGATTTACTACTACTAACCCAAGGAGATGTATCTCATTATGTGTATATAAAGAAATTTGACTCTCTTGTTAACAAGCAACTTTCAAAGAATCGAAACAAAAAGCTGATTTGCAAGAGATGTTTTAATTTCCAACGAGAAGGAAGACAAGGAATGGAATGGTTACAAGAGCACAAAAGATTATGTAACAATAATTATGAAGCAAAAATTATTTTGCCTTCAGAAAGCAGAGCATTTGTTACATTTCAAAAAGTTCATCATCAATACCGTATCCCTATAGTTGTAAATGCGGATTTTGAATCAACACTAATTCCTATAGAAGATGAAAATTGTGAAGCTAGAAAAAGTGTTAAATATCAAATGCATAAACCAAATAGTTTTTGTTTAATGGTTAAATCAACATTATCAGAAGAACATTTAAACCAATATGGATTAACTTCAGAACCTCTAGTATATCGTGGTGAAAATGTGGAAACAATATTTCTTGACCATTTATATTTAATAGCTGAAAATGTACAAAGATTATATACAAATATCATACCAATGAAACCGATGGAGGAAGAAGAGGAAATTCAACATGAAAATGCAACTCATTGTTTCTTATGTAAAAATGAATTTACCATTGACAATTATAAAGTTAAAGATCATGACCACCTTACAGGTTATTACAGGGGTGCTGCTTGTAATAAATGTAATTTGAGCTATCGTTTACCACTATTTATTCCTGTGGTTCTGCATAGCCTCAGTGGGTATGATGCTCATTTTATAATACCTGAATTAGGAAGAGACAATGGTTCGATAGATGTGTTGGCTGAAACTTCAGAAAAATTTATAAGTTTCTCTAAAACAGTTGGAAATGTGAAATTAAGATTCTTAGACTCCTACCGATTTATGCCATCAAGTTTGTCTAAACTTTCTGAAAATTTAAGGAAATAAGATTTTATTGAAACAAAAAAGATTGTAAATAACGACAAACTGGATCTTGTACTTAGAAAAGGTGTTTTCCCATATGATTATATAGACAGTTTAGAAAAATTTAATGAAACATCACTTCCGCCAAAAGAAGAATTCAAAAGTAAACTATACGACATGGACATATCTCAAGAGGATTATGATCATGCATGTAAAGTATGGAATGAATTAGGATTTACAACATTCGGAGAATATTCAGATTTTTATGTTAAATTAGATGTAACTTTATTATGTGATATAATGGAAGAATTTAGAAATACGTGTTTTGCAGCATATGGATTGGACCCTCTTCATTCATACACTTCACCTGGACTAGCATGGCAAGCCATGTTGAAAGAAACAAATTGTAAATTACAACTTCTTACTGATATAGATATGGTTTTGATGTTAGAATCAGGAGTTCGAGGGGGATTGACACAAAGTGTAACCAGACATGTTAAGGCAAATAACAAGTATCTGCCCGATTATGATGCATCAAAACCAACAACATTCCTAGGTTATTTCGATGGAAATAACTTATACGGATGGGCAATGTCAAATCCCCTTCCATAAGATGATTTTAAATGGATAGATCCAGAATCGATTGGAAACATTATGGATTTACCAAAGCATGGTGAAACTGGTTACATTTTTGATGTTGATTTTGAATATCCTGAACATCTTCACGATCATCATTACGATTTACCACTTCTTCCAAAGACTGAAATTTCCCCTACTGGAAGATGGCCGAAATTATTAATGACTTTAAACAATAAGTCTAGGTATGTTGGACATTATTGGATGATACAACAGGCTTTAGACTTGGGATTAAAAATTACAAAAATTAATCGAATACTACAATTCTCTCAATCTTGTTGGTTAAAACCATACATCGACAACAACACAAGAAGAAGAGCTGCCGCTACGTCAAGTTTTCAAAAGGATTTCTTCAAACTGATGAACAACGCAATATTTGGCAAAACTTTAGAAAACAAAAGGAAACATAAGAATATCAAATTAGTAACTGATCCACTAAAATTACAGAAATTAGTGCAACAACCAAACTTTGGTTCATCCGTAATTATTAATGAAAATCTTGTTCTCATTTCTATGAACAAAAAATCAGTTGTATTGGATCGTCCTTTATATCTTGGAATGTCAATATTGGATATTTCTAAAACACACATGTACGAGTTTCATTATAAGAAGATGGTTAATTATTATGGAAGAGATAACATTGGTATTGCATATATGGATACAGATGCACTTATTTACTGGATTAAAACAAATGACATGTATGAGGATTTACGGACCTTTGTATATAAAGATGATTTTGATTTTTCCGATTATCCTAAGGACCATCCAAATTACGACTATGACAAAAACAAAAAAGTATTGGGAAAATTTAAAGATGAAACAAATGGTGTGCCGATGATGGAAATTGTAGCATTAATGTCTAAACTGTATTCATTTCAACTGTACATAAATGAAAGGAACGAATATCAAGTCACAAAGAAAGCTAGAGGAATAAAAACATCTTTCCTAAAGAAGAATGTACAGTTTCAACATTATAAAAGATGTTTGTTTGAAAATGTTGAAACAACTGCAACGTTCAACACTATTAGAAGTTATAACCATCAACTTTTTAGTGTCAAACAAACAAAGTGGGCATTAAGCTATAAAGATGACAAGCGACATATTTTAGAAGATAAAATTAATACTCTACCATTTGGCCACTATTCCTTGAACCCTATCGACCAGTAAAGCTATTCTTCGTCCTTTACCTTCTTCCTTTTTCCTTTCCGTAAAAAAGAGGGGACATGGCAAGCCCAATGCCATGTTCCCTCTTTTTTACACTAATATAAAATGACCTTGACCCATATTTCAACTATATATAAGAGAATAAACCATTGTAAGGATCAGTATTTCTACAAACGGTGTGCAAGCAACACTTAAAGAGGGAAAGTGTAAAGGATAAGATTGTAAATGAACTACATAAACCAGCAAGAAGAAGATTTCCAAGAAGAAGTACAATCATTAAAGGAATGAATGATCTTTACCAAGCTGATCTCATTGAAATGATACCACACAGTAAATTAAACAAAGGATTTAAATATATTTTAACAATTATAGACTGTTTTACTAAAATAGCTGATGCTTTACCATTGAAGGACAAGACTGGTAAAAGTGTTACAAAAGCTATGGAAACAACAATACAAAGAAATAAATTTAAAATTAAACATTTACAAACGGATGATGGAAAAGAATATTTTAATAAAGATTTTGGAGCTTTGATGAAAAAATATAAAATAAATCATTATTCTACAAATTCTGAAGTTAAAGCTTCAATAATTGAAAGATTTAATAGAACATTAAAAGGAGCAATGTATAAACAATTTTCAAAACGAGGATCATATGTGTGGTATGACATATTACCACAACTTATAAAAGAGTATAACAACAAATATCATCGTACCATCGGAATGAAACCTATCCAAGTAAACAGTGCTAATGCTAAAATTGTATTACAACGCATCAAAAATAATACAACACCAAAAATAGAAAAGTTACAACCAAAAAAGTTTAAGGTTAATGATAAAGTTCGTATAAGCAAATACAAAGGTGTATTTAGTAAAAGATATCTGCCAAATTGGACTAATGAAGTATTTACAATTTATAAAGTGCAACCAACTATACCTGAAACTTACATTTTAAAGGATAATAAGGGTGAATTACTATAAGGTGGATTCTATGGACATGAGTTGTTAAAATCAACAGTTGGTGATGTATATCTTGTTGAAAAGGTTTTACAAAGGAAAAAGGATATGGTTAAAGTTAGGTGGTTAGGATTTGATAAAAGTGAAGACTCTTGGATTCCTTCAAAAGACTTAGTATAGTTATTTAATAGCTCATTATGTGTTTAACCTTTAAACAAGATGGAGATTGTACAACAAAAAGATCGATTTAATATTAATAATATTGATGAATTGACAGTTGACAATAATAAGTTAAATCATGGTAAACATGGTGAATTACTACCAAATACTATAAGATGTTTTAATAACTGGTCCTTCAAATTGTGGAAAAACTAATGTTGTCTTTAACCTTATAACTAATCCTAAAGGTTTACGCTTTAACAATATATATATTTTTTCAAAATCATTGCAACAACCAAAATATCAATTATTAGATAAAATACTTGCAAGTGTACCTGAAGTGAATTTCTACAAGTTTAATGCCAGTGAAACAATAATGCAACCAAGTGAAGCAAAGCCATTTTCCATTTTTATATTTGACGATGTTTCTTGTGAAAATCATGATACTATAAGAAATTATTTTGCTATGGGAAGACATAATAATATTGATAGCATTTATATTGGTCAAACATACAGTAAAATTCCAAAACAACTTATAAGAGACAATGCAAATATGTTGATCATCTTTAAGCAAGATGAGACAAATTTAAAGCATATATATAATGATCATGTTAATGCGGATATGCCATTTGACAAATTTAAAGAAATGTGTGGTAAAGCATGGAATGAAAAATATGGATTTCTTGTTATTATGAAAGAAGAAGATATTAAAAATGGTAGATATCGTATAGGATTGGATAAATTTGTATTAATACGTTGAACTACCTATGCTACATCTAGTAACACGTTGAACTTCACAGTGTAAACATGGTGAATCAAGAAAAACTATTAAAAGAAATAAAATCACTCAGTGATTCTATTAGGATAAAGAATCGTGCATTAAGGATGGGTTTAAGTGAAAGAGAAGAATTTCTAGAGAGTACATTTAAACCTATCACGGAACCTTTAAAACAGATATCAGAAACTATTGGTAAACCTCGTTATGAAGGAGATGTTTTACTACCAGTTTCTAAACAAGAAGTACAAGCATTAAAAAAAGAAGATGATGATGATTCATATACAAGTGCTAGTGAGCAAGAAGAAACAAAAGAAGAAGAATCAATTGTTGAAAAGGAAGAACAGCCAATACCTGAAGCAGAACAATCTATTCCAAATTTAACTCAATTGAGTAGCGATATATTACAACATGGACCTCTTGGACGAAAATATATAATGAAAATGCTACATGACATGAAATCAAATCCAAATTTAAGTAAATCACATGTATATGGAGCAAGAATTGATGGGAATGAATTAAAAATTGGTAACTCTAAGCTTGAAGTAACTCAAGACGATTATATCATTATTGGTGAGCATAGATATAAAGGAACAAAAGGATTATATGAATTAATTTTAAAAAATATACCAATAAAATATTCGGCAAAAGATTTAAATACTTTTAAAGAAATTTTACAAAATACTAACGCTCATAAAAGAAACTACTCAAAGGATGCAATGATTAATCGTTCACGTGCAACAAAATATAATATTGTTATAAAAAAAATTGTTTCCCCCACGAAAATTACCAACATTACGTACCACACCGGCTGTGAGACAACCTTTAAAAAGAAAATCTTTATCACTTATGGATTTATCACTTCTTGAACAACATGGTAAAAAGAGTAAAGGAGATACTTTAACATCTGGTAAAGGATTAATGAAAAATCTATACAATACAAATGTTATCTATTACAACGACATCAATAAATTAGTTGACAGAATGAGACTATTGCATGAAGCCATGGAAGCCGGTCATACTGGTTTAAATAATGAATGGGTGGCTCTAGTTGATGAACTTAAAAATCGTGGCATAGTTGTATAATTGTCCGCAAATATAAAGAAGTTACAAGTGTAAGATGTATCAGTTCTAACATGAGCGTCGACAAGTTCGGACGCTACTCCGCATTAGGAGTTCAAGTTGGAGAAGACAGAAAAAGAAGCGGATTACCGCAAACACCTGAAGGTGACTATAACATAAACGTTTAAAATTAGTTAAAGATCCAGAAGAAGATACTGATGGAGCAAATTTAAAGACAGTAAAAGAAGCTACTTCAACATCATTGAAATTACATAAGAATACTTATGATGTTAAATCACATAGATTAATTAATGTTGGTAAACCAACTGAAGGTTCTGATGCAATTACTAAAGAGTACTTATCATCTGAACTTTCAAATACTTTAAAATTGCAATGGGGTAACAACTTAAAAGATGGACAAACATATGATGCTGGAAATTATAGAATAACCAACGTGGGAAATCCCACGTCCTGTCAGAAAGCCTAAACAACCCAGGCCTAAGAAGCCCAGGACGGAGGCAATCTTGATCAAGCCCTTAGGGGGGCGATCTTTTGCCGATGTTCTGGGTCAGATTAGATCGCAGGCCAAACCGGAAGAGACCGACACCGTTATCAAGTCTATTCGGCGAACCCAGAACGGGGATGTCCTCCTCGAACTGGGGAAGTCGAGTGACAAGATCGGTTTTGCCGCTTCCCTCAAGACTGCACTTGGGGACAAAGGCTCCATCAAGGCCCTAGAACCGAAGTGTTCGGTCGAGATTCGGGACCTTGATGTCCTCTCCACCGAAGATGAGGTGACCCGTGCGATCCAGGTGGCACTCCCGGAGATACCGGCCGATGGAGTGAGGGTATGGCTGACAAAGCCGAACCGAAGTCAACTCCGGATGGCTGTTGCTGAGATGAGCGAAAAGCACGCCAATAAGCTGCTTAGCCTTCAGCACCTCAGAGTTGGTTGGGTTAGTTGCAGGCTCAAACGGAGGGTGGTAGTTTCGAGATGCTTCCGCTGTCTCGGTTTCGGCCACTCCTCCCGAAACTGTAAAGGGCCCGACAGGAGTGCCAACTGCTTCCAGTGTGGAAGCCAAGGCCACAAACGTAAGGAATGTTCCTCGAGCCCCTCCTGCTTCCTCTGCAAGGATTCAGGCTCCAGTGCCCTCGGTCACTTACCCGGGTCTGGTCAGTGCGGTGCCTTCAGAGCCGCACTTGAACAGGCAAAAGGCAGCGGCCGGTAATTCGCATCCTCCAGGCCAACCTTCATAGATCCTGGGGAGCTGATAACCTTCTAGATCAGCTCGCCCGAGAACTTGGTGCTGACGCGCTCCTTATCAGTGAACAGTATCGGGACAGAGACCCAAACATTTGGATCTCGGACAGCCTCGGTACTGCTGCATTTTGGGCACGTAATACACGAGATGTTTTGGTGCGGAGTCACGGGCGCGGCCGAGGATTCGTCTGGGTTCGGTGTAGGGACGTGACTATCTTCAGTTGCTACCTCACACCCAACGAGGCCGTCCAGGACTTCCGCGACAAGATAGATAGCCTAGAGGAGTGCGTTCTTGGCACCACCGGGCATGTCGTCGTTGGTGGCGATTTCAACGCCAGGGCCGTCGAGTGGGGAATGCCCTCTACCAGCTCCCGGGGGAAATACATCCTGGATTTCATCGCCAGGGCCGGTCTTGTCGTCCTCAACCAGGGCGACACACCTACTTTTCGGCGCCCCGGGCAGAGAGGCACGATCCCCGACGTCACCTTTGCGTCTGAGTCGCTCCTTCCGAGGATCTCAGGCTGGAGGGTTGTGGAGGACTACACGGGTAGCGACCACCAATACATCGTTTTTGACCTGCATGATCAGGCAAATCGTCGAGTTTCCGCATTTCGGGAAGGGCCACGCCGGTGGAACACCAACAAACTGGACGTGGTCAAGTTCACCGAAGTCATCTCTCGGGGAGCACAGGGGAATCCTGGTGAGGCTGGGGCCGAGGCACTAGTAACATCCACGATGGAACTGATCGTCTCGGCCTGCGACCAGTCTATGCCGCGAAGGAAACCCCGACGCGACAAACAACCCGTTTACTGGTGGACTGAAGAGATTGCGGAACTCAGAAGAACATGTTTAAGAACTAGACGAGCCGCCACAAGAGCGAGAATTCCCGCAGACAGAGTTCGTAAGTCGGAGGCCTATAAAGCTGCGAGAAAATCTCTCCGCCAGGCGATAAACAGGAGCAAGGCGAATAGCTGGAGGAGACTTCGTGACGACGTTGACTCCGACCCGTGGGGCCTGGGTTACAAACTTGTAACACAGAAACTCGGCGCCCGCTCTCCACCTTCCATCATGGAGGGCGCCACCATGGGGAGGATCGTCGCTGCGTTGTTTCCTGAACATCCACAGCGACCGCTGGTTGACTTCGGACGGGTAGAGGACGTTCCACTCTTCACTTTCGAGGAGCTGGAAACCTCCGTTCTCTTCCTGAAGAGCAACAAGGCTCCTGGCCCGGACGGGATTCCCAGTGAGGCTTTAAAGAAAGTATTTTCAATTAACGCTGACTTGTTGTTGAGAATGTACAATGCCTGTTTGGTAGAAGGGGTGTTTCCGGCTCCCTGGAAAACAGCCAGGCTTGTACTGATCAGCAAGGGCAAAGGTGATCCCGAACTGCCGTCGTCCCACAGGCCTCTCTGCATGTTGGACACGGCTGGGAAGCTGTTCGAGAAGCTGATCCGTTCCCGCCTGACTTCTGCCGTGGAAGCTGCCGGGGACTTATGCCCCCGTCAGTACGGCTTCAGAAAGGGACGGTCAACGATCGACGCTGTCACCGAAGTTCAGAGAGCTGTGGAGAGAGCCGAGAGCCACAACCATTTCTCCCGCCGAGTAGTGCTTCTTGTTACGCTTGATGTCAAGAATGCCTTCAACTCGGCGAGGTGGGTCGATATGTTGGATGCGCTTCGCAACACCTTTCGTATTCCTGCATATCTGTTGCGGCTCATCGAGGATTATCTACGCTCTCGAAGCCTGATCTATGACACAAGGGACGGAACGCGGACGATGGAAGTCACTTCTGGTGCCGCACAAGGTTCAATACTCGGCCCGGATCTCTGGAACGTTGCCTATGACAGCCTCCTGAGGTCCGAGATGCCTGAGGAAACCACTTTGGTTGGGTACGCCGATGACGTCGCAGCTCTCATTGCTGCACGCAACGTTGAGCTGGCCCAACTAAAGTTGAACCGAGTTATGCGGGTTGTCAACAACTGGATGTCCGATCACGGTCTCTCGCTTGCTCTTAGTAAGACGGAGATCGTGATTCTCACGAAGAAGAGGATCGACACCGTCGTCCCGTTTAGAGTGGGAAGGGAGGTGGTCACATCAACTCGTGCCGCCAAATACCTTGGGGTTATGGTGGACACCAAGTTAAGCTGGAGGGATCAGATCTTCCGTACGGCGGACAAGGCCGCTAAGGTAGTTACTCACCTTAGTAGGCTGATGGCCAATGTCGGGGGTCCCCGATCCAGCAGAAGACGTCTGTTGATGTCCGCGGTCCAGTCCGTGCTCCTTTACGGGGCAGAGGTGTGGGCAGGCGCTCTAGATAAGGAGTGCTACAGGCTGCGACTCGCCCGGGTTCAGCGTCAAGCCGCGCTCAGGGTGTGTTCCGCCTACCGGACAGTGTCCGAGCCTGCCGTCCTGGTGGTCGCCGGAGTCATCCCTGTCAAGCTCTTGGCAGGGGAGAGGAAAGCGATTTATCAGAGACAAGGCGAGATCGGCAAGGACACGGCAAGAACAGAAGAGCGCTCCCGAACCTTCCAGCAGTGGCAACACAGCTGGGAGCACGACACCCGAGGACGATGGACTGCGCGACTTATCAAGCAGGTCCAACCATGGGTGGAACGGCGGCATGGGGAGGTGGACTACTACCTGACCCAATTTTTGACAGGTCACGGCTATTTTCGGTCGTACCTGAACCGGATGGGAAAGACCGGTTCACCGGACTGCATTTATTGCCCGGGTGTTCCCGACGATGCGGAACACACATTCTTCCGATGTCCCCGTTGGGAAGGGCCCCGCCTGGAGGCCACACAAATATTTGGTGCATTTTCGGTGGACTCGGTCTGCCAAAAGATTTTGGAGGATGAGGGCAACTGGGATTGTTTGTCACAGTTCGTCCGGGGCATCCTCCTGGAAAAGAAAACCGATCTGGACCGCGAAGTGGCCCAGATCCCTTGATAGAGCGGCTGGATAAGGAGCGAGCCCGACGGGCGTAAGCCAAATTTAGGCCTAGCCTGACGTAATGTGATAAACAATTCCAGGTTAGATTCCTAAAAGAGTAGAGGAGGTTTTTTAGTGGGTAAACCCGTTTTTTAGGGGAGCCCCACACTACAGGCTGGCCACCTGTGTGCGTAATGCATTTTTCCGCCTCTCCCTCAAAAAAAAAAAAAAAAAAAAAAAACGTGGGAAATCCCAAAAATGATAAAGATTCAGTTAATAAAGAATATTTACATTCTATAATACCGGAAAAAACTAAACATGGATATTCTTTTTATAAATTTATTATAAATGACATTGGATACCCAAAGGAAGACGGTGATGCTGTAAACCTAAAATACATCAAGGACAACTGTATTTTACAAGATGTTAATGAAATCGATTGTCATGGTAAAACATTGACAAATGTAAAGTTTGGTTCTCAACCAAAAGATGCTGTTACTATGGAACAATTATCTAAAGAATTAAAAAAGGAAACATCCAATTTTGTAAAACATGAAGATGCCGTGTTAAAGCGGGGAAATAAATTTATACATGGAAATGAAAAGTTTAATTTAATGCAAGGAAATAATGATGAATGGGATGCAGGACATAAAACAATAACAAATGGAAGATTTGGTATAAAAGATTCAGATGTACCTCTAATGGTACAAACATTAATTGCGAGTGGTGGTGCATTAGGTACATACAATGGTCGTAATAGAAGAATAAAAGATATTTATCCTGGTTACGAAGAAAATGATTGTGTTACAATGAAACAAACAATAACTTGGGATAAACACTTTGGGACCCAATATGATGCAAAGATGAAGAAAATAATTAATATTTTACCAGGTGAAGATTCAAATGATGCTGCTACTATTGGACAAGTCATAAAAACATCAAAAAGTGATTCAACAGCTTACACATGTAATGATAAACGTATTATGCAATTACATGATCCTCAACATCCAAAAGATGCTGTAAATTTAGATTGTTTACTTATTAGATTGCTGTAAATTTAGGCAATTTACTTATTGATACCCATAATCATATAGCTAGTACAACGAGTCATGTGATAATTCAACCCGATGAACGGGAAGCTTGGATTAAAAATAGAATTATAAATCAGTATATCATTAATTTGAATAACTAAGTGTTTAAATATATAAAATTATACATAACTTATTCATTTATGTAAAGTATCTTGTGGAGTAAACACGCCAGTTTATATAAGACTACATAATGAAGGCTGTATCACTCAGTCATCATCAAGACAGCAACAAGAGAGGACGTGGTATAACTTCAGCTGCGTTATCCCTGCTTAAACGGATACCTGTTGGTGCTATTGTAAATCGAGCGATAGACGCTCTACCATACGAATTACATATTCCTGGAGGTTATCAATATTGTGGACCTGGAACTAAGTTGGCAAAACGTTTAGCAAGAGGAGATCCTGGAATTAATAAATTAGATCAAGCTTGCAAACAACACGATATAGCATATTCAAAGTTTAAAGATTCAACAAATAGATCAATAGCAGATAAAATTCTAGCAGAAAAAGCTTGGCAAAGAGTAAAATCAAGTGACGCAAGTATTGCAGAAAAAGCAGCGGCTTGGGCAGTAACAACAGCCATGAAGACAAAAGCTAAGTTTGGTGGTGGAAGACGACGTCGCAAAGGAAGACCTGCAAAAAGAAGAGCTCCCAAAAAAGGTGGAAATATTAGAAAGAGACGTCGTAGAACTCGTAAAGCAAAAGTAAAAAAGGCTTCTGTTTGGTCAATGGTAAAAAACTGAGCAGGTTTATACCTAAGACCGTACCGTGTGTACTAAATAAAAAGAATCAATTGATAATTCCAAATAAAGCCTTAACAAATCATCAGTTAAATGATTATGTAAAATGTTTGAAAATACCATTTTTCCGAGGAGTTTTTATGAAAGATGCATTACCAACTAAAATATGGAAAAATGAAACTGGAATAGTAAATTTGGATTCCACCTATGGTCCAGGCACTCATTGGGTATGCTATAAAAAACTCGGACAAACTGTTTATTACTTTGACAGCTTTGGCAATCTACCACCACCAAAAGAACTTCAACATTATTTTCAAAACTCCAAAAATATTTTTTACAATTACAAAAGAGAACAACCTAACAATACTGAAATATGTAGACATTTATGTTTGGAGTTTCTAGCAAAAAGTGTCAGTCACCTTTAAGATGTCATCGTATACAGTGTCACTGAGTGGAAATTCATCCACATTAAAAAGTACGCTATTCCCAGCATTGCGTCTATCCAAGGAAAGATTATGGGAAGCGGCATTACTTGATTTGACTACCTACAATTCAATTCCTAATGTTACAGAAGGAAAAAACAATTTACTACATTATTATGAAACTAAGGATGCTGCAGGAAAATACTCAGAATTGAAAATAATTACATTTCCTACTGGAGCTTATGAAATTGATGATATAAACCAATTATTACAGAAAAAACTCGGAGAAGAAAATATCACAATCAAAGGAAACAATAATACTTTAAAAGCAGAAATAACTTCAAAATATTATATTGATGGAATGAAACATTCTATTGGCAGTTTACTTGGATTTACAGATACAAAAAAGAAAATCTTAACTCCTGGAACTACTCATTCAGGTGATACAACTGTTACAATATTGAAAGTAAATAGTATTGATGTAACATGTAATATTATACATGGATCGTATAGAGAAGGAGTAAATCAGCATATTTTACATACATTTTATCCAACAGTTGCTCCAGGTTTTAAAATTGTTGAGAAGCCACAAAACTTGATATACCTACCATTAAACACCAGTTTCATTTCAGACATCGTACTGAACATATTGGATCAAGACGGTCATAGTGTTGACTTTAGAGGAGAAACAATTACTATACGAATACACATCAGAGCGGCAACATAAAAGTCAACATGGGATTATCATTTAAACCGCAACGGAAGAGTCGGGAGCTCAGTAGCTCCTCGACATTGGAAGAGTTAACATCAGACAACATTCGTTTTCTACAAAAGATTGGATTGAAACTTAACAACGATGGATATCCTGGATATATCTCAAGGACCGACATTCGACGAAACACTATGGGAGAAGGAATATCACACACACAACCCTTACACTTCATCAAAATTAAACAATAATGATGAAATAAGGATTCCCAATCAACAACAAGATATTTACACATTACCATGTGAAAGTTATTTGTACATCGAAGGACGGGTATTAAAATTGGATGGAAAAACTGCTTCAACAGTTCCTTTTATAAATAACCCAATGGCATATCTTTTTGATGAAATAAGATATGAAATATCAGGGGTGACGGTTGATTCAACAAAAAAGGTTGGTATAACAACTACATTGAAAGGATTAACATCATTAACACCACATGAGAAGAATTCAATAGTCGCCGCCGGATGGGTTGCTCCCGATAAAGACACTATAACACCTGCTTCTAACGGTCATTTTGATTTTCATGTACCTTTACGATTGCTTTTGGGATTTGCTGAAGATTACTAACGGGTTATAATAAATGTCAAACAAGAATTAGTATTACTCAGATCTTCAACTAATAAGGACTTAATACTTGCAGACCCTGCAACTACGGAAGATAAACTGGAATGGCAACTACAGTTGGATAAAGTTGTTTGGAGAGTACCTCATGTAAGATTGGCTGATGAACATAGAATCGTATTGTTAAGAAAGTTAAAATCTGACCGTGACATTGTGATGCCATTCCGAAGTTGGGAATTTCATTAATACCCTACATTACCTCAAACAGAACGACAAACATGGACCGTCAAGACATCAACTTACTTGGAACGTGCAAGGTACATAATACTCGGTTTTCAAACTAAGCGAAAAGATGTTATTACTGCAAATGCTGGTCAATTTGATCACTGTAAAATAAAGAATTGTAAAGTTTTCCTAAACTCTCAATTCTTTCCATATGACAATTTAAATGTCATGTTTAGCAAAAAACATTTTTCCATTTTATATGATATGTATGCAAGATTTCAATCATCATATTATGGAAAGACTAATACACCACTATTATCACCTGATCAGTATTATTCCAAAGCTCCAATAATTGTAATCGATTGTTCAAAACAAAATGAATCAGTAAAATCATCAAGTGTGGATATAAAAATTGAAATGGAATTTGAAGAACCAGTAGCAGATGGAACTTCGGCATACTGTCTAATTCTACATGATAAAATAGTTACTTACACACCTCTCACCGGAATAGTGAAGAATGTACTTTAAAAAGAATTAGTACAACTACTGCAAAATATTGAGGTTAGAATTATCTTCCTTTATTTTTAAGGTTAGAATTTTGTTTCTAAAAGACAAGTTGAAAATAAACAATTATGTAATTGTATAAATTTCAAGGATTTTACAAAAAATATAAAAGCAAGAAAATAATTAGTAGAAACTTCATTCTATCTTCAACCGTCGTATGGGAAACATCGTTCGCAAGATGAATTCTACTAACGGAGAAGAAAATACACCTCTAATGGATGAAAATAGTTCTGATATAGAAAAACAAGTTGAACAAGAAATGGATGAATTCCTCAAGTTTAACAAACATAAGAAGAGAGAAGAAGAAGGAGAAGCTGAAAAAGAAGTGAAAAGAATAAAGGTTGAAGTTAACATTACAACAAATATTTTAACAGAAGTATTTCTTCGAATTTTCTACCCTATTTCTTCATGCATGACAAAAAGTATATCGGTTGGAATTGTAAAATCATTAGATTATTCACCAATTGTTATGTTAAATCAAGGAAGTAAAATGGTTATCTTTACTGAAACTTCTTGGGATTCTCTAATGAAACATTTACATCGTTTGGAATGTTATTTAACTAACAACACATTTGGAAAAAGAACAAGATTAAGTTTATTAGAATCAAATATTGAAGTTGATATAATCAAACATCGTGGAGGACAAGTTGTTCGCTTCAAAGATTTAACTAGACATGATGTAAAACTACATTTCACTAAAGAAGAATTTTACACTTTAGGTTGTACTACCGGTCCTGTCACTAGATACTTAAAACAACTAGTATTTTCAAGTACAATAATTAAAGATTATCTAATCGATACATTGGACAGACAACCATTCATTCCAATTTTATATGGTCCTGTAGATACTTCAATTTTTAATCGAATACCTCAAGAAGTAGATATGTGGAGACAATTAAACAACTATCACACCAATTTTAATATAAACGAAGAAGCACAAGAAATAAAAGAAGAACAATCGTGTTTGTAATAACAGTCAGTTGTGGATGAGACTTCATCATGAACAAACGGGTTTCGTTTTCTACTGCATCACAGTTAATGGAAGTTAAAAGAGGTATAATTGAATTTCAAGCTTTTCGAGGGAATGATGGAAATTTCATTATTAAAGAATTAGTAATTTTGGATATGAACACATCTGTAATTTATCATTACTTGTTCAAACCTCCATTTCCATTCAATAAACTAACAACTAAAGCGAAAGTTACAAACAAATGGTTAAACAAACATTTTCACAACTTAAAATGGGATGAAGGTTTTATTCATTATAACATGATGCCACATATTATGAATCATTATTGTAAAGAGTTTAAAACTATCTACACAAGAGGATTGGAAAAAGCAAATTGGATACAATCATTTACAAGCAATGAAGTGATAAATGCAATAATAGATAGAGATTTCCAATGCTACTTTAATGAACTTTGTATTTCATCAAAAAGTTTTAAACATCGAAGGTCACAGTGTGCTTTGAAGAATGCCTACCGCTTGAATAATTTCCTTCAACAAAGTGGTGGGGGTAGCGTCAGTGGTGGGGGTAGTGTCAGTGGTGGGGGTAGTCTCGATAATAAAAGTGAGAGCGCTACCATGACACAGCATGAGTATTACTCGAACCTCCGAAGAGACAACATCTCCAACGGATATTCTTATTAACAAGAAGATTAGCATCAGCAAAAACATTAAGATGGCATCAAACAACTTACTTCAAAATTTAGTTGAACAATTCAACGCTCATTCAAAATCAACAATCCTACCTACGAAGAAATGTTCCGAGCTGAAAGAAGAAAAACACTACATCATTCATACAATAAAGAAGATGGAAACTTCAGTAGGTGATGCTATAAATTGCACATTGAGCGAGGCACCTTATACAATTGGTGATGAAGCAAAATTTCAAATCTTCCTACCAAAGCGCTTCGTACAACTACTACAAAATGAAGATCTTCGTATAATTCAACCCGGCGCACTCTATTTGGTATCACATGGACCAAGTGGAAACAACTCTACTGAACTTACAATTCATGTAACACCTACAACTGATTAGTTTGTACATAAAATTGTAAATATTTCTTTGTAATTGTTTCTCAATAAATATGATATAAACCTAAAAAAAAAATAAAAAAAATAAAAAAAAGCAACATATTGTAATTTGTTTGTACATTACAATATGTTGCTTTTTTAAAAATTCCATGGGATGACCTTGACCCAATTTTGTGTGATAATAAAAGTGAAAATCAACTTGTGAAATTCATCAGTCTACGACTACCTTTCGTACCGTACACATCTCACTCTCTATCACTAAATACAAAACTTCAACATGTCCCTAAAGGTTAAGTGTGCATCTTATGATACCAACATCATAACTACTTTTGAACAACTTGAAGATTTAACTAACGAAATGCGAGTTTTACTTACCGGTGGTTATCACTTAACTGTTGATGTTAGTGCTACTAATACAAGGATGTTCACTAAAACAAAATATTGCGATGATGAAATATTTTTTTCTACACAACCTACAACTTCTTCATCGCCAGCTGGTCAACATAACATCAAGTTCCAGAAGTATTACTAATGTTGAATAACTTTTAATAAATAAAATTACAACTAATGAATCACGTGATCAATGTCAAGTTCATAAAAAGGATGTAACAATTTGATAAATAATCATTCGCTTCTCAGCTCTCGCCACGACAAGATCTATTCTAGAAAATGTTATACAGAATGATGATTGAACTTGATGGGAAAATCTATGGAAAAGATTATAACACTGTTGAACAAATGACTCAAGATTTAGATGTATTAACTAAAGAAGGATATCAAGCTAAATTAATTTTAAAATTTCCTGAAGTACATCCACTGTCAACAGAAGAACTTATTGCTATGGCTAAGGCAGAGAGAGAAAAAAAGTCTGAAGAAAACAAACAGAAACAAACTTCCTAAATTTCAATAATCCTTACACTTGTAAGGTATAATTTTTTAAAACTCCATTTGGATGACCTTGAAATTACCCCTACCACTTTTCATAGTACATAAAACTCGCTATTCATCACTATACAATCTTATTCTTTCACTAGACTCCGCAGCATCAACATGGAAGAGCAAAAATACAAGTACAAACCTCGTTACTGTTGTGAACAACAGTGTACAGATTTAGGACCAATGATGGTGGATGGGTTAGCTTGTACTAAATGTGAATTCTTCGGATCTTGTTATTGCAAATGTAAAACAAAACAACTACCGCCACCGGAATTGCGAACTTTCAAATTTTACAAATCAAGATATTTTCATACATGTTGTCCTCAAAGATGTTTCAAATTTCACCCTCTAGATCTTGCTCATTGTCAACGCACCAAATCTCATCAAGATGGTTTTTGTACACATATGATAAAAAGATGTAAATACAGATCAGATTGGTATTCCGATCCTGTAGAACCATCAAATGTATAATTTCAGTTTTACACTCTTTTTTAAAACTTCAATTGGATGACCTTGAGATTTCCCCCACCACTAGTTCTAATTTTTATATAATATTAAATCATTCCACTTCCAACACTCTAACTAACAACATGGAAGGAAAATTTATAAAGTTTGAACATATAATAACTGACAGGGAGGAGATGGAAGAATTGTTTCAAAACTTACTTTCTGTCATTGACGAATATCCTATAAGATGGTTCAGAATTGTAGTTCAATATTTAAATCCTGGTGAATTGTTTTCTTCATCAAGTGAAGAAGATGAAACAACTACTTCGGTTCAAATAATTGAATTAAAAGACGAAGAAGAAGAACTAAACGTTTTATTCAATCATAAGCTCAAGGTCCCCTATATAAAAGCCCCCTCCCTAGACAGCCCCCCTCCCTAAACGCCTGCTCAAGGTCACCATTATATAAGCCCCCTCCCTAGGCGCTGATCCTCATTCGATTGCCCACTCTCTAACGATGAACACCTCTCCATTGGCACGAATGAATGCTAGTTTTGAAATAAACTCAAAAGAAGATTTACAAGAAATATTTAATGCTTTAAATGAAATTATAGATAAATTTAACACTATTACAATGAATTTGGAAATAACTTACGCTTGTCCTATTTGTAATAAGGTTGAAAGTTCTGATGAAGACAATTTACTAAATATTACTCCTCTTACCCCTCTACAGTCGGACACAACTTCTGAGGCAAATGATGAGCAGCATCTTTCCCCCACCACTTCTATGTAACAACGCTCTTTCCCCCCACCACTTCTTTACTTAACCGACATTTCCCTCTTTTAATTCTCATTCCATCCTCGCCTCTTCAACTATCAACATCGCTTCTTTCAAAATTTCAAAAAACACAAACATGATGGATATGATGGATGAAGTTCCATTTGTAACAAGGATGGAAGAGGATAAATTGAAATTGGAAATCAAATGGTTGGAAATGGAACGGGAAAACCAACTCGAGATGTTACGTTTGTTCAAACTTTTTAAATACATCATCTGGGGACTCTGCGTTTACCTTCTCATCGTCGTCGGTGTTTGTATTTACAACTCTGTAGTTCATAACAAAACTTCAACTTGTTTAAACACTGCTGTCACACATTGATTGTATGTTTTTCACAAATAAAATTCACAAACCTAATTCTATACCTATCCCGCTATCACCAGAGTTAGTTCCACTCTCCGAACTATTACTCCGGTGGTAGCGGGATAGGGTTTTTTAAAACTTACTCTGGATGACCTTGACATACTTTCCATAACCCAATTGTCAAGTTAAATTTCAAATTTCAAATAACATCTCCTCCCCCACCGGAAGCTATATGGCATGGCATATGGCGATAGCAACTTATTTGGCAACTGGCCGATGGCAGCTGGCGGCAGCCGCTGGCATTTGGCACGACTTCCGTTTGGAAAGTAACCAAACCCCACTACTAATGTTTTTGAAACTATGTGAATTTATACACTTGGTAATTTCTAGAATCGTAGGCGTGATGTATATAGCTGACCATTAGCTAAAACAAGAATAATATGGCCTATGTATGGATAACATACGTAATTTTTAATTTCTTAATCAAAACTAACATTAATAATATGTAAATTACTTTGGTGTTTAATAAAATTATGTTTAAATTAGATTTTCTAAAAAAAAAAAAAAAAAAAAAAAAAAAAGTTATGAAAAGAGTTCACCTTTGGCCATATTAATTTAAAGAACCTTTTGCAAAGAGTCGAGAAATATTTATTAGAAAAGGGTTGAGGAGTCGAATTGAATTAACCTCAGGCCCAAGCGGAACACTTTACATTGCAATGAGTATTTGTATTTATGAATATATCCAGGAACCTAGCATTAACCTTAAACTGTAATTATTTTTGCTGCCTAGTCTTTGTGATTAAAAAATTTACATTAATGATCATGGCTAAACTTAAAACAGCCTTTTCTATTCCCTTTTATTGTTGATATTAAGAATGTCGTTTGCAAACCAATCGTAATTATCATGTAAACATACTTTATGGTATGTTTATAAAAATATATTTGTATACTTAAAGAAAGAAAATAAAAGTCTGAAATATATAACGTCAGGAGATGACGATGTTATCGTATAGAGAAACTATATTTGAACTCAAGCCAATGTGAACGCTTCTGCTTCATAACTAAATTTAACGGTTAGTCCTTTCAACTAATGTTCTGTGATGTAGATGTTTTAGGATTTAAAATTAAATCACACTGTTTAAGTGACTTCAAAAAGTAAAACTATCTTTCCAAAAAATGTATTATATAATTTTGAGAGTATGTTAAAATTTTCCTTCAGTGGTTCTTAACCAGTATATAAAAGTTTGAGCCAATTTCAGCAATGATTTCAACGTGAAATTTTATCTTTTAAATAAACGAATAAATAAATAAGGTATTTATTTTTTAGCGAATTTCAGTTACAAGACTGTTTTTCAAATTGACTCACGTCAAACATACACAGAAAACAAAATAATCTTATATTATTTATTGTCCGTTTTTTTCAAACCTGATCCTTCTAGAGAAAATTGTGGTGGGGGAGGGATTTAAATTGTAAACAAAAAATTTAAACTGTAAACAACACATTTAAAATCGTGACAAACGTGTGTCGAGTATCAGATTTCCTCAAATAACGTTTTAAATACGTTATAATATCTTTCAGTAACTCCTAGTCAGCTGTTTTGTTTTTAAGCCAAACCTATTCCTTGTTAAAAAGTAACTGTTCAAAAGTAAACTGATTAAAAAACAACTGCTACCAATAATATTGTAAAACTGATACACATTATGTTGAGTTGTAAAATTACCAGCTGGTATGCAACCACAGTATCTGTATGCAACAGTGAAATAAAAATTAAAAAAAAAACCCAAAAGGGTTCAGCCAATGGGATAGTAGCAAGTATAAACAAACCCCCTCCACCATCTCTCCCTCGAAGGATCAGGTTTAAAAAACGGACAATACATAAATTTTACAAAAGAAAAAAAATAAAACAATACATTGTCTAAACTATAAGTCAATCATATGACTATTCCGGTTTGGTTACCGTATCCATTTGAGGTAGTGTTTTGTAAGTAAGAACTTAAATAAGATACTCTTATCATACCTACTGAATACCTCTTTCCCTCTTTACCATACAAAACATAGCCCCGATTAAGTTAGCTAAAATTTCATAATTATTTGGCTAAGCGTGGCCAGCCTCAAACCTTTTAATATTATTTTTTACTCGTTCTAAACGTGTTCTTATTACATATAGGATACTTTCTGAGTGCGCAAAAGCAATTTTTGGTAATTTTATAACACTCGGATACGGTAAATATCTATTAAAATATTACCAAACGTTACTAAAAAGGCTGAATAAAAATTGTTAAAATAAAACAATAATAATCTGGAAATATTAGACTACTAGTGAAAGCTTGCAGAGGGGAAACGTTCTTAATCATCTAAATTAAAATAATATATACCATAGCGGATTATGCCTACTATTACTACACTACGAAAGATTCAGAATATTTAATTTTTTAGACCTTCCACCTCCAAAGGACTCTTTACAATCATCTACAGTATTATTTCGACATCCGTTAGAAATTCTTTATTTTGTCTAAATTGTCAAAGCTATAGCGATCTATAGAAAATAAGTTTTTTTTTTAATAAATTGTCCTTGAGCTATAACGACTTTATATAACATAGAAAATTATGATCATCATACCCGTTTTATTGTCTTGTTTGTCCTCGAGTAATATGAATATTTTCGCTACAGTCAGATTACGTTATTTTAACGTCACAAGAAATTATAACACATCCCCACAAAGTGGATTTTCACTCACTGTTAATATTCAGATCTACTAATCAAAACACGTGTTTTCGTTTCATCAGTCTTTTTTAATCACCATACTTTTCATGGAGAAAATTTCAAGTTATTTCTCAATTTGATGTAAAGTTTTGGACATGCTGATTTTTCCCCTGGTCTATGGTACAAACTTCAATCTGTGAAATGTTCATTTTGTCTAGGGAAATTCTAATTACAGGGTATCAACACCCTGGCACACCTTTAATTTTAATAATATATCATCAATAATTATTCGTGACAATTTATTTGACTCTCCGTTTTTGTGTAAAACCAAAACAAAAACGTTCTAATGTACACAAATCAGACGTTTTTCGAATCACTATTCGTCACCATTCTTATGAAGGACGTTTTGCGTTATAATTCATTTAGTAGTATCTTTATGGACAATTAGATATTTTTACCGCTTTCTTAGGACCAAGACCTTTATTGGCACTATTGTATCCAACCCATCTCCCTGCGATTTGTGAAACCCTCATAATTTTGCTCTACAAATTTTGCTTACACAATAATTTAGAGAGACATAATAATATTAGGGACTATATGTACCATAACGTGAATAGACTTCTCATCCATCGGTTTGATACAAACAATTGGAAGGCCCGGGTTCGCCACGCCAGAGGCGCTGTATATAATCGATGTTGATATTATTCAACTGGATTGAGAGGACTGAGAAAACAGTTAATCAAGACAAAACATAACCCTCAGTTGCAAAATATTTCATCCTTTTAATTTTTTTTACAAATTTTATTTCTAGCTCAATATAAAAATTTACATTATTACACAGAACTAATCAGAAAATATAACAACCAATAACAAACGATAACAAAGAACAATAGCGGGTTCGCTCTATTAGAAACACCCTGTAACCACAATATAATTTAGTTACACTCCAGAGTAAAATTGAAATTAAACAGTTCACAGCCTTTAATTTGATGAAGAAAGGCAGGAGTCGTCAGTGGTGGTCCAAGAACTCCATCATTTATACCTATCATTATGTCCAATCATTATGTCATTTATACCAATCATTATCCTAAAGAAGTCTGGCTTTCAGACGTTGACGCATCGTAGGTTCCCTGACGTTGATGGCAACCTCACCAGGAACAATGTCTAAGCTTGAAACAAACTTCACTGTGAAATTTTCACAAAATCCTTAATTTCTAAAAACTATAATTCTTGGTATAAATGATTATTTGTAATAATTACTGGGCTATTTATTGCATTTCTTAATAATTTATTTTGAAACATTTAAATTTTGTTTAATTCGGAGGTTGATATGCACATTCCCCAAAATGGAGAAACATACATAATTAGAGGCCGAATGATTAATTTGTAAATAAGAAGCGTACATGCTGGCTTTAATGTAGTTTCTGTTAATTAAGGGGAATAACACAACACAAATGCGAACGCAAATATGACATTATAGTCTTGAATTAATGGCCAGTCCTTCCGAGAAATCCAAAGGATGAGTTACACCTATGCCTGCACTCTCTCATAGACTTAATACATCTGACTGATCAATTAATTTCAATGAAAGATTTTTTTATATTTTAAATAATTGTAGTTCTGAAAATAAATGGGACATACATATAAGATAAGGTAAATTACGTTAGGTTGTGTTGTATGTTGTATACTAAAATATACTTTTTCACACTCAATAACAATGATTACCGTATGTAATAAAACAATATTTTCAACTTGTAATCAAAAAAAGTTTGAGGCTGGCCACGCTTACCTATGTAAAAAATTAATATAATTTGTTCAGTAAAAATATTCTAAATTGCTCTGTTTTACTTTATCATTAGAGTTAAGTGAATAAACAAGACTTAAAATACTTGGAACTCTTTTCTATGAGTCAATTTGATTGATAAGCTTTCACTAAGTGGCCACATAGGCCAACATTTATTCAGCTAAATGTATGGGCCATTTTTGCTTGGCGTCCATAATAAGCAAATGCTGTACATAACAACACAGTACGTACTGCACAAAGTGATCTTTAATTAATTATATTAAAACTTCCAAATCATAATGAAAAAGTACATCAATTAATAGTATTTTTTTTTTATTTCGAAGCAGGTTATATATTTTTCAAACTCCAGTTCAAAACTTACTATTTAAATGATGTTAAATTTAAGTGAATTATAAATTGAGAATATCAAAATAGCAACTGATAGTAGTTGGGTACAGTTACCAGACAGAGTTTGTTATGGAAACATTCCACTGTTAACATAGAGATTGATGGCAGAGTTTATGTGAGTTTGAATTCAATGGTTGGAGTTTCACATATAAATTATCTCAACGCGGAATTCCTTTCAGGTAATTCCAACAATCGGAACTAGAACATTGCTATAAATAGTTGTTATAGTTAGTTGTTCTCATCAGATATTCATTGCTGAATCTGATCATTGGTTATTTTATGATCAAAATACCTAAAGTTTACTTTGTTGAAATGAATAGAGACGTTGTGTGAAATAATGTGTTAGTGTTTATTTATATTACCGTATGAATATCGCGGGCTAAAAAGATTCCGGGACTGCTTTATGTGTTTTTATTAGTAAATGTAAATTTACAAAACCAGAAACATAGGTTAAACATCAAATGATATTTTTAACACTTTAAATAATCCACTATTTCGTCTGAGGGACATCCCACTAGGCCAAGGTTTATGGCCTTGGTTACAAACTATTTAAACGTAAGTATGGTTTGATATGTAAATTTACCTGAAAGTCTCATTTAAAAGAGAACAATGTCGTAAACGCGACCTCAAATGAAAAACTTGTTCAAAAATGTGAGGCAATTAAACTTTTTTTAAACTGAAGCTGCTATTATCAGGATTTTTTTTAATATTGGGGAAGAAATTAAACTCAGCTTGTTTCCAGATGTTGATTTTGAGGGACACAACTGATTTGCAAACCAGAATGACTGTGTATTATGCCTACTTCTTTCTACTCTTTGTTAGCGTACGGAATTGAACTGTGGGGATCATCCTCTGACTGGGAAAATATTTTCAAAATTCAGAAAAATAATTATTAGGATCATGACATTTTTGGATCCGAAAGATTCTTGCATGCAAATTTTCAGAAAGCTTGAATTAATGACACTTCATCCGCCTTTACATTTATTCTTGTTTGTTGTTTGTTAAGGAGAATTCAGATAACATCATTAATGAACAACATTTACATGCCTATAACACTAGACACAAAGCAAACTTTCAATACAAAACTCATAAATTATCTCTTTTTGAAAAAGGTCCAAGTTGTATTGGAGAGAAATTTTTTAACAATCTGCCAGACTGTATCAAAAGCCAAATCCATTCCAATCGATTTAAAATAATGCTTAAGGAGTATTTGGTGAAAAATTCATTCTATTCAACTAGATCTTTTTTTTAAAGTTTAATTTCATATGTTTTTACATCTCATTTTTGTAGCATACTTTGTTTTTTAGTCTCAGTTCGTGACGAAGCCTGTTTTGGTTATTTTAGGTTAAGATTATTCTGACGATGTCTTATGTTTTATAGCGTTTGCTATGTACAAAACGTTTTGTGACAATAAAGTGAGTTTGAGTTTTGAGTTTGTATTGGCTGTTCATTAAGTTTAAGGCAAATTTTAGTAGTCTCCTAAACAAAAATTTTTTGCCCCGTCAAAGTTGATCACAGTTAATTTAATAAAGTTTAATACATTATTGCATATTATTGATTCATGAGAAAAATACTCATTCGTGTACTTATTTGTGAATTAACAACTAAAATTAGTTGATATATTAAGTAAATTGTTAAGGATAGACTGTCACACTTACCTGAAAAGTTGAAATAATGCATATAAAGTTTATTCGACAATATAGAGTTTTGTATCCGTTACCCAATAAGAAAAGTACAATGAATAATTAATTAATCATCTAGTTTATTGTTAGAAAGTAAAAATTAATTACTTAACCAACATTAGATGCTTATAAGACAAATAAGTGTTAGATGGGGATGTAATCAGAATATAAACTCTGTTGAAACTGCGGAGGAACTGGGAACTATTGAAACTTTCTGAAAATACGAAACAATTACATCTCACAAGGATTCAACAATTTCTCGCTAACTTTCTCTTTGTTGACTGTCTGCCTAGTATCTTTGAACGCAGTATTTTTTCAGTTAGTTCAATTCAATTACACAATTGATTTTAATGAATACATTTTAAATAGTTAAAGTTGTTACTCAAGCGACAACTTTTTACGTAAATTAAATACTCATAGTCTAAAACGCATATTTTACACAATAACATCACATTATTCACTGACATCCACTACTGGTGTTAAGTACCTTGCGAAAATAAGTTTACCCTATGTTTGACAGTCGTCAAGTGTAACAAGGTGTAATATCATCAAAAGCCAACTATCAGAACCCTTTAAAATATTTTTTTCAGATACACTATAGTATTTTTATATTAATAAAGTTATGCAGCTTTCTGTTTCCACTTGATTTTTTTTTTTTAATTACTTAACTAATGCAAACTTGAGTAGGCCCCCCAAAACAAGATTTCGTAAAAACTTTTAAATTAATAAGTTTTTAGTTGAAGAGAGTCCTAAGAGCGCTTCTTTGAGCTCTTTGTTGATAAACTTGGTAATTAAATTCCTGTGTGGTGTTTCTGTCCAACGTTATGAATAACCAGAGACTGATTTTCAGTGCTCCCTGTTGTTACTAGAACTTTGCGTGAGTACTTCCAGGTGGGGCAATTTATGTATGAAACTCTGACTTAGTAGTGAGGAATTATCATTAATTCCCATGAGTAGTTAGATTTGGTTACTTCTGGCTCAGGTCAGCTGCCCCGGAAGCCACGTGCCGGGGCACACAGCTTCCGGTCGTATATTAAATGAGGGGGGAGGAGGTGGGGTGAGCGTTTGAAGTAGATCTGCGCATAAATTAAAAGTTAGTTCAAAACTGAAATTCAACAATTTGGGGTTGAACTAAATTTGCGCATAAATTAACCGGGTTCAACTAAAACTCCGCATAAATTAAAAGTTAGTTCAAAACTGAAATTCAACAGTGGAACAAAAGTAGAAGTTAGTTGAAAAAGGAGAGGGGATAATTGCTTCAAGGTCATCCGGAGGAAGTTTTAAAAAAGACCGAACTTCTAAGAGTTCAGTTTAACGTCGATCGTCGTACAGGTCAGTCGAAACCGACGAGCGACCGAAGAATAGCTTCAAGATCATTCCTCGCCGTCGAAGATACATCCGAAACTTGGACGGGGTTCTGTGGATTCGGTGAAGGCGAAGTTCTCGGAGGATTCTCTCTCGGGTGGGTAGTAGACGATATTTCGTGAACTTGTACTTGTTCTTGGTTTGTATCCATCTTCGTGTAGTGTGTAATTCAGAGCGGAGTAGTTGTCGGTCGAAGGGCGTACAGAAGAATGAAACAGGAATTGTCGTGAGCGCGCTTATATAAAGAATGGTGGGGGTAAAATATGAAAACCTGCTGAACACAGTCGATAGGTGTAACAAGTTCGAAGTTGTGGAAACGTAACATCGAACGCAAAATGTTGTGAATAACATTATCATCAACGTGAACCTGCGAAGTCCTAACAGAGTATAACGGGTTAAAACTTAATTTCTTCCTCACTTTTGTTAAATTTGTTTTAGTCTTTGAAACCGATGGTTTGGAATTATTTCGTAATATGTGATATAACGCAGAGCACGCGAAGGTTATTCAAACAGGATGCCATGTGAAAATGTGAATGAAATTTTAGGTTAGTAGTAATTGAATCTGTATAATGAAGTTGGCAAAACGTATATATAATGAGTAGGAGAGATGCGAACACCGCTAATGCGAGTTAATTAATGGTCGCGGCGCGATAAACAATCTCCTCTAATAACAGCTATCGCGTGAGAAGATCAGTTCCACCTGAGCACCCAAGTAGTCTAGGACTTGGCCTGGTGCGAAGCGGTATGCACCAACCTTGAAATTGTTGACTTTCACAGCAGTTTCCAACACGGACACTGCTGATTATTATTAACATGGTAAGTTGTCATGGACTATGTCAAACTAACAGGAGTGACAATGAGTTTTGAATTGGAATAAATATGTGTTTTAGCATAAAAAACGTATGATTAACATTACCGATTGCACAACAATGGACTATTGGCCCAAGCCAAATGGGCTTATGGACAGATTATGGGCTATTTGTTTTGAGCCAAACTGCTTATTAGCAGCAATTAATTTTCACACCGTAATGTTTTCTTATTTAAGTGAATGATTAAATAATAAAAGATATTCATAAATGAAAATCGATGGATGAATGATTGTTAAAACAATTCTATTATTGGTCATTTTTAATGTTACTCTATATAATAAATTTATTTAATCATTGATAATAGATGACAAATAATTTATGAAATAAATGTTTTTAAATAAAATGAAATTCGTACTATAATACAAGCAGTGTCTAAAGCAATGTATGTTCCATGACCTTAAATACTTGCAGATAAATTTGTGCTTAAATTTTACATTTCAAAGTGATTTGAATACGGTAACAAATTAGTGTTTTTTAGAAATAAATTTTTCTTTTATCTTTATTTTATAGTAATGGTCTTATGGTTATGGGTTTTTATTTTTGTTACGAAATAACGACAAAAGGTAAACTAAAATAAAGGAATATTTAATAGTAGTTTTATTTTCAGCTGTTAACTATAGAAAGATATAGTTGGTTGTTGGTATAAACTTAATAAACCTATTACTATGACACTATAATAAAAGTAAATTAAAGACCAACCCGCAAAAAACTTGGTAAACCTGAAACTTATAACAAATAATTATTACTAAGTAATATAACCGTGACAAAATTTCCAAACTCCATTTACCACTGTTAAATTTTAGTTTTGAATTGACTACTGATTCACGAAGAAAGTTGTAATTCAACCAGGCTAATTTATACGCAAATGTAGTTCAAGCGCGGGCTTATGCTCTTGTCATCTGCACTCTTCAACTATTTTATCGTTTAACCCTTTTCAGCTGACCGACCAACTGATAGGCTAGTAGCCTTTGTAAAGTCGGTTCACGCATATGTTTATATCGGATAAAAGAAATATGCAAACTCCATTAAAATTTGTCCACATAACTTTCGTAAATCGATCCTATTAAGACCACACCGTGATAAAGATCATGAGTTCATTTATCATACTTAAATGTTTTATATATTTTTTAAACATTTTCCTTGAATGTTATCAATACCTGTAGTATTACTAACAATATAACAAAAAAATTATAGCTTTAGGTTTTTTTCTAAGCGTAGTTACTGCACTAATTCTAGTAAGTTTAATAGCAATTTTCAACGTTGCACAAAAAGATGTTGTTTAAGATTTAATTATGTTTAATCCGGATTATTTTTATTGTTTACAAGGTAATAACTGAGGTCTTGATTTATTCAAAAAATAATGATAACTATAATGGGGGACCGTTAAAATAATGTAATTAAAAAGTTTACCAAACAAATTCGATTTGTTAGATTAATTGAAAAAGCTATAGGAAAAGAAATTTATGGCTAATAATTGTAACTATAGATCGCCTCCTGATCTAAACTTCAGTTGATCTAGACCCAAAAAGTTTAAAAACACTTTAAAAATGAAACATTTATTCTTCCAGTTTTTTCTAACAGCTATCTAATGATTCAATCAATTATTCTTACTCCATGAGATTAACATTAGAATGTTGAAAGCCTAAGGGGCGTAGCCTTGGGTTCTGATTTGAAATGGAATGGGATTCTGCTCATCTAGAAGATTATACCTTTCTAACAGTATGTGCGGAATTCTCCTATGATGAACACGAGCTGAGAAAAAAGGAGGAAACGAAACATGATTGTTTAGTAATATATATATATATATATATATATATATATATATATATATATATATATATATATATAGATAAACTTTGTAAATAATACTACGGATTGTGCTGGATACTGGTAAACCGTTTTTTACCAATAAATGGTATTTGTAAAAGTTTTATGGTAGTTTGTTTGAGATAAAAATTAGTATGTTGCTTCATTTAATTATCGTTTAACCAAGTGAAATGAACTGCTGCAAATACGGGTACTGCAACTCACTTGGTTTGACCTAACATTTCACGATCGTGTACGGGCCCCTTTACTTTGCAAATAATTTTACTACCAATTAACCGATTTAAAGAGAACTTGCGAATTTTATTTTGTCTATCAGACAAGGCATACGACGGTATAGGCGTAAACCTTATCTATTATTACCACAATTACCAAGTCACCTTTAATGACGAACTTCCTCCATACATTTATATAAGAACATAGAATTTCCTATATTTTTCTATAAGCTTCATTATATGTTATGAAAAAAAAAATGGAAAAGAATATGCAGGTTTGCTGCTATGATAAGAACAAAAACCAAGATTTTATGAACTTAATGCGACCATCTGTTACGGAAATAAAATTTACTATGTGGAAAAATTAAAAATTGCAGCTAGCGGTTAAACGAAGCATTGTACACTCATATTTGTATGATGATATTTCTTGTCTCGATGATACTGAATGTTGTAAAGATGAATAGCCCCACACGGATTGTAAAAAGAATAACTTATCATCCCTAATTATTTTATTTCACTCTCATTATTTATTCTAAATATGTACTTGTAAGCTCTTTCAACCATTTACACTGGGTGAGAGTTAAAGAGAAACCTTCTTGACATGTTCTTAGTCCTCATTGTATGAAAATTATGGTTGCGGAAAAGTTATTCCAAGGGAAAAAATGATTAGCTAGTTATCTTAAAAAATCATCTTACACGAAAGTGAGACTTCAACTGACGTTATTTGCAATGGAAATTCAGAGTGAAAGAAGATTGTTGTTGTGTTATCTTTAATTTGCGTGAAACCAAAATATTGCAACTCCCGTTACAGCAAAGCAGGTCAACGATTTCTTTTAATAATTTCTTCAATTCATGATACAAAGAAAATATATATTAGTGTAAAATATAAAAAAATAAACAATTGTTTTTGTTCATAAAAAACAAAACAAACTTGAACATTCTTTTGAAATGTGCTGCTTATCCTTCTGGTTGCTAGGCAACAACTTTACTATTAGCTTAGGTTACAAAAACAAGAATATTCAACTACACAATGATAACAACAGCTAACCTTGATGGGAAAACACTATTTTTTTATAAATATTATCAGGAAACTGTCGACTAAAAATGTTTAATCCTAACGAACCTTCTTCGAGTAACTATCGAATACAAAAGTTTCGAACATCGAAACGTTTTGCACCTTCGTACTATAAAATGTTAAATCTTCCTGTTATTACGAACAATGATCAGAAAATGTTCAAATCCTTTTGTTCTCAACTTAATAGAACGTTAAGTCTACCACCAAATACGTTTACTTACAAGCTACCCTTGATAGACAAGGATGATGTAAGTAAAATACCATTATTTCAAGTGAAATTTCTGGAAGATGGAATCCTTTTTAATATAAGAGAAGTAAACATGTCAATTTGATTGTTTAGGTAGGCACAAACCTAATTAGTCTAATGAAACTGTTCTATTAGGTTCAACAACAACAAAAATAAGTAAACCAATATCCATTTGTAAATTTATTGGTAAAATTATCCTTAACAGTTTTTTTTTCTTCAAGAATTAGGAAAAGCCTACAGTGTTGTAACTTATGAAGGTTGGCTTTAACAAATATTGGTATAAGGGGCAGGATAGATTGTATAGAAACCATTTACAACCACTTTCATACCAAAATATTTATGTTGTAGTTTGCAAGTTTTAATAACCATCCAAATAGACACTCTTTAGTATTTTATAAATTTAAATATAACAATTCCATTGTTTACTTGGACCTAAACTTTAATAGTTTAATCAAAACATAAGAAATAAGCAAGCCTAAATTATCAAGTTGTATTTATTAATTTAATAAATAATCTTATTTTTTTTGAGAAGTTTAAAAGATTTATAATTGTCTCTATTCTATGCTTAGAATAAATATTAGTACCATCGGTAAAACATTTATTAGTGACACCGTTGTTAGAAAAATTACAAAAATTGTCTCTATTCTTTGCTTAAAATAAATATTGGTACCATCGGTAAAACATTTATTAGTGACACCGTTGTTAGAAAAATTACAAAAAGTATACTTAAGGAGGTCGTTTTTGGAACCCGATCTTTCTGGTTTGTTTAAGTTACGCTACCAACTGTGACAAAAAAAAACCGTTGAAGGTTTGCCGCCATATAGGTTTTGTAAGCAAGTTAAACTTTATCTAAATAGTGCACATATTAAAATTGATTAAATTATGTCGATAAATAAGGAATATATAGGATCTTTTGATTTCCCATAAGAATAACATGAAAAACACATTTTTAGATTTTTTGTGACGAGTTATGCTAAGATAAAATATTCGAAATACCAATTTGTTTGTTTTTACATTTATTAGTGACACCGTTGTTAGAAAAATTACAAAAATTGTCTCTATTCTTTGCTTAAAATAAATATTGGTACCATCGGTAAAACATTTATTAGTGACACCGTTGTTAGAAAAATTACAAAAAGTATACTTAAGGAGGTCGTTTTTGGAACCCGATCTTTCTGGTTTGTTTAAGTTACGCTACCAACTGTGACAAAAAAAAAAAAAAAACCGTTGAAGGTTTGCCGCCATATAGGTTTTGTAAGCAAGTTAAACTTTATCTAAATAGTGCACATATTAAAATTGATTAAATTATGTCGATAAATAAGGAATATATAGGATCTTTTGATTTCCCATAAGAATAACATGAAAAACACATTTTTAGATTTTTTTGTGACGAGTTATGCTAAGATAAAATATTCGAAATACCAATTTGTTTGTTTTTACATTTATTAGTGACACCGTTGTTAGAAAAATTACAAAAATTGTCTCTATTCTTTGCTTAAAATAAATATTGGTACCATCGGTAAAACATTTATTAGTGACACCGTTGTTAGAAAAATTACAAAAAGTATACTTAAGGAGGTCGTTTTTGGAACCCGATCTTTCTGGTTTGTTTAAGTTACGCTACCAACTGTGACAAAAAAAAACCGTTGAAGGTTTGCCGCCATATAGGTTTTGTAAGCAAGTTAAACTTTATCTAAGTAGTGCACATATTAAAATTGATTAAATTATGTCGATAAATAAGGAATATATAGGATCTTTTGATTTCCCATAAGAATAACATGAAAAACACATTTTTAGATTTTTTTGTGACGAGTTATGCTAAGATAAAATATTCGAAATACCAATTTGTTTGTTTTTACATTTATTAGTGACACCGTTGTTAGAAAAATTACAAAAATTGTCTCTATTCTTTGCTTAAAATAAATATTGGTACCATCGGTAAAACATTTATTAGTGACACCGTTGTTAGAAAAATTACAAAAAGTATACTTAAGGAGGTCGTTTTTGGAACCCGATCTTTCTGGTTTGTTTAAGTTACGCTACCAACTGTGACAAAAAAAAAACCGTTGAAGGTTTGCCGCCATATAGGTTTTGTAAGCAAGTTAAACTTTATCTAAATAGTGCACATATTAAAATTGATTAAATTATGTCGATAAATAAGGAATATATAGGATCTTTTGATTTCCCATAAGAATAACATGAAAAACACATTTTTAGATTTTTTTGTGACGAGTTATGCTAAGATAAAATATTCGAAATACCAATTTGTTTGTTTTTGTAACCTCTTTTAAATGGATTCAATTCAAATTGATGAATTTTAAAAACTAGGTCAAATATTGCTAAAAACTATTTCTTGACACGAAAATGCTGGTTCACGGTCTCACGAAAAATAGATTTGGTCTACAATCAATACAATCTTACAATTAATACTACATCAAAATCAACCAAAAATGGATATAAATCTGTTTGGAACTAACACTAAGAAATGGCATCACAACAACTAAATGAACGTAGGACCTTTTTGGAATACAAATGAATGGATTAGGGACATTTTGGAGTATAACTGAATTGGATAAGGTCTTTAATGGAATAATATTAAATTTTCAAACTTGATTTTACAGTGGATATGGATTTTTTTTAATAAAACTTATTCAGAATCAGATGCGAATTTAAATAACGAATCCAGTGCTACCAAATATCTTAATTTTGAACATTTAGGAACAAGACACGTTTTGAAACAATACGACTCATTTAGACAAAACACCTTGTGTGTTTATAATTAGCTGGTTGAAATTGTGTAAAAAATAAATTGTAAAGGTTTAGATAACGTTAAAGTGAATAAAGTTTGCTAATATACAAAGGTTTACATTTTACTTGGTAGAAACTGCGTGTAAATTGGTCCAAATGAAAGTCTTAGACGAACTGTCCAAAGGATTAGAAATGTGAATAGAACGTGCTAATATAGAACTGAAAAGTTTATTTTAGTACAATTCGCATGTAAATCGGTCCAGTAGAAGTTAGGCCCGCCACACATTGGAGCGAGGTGCAGACGGAAGCTAGGATTTTGGCGTGTCACCGCACATTGAGGCGAGGAGTAACAGAGGTTTCCTCGCTTGGCTCACACAATGTCGTTAGTAGATTACGATTTGTTGGACCTTGAATCCGATTCAGATTGTGAATTCAATAATAATACTGTGTTCTTTTTTTTACAGAAATACATTGCGTGTAAATTGGTCCAAATGAAAGTCTTAGACGAACTGTCCAAAGGATTAGAAATGTGAATAGAACGTGCTAATATAGAACTGAAAACGTTTATTTTAGTACAACTCGCATGTAAATCGGTCCAGTAGAAGTTAGGCCCGCCACACATTGGAGCGAGGTGCAGACGGAAGCTAGGATTTTGGCGTGTCACCGCACATTGAGGCGAGGAGTAACAGAGGTTTCCTCGCTTGGCTCACACAATGTCGTTAGTAGATTACGATTTGTTGGACCTTGAATCCGATTCAGATTGTGAATTCAATAATAATACTGTGTTCTTTTTTTTTACAGAAATACATTCTCAAGAACCGTTGCCTCCTGCACAGGCAGAATTAATTTTATATCCGCCACCTAGGCGGGCGCTTGTGCAGGAGGCTAACGAGAGATCGACTCGGCGGCTGGAAGAGGAGGAGATTGTAGAGATAATAGAATTAGATTAACTTAAGTATCTATTTAGTATGTAATGTTTATATATTGTTATTTGTTATTATATTAACATGTTGTTAAGAGACAATGAGTTTAATGAATTAATGTTAATTTTAATCAGTATTTAGGTAAACAATCTTAGAATAGTGCGTTAAATTGCTTAAAATTGGGTCGAAATTGAATGGTATACGCTTTTAAAACTTAAATAGGGGTTTTAATTGTAAGAACCTTTGTTTTGTCGATAAATTCATTATCTAAGCCCCATTTTGAGTGATATCGCTTGGTACAGTAGTTCCCAATCTTTTATCCAGAGCAGATGACGGCTAGCTGACCAGTCGTAGCTAATTAGACTATTTACCACTGGCAAACAAACTCTTTCTCTTCTAATAATTGTGGCTATTATATAAGTTCTCATTGATTCAAGAACAGGTTCAATCTACAATATAAAGATTCATTGACATAAGTTTTTTTTTTTTTTTTTTTTTTTAATATGTTTGTAAAAAAAATATATATATGTTTTCATTTGAGCTTTTTTCATTAAAATTTCTTGCGTATCAGTTGCGCACCATGTATAAGTCGCTTTTATTGCGTGGTTAAACGGTCTGCTGCGTATCCGTCGCACGCACGGCTGCGTGTCCGTCACCGCGCTGCAGAAGGCGTCACTATTACATGTACACTGGTTTGGAAGTAAGTTGACGTAGTGAAGGGTGCCGATTGTTATCAATTTCTATAATAAAACCTGTTCAATTACGAGTTGTTCACAACTTTACCAAGCGATATCGCTCGAAATGAAGCTTAGAAAATACATTTATCGACAAAACAAAGGTTTTTACAATTAAAATCCCTATTTAAGTTTTAAAAGTGTATACCATTCGATTTTAACGCAATTTTAAGCGAAGATTGTTTACTAAAACACTGATAAAAATTAACATGTATCTACATTCACTAGGTAATGTTTAACTGATAACACTGATTAAAATTAACATGTATAAAACACTATTAAAAAACACTCAAAAGAATGTTTACAATTTCAAGTTGTGTGTATTTGGCAATTGGTGATGCTTAGTATTTTATTGCATGAAAATACAACCCGTCGCAGCACACTTGCGTATTCAGATAATTTCCAAAGAAATATGAGCTTTTTGCGAAAATAGTTGTTGGTTAATAAAAATTAGGATTTGTTGCTACACTGAGTAACTAACAATTATATGTGTATACAAAATTTCATTTCTATTCAATTTGTTATCTAATTACTACAAGTACTGAAATAGTAAACTGCGAATATAGTTTTTTCTTTATGTTAGATGTCCGCATTTGGTCTGGGACTTGGCCTATAGAGAAGCGGTATGCGCCAACCTCGTAAATCGTTGACTTTCATAGCGGATTTTTATTATGCTTTAAGTAATGTAACTTTTATTAAATACAATTGTCTACCAGCAAACTACAATCCCTGACCCGCCACGTCTGATTTTTTCTTGTTCATCGAAGTTCATGTTAAATTTAATTCGTACGAAATACAAGTGAAAGAGTGAGATAAAGTTATTTGCATACACTTATGCAACATTTGGTATATTCCAATCGATAATGCGCTTTAAACAACTTTAAAATTAAACATTTAACAACAATCGTCAGCAAATGAATCTTAATTTTTTCACTTATAAAACAAAAACATTATTTAAAAACACTCAAAAGAATGTTTACAATTTCAAGTTGTATGTATTTCGCAATTGGTGATGCTTAGTATTTTATTGCATTAAAATACAACCCGTCACAGCAAACTTGCGTATTCAGCTAATTTCCAAAGAAATTTGAGATCTAATATTTTCCTTAAAAACACTATGGGAATGAGTATGAAGGTTTGCTGCTACAGGATGTTATTAAAAATTGTGTGTTAAGTAATAGGATGTAACTTAATTTTCTATACCTTTATAAGAATATTATTAGATTTTCCATCAGAAATGCGTTGTATGCTGTAAATAACGGTGCTTGAGTTGATTATTGATAGGCATAGGATAAGCATGTGTTATGAAAACTATTTTATACCTGTTCCACTGTAATTAACTTAACATGATAGATTTTTATTTATGGAATATTATAAAATGGGTAAATAAAAGCATGTGTTATGAAAACTATTTTATACCTGTTCCATTGTAATTAACTTAACATGATAGATTTTTTATTTATGGAATATTATAAAAATGCGTAAATAAAACCGCTATACAAATACATTTTATTTTAATAAAAAGAAATTATGAAGATACTTTAATATTATTTCACTCCATTGCGGTCTTCAATCCGGTCCAGTTTAAAGCAGCGTAAAGGTGAAACAAAGGAGTGGGAGCGCAGTAGCGCTAAATTGAATAATACAGGCTGTTTGTCCCTATAGAGAAACTCATACAGGGACTTCGGTGTGTGTATTCTTTGGAAGGCAGAAATTATATGAGAAGTAATAAAGGTCCTTACTGCACACTGTGCACAAATGTCGCAAATGCTATTACATGTTTCGAATTTCATTATTTGTCCTTTACAAGATGAACTAACTTACCTCCATCGTCTTGGAATTGTTCAAAATCTAAAACAGACGCTTTTCCACAATCATAACACATTTTTGTACCATCTTCAACTTCTTTGGAAAAAGTTATGAACTTCTCTGAAGTTTCAACTAACACATCGATTTTACCGTCGTCTCTTCCTAATTCAGGTATTATAAAATGAGCGTCGTACCCACTGAGATTATGCAGAACCACAGGGATAAATAGTGGTAAACGATAGCTCAAGTTGCATTTATTACAAGCATCACCCCTGTAATAACCTGTGAGGTGGTCGTGATCTTTAACTTTATAATTCTCAATAGTAAAATCATTTTTGCACAAGAAACAGTGAGTCGCATTTTCATGTTGAATTTATTCTTCTTCGTCCATTGGTTTCATTGATACAATACCTGTATATAAGCTTTGTGTATTTCCAGCTATTGAATATAAGTGATCAAGAAATAATTTTTTCCGCATTTTCACCACGATATACTAGAGGTTCTGAAGTTAATCCATATATGTTTAAATGTTCTTCTGTTAATGTTGATTTGATCATTAAACAAAAACTGTTTGGTTTGTGCATTTGATACTTTACACTTTTTCTTGCTTCACAATTTTCATCTTCAACTGGAACAAGTGTTGATTCAAAATCTGCATACACAACTAAAGGGATACGGTATTGATGATGAACTTTTTCAAATGAAACGAATGCTCTGCTTTGCGAAGGTAAAATAATCTTTGCTTCATAATTATTGTTACACAATCTTTTGTGCTCTTGTAACCATTCTCTTCCTTGTCTTCCTTCTCGTTGAAAATTAAAACATATCTTGCAAATCAACTTTTTATTTCTATTTTTTGAAAGTTGCTTATTAACAAGAGAGTCGAATTTCTTTATGTACACATAGTGAGACACATCTCCTCGCGTTAGTAGTAATAAATCCGTATGGTCTGGTAGCTCTTCTTTTGCAATACGTAAAGGATACACTTTGTTTGAACTATCTAATGCGAAAACATTAATAGAAGTGCCGGGATTTTTCTTTTCAAATTTTGATATATCTTTTGTAGAAACGGGATACGTTATTCCTTGAAAATTGTACCTGTGTATTGCGTCTTCATATTCTTGGTTGGGTCTACATGGATTTCGTAATACAAACTTTGACGTCATAGCATAACGAAAACATTCATTATTTTCATTTTGAACATTAATACAAGATTTTGTATTTTCAATTATTTTTGGCAAAGGAATGTAACTAGATCCCATTAGTCCATATCCATGTTTGTGAACTCTTATATCTAATCCTTCAATACTTGTAAGACTCCATCCGGATCCTATTCCTTCGTGTTCCTGAAGTTTGGTTAATATTTCTTCTATACAATGTTCTACAATTGAATCAATGTCTGAACTTCCTATGATGGTTCGGTTTTTTGTTATGAATCCTCTTGGTGATAATTCTTCTTATACATTTATAAACATAGCTTCTAGTAATAAACCAAATTTAAGAAAGTTCAATCTTTTCAATTCATCTTTTAAAGTTTTACTTATGATTGGTTTTGCTTCTTTAATAAATTCTTCTAGATTTAAGTCTTCATTTTGAATTTTATGATGCATTATGACTTTACCAGGTAATGCAAATACTTGTAGATTTGGTAAAGTAGTGGAAGGTCCTGCTGAGATTTCATCTTGTTCTTCTTGTTCTTCTTGTTCTTCTGCGTTGTTGTGAAATAGTTCTTTATGTATTTCTAATAGAATATCATCGTTGAACGATTCCGAACATTTATCGCAACGATACATGTTTACTCTTCCAAATTTCGCCGAGAAATGAAATGGGCTCTTTCGTTCCTCCTTTTATAACGGTTCCCCCACCACTGTTTCATCTTCATCTTCATCTTCTTCACTATCCGAGGAAAATAGTCTTCTACAAACCGATTGTTCATTCGTATTTTCTATTCCAGTTGGAGTTTCAGTTTGTACTTCTTCATATTCAAACGATGACGAAGATTCTGATATTACTACACTTAAATCTTCATTCTCCACATCATTGATGCTTTCAACTTCTGATGTTATTAGATCTATATCCATATCATCTACGCTTTCTACTTGTGATGTTTCACTGATGTTATCCTCTTCTTCCATATTTAAATCTTCTAGTTGAATTTTATACAATATTTCAACAAGAGGTTTCCTTGGATAATCAGTGTTGTCCACAGGAGCCATTTCAAGTAAATGAGGAATAACTCTTTGCGATTTGGCTTATATGATATTTTGATAAGTATGTCAAGGTCATTTTAGATTAAGCGAGAACTGGGAATAGATCACTAAGCGGCATGTTATTTCATTACCACAAAGTGATCTATTCCCCATTCTCTAAGAAGTGTTCAATCAATAGCCAAAGTCCAAATCCATTTCCTTTTTTTTTGTTTTAATTTTAATCTTTTGTTACATAGTTTATTGGTTGACCGTTTGAATTTTCAATGTGTCGTCTTATTATTTGTTCCAATTCTTCTATTTTTGCCTGTTTTATCATTAGTTCTGTACGTAATTCATTAATGTAATCAGCCGCTTTGTCCACCGTTCTTGTTCGTATTTCACCTAACATAACACCAGGAATCAATCTCTGTAGTCTGTAAAACTTAAACTTTATTCTAGACTCTCTTGCTTTAGCCATTTCTTGAAGCCTTTGTTTCTTATTGTCTTTACTTGTAGTCAAGTCCATACTCGTTACAAGTTTGCTTTCAGAATAATTCGACTATAGTAGGCTCGTCCTTTATACATTTTCCCCCACCACTTTCAATTTCCCCCCACCCTACTAATATAGGTCAAGGTCATCCAATATAACGCGAGAACGAGGAATAGAGCACTAAGTGGCATGTTAGTCCATTACCACAAAGTGATCTATTCCTCGCTCTCTATTCTACATCTAATTTTTTTTGGGTTTTGCTAATTTTTTATACTTTTTTTGTTGTTTTTCTTTGGGAGGAAACGTGTGTGCAGATGTTACTTATGAGAATGTCCATTCTTCTTCAACTCTTCGATAGTGTCCAATAATTTTATCAAATATGCGTTGGTTTTCTGTAAAGTCTGTATTCTGCTACATCCAATTTCAATGGTAGGCACCATTAATTGTAATTTTGTCAATTCTATCTTTTCTCTCTTATATCTTTCTTTCATTCTTATGTTTTTTCTTAGTCTTGCTGAAGATGGTGTTATTGGTTCATACATACAACTTGGATATGGCTTTGACATTTTCAACACTGATGTGGAAGACACTTGCAGCTGTTGATCTTCATAGTAGTTTGGTGTTGGAGTAGTGCAAAACATCTTCGATTCTGAGTTTTGTTGGCAATCTGAAGTTGAAAATACAGGTGTTGCAGAAGGATCAGCCATCTTTCACTGTCGCCGTACAAAGTGAATTCTTCTCTAAACTTCTGCTTCTTTTATCACACTTCCCCCCACCACCGACTTATATATTCTTCCCCCCCACCATAATGATACATACTTGTTTCTCAAACTTTGTACCATACTTCTAATGTGACGTCCACATCTTCCTCCTTTAAGTATTTTATGAATTCCGGGCTTCTTGATGTCACGCCAGGCATATTTAGATAGCTCATCACTTTGTGATGGCTTTCTTCATTATGTATATAACAATATACTTGCATCAACTTATTTTCTTGTTCTTTTGATGATATGAAATTCGCAACTGAAGTCCATTCTTCATATTTGATCTTGTAATGACGCACTTCAAATTCCATGATGTTTCTTCTAATTCCGAAACAATAATAAAACTCTCTTCAGACAACCTGTATTTATACACGTTTCCCCCACCTAGCTATAACCCCCACTATTTTCCCCCTCTCCTTTATACGTGGAAGGGGTATTATGGTTTGAATGCACGATACTTAATAAATTCAAACAAACACTGTGCACAAATGTCGCAAATTTTATTACATGTTTGGAATTTCATTATTTGAGCTTTTACAAAATGAACTAACCTACCTCCATCATCTTGGAATTGTTCAAAATCTAAAACAGACGCTTTTCCACAATCATGACACATTTTTGTACCGTCTTTAAAAGTATAAGCAAGATAGATAGCAAATCCATAATTGTCTTTCTTAAATTCAATGAGCATTTCACGAATTGTTTTAGGTATTTCACACTCATTTGATCTCATGATGTAATGGTAAAGAAACCCATTATTGATAATTTCTTGTAAACACAGAACTAACAACCTATCCATCGTGTTAGACTTAAACTGATAGTCACATCAGTTGTGACATTAGTCACATCTAAACCTTTTTCTTATATGATTTTCCCCCACCACTTTTATATAGGTCAAGGTCACTGGATATCAAGCGAGAACTGGGAATAGATCACTAAGCGGCATGTTATTCCATTACCACAAAGTGATCTATTCCCCATTCACTAAGAAGATTGTTTGATAATTTAGATTCCTAATATTTCTTTTCCTTCCTCCTCACCTTTTTGAACTGTATTATTACCAGACATGTGTGATATTAATTTCTTCATTTCCCGATTTTCCATTTCCAATTTCTTCAATTTTAAATCTCTTGCTTCGACTTGTAGTTTTAAATACTTGATGTAACTTCCAGCCCAGTGTAGAGTTTTTAATTTTGGTGCTCCCATTGCAATTCCGGGTATTTGAAATTGTAGTCGATTGAACTTTATGTTCATATCTTGTCGGTCTTGTTTTTCCTTTTCTAGTCTTTTTAATCTTTGATTCTCCCTGAACGAAGAGGTTGGATCACAAGGAATATGACGAAACATTTTGGTCAACGATATCTTGAAGAATGAGCTTCTACGCAGAAAACCAACACATTTATGCACTTCCCCCTCCAACTTTAGGCTAGTAGTGGGAAGAATTACATTAATTTAATACTTATTTCCACTGTTACACTTGCTCCATTTTCAAAAAGGTATGTGTAAAATGGTTCTGGATACTGGTATTTTTCACGTCCTATATTTTCCTTAAGAAAGTTGAAAGCCAGTCTTTTCGAATATTCATTATGATATACTTCTCTTAAATTAACAAGAATTCCATCTTCCAGAAATTTCACTTGAATCATTGGTATTTTTCTTACATCATCTTTGTCTATCAGGGGTAGCCTGTAAGTGAACGTATTTGGTGGTAGACGTAAGGTTCTATTAAGTCGAGAACAGAATACTTTGAACATTTTCTGATCACTGATTGCAATCTCATGAATACCTATCATTTTATAGTATGAAGGTTCAAAAGGTACAGCACAAAACGTTTGTATTTGACAGTTACTTGAAGACGATGGTGCGTTAGGATTGAACATTTTTAGTCAACAGTTTCCTGACGAATAAGCTTCTACGCAAATAACCAACACATTTATGAACATTCCCCCACCAACTTTAAACTAGTGGTGGGGAGAATTTTCCCCCACCACTTCTTCAAGATTATTAATTTCAATTTGAATTACAACAAAAATATTTGATGCAAAATCCCAAAAAACCGAATATGGAACAGTCTCTTCTACATCTTGAGATTCGTTTTGCGCTTCAACCATTTCCATCATTGAAGGTTCTTGATCAATTTCTGTTACTTCCATCGCTTCTTCCACAGGATCTTGTGTTATGTCGGTTGTTTCAACTTCATCTTCTTCTTGAACTAACGTAATATTTCGTTGTTTCACAATTTCAATTAATTGTATAAAAGAAGTATCTCTAGGAGACATGCTTAACCATACATGTAGCTCCAACAAATGTTGACTTACTAATGACAAACTTCACAATTTATAAGACTTACTTAAAACAATAAAGTGGGGGGACTACCTTAGTCCAATTCGGATTCAGATTCAGAAGACAGTAAAGGTGATATGGGTGAATCCAATGATGAATCTAATATGTATATATCAATTGCTTCTTTAACTATGTCTTCGTCACTATCATTTATCATTTCTTCAAAGATTTCTTGTTCAAACTGTTCCATTTCTTCTTCATCCATCGTTGAATAATTATCAGTTTCGTTATAATTTTCCTCTATATTGTCTTCTTCCATTTCATCTGTACTAATATAAACACTTTTAACTTCAAAATAATTAACAAATGGAGTATCTTTAGACAACATATTTGTTCACCACTTCTTTTACCTCGAATAACGAACTATATATTGCGTTCTTAGTCTTATATATTCTTTTACTCCCCACTCTTTTGCACAAATATAAAAGAAGGTGGGGGGAGAGCGTTTTGTAGTTATTCTTCTCTATCTAGGTTATATTTCATTGCTAGTACATCTACTGTAATTTTCTGCTCTTCAATTTTATTGCGAATAAATATTGTCCAGGGAAATAGTTCATTAATATTGTTAATTGTTACTTTTATATCATACAAAAAGTCAATATGTCTTAGTAATGAAACAATAACAATAACTCCTATCCCATTGTTTGCCATAATTGTTTCTTCAATTTAAATGCGTGAGTTTGTTATTAAACTCCATATATTAATTTCATTAGCTATGAAACCATCAAGTCTTGTACTCATCTTGACGGTGCAAGTACAGACTAAAAACATGGAGGTTCATAGTCCGCCTTTTATGAGTTTTAAAAAATGGGGAGGGGGAAGGAATAAGGATTGGGAGGGGATAGGGTAGGGGGTGAGGGAAGGTTTGTGTGGCGACACTAGCCACATTAGACCCACGAGCCCACTTGTGCGACAAAGTAGCCACCAATGCTAATATTATACTCGTGACACCTCAGTACATCATCCCGCCAAGTCAACATACGTTCTCTAGTATTTGATGCTACACAAAAGAACTTACTATCATGATACAGAATAGCTGAACCAATTATAATATTATATCCTAAATTTAGCCATTTGTGCGCTTCCGCAATGAATCTGTCTACCATATCAAGGGGATCTAGTTCATTGAAATAAAATGGTCTCATTTGTTCATCAAGTTCAATGTTATTTTCATTGTCATCTTCACTCTCACTGCTACTATCATTTCATTCTCTTCATTTTCATTCTCTTCATTTTCACTGCTACTATCATCTTCATTCTCACTGCTACTATCATCTTCATTCTCACTACTACAATCGTAGAAATCTATCGGATCTTCTACATGTTGATGGTAAACATCAGCATATTCGGAAGGATTGAACTCTTCATTAACGTGAGGAAGCATTTTAAAACAAAATAATGCTGGCAAAGACAAAACAACAAGTGCGGCGCGTGAAAGCAGAATGAAGGAGAGAACAACGCTTGCTCCACTTATATAGCAGTATGCAAATGAGGAGACTGGCGGGGGGGGAGCGTGACGGGATTGGTTCAATTCAGTCCAGTTCATAGCGGTGTAAAAATAAAACGGAGAAGTGGATGCGGCGCATGCGCAATAACGTTAAACCAAGGTTTGAGGTTAGAACTTTCCAAGCGCAGTAGCACTAAATGGAGTAATACAGACTCGGCGCATGCGCAATAGCATGGAGTGATTCCGATCCGGAGAACTCGTCTTTCCAGGCGCAGTAGCACTAAATGGAGTAATACAGACTCGGCGCATGCGCAATAGCATGGAGTGATTCCGATCCGGAGAACTCGTCTTTCCAGGCGCAGTAGCACTAAATGGAGTAATACAGACTTGGCGCATGCGCAATAGCATGGAGTGATTCCGATCCATATACTAGGGTTTGAGGTTAGAATTTTCCATGGAAGCTGCCATGTTTAATTCAGTTTAATTAGATAGAGTTAACAACCGGTCATAACCGGCCATTAACCCGAAGGAGTGGGGGAAGGAGTGGGGGAAGGAGTGGGGGAAGGAGTGGGGGAAGGAGAAGGGGGGGGAATTTAATCTCCATTTTTTATGGGGGGGATTTAATCTCCATTTTTTATGGGGGGGGTTCCGCTTGAGTGAACACGGTTTCCGCTTGAGTGCTCATGCGGAACAGATCTTCCCACGCGATAGTCACGGGACCAGAACCTTCCTTCTATTACTACTACACGGACATAACTGGCCGCGTAGCAGAACTTATTTCTGCTAAGTCGCATGTAAGCTAAATAGCTTACATCCCTAAATTTAAGTCTTAGGTGGCCCTGAAAAGGGCCGTTTGGCTGGGTTTGGTGGACTGCTATGGAGCTTAAGTCATAAAGAAATGAGGGACTTCACTGTTGGTTTCCAAATAGATTTCAGCAGGATCGGCTTGTATAAACTTGTACAAATTAACTGCGCAAATATCGCATTTTTCTTCTTCTGGGATGATAAACTTGTATGACAAGTAAGATTTGTATTCCTGAATTCCACCTTCTAATATAAAATCCAATAATCCAATTCCTATTGCAGCCGAACCGCATTCTGAACACATATTTGTTCCATCCATAAATTTATACTGAAGGTAATGAAAGACTCCAAAGTTTTCTTTATAAAAAGAATGCACCATTTGACGTAATGTTGGTGGAAAATTTGCATTGTTTATTGCAAACTCGAACAACACTATATTTGAAATTATTTGTTGAAGACATAATTCAAATAGAGTAACCATATCTACGTTGTTGCGGCTGCGACCTCTTAGGTAGGAATGAAGATTCAGGAGTAGCAAGTGTAACGGAGTGGCGAGCGTAACGGTATCATAAGAACCCGTTAACGGTTGGTAGACAACCGGTCATGACTGGTCATTGACCCAGGAGAGCGGTGGGGGAAAGGGGGGGATTTAATCTCCATTTTTTATGGGGGGGGGATTTAATCTCCATTTTTTATGGAGGGGGGTTCCGCTTGAGTGCTCATGCGAAACGGTCATTGACCCTTCCTAACACAGAACCCTCCTTTCATTACTACTACACGGACAAAACTGGCCGCGTAGCAGAACTTATTTCTAAGTCGCAAGTAAGCTGAGTAGCTTACATGCGTAAATTCAAGTCTTAGGTGGCCCTGAAAAGGGCCGTTTTTTGCCCCATTAAGGCAAAGCTTACCAACTATGAGCTATAGCTTGGAAGCAAGGGCTTGTTTGAGGCTCGTGCCGCAATGTTGTACAAAAACGATCGAGCCACCAGTACAAATCGTCAAATCCTAGAGGTTGCTGAAATAACAAGCTGTGTTGACCTTTGTAGTCGGTCACAAAGCTTGTTATTTCTAGCACATCACCATCCTCTATGATTTGCAACATTTCTTTGAAAACCCCATCAAGAGACAGACGAGGGTTTTGGGGATCCGCGTAGATTGTTATAATTTCATCGTACTGGATCCGGTATGGAATCTCAAGCCTGTTGTTGTCACCTTCGGGTTCCGGAACCTCGTAGGTGTCAACAACGTGCTCGTGGAATACTGGTGTCTCGACCGGCGGCATCGCTGTATGGAGTCGGAATGAGAAAGCGAATGTAACTAGTAACCGTGACTGGAACGGTATAATGAGTCCCGGTCATGACCGGTTATTAACCCGAAGGAGTGGGGGAAGGGGTGGGGGAAGGGGGAAGGGGGAAGGGGGGGGATTTAATCTCCATTTTTTATGGGGGGGTTCCGCTTGAGTGAACACGGGTTCCGCTTGAGTGCTCATGCGGAACGGATCTTCTCACGCGATAATTGTTCTGTGCTAATAAAGACTAATTAACTTGCAAAACAACATGCGGAGTCTCTCTTTGAATGCTGATGATATTTCATTAAAACACCATTCCTTGCACGCTATATGAACCTACACCGGCAAAACAATGCAAGTCAGAGAGGTCATATAACTGTACAACGACCTCAGAAAAGTAGGTCACGAGACTTAGAGTGTTAAAAAATAATGGGGGAGAAACACAACGCTATAACGCATTGTGTTTCTCCCCCATTATTTTTTAAACAAAATTTGGAAAAGACTATGTGAATTTACTGTTTACGCTCCCACCTTGTAATACGATCCTTTTTATCCCTGAGGAGAAAGTCTTGAGAATCTAAAGTGTTAAATCTCTTCTCTTTACACAAATTGTCACAAACTTTAATTTGATATTTTTTGCCGTTACATTTTGCCAATATGTGTTGGTGGTCAACAACACTTAGAAAAAAGTATCTCAAACCTTTCTTAAGCCTCTCTCCTCTGATGGATATTATTTCAGAATCGTCTTCAACAGTGGGGGTTTCTACCAGTTGTGGTTCGGAAAGATGTTTCACGACATGTACACGGCAGAAACTCTCGTTCTTAACACATTTCCTTCCACAAGCTGATCCTTTCTTAATTCCCCTAGTGAGCATTTCAGGGCAAGTAGTGGGGCGGCTAAATGCCCTACGACGCTCTTCTTTTAATAATTGGAAACGCTCTGAAGGAGCAGACCTGGGTGGTTGATTTTTAGGATAGGTGTGATCTTTAGGAACTGGAAGTGGTGGAGTAGGAGGCATTGGTGAGAGTGGAATAACAGGTGCACTTAGGTGGTGAACTAAGGTTTCGATTGACGGTTCGTTAGATCGAGGAGCTGGCTTCTGTGGTGGCGGCATGGAGTCATTTGAAGACGAAGGCGGTGAAAATATGCTGCGAGGTGCGTTATTGCTGGCCGGAGGAAAAGGAGCTCCAGAAGTTGAAGGCGTGGATTGAAGTCGATTCTCACACCAGGCAGGAACATTTTTCAGACGAAGAGTTTTCTTCACCGGAGTTGAAACCGTAGTAGAAGTTGTAGTAGTAGATGTTGTAGTAGTAGAAGAAGTTGTAGTAGTGGAAGTCGTGGTAGAAGCTGTAGTAGAAGATGTTGTAGGCAGAGATGACATGGTTACAAGTCTGTATTCGCAGCGTAACGTCTGGAATCAGAATAAAACGTTAGACGTAGTCGGTGCGTCTTTTATAACGGTATGCTAATGAGAAGGGTTAGCGACCGGCCGTGACCAGAAGGTGGAAGTGGAAGGGGAAGGGGAAGGGGAAAGGAGGGGGGGATTTAATCTCCATTTTTTATGGGGGGGGGTTCCGCTTGAGTGAACACGGTTTCCGCTTGGGTGCTCATGCGGAACGGTCGTTGACCCTTCCGAAAGTGGGTCAAGGTCGTTCAACATTTATAAAAAACCAAGGTGATGGGAACAGTAGTAACTGTTCCCACCACCCTGTTTGCCTAACGGTTCCCACTCCCAACCCACTAGTTACGTTCTGCGAGGGACATCGACGCAATTTTGTTTGGCCCGTCCGGGTCCATCCGTAACGGGCCGGTCCGGGTCCATCCGTAACCGTGAATTCGAAGGGAAACTGGAACAGCTAATGCAGAAACGCTACTCTAACACCCACCCAACTAATCCCACCCATCATATTCCTAAACAAAATGCAAAAACCTAGTCCGCTACCTACAATTTGCGGATGTCCCACCCCTTCTAAGTGAAGTTCAACCGAACTTCTGAATTTACATTTAATCTACCCCCTATCATCTAGCTGAAAGGCAAAACAACAACAGTAATTATTAATACCAACACTTAAAACTAACAACACATCATTATTAAATATCAAATAATTCAACACAACCAAATACCATCATTATTCTTAAAATTAATACACCTTAACGCTAAACACAACTTATAACTAACATCGCAATGCGCAAATTAATTCTTAAATTAAGTGCAACTTACAACTAATATTTACACACACACACACACACACACACACACACACACACACACACACATACCACATTGCATTAAAGAACGCAACGTAGTATAAGAAGTTCAAATATATATAGGCCTACTATATATTTGAACCTCTTACCGAGTCGCCAACGAATTTTCGCTATGAAAACTCGTTGACGACTGACGCGAAAATTGGGCTCGTATCGCTCCTCGGGTTTTCGAGTGGTGGGAGTAATTAATGCAGTGGTGGGGGAATTGTTTCAGTCCATTACGGTCTTCAATCCACTCCAGTTCACAGCGGCGTAAAAATGGAACGAAGGAGTGGGGGTGGCGCATGCGCAGCGACGTAAAATCCAAGGTTTGAGGTTAGAACTTTCCGTGCACAGTAGAGCTAAATTGAGTAATACAGGACTCGGCGCATGCGCAATAGCGTGGAGTGATTCCGATCCGGAGAACTCGTTGCATTCGCAGCAGCGCTAAAGTGAGTAATATAGACTAGGCGCATTCGCAGTAGCGCTAAAGTGAGTAATACAGGACTAGGTGCCGTAGCGTGAAGTTGGCTCACTCCAGTACAAGTCATAGCAGCATAAAAATGAAACGAAGGAGTGGGAGCGGCGCATGCGCAGTGACGTAAAACCAAGGTTTGAGGTTAGAATTTTCTATGGTGGCTGCCATGTTTAATTCAGTTTCATTCAAACAATAGTCGTTCATGGCTGGCATGGGATGTGAAGTGTGGTAATTAGATGGGGTTAGCAACCGGTCGTGACCGGCCATTGACCGGTCATCGACCCGGCGGGGTTCCGCTTGAGTGAACACCGGGGGGGGTTCCGCTTCATTAGTCACCGGGGGGGGGGGGGGGGGGTTCCGCTTGAATGAACACGGGAGGTTCCACTTGGGCGCTCATGCGCAACTGATCTTCTCACGCGATAACCGTTATAAAAGAAGATTGTTCATCGCGCCGCGACCATTAATTAACTCGCATTTGTGTTGTTCGCATCCTTCCTACTCATTATATATACGTTTCGCCAACTTCATTATACAAGTCTAATTGCCACTAACCTGAAATTTCATTTACATTAGCACATGTCGTCCTGTTTGAATCACCTTCGCGTGCTCGACGTTATATCTCATTCATCAGTCTTGTTCTCACTTCTACACGTCTGACATACTTCTTGTGATGGATACGCAATGTTTGAAATTGAAACTTTTGCGGAACACAACATATATTACGAAATAATTCCAAACCATCGGTTTCAAAGACTAAAACAAATTTAACAAAAGTGAGGAAGAAATTAAGTTTTAACCCGTTATACTCTGTTAGGACTTCGCAGGTTCACGTTGATGATAATGTTATTCACAACATTTTGCGTTCGATGTTACGTTTCCACAACTTCGAACTTGTTACACCTATCGACTGTGTTCAGCAGGTTTTCATATTTTACCCCCACCATTCTTTATATAAGCGCGCTCACGACAATTCCTGTTTCATTCTTCTGTACGCCCTTCGACCGACAACTACTCCGCTCTGAATTACACACTACACGAAGATGGATACAAACCAAGAACAAGTACAAGTTCACGAAATATCGTCTACTACCCACCCGAGAGAGAATCCTCCGAGAACTTCGCCTTCACCGAATCCACAGAACCCCGTCCAAGTTTCGGATGTATCTTCGACGGCGAGGAATGATCTTGAAGCTATTCTTCGGTCGCTCGTCGGTTTCGACCTGACCTGTACGACGATCGACGTTAAACTGAACTCTTAGAAGTTCGGTCTTTTTTAAACTTCCTCCGGATGACCTTGAAGCAATTATCCCCTCTCCTTTTTCAACTAACTTCTACTTTTGTTCCACTGTTGAATTTCAGTTTTGAACTAACTTTTAATTTATGCGGAGTTTTAGTTGAACCCGGTTAATTTATGCGCAAATTTAGTTCAACCCCAAATTGTTGAATTTCAGTTTTGAACTAACTTTTAATTTATGCGCAGATCTACTTCAAACGCTCACCCCACCTCCTCCCCCCTCATTTAATATACGACCGGAAGCTGTGTGCCCCGGCACGTGGCTTCCGGGGCAGCTGACCTGAGCCAGAAGTAACCAGATCTAACTACTCCCATGACTTTGTTTGCGTGCAGTTACATTTTCATATGTACAATTTTTTTTTATGTGTTGTGAATTTGAAAAATAATTTATGGTTAAACCTAAACAGAAAAGGGAATCAAAAGGTTTTAATTTTTTTACAAATGTTTAAGGATAATTAATTGTTGCTACGAACCATCCATCATTTTACAAACAAAAAATATCATAATAAATATACAAGTTATTTTACCAAAGCAAATGGGAAGACCTATTTTTATAATAAACGTATTTATAAAACATTTCAATTAACCAGTTACTTTATGAATAAGATTTTTACTTTTTGTTATTCTGTAATCAAAAAAAAATTATAAGTTATTGCTAGTCTCAACAAAATTCAGATTACTAACAATACCAAATGTACTGTCGGGTATATTTTCCTATTACAGTTTTTATTTTATTTTATTTTATTTTATTTATGAAAGGATTTACAAGTTTCTATTTCATCTCGGTTCTCACTTAATATTTTCATATACATATTTTTTTATTTTAGATTTGTAATAAAAGACTCACAGATATTCAGTTTGAAGATAAATAGAGGGTTAAGTGTTTTATTTTTCAAACGACTTGGCTCTATTCCTCTCCCTCCTTCTATTAACGGGGTTAAAAATAAATTTATAATTTGGATAAATCTATTACAGTATTATAAATTATAATTATGAATGGATTTAAATTTATATTCTATCTCCTGGCTAATTACGAATGTTAATAGACCTATATTTTTTCTCATAACATTGCACAGAAGGTATGTTGAATACAGCATTGTTAAACAATAATAAAGAGACGTTATTTAAAATTATTTGATTTTAAAAGATTAGATTTTTTCTTAACCGAGAGAGGTGAAATTAATTTGATAGTTAATTCATGGAATAGCAAGCTTGGAGGTTTTTTTTTAACAAGGAATAACATCAGGATTTCCCATTTTATTTTTACGATTAACGTATTGAGTTTTTAAGCCAGAGGGGCATTGCTCAGAAATCAGATCGGTGAAAAATACTCATTTTTCTTATTTTAAGCCTAAATAATTAGCGTACCACATTTCAGCCTATTAGATAAATATGAAGTAGAATGGTTATAATGACAGTCGATGCAGGGTTTGGCTTTTAAGATATTCATTTAAAACAGTTTTCATGGGCACTTCACAGATAATTATTGATTACCCACTGACCTGTTTTCATTTTGGAATTCTCCCTCCAATGGGACATTTGCTCATCTTGTACATAACGCTAATGGAGAGGGCAATAACAGTTATGGGCAGTTAGTAGGCGAAATTGCCGCTAGGGGTGCCACAACAACGCTGCCGTAAATGAGTGGTAAACAACAATTTCACTGATTGTGCCAATTTTCTCCGCGTTGTATTCTTTTAAATGCTTTTACTTTTCATTCTTGATGAAAACTTTTATTTACATTATGATAGCAAAAATCCTGTTAACTTTTCCTCATGAATAAACTAATGGTGACATAAATTTAAATTGTAGACGAGAGTTTTTCAAAGACTACCATGATGAAAACTTTTATTCACATTATGACAACTAAAAACCTGTTAACGTTTACTTGTGTATAAACTACAGATGAAAAATAATATATTAAATGGAAATGAGAGTTTTCAATGACAACAAACTATCCCTGGCTTGTCTGTTTCAATTATTTACAACAAGGAAGTTTTATAAAACAAATTATTTTATAGTTACTACACAGAAAGAATAGCTTTATTGAGTCAACCAATATATTTGAATAAATAGTCGCCAAACGTATAATTTGTTTTATTTTAACTTCTTCACTTACATTTACTGTAAATGGCATTTTGTTGCACTTTGGAATAACAAGACACAGATATACAGTTTGTTTGACTTTCATCACTGTTTGTACTGTACAAAGCTCTATGATGAATAAACAATTTCTAATTTCTAATTTTATCAACTTTTTGGACTTAAAAAAATAATTTATTGAATCAAATAGTGGAATAGTTAAACTACCAAAGTTTAAGTTAAACCAACTAAATTCTGAGGTAAAATGGATTTAATTGTTGGATTCAACCAAACAGATTTCTTTGTGCATCAAAATGTGATCAATCGCAAATTATTCACTAAATGCTTATTGTTATAGTTATAATGACCTTCGAATGCTCAGAGATAAATAATTGAAAGTAAGAAAATTTATAATTATTAAGAAATAAATAATAATAATAAATATCAAACAAAAGTGCAATAAAACATGTATTGCCTTGAATAAATTTTTAATTAATTATCATCATTATTTAAAGCTGAAGCCAGTTGTAATATTCCACGTTATTAATTATCGCTAAACGATCTAAGTGCACTCAAATCAAGGCTGAAATTATCTATATTTTGATACAACGATTTTTATTTATATAATCAAATAAACCACAGTTGTCTTAGTGCTCAGTCGGCCAACATAGTGTACTGGCACAATAAAAACGTATTTTGATTTCATAATGAGTGAAATTTCTGGAAAACCTAAAATGAATTTTCACATATCAATTTAAATTTGTAAATAACAAAATGTTCCAAAAAAAATTTTTTTTATAATAATAATTTGGGATGAATTATTATGCGTCCTAATTAATGGCCTTACAAATTCAAATTCTGAATTTTCAAATTATTTTGATAATTTAAAATTTTTCCGGTATTTTCCTTCTAACATTGCACAATAACTTACTAAAAATTTAAAATATATTTGACAGTAAGCTTGGTGAGCAATAAATGGTTTTGGTAAAGCCGAGGTGAAAAAGACATATTGACTAACGACATGTCCACGCAGAGCAACCGGGCCATTAGTCTTGTATGTGACAATGCAGCACGTGTTCCTTCATTAGTCGAATGTCCCCCAGGACTAACGGCGAGGCCATTAGTCTTGCGGCGGTACACTCGCTTCTTGTCGACATAGACTAACTGAAGCATTAGCCTAACACAGCACTGAGGCTGAGGCACAGCTAATACACTTTTGTTGATGGTTAAAATAAATTATTTGGATTTGTTTTATCGATATTTTTATATACTAGGGTGTCACGGTGGAACCATTTTTTATTTTTGTTCCTTGCATCGAGACAATAAAAAATATACAAATAGAGGTCAAAATGCTTTGTTAAGCCACTAGCCTCCATTTTGTTTTATACACAAAACAATTTTTATTCCCGTAACGTATGTTTGTATTAACTTAATACTTGGCATGAACGTTTATCACACCAATTTCCATTTTAAGGAAAACAATAAATTTTTCCGATTTTTTTTACTAAAATATTAACTGAAAACCAGTATGTAACAAAAATTACAAGAGACATTAAAGTTGACAAATAAAATTATGTAGCTAATGGTACCAAGGATACCAAGTGTGTAAGGATCAGACAACAAACAACGGAGTTATTGTGATTTTTCTACAAATATACATATAGACAAACAAAGCGGATGGAAAACAAATGGTGATAGGATACATGTTTAACTGATGAAATATTTGCTCATTTTTTAATTTTATAGTAAAATTGGATGATATTGTTGTGAGGGGCCTTGTGTATAAATAGGGCTCCAAATTAAGATCTCGCATGTATCGAAAAACCTCTTAAGACCGGGCCTGGTTGATTAACTACCACTAATTATCAGACAGCTGTTAAGCATAGGACTGTACATACCCCAATGGTTTTGTAGCGGGTTTTTACTTTGGGTGGACCAAAGATTCATGATCAACGAAATTGACCTAATAGTTAACCGTCATGTACTCAAAATGATCCATAAGTCAATGGTCGGAACGCACTGATCTTTTATAATAGTTTTACCTTAAGCAACGTTCTCTATAGTGATGGGCAACAAAGTGCGTACTGACCTGTTAGTTACAGGAAAGAGAAAACATTCTTTGGTTTCCCTACAAACCCCTGCTAAACATACTAATTAGGCGACATTATACCTTTATTATACTTTCTTTTGGTGAAGAAGCTTTCCTAAATTTTCTTACAAAGTCTTAGATTATGCAATATTATACGAGTAAGTAACTACTCTACAGATTTTTCTTGATTTGCACATTGATTTGAAAGCTTAAAAATATAATCGCAATTAATTATTGGGGACGAAAGTGGCTTCAGGACTGGCCGTCTGTTGCGCCGGTAAACGGAAAAAGTAGCGATAGTGAACTAACGGAAAGTTCCTTTTTTTAGTTTTGAATAACTATTTAAATGGTGAATTAAAAATCTGCAGTCAATTTGTAATAGTTTTGCAAGGTTAGTAACATTCCTAGTAGAGTGTCAATGAACGCCACAAAACGTGTTATTATAGTATTACCACTCTAGGTTGAGTGGTATCTATTAATAGACCTTCATTACTTATTGTCATCACATGAATTTTACTTTTAAATCAAACCAAAATGCATGTTTTAATGTACACAATACAGTAGTTTTGCAATCCTCATGCTATTTTTATGAAGGACCTTTCACATTAGGTGTGTTTCATTGCATAAGATAGGTCAACAGCTTTATATTGGTACTAATCTAAATTTAAAATTATGCAGCACCAATATACTTTAAGTTTTTTATCTCCACGGAAGGCCTTTCGATAGACAAGCTAACATCATCAGCTGTACCGTAAACAAAAACCACATTTGTAAATTAGTTTAAATTATTTTGGGACAATGTCGTTGGATGAATAATTGGCATTTAGTAGAAATACACAATGAAATAACTACTGTGCTGGTATGAAATGCTAGACTCTGATCAATAAACCTGCAAGTGAACAATGCAAATCCATTGCATACATGAGAGAATAATAGTATCACTAACAATAGCGTCTAAGTAGGCAACAATTTATAGTTTAAACTTATCACATTTTGGTTTTAAGACGGTTTAGAAAGTAAATTTCAAAACCTAATTTACTACAGCTTTGTAATAAACACCTATTGAGCAGCAAAGAGTTACCTTAATGCTATTAAAAGAAATTTTTTTACTGAAAATTTGTCGGGCACAAATGATATACTGCAGACATTCACAACGAAGGAAAATATAATGATGAAAGTGTATCAATCTCTTTTAATTTGTTGCTAAGGAATATGTATAAATATTTTCTAACAAAGCAATATTTGTTCTTGAGTCTCGTAGAGTAACACTTTCAAAACTGTATTAACGGGCTCTTTTCATTAATGAACATATTTTTATTATAAATTATATGTCTATGAATAATACAAATATTACTAAACTCAATTTTCTCATATATTTTTGCAATACCTTGAAATTCCTAATTCTATTAAAGTTTCCAAAGTACCATTAACACCAATAAATTTTGAAAAAGTTGTAATAATAACAACAAGTAAAAAGGTTTATCGTTTCAATTCATTTTAATTATATTAGAATTTCATAAAGAAGAAGTTACTAAAGTATGTGTTAAATATTGTTGAATTGACATGTGAAATGAAGCACCAACACTCAGCAATCATCCGCTACATTAGGAAGGGGTGTACTGAAGATAACAAGCGTCATCTGCCTAATAAATTGAGTTCATTGTTGGCGTTGCTCACGACCTGTCGGAGGCAGTTGTGACGGTTTGTGTCAGAACCTGGCGGTGAATTATAATTGTAATCTTGTGTCGTTACTCCGTCTCCTGTCATCAGTACGATGTTCGTTCCCTCTGCTTTGTTTTCAATGAAGATGATTAATGGCAGTGTTGATTACATTTGATATGTTTGAAGTCTTAGTCCACTCATAAATAAATATTGTATAATCTATATTTATCCTCTACCGTGTTTGATATAATGGATGATGTAAAATACAGTAATAAATATTGTGTGTTCTTTTACAAAAATTTAGCACAACAATATATCATTAAATGTCGGATAAAGCCACATAGCACATTTTAGCAGTCATCTAATCAGCACTCTAGCCAAACACTTATGTGAGATACCAATTTCGAATTTATTTACTAAACGCAGAACTTTTGTGATATAGTATAGTTTGTTAGGTTATATTGTTAATGTATGTAAAAATCTAGTTCATTAATAAAAAATACAAGATGGCGTGAGTAGTGTCAAATTGTTGGTGCTGGCCCAGTTCAAGGTCACCTGAGGGATGACGTCATCGATGACGTCATCGATTGCGTCATCGATGACGTCATCACTGATGACGTCATTTCTATGACAACACACCCATGACGTCACAAAAATGACGTGCTGATGACGTCATCACCCCTTACGTCATCAAAATGACGTCACCGACGCCACTAAGGTCAAGGTCACGCCGAAACTTAAAATTTTTTGGCACTTTTGCCGTTTCTCGCACTACGCTCCGAGTTTCAGTCCGAGTCCCCGTGACCTTGACCACTTGGAGCGAATTTTTGACAAGAAACGGCAAAAGTGCCAAGTTAAACTCGAGTTTCTGACATGACCCTGCCTAAATGGGCAATCGGTAATCCCTCAGGTGACCTTGAACCAGCACAACACCAACAATTTGATATTACTGTGACCTAGAAAACATAACAACGGAGTGCCGACACCGATGCGCACCCCACGACAGTCACTGAGCGACTGACCTCCAGGCTCCGCGTACTCTAGGTATATCGACTTGAGAGACTAAGACTCTAAACTGTCAGGAATGGGAGTAACTAACTGAACCTTGCAAGGAAAAGTCATTTCATCCAATATTCTAAACAAATCTTCATCAGTAAAACTTACATTAGTCTCTTTGGTATAAAATTTAGGGTGTCCGCGCAATAGTCTTCGCCACTTAGCTAAAGTGGAAACCCGCTTTACTTTAAGTTGGGGACAGTGAGCAACTAATAAAGCCTTAACACGGCTAAGTTTCTTACCTAAAGTGTCCCGCGACATGGCTTCCCTTCACAAAAGTCCGCACAATACTGAGAGACTGTTGGTAGCGATTGAGCCAAGGCAAAAGCGGTGGGGGTAACAGCAGGAGTGGGGGAAGGTCACAGCGGTGGGGGAAGGTGAGGTTGAACGCTGGAGTTTTGCATCACTTCACCATGAGCTGTCCTACAGTCAACACACTGTTCTCGTGGCCTGAGTTGGCGCTAGAAGAAACCCTACTGTACAGCTTAAGCTGTGAGGGACAAGGAAGAAAAGTTAAAGTGGAAGTTATGGTAAACTCGAAGGTGAAGAGCCGTCTAAATAAAGTAATTATAATCTTTCAATCCCCAATAACCGTAGAGAAATACAAATTCATAAAGCGACATCTTACTCTTAGGCGAAACGAATTGGAAATAGAAAAGATCACAGTAAAATTAATCTAACCTAAAATTTGGACTGGACACTCATGGCGATACCACGTGGCGTGCAAACGCCATCCTAAACATTACAAGTTAAGTTATTGAGCACCTCTGGTACGATAACCGACGTGCTAGAGTTAAAGTGTGATGACCTTGAGCCAAAACACAGAAATACTACAAGTCGATATCGTCCCAGAGGTAAAGTGTAGTGACCTAGATCCAAAACTTATAAAATTACTTACATATAGAGAGTTAGAGAACAGCGAGGCGCACCGCATGGAAGCCGGAGACATACTGGCGGAGCTGTGTTGTGCAGCCTAGGGACCCAGTTATGGTGGGTGTATATAGCCAACACTTAGAGTAGAAGTGTCGTGGGTGACCTTGACCCACTTAACCTACCTGCCTCCCCCCCCCGACAAAAGCGCGAACCCCCCCCCCCCCCCCCGACAAAAAGTGCGAACCCCCCCCCCCCCCCGAAAAAAATGCGAACCCCCCCCCTCCCCCCCCCAACAAAAAGTGCGAACCCCGCCCCCTCCCCCACCCCTGATATCCTGGGCGTGGCAGCCCCGGTGGGGATATAAGGCGGCCCGGCCACAGCCGGCTCGCAGTCCGCTCCCGCGCGTTGAACGTGAACGATCGGGACGGACCGCCATAGGCCTCACTAAACACTGAATGGCGCCTTCACTGTTTAGCGAAGTCTACTCTAACTTTAAGACTTGTATTAGTTGTAAGATATTGCGCTTGCGTTTGGGTATTGGGAATTGTTTTATATGAGAGTGTTTTACTTGTACCCTATGTCTCCTGTGTGTCTTTTATCCTGTGTGTCTTGTTTGTCATATGTGTTTAATGTGTATGTGCTTGTTCCAGCATTGACTATGTTGAGCTCAATTATGTGTTGTAAGTGTGTTATATTTATCTAAAGTGTATACGCTTGTTTTAGCATTCCCCCTTGAGCTTTTTCAATGCTCAAAGTAAATTGTAAAGACAGGGAACGGGAGTAGGCCCCCGTGTAAAGCCACTTTTTATAATTGTTAGGCTCCTCTCAGGCATGCAACAGGTTGCGGCTGGGGTTATGGGAGCATGTCCGTTTGTACGCTGGCAAGCAAAAGGTTGTGGCGGCCTCTGCACTCGGACCGAGGACGTAAGCCACTAGGGTGTCCTCAGTTAGTTTCCCTTCTGGAAACTCAAAATTATGTAAATGAATCTTTGTTAGCTATTTGTGTTTTTTAGTCCCCAAGGCCCCCGAACATCCGTGGTTCGCCATGGATGTACGGGGGCGGAAATTTTTTAATGTCCGTGTGGCCTTGACCCACAAAGGACTTGTAAAAATTTACTACTTGCTAAATTACAAATATTAAATATAGGGTTACGGGAGTAGGCCCCCGTGTAAAGTCACTTTGAAGAATTGTTATGCTCCTCTCAGGCATGCAACAGGTTGCGGCTGGGGTTGTGGGAGTATGTCCGTTTGTACGCTGGCATGCAAAAGGTTGCGGTGGCCTCTGCACTCGGACCGAGGACGTAAGCCACTAGGGTGTCCTCAGTGTGTTTCCTCTTGGAAACTCAAAATTATGTAAATGAATCTTTGTTAGCTATTTAAAAGACAATGCAGTAAATGTTTACAAGTCTCGCGTGGCGAAGGGTACACGACATTGGATGTTGCCTTGTTGTCATAGTTGGGTCTTTTCGGAGGCTACAGCGATGACAACCCAAGTGCCCCACACCCCCATAGGGGGGTGTGGGGCTTAATTTTTTTAAAGTTTTTCCGTGACCTTGACCCAAATATATAAAAAACTTCAAAATCTTTAACGGTCATGTGTTTTTAAGACAGTAAATATATTAAAGTAATTTGTAAACATTCATGGGTAGGTATTACTAACACGAGTTTGGAGTTGTGTCTTTTAGGAGACTACAGCGATGACAACATAAGAATGCCATGGGGCTCAATTTTTAAAGAACCCCCCCCCCCCCGACAAAAAGTGTGAACCCCCCCTCCCCCCCACCACCACCCCCTCCCCCACCCCTGATATCCTGGGTGTGGCAGCCCCGGTGGGGATATAAGGCGGCCGGGCTGCACGCACTTCTCATTCCGGTCCAAGCTCCCATACGGACAGGTTCTCTCTTGCTCTTGAGATTTTTTATAACTTTACTTCTTTCTTCACATCTATTCTTTTTATTTATTCCATTCATTACAATGGGTAAAATGGGTCTTAAGCTGAAGAACTACCCATCTGCTTCAACCTCGACCGACACGTCTCAACCCTCATCATCCTCCACTTCGATCCTGGAATACCTGATGACAGCAAACATCCTGAGCTGCCTGACGATGCCGCCGCCGCCACCGCCGCCACCACAGCCCGCCTCAATGCCCAGCCTGTCGCTATTGCCGCCGACAGTGGAAGAGGCTGGTGCACCGCCATCGTCAGGAGAACTCGTCGTCAAGTCGTCAGGTCGAGTCCCGGTAGCCTCTCCAGCACTCTCGCTGCTATCGGACTCAGGATCGGAGTCTGCGGTTTTTGAAGAGACGTCCAGGTCGAGGATCACCCCCTATAGCAGAACCCGAAAAATCCTATCCTATACCAAATCACAATGTCCCTTACCCATATCCCCTATGCCATCCACACCAACCAACCACCCCGTAAATCCATCTTCTCCCCCGATCTTCCCACCATAGACCTAACATGCTCTCCTACCCCACCCAAAATTGTTTGCACCATTCCTCTTGACCAATCTTTGCTCCTTCTACCCCCTTCCACCCCCATTCCTTCTAGCCAGCCTAATTCGGAGAAGCTCCAAGACACTCCACTAAAGAGTCCAACACAGAAACGTAAGCGCGTTAAAGCCCCTGCTGGCAAGGGTAAGAAATGCGATTACGCTTGGTTTTCAAGTAAGTTTGGGGTTTTGTGTTGCCAGAAACTTGCCTGTGCAGAAGGAGATCGCTGCCAACGACACCTCAAAAGTACAGTCAAATTTCGGCAATTCAAACCCTACACTCTTTATATTAAGCCTAAAACGTTCAAGTTCAGACATCCCCACGGCCCGCAACCGCGGGATATTAGAAGGCTAAAGGTTGATGAAAAATATTATTTTACTGGTCAGACCTATGGAGCAGGTAATAAGAAAGTAGAAATCGTTGTAAAAGGTGAAGGCCACCTTTGTACAATGCAAGTACCACCTCGGATGGTACAAAGAGAATTTTTCATCGCTAAAGCCTATCTAATACGAAGGGAAGGATGCCAAACCGTGTGGGAAATGGACTAGGACATGGGCCCACTAAAAAAATCAAAATTGTTAGGTTGTGTTGGACAATATTTAAAAAAGTCTTTTTCCATATTATTTTTTCAAATTTAGTCTTAACCCTCTTAAAGTAAGGGAGAGGGGTATTATACAAGTCAAGTAATAAAAAAAAACACTTGACTTGTATAATACTTTAACCTGGCGGTGATGTAAAGTCACTGGGACAATCTCAAACCGTGTCCTTGAGGGTGAAGACTAAGTTACAAAAATCTTTAAAAAATAAAAACTTACCTCCAAACACTTGTAGCTTGCTACAAGTGTTTGGAGGTAAAAATCTTTCAAAGTTTGAATAACCTTGACCCATATAAATCACTGTTTAAAGTAAAGTGCTAACCTTACAACTAATGTCGTGTATCACGTGATACCCCCCACTCTAACGCTCTTACTCAGCTTGTACGAGCCGTTCATTTGCTTCAGTCTGTTTCTGTACTCCGTGGCAAACATGTCACGGTACAATTACAAACGTGGTGACTTCTTGATAGATCAACACAATGCTTGGGAAGTGCTAAACCGGCATAGAATGGAAGTTGAGTATTGTATAAGACGAGATGGGTCTACATTTTATCTATGTATTATAAACAACCAAACTCATAAGTATGAACACTGGACAAAAATTAATTATAACAACATAGATGAGCTGTTTGCTTGGGTGTTTGAGGTGTGTAAAGTTATTGAAGAAACCAAAATGATGGGTGTGCTAAAGGTATGTAAAACCGATGACCGCAAAGACTAAGGGAAATTTAGTGTAAGTCCTTAGGCCCCCCCTCCAACAAATTGAAAACCTAAAAGAACAATTAAAACAATTCAACTTTAACCCAATGGAGTTTGTGGAAGCAGTGATGAGTGATAGTGATGATGAAGAAACTGAATATATACTGGGTATGTAATAGAGGGCTTGAACAGAGACATGTGTGTGTGTGTGTGTGTGTGTGTGTGTGTGTGTGTGTGTGTGTGTGTGTGTGTAGAATACAGAGCGGGGGATAGACTACTTTGCGGCAATGGACTAACATGCTGCTTAGTGGTCTATCCCCCACTCAAAGGGTAGCATTGGATGACCTTGACCCACTTTAAAGCAAGGACAATCGGTTAACTGGTATAAAAGAGGGGGTCTGTACATCTCGACTTCATTCTGCTTTGGACTTTCCAGTGGAACGCTAGAAAAAATGAGTGGATCGCTGCTTGGTGCTAACTTGGACAGGTATTCTGTGATGGTGCATTATGAGAATTGTAGAGACATGTTGACGGCTGTGTATGAGTGTTTGGTGAGAAGGATCTTTCAAGAAAACTGTGAATTTATGTTAGCGTGGAAAAGAAATTTGTTTGTTGATGGTAATGCTACAATGCAAAGCATGAACCACCTCCATGTGTTAAAAGTAGGACATCATAATTTGGACGAACTGGACGATATGTTTAGGGACCTGGAGTGTTTGATACATCAGAGTTGTAAGCCTTGTGAAATTGAAATTTTTAAATTGGATTTGGAATTGGAATAAAATATGTTAAACAGGACTCGAACTTGGACTTGATTGAGGTTTTTTGTAAAACAGAGCGGGGGATAGATCACTTTGCGGCAATGGACTAGCATGCTGCTTAGTGGTTTATCCCCCGCTCAAAGGGTATCTTTACGTGACCTTGACCCACATAAAATGTATAGTTGGTGGGGAATATAAAAAGGGCAAACCAATTGGATAGATACACCACTTTCATACCATGGCTCCGCTTGACAACACCGTGTTCCATCGCGACAGAATTCTTTCAATTCTGGAGGTAATACCTGTAGAAGTTATAGAAGTGGAGGACCAACTACCTGCGGTTGACCAGGAAGAGGAGGAAGAAGAAATAATGGACATTGAAACGGACTCGGACGAAGCTGGTTTAACGGACAATGAAATGGACTTGCACGCCTACGAAACATTAGAGTCATCATCTGAGTCGGAAATTGAAGAAGAAGAACAAGACACTCCTCATCGTCCAATGGATAGGATGTTAGTAGCCAAAAGAATTATGTATTGTCATCGCTACCTATTTCGTGATGAGAATGATTCCGACTCTGATGGTGATGTTTCACCTTTGTAAAAAAGTTTAAACAAAAAGTTAAAAAAAGAATGTGAGCGGGGGATAGAGCACTTTGTAGTAAATGATGCTGCTTAGTGCTCTATCCCCCGCTCAAAATAATAATTCCAAACGACCTTGACCCATATAAACTTGTTGGAACAGACGTCTTTGAAAAAACTCGTATAAATTATTGAATCTAGACCAAATACCATTGATTTTATCAAGCCTGCTGATAAATGTATTACAAATGGTTGTTTAAAGGCTAAATTTAGCACGTGATTAATAACCTGTTTCTATATGACGTCACTTTCCCCACCTATCTGCCTCAGATATAAAGGGACCCGGTTGAGTGCGCTGCTCATTATTGCGTGGACATTCACAGAGTGTACATTCAAAGCCAAACTGTTTGAAATGGCTCTTTGCGACATTTGTGGGGAAATCTTTCAAGACGAAGATCTTTTCACCCTACACAGAGAATTACATGAAGACGAAGATAGAAAAGAAGATATTACCATGGATGAAATAGACTTAGACTCAATTGACCGGTTTTTGGAAGAGCACCAGAAGCAGACGGACTACTGGGACAGCTATCTACAGCAAATGCAAAGAAGAAGACCTAGTGTGATCCAATTTGCTGGTGCTGGACCATCTACTGCTAGAAGACCTTTTGAAGAAGAAAATTATATGCAAGAAGAAGAAGACACTGAAGAAGAGGACACTGAAGAAGAACTGGAAGATGTGAAACAACTGCGCACCACGGCCTTACCAGGGCCGTGGTGAGAGCGTTCACCACGGCGGTGAGAGCGTTCACCAGGGCCTTACCATTGAGAGCGTTCATTACCAAAAACCGAACCCTTACCTTTACCTCCAACATCGATGATATTATTGAAGAATGCTTGGAAGAACTTATAACAAAACTTCAAGAACATGAAGGAAGAGGATCTGGATGGACTTTGTCATCAATTGAAGGTATGGATGTAAGGGTTCACAAGCATGGATATGGTTTAAGGGGTAGTAGTTTTATCCCTTTACCAAAGAAAATCCAAAACACTAAATCGTGTAGGAATGTGCAAAATGAAGGTAATGAATGTTTCAAGTATGCAATGTTAACCAAGTATGTTAAAGATCATCCTGAAAGAGTTGGTAGAGAATATTACGAAAATGAACACCGCTACAACTTTCAAGGCCTCACCTACCCAGTTACATTAAAAGACATAGACAAATTTGAAAAGAAAAATCCTGGTGTTTTAGTCAATGTTTTTGGTCTGGATGATTCAAACAACGTTTATCCTTTGCGAGTAGTAAAGGTTGAGCAAAGAAACCACAGGGATTTGCTATTGATAACTAAGGGTGAAATTTCCCATTATGTATGGATAAAGGACTTTGAAGCCTTAGTTGTAAAACAATTGACCAAAAGAGTAAATAGGATTACAGTCTGCAAGAGATGTTTCTGCTTTTCTTGGAAAGATTCACGACATGAAGGATTGGACTGGTTGTTGGAACATAAAAGACTTTGCAACGAGAACTATGAAGTAAAGATAAGTCTTCCACCGCCTACCCGAGCTTCAATACAATTTAACAAGACAGTTCACCAATATCGGATTCCAGTAGTCATCTACGCAGATTTTGAATCTACGTTAGTACCAAAGGAGCTGCCGGACGGTGAAGTGACTAGAAGAACAAAATATCAGTTGCATCAACCCAACAGTTTTTGTCTACTAGTGAAATCAACCTTGTCTGAAAACCAATTGCAAGACTATGGTTTAACATCCACTCCAATACTCTACTGTGGTGAAGAAGCCGCTAAGTATTTCGTAGACCAGTTGTATGACATTGCTGAAAAGGTACAATGCTTGTATGGTAATTTCGTACCTATGGAACCTTTGAATGACAATCAACAAGAAGAATACAATCTGGCATCAAGATGTTATCTATGCGAGAAGAGCTTCAGTGAAGAAAATCCAAAAGTAAGAGATCACGATCACCTGACAGGTTTATACAGAGGAGCTGCTTGTAATTCATGCAATATAAATTACAAACTGCCCCACTTTATCCCTGTCGTGTTACACAATCTTAGCGGCTACGACTCCCACTTCATTATTCCAGAGTTAGGAAGAGATGATGGTAAAATTGATGTTGTTGCTACAACATTGGAAAAGTACATCAGTTTCTCAAAAACAGTAGGTAAAATTAAACTTCGCTTTGTAGACTCTTATAGATTTCTGGCTTCCAGTTTGAGCAGATTGTCTGAGAATCTACGAAGAGAAGACCTAAAAGAAACCAGCAAGATTGTACCTGAAGATAAATTGGACTTAGTATTACGTAAAGGAGTGTTCCCCTACGATTACATAACTTCTGCAGAAAAATTTGAAGAAACCAGTCTACCACCGATTGAAGCCTTCAACAGCAAATTAAACGAAAGTGAAATCTCCGTTGAAGACTACAATCATGCTTGTAATGTTTGGAACCAACTAAACATTCAAACCTTAGGGGAATATTCTGACTTTTATATAAAATTGGACGTAACTCTGCTGTGCGATGTGATGGAAGAATTTCGAAACACCTGCTCCTCCGCCTATGGACTGGACCCTCTACACTCGTACACATCTCCAGGATTAGCATGGCAAGCTATGCTAAAGTCAACCAACCGTCGACTGGAACTTCTAACGGATATTGATATGGTGCTCATGATGGAATCTGGTGTACGGGGCGGTTTGACACAAGCTGTAACACGTCATGTTAAAGCCAACAACAAGTACATCCCCGGCTTCGACGAGCAACATCCATCGGTATACCTTGGCTACTTTGACGCAAACAACCTTTATGGTTGGGCAATGTCAAATCCGCTTCCCTACGCTGACTTCAAATGGATCGACCCGGCCGCCATCGGAGACATCTCACAGATTCCAAAGGATGGTCCAAAAGGCTATATTTTGGACTGTGATTTTGAATACCCGGAGCACCTTCATGACCATCACTACGACTTGCCTCTCCTAGCCAAGACTGAAGTTTCACCGACAGGAAGATGGCCAAAATTGATGATGACCTTGGAGAATAAAGATCGGTATGTGGCTCACTACTGGGTAGTTCAACAGGCTCTTGAATTGGGTCTACATATAGTGAGAATTCATAGAGCAATTGAATTCACCCAGTCTTGTTGGTTGAAACTATATATTGATTCCAACACTACAAGAAGAGCTGCAGCGACAACAGCATTTGAAAAGGACTTCTATAAATTAATGAACAATGCCATCTTTGGGAAGACCTTGGAGAACAAAAGAAAACACAAAAATGTAAAATTAGTGAGTGATCCTAGGAAATTGGAAAAATTAGTGCAAAAACCAAATTTTGGAACATCCATGATTATAAACGAAAATCTAGTCGCTGTCAGTATGAAGAAAACAACAATAGTCATGGACCGTCCGTTATACATAGGTATGTCGATTTTGGATATAAGTAAAACCCTGATGTATGATTTCCATTATAACAAAATGGTTAAACACTACGGAAGGGAAAACATTGGAGTCGCATACATGGATACGGACGCGTTTATCTACTGGATAAAGACTTTGGACATGTATGAAGACCTAAGGACTTTTCCATACAAAGAAGATTTCGACTTTTCTGACTATCCGAAGAACCATCTAAATTTTAATGAAAGAAATAAAAAAGTAATTGGAAAATTCAAAGATGAAGCAAATGGAATGCCTTTAGAAGAAATAGTGGCGCTGATGGCGAAATTGTATTCATTTAAGATGTACCACGAGAACAACACACCAACAGTCAAGAAAGCAAAAGGAGTGAAGACATCTTATTTGAAAAAAAACGTGACATTTGACCACTACAAGACTTGTTTGTTTGAAGATACTACAATATCAGCAACATTCAACAATATCCGAAGCTTCAAGCATCAAGTCTACAGTGTCACCGAAATTAAAAAAGCACTGTCAGCTCGGGATGATAAAAGACACATAATGCCAGACAAAATCCACACTCTTCCTTTTGGCCATTACTCCCTAAACCCTATCAACTAGTAACCTATTCTTCGTCCTTCTACAACTTCGACCTTATTCCTTTATCCTTCCGTAAAAAAATGGGGAACACGGCAAGTTCAACGCCGTGTTCCCCATTTTTTTTTACACAAGTTTGGATGACCCTGACCCATATAAATGATGTGAATATTTAAAACAACATTCATTGTAATTATACATGTGACACAACAAACATTGAAACTTGCAATATGAAGGACTTGAAGCAACAAATTGTCAACGAACTTCATAAACCTGCAAGAAGAAAGTTTCCACGAAGAAATACGGTGATAAAAGGAATTAATGATTTATATCAAGCAGATTTAATCGAAATGATTCCTTATAGCAAACAAAATAAAGGATATAAATACATATTGACTGTTATTAACTGTTTTTCAAAAATGGCAGATGCTTTACCGCTAAAAGATAAAAGTGGCAAAAGTGTTACAAAAGCAATGGAAATAGCTATACAAAGAGACAAACATACTATTAAACATTTACAAACAGATGATGGAAAAGAATATTTTAATAAGGAATTTGCAAATTTAATGAAAAAACACAATATAAACCATTATTCAACTAATTCAGAGGTAAAAGCCTCAATAATTGAAAGATTCAACAGAACTTTAAAAAGTGCAATGTATAAAATGTTTTCCAACAGAGGATCGCACATATGGATTGATATGTTACCGAAACTTATAAACGATTACAATAACAAGTTTCATAGAACTATTGGGATGAAACCAAACCAGGTGACTAGCAAAAATGAAAAACTGGTATTAAAACGTATAAAAATGAATACTAAACCAAAAGTTGAAAAACTAAAGCCTAAAAAATTTAATGTGGGTGATAAAGTGCGAATAAGTAAATATAAAGGTGTATTCAGTAAAAGATATCTGCCAAATTGGACCAATGAGGTTTTTACTGTATTCAAAGTACAACCTACAGTACCTGAGACATATATTTTAAAAGATAATAAAGGACAATTGCTTGAAGGAGGGTTTTATGGACATGAAATGTTAAAATCAACAGTAGGCGATGTATATTTAGTTGAAAAGGTGTTGCAACGGAAAAAAGATAAGGTTAAAGTACGATGGTTAGGATTTAATAAGTCGGAAGATTCTTGGATACCTAAAAAGGATTTGATATAACGATAGAGAATCATTTTAGGTTGAACCAATTCAAAGGATGGAGATAATACCGCAAAAGGAGAGTTTTACTATTAATAATATAGATGAACTCACAGTGGATAATTCAGAATTCAATAGTGGGAAACATGGCAATTTGTTACCAAACACCGTGCGCTGTCTGGTTACCGGACCTTCCAACTGTGGAAAAACTAATGTAGTATTCAATTTAATTACAAACCCTAAAGGATTACGTTTTAATAATCTATATGTATTTTCAAAATCACTACAACAACCAAAATATCAATTATTGGAAAAGATACTGAATAATGTGCCTGAAGTTAAATACTTAAAATTTAATGCAAGCGAGAGTGTCATGCAACCACAAGAAGCTAAACCATTCTCTGTGTTCATATTTGACGATGTATCTTGTGAAAACCAAAACACAATAAGGAATTACTTCGCTATGGGTCGACATAACAACATAGATAGCATTTATATTGGCCAAACTTACAGCAAAATACCTAAACAACTCATTAGAGACAATGCCAACATAATAATTGTATTTAAACAGGACGAAACCAACCTAAAACATATATATTTTGATCATGTAAATGCGGATATGACATTTGAACGATTTAAAGAGTTATGTAGAAAGGCTTGGGCTGAAAAGTATGGGTTCCTAACAATTATGAAGGAACAACCGCTAAACAATGGTCGATACAGGATAGGATTTGATAAATTTATATTAATACATTGAACGTGGTATAAAATATTCATTGTTGTACAACACGTCTTGCTACAAACATGGTTAACCAAGAAAAATTAGTAAAAGAAATAAAATCACTTAGTGATTCTATTCGGGCTAAAAACAGAGCATTAAAACTATGTATTAGCGAGAGGGAGAAATTCCTTGAATCTACTTTTAAACCTATTACTGAACCCTTAAAACAATTAAACAAAAAATTCGCTAAACCTGTATTGGAAGGAGATGCGATTGCACCTATCACAAAGTTTGAAAGAGAAAGTGTAAAATATGAAGGTTTTAGTGATGAAGACCCGGAATCCTCTACATATAGTGGCTTTACCGGAGCAGAATCTGGAAGAGAGCTAGAATCACCAGGATATAGTGAAAGGGGACCTGAAGAAGCACCAACTGCTAGTGAAGAGGAAAAAAGAGAAGAGGCAAGAGAAGGACCGTCAAACATAAGCTTGTTGGGTGAAAACATTCATAACAGAGGACCTTTAGGAAGGAAATACATGGTAAAAATGTTACTCGGAACAATTCCTAATAAGAATTACCATGGTTATGGAGCGAGATTAACAGAAGATGGTTTAATGATAGGTAATAGCCCGTTAAACGTTGACGAACATGATAATATTGTTGTTGGTGATCAAAGATATAAGGGCACAAAAGGATTATTTGAATTATTATTTGAAAATAAGCCTTCAGTATCGTTAGTGAAAGAAAAAGACATGGAAGCATATAAAAAGATTTTGGAAAAGACAAATGCATATAGGAGAAAGTATTTACCTGACCAGCTTCCTTTTAGATCTAAGTCTTTAAAATATAGAGAATTTGTATCCAAGTTAATACCAACTAGAAGACAAACAATGCCGTTAACACAAAGAAAACCTGTAAATCGAAGATTTATGGCATCCACTTTGGATGTAAGTGCTCAGGAACGAAGAAAAAGAAGTAAGTCTGTTACAGGTACAGGTTTAATGAAGAAACTATATAACACAAATGTGATTTATTACAATAATATCAATAAATTGGTGGATAGAATGAAACTAATACATGAAGCTAAAGAAGCGGGTCATACTGGATTGGAAAACGAATGGGTGGCTTTAGTGGATGAACTCCGAAACCGTGGGGTAATCACATAAAAATGCGTTACTCTCTAGATTACTATTCAGTTGCACCATGAGTGTTGACAAGTTCGGACGTTACTCCCCGGATGGGTTATATTATGCGAATAGTTTAAAAAGAAGTGCTGGTTTACCACAAACACCTGATGGAGATTATGATATGAGTAATAAAAGGTTAAAAAACATAAAAGATCCTACAGATGAAAACGATGCAATAAATTTAAAAATATTAAAGGAAAAGATATCGCCAACATTAAGACTACAAAATAACACATATGACGCAGAAGATCATAGAATTATCAACGTTGGTAAACCAAATCAAAACGGTGATGCAATAAACAAAGGTTATTTGTCATCTGAATTAAAAAATACGTTAAAATTCAATGGGAAAACGTATAGTGCTAACAATAAACGTATATCCAACGTAGATGACCCTAAAGATGCAAAAGACAGCGTAAATAGACGCTATTTACATTCCTTGATACCTGAAAAGACAAAAGATGGATTTTCTTTTTATAAATTTGTTATTAATGATATAGGTTATTTGAAAAATGAAAATGATGCTGTAAATCTAAAATATATCGAAGATCATTGTATCACACGTGATGTAGGAGTTATAGATTGTTTTGGTAATTGTTTAGCTAATGTAAACGATGGTTCGGCTCCATCAGATGGTGCAACAGTGGGTCAAATGAAAGAGACAATAAAACAAGAAACAACTGGATTTGTAAAACAAGACCAAGTGGTATCTTGGCAGGGGGATGTGTTTGTACAGGGAAATGAAAAGTTTACATTACTTGAACAGAACAATAATGTTTGGGATGGTAAAGGAAAGAAATTAACAAATGTAGGTATGGCAGTAGTGTAAAAGTGGGGCTGCTGGCTCATGACGTCATCACGATGACGTCAGCAGTGATGACGTCATCAATGACGTCCCGAATGACGTCTCTAATGACGTCATATGACGTCACATGACGTCACACCTATGACGTCATGGTGACGTCATTACCGCTGACGTCATCATGATGACGTCACTGACGTTAATTAGGTCAAGGTCACGCAAGAATACAAAAAAAAATTTTTTTTGCACTTTTGCGATTCCTCAAATTTTGCTGAGAAATTGAAATTTCTCGAGGAACCACAAAAGTGCAAAAAAATATTTTTTTTATTCCCTAGCGATCAGACTCTCGACCTAATATATCCGTCAGGGGTCATTGACCCGTCCCAGCAGCCCCACTTGAAAAAAAATAATTTTTTTATTTTACTTACCCACCGAGAGACTGAGAGCTGAAGAATAATTTCTTCAAACACCCGACAGTGCGACAAACGACACGCGATCCGAACAGCACCGCGTCTGAAGGCATACTGACTTGGGCGCAGGCGGTTCCCCAGGTACCCGGCCCAGTGGTGGGGATAAGGAGGTGGTGGGGGTAAAGTGGTCAGAAGGAAGAAAAAATTATTTTTTTACAAACAACTCGTCCCAACCGGTCCTTTACCGGACCTCCGTAACTCGGATTGGAAATATTTCCTGAGAAATATTTATTTTTATTCTTTCTCAGGTGATCTTGGAACTTGTGAAATTTCAATTAAACCAAAAGTGAAAAAAAAAATTTTTTTGTTATTTGAAACTTTGCCTAAAAATTAAGAAATGTTTGATATTTGGCTAAATATTTAAATTTAAACTCAATATAAGTAAATTGAGTGCAAAAAGTGAGATGTGCACACCACAAGAGTTGAACAGCATTTGAGCAAGTCTCTCCGTGTATATTAGGTACTCGGCAGGGTGGTGGGGATAAGGAGATGGTGGGGGTAAAGTGGTCAGATAAAATGGAAAATTTTTTTTTTTTGCAAACTATACAACTGAGTATGTTATTCAGCAATAGGCATAAGAACGAAAAAAAAAATTTTATCGACATTGCTCAACATGTTCAAACGTGTTCAAGGTCAACCATTTGAAGTTTTAAAAAAAATTATTTTTTTTTTCATTTTATTTACAAAAATCCTCCTTCATCCCCATATGTGCTGTCCGGACTTGTGCTTGATGTTGTCGAAGAATTTTCTTCACAGCAACATGTCCCTTGTGTATTTTGGTCTACCCCTTCTGCTTCATCCATACTGTCGTCGATGAGTGGACAGTCGTATTCCAAGTTCATTTTTATTATCATCCCTGGATTTTGAAGTAGCCGCATGTGCAATTTTTCATAGATTTCTTTTAGGTATTGAAGGCTGTCAACAAGTAATTCCCACTTCATTGTGTGTAGTGTAACCTTTAGCGTAGCTGAGTTGGAAATGAAGCCAGACTTGCATGTAAGATTGGTCTTTTGGAATTGTGGTGGTGGTGGGGGTAATTGATACAACCAGACAGGTTGAAACATGTTCAAGGTCAACCATTTGGAGTTTTAAAAAAGAAAATTTTATTTAAAGAGTAGTGTTGAAAACTGGCAATTTGGCTGCTTTATCTGAACACTCGATGCATCTTAGGCAGTATACAACTGCGTATACCAAGTAGAAGAAGATTGCAATCAATAAGGCCAAGATTATAAAGAGATCTAATTTTAAAATTTTCTGAATTAGCATATGGTCCTTCCTGATCCGTCTTTCTTCCATCCTTCTTTCCATCATCTCCACTAGATCCACATGCTGGCATCTCCTCCTCCCCAGGCTTTCCGCTTCATCGGCCTCATATATTGGTGGTGGAACATCCATGTTTGCAGCTCAAAAGATGAAGATGTAATGAAACACATTGGTGCTGCATCTCAGGTCTCTAAGAGGAAAAGTGGTAGGGGAAAACCTGAACATGTTAGAACATGTTCAAGGTCATCCAATTTGTGTTTTAAAAAAAATTCTATCTTGCTACAATACTGTAGCAAGATAGGTTTTTTATTTTGTTTTTATTTTATCATTCCTTTATTACAATACAAAAATATGCATATTGAAGTACAATGAGGATACAAAATATAAATATTAGTCAGGAGAAATATTCCAAGTTTGGACTGGCTTGAGTCTTCATGGATGATCTGGAGGAGTAGGCTGAAGAAGTTGATGATGGTGACCTAGGTGGCTCGTCATCCCTGGGGACATGAGGGCATTTTGTGTTGCAAGCAAAAATTTGCATGTTCAATCGGTATCCCTGTTCGATTAGTGATTTAAATTCTTGAACAATATTGTTTAATTCTTCCATATTTCTTACAAATACTTCTTCATAATTTGCACATTTTACAGTCAGAGCCATCTTGATGTTTTCCGTATGATGTCCAAAGGCGGAATGAATATTAGCATGGTTGTTTGAAGGTAGTATGAAATAGTGGTGGGGGGAAGGATTTCACACGCTGTCTGATGGGAGGTGGTTAAATTTTTTCCAACTAAACATATTGATTGAACAAATAACGCAAAGTTCTCTTGGTGTTTCATAACTCATAACCGGAGCTACATGGCCATATTGTAAAGATCCATCATCTTGTAAGAATTGTGCCGGGTTAGAGATAGCAGCCCTTCCACAACTTCGACAAAATTTTGTACCATCACCAAATTTGTACCAACCAAAAGTGTTGTAACCTCTGTTGTCTAGCTTGTACTGTTTGATAAAAATTTTAATTTGCTGAGGAGCGTTGGATCGTAAAGTATGGCTAAATAGCTGTTGATCTTCAATAATTTTTCTTACACAAAGCTCAAATAGGGTGCTCATCGTTTGACAGTTGCAATCAAACTGAACTTCTTTACAGTCTGTATGCTGGTAACCTGAAATGGTGGGGGAAAACACACACACACACACACACACACACACACACACACATTGCTGTTTGAAAAAAATTTATGTTTAATTTTGTGCAAAGGTCAAAGGTCAAGGTCACCCCTGAGCTTTAAAAAAAGGCAACATATCAATATGTGAAAATTTTTTTTTTGTTTCACATATTGATATGTTGCCTTTTTTTTTTGTTTTTTTTTTTTTTTTTGTTTCTTATCTTTATTTAAAACAGTACAAACAAGATTACATGACAAAAATATATATAGTTAAAAAATACAAACAGATACAAGAAAGAAAGAATTATTTTTTTTAACACTGCTGCTTGTCTGCGATGTGGATGGTAAGCTCGGTGGAGTTGCTGCCGCTGCATCCGTGGGACACCAAGTAGAGACATCCTGGTTGTATGGAGCGGAGATCTTCGTTTTGGAGTAGGTGTACAAATCTTTTGGGCAGGTAAATTTGGAATTTCGGCTCATCTCCCGGAGTGTATGGGGCTTCGCTCAAGCTGCAGCAGATTGCCTCGCCGACTGTAGTTTCCATCTTCTTCATGGTATGTATAATATAATGTTTTTCATCCTTCAGCTCTGAACATTTTTTTACCGGCAAAATTGTAGACTTGGAGTGGGCGTTGAATTGTTCCACCAAAGTCTGCAGAAACTGGTTGGATGCCATGGTTGTTCTAGAGGTCCTCGCTGTCTTCTTGCTCTGAGATGTTGTCGTCTCGGAATCTCGAGTAATACTCGTGCCAGGTCTCGGTCTGCTCCTCGCTTTTATAATCGCCGTTACCCCCACCACCATCGCCGATTTCTCCATCTTGCAGGTAAGTTGCTAATTTTAAAGCGTTTTTTAACGCACAGTGCCTGTCCCTTTCATGTTCCACACTTTGTGTGCAAATACAAATGTTTTCAGCAATAAATTTAAAATTTTTATCTATTTGCACATCTTTAACTGGAGTAGATGTAAATTGTTCTATCCATCTTTTCTTTTCAAGTCCTTTTGTGTAAATATTAGTAAATCTGTTTGAAAATTGATGCATAATATGATACAAGTCTGAATAACTGGTAAAACCGTCATACCAATCGATGTGATGAAAATATTTCCAAGTCCATCGGTTTGTTGTTGCGGCTTTAGAGGTTAGTGAAGAAAAAGAGCATGGTGGTTTAAATAAAAATGTGTAAGGAATATTTTTATCTAAATCGTAAAATACGAGTTCTTTAATTATAAACCGATCATCGTTACCACGAAAAGCTTGAAATTCAATAATACCCGGCTTGGACTTGATTTCTTCTTCCATGTCCATTTGAAAGGTCACCCGTCTATCCATCACGGTGTCAGAAGGTCAACTGTTTTCCACACCACGGTAGGCATTTATTTATGCCAGGCCGTACAGTTGAAGGCACGTTGGTGTATATTTAACGTGGGCACCATCCCCGGTAGGCCTACACCCACAAAATTTTGAAATTTTTATTAAAAATTTGCCAATTCAAGTGTAAAGTGTTGTGAAAAAATTAAAAATTTTACTTAACTTTCCATCTGGTCATTTTTGTTGTAGTCATTCTCATCACTTTGATCCTTTTCATCACTGAAATGTGTTTTTTCATCCGATTTTACAAAATTATTTTTTTCTTGCACATATTGTTCCAATTGTCTCCACATTTGAACTTCATGAGGAATTCTGTTGAATATTGAAGTGTCCACAGGTCCATACAAAATTGGTGCGTCCGGTTGTTTGTCCAAAGTGTCTGTTAAATAATCTTTAATAATTGAACTGGAGAATACTAGCTGTCTTAAATATCTTGTTATCGGTTCCGTTGCACATGTTAAAATAAAAAATTCTTCTCTGTTCAGTTGAATTTTTATGTCATGTTTGGTTGTATCTCTAAATCTCATTTGATGTTCACCTCGGTGTTTAATAATATCAATTTCCAAGTCTGAATCCAATTGTCCTACTTTTGTTTTCCTGCCAAACATGTTGCTATTAAAGTAACATTCCAACAAATGGAGGTGTTTCATAAAAGATTCCCAAGCATTGGCTGTAAACAAAATCATTTTTGTTCCGTGAGTTAAAATTACTGTAGGTGAATAGTCGGTTGATTTCATAACTCCAATTAAAACACTTTTATCCAAACTTGAAGAGATTGGATAAAAAATTCGTAAAAATACCTCCATTAAAATATTTGGTGAAATATTTTCTTCCACATTTCTCTTCCTCTTGGACAAATATTTCTTCTTTTTACCTTTTTCTTCTTCTTGATCTGCGCCGTGTTGCTGTTCATTCATGTCCAAAAATTCTGAAATTTCTTTCTCTATATCGCATTCCGTTGTACCACTAGTAGAAGCCATATTGAAGATGATGCTACCCATACGATGTCAGGCAACAAACTGATCAGGAGCGGTCTGTGCGCTCCCCTTTTATAATCGCGCCGGTGATTGAAATTTTACAAAAAACGAGTTTTTATAAAACATTTTTAACAATTCCTGTCAAAGGTGTGTAAGTGACAATTTTATCGTGTAAAATTAAACAATATGCTGTAGTATTTGCTGGTATCGCTTTGGCAAATTCCATTTCTATTTTTATATCCACACTTGATGACTTTACCGATTCATTTTGTTTAGAACAATCGATTACTACTATTGGGTAGTTATCTAAATATTTTTCTGGTGAAAGCAAAGGCGTATTTGTTTTACCGTAATATGAATTTTGAAATCTCGCATACATATCGTATAGTATGCTGAATTTTTTATCTGCAAACGATACATTTAAATTGTCATATGGGAAAAATTGTGAATTTAAATACACTTTAATATTTTTCAAATCACAATGATCAAATTGGCCCGCATGTTTAGTAATATCGTCTCTCCTAGCTGTTTGTAAACCAAATATAATATATCTGGCCCGTTCCACATAATTTGATGTTTTAACAGTCCAAGTGTGTCGATCCGTAGTAGGTAAACTGGGATGTTCATGGAATTCCCAACTTCTAAATGGAATTACAATATCACGGTCAGCCTTTAACTTTCTTAATAGTAGCATTCGATGCTCGTCAGCTAATTTAACATGTGGAACTCTCCATACGATTTTGTCCAACGTTAATTTCCATTCTAAAGTCGCATCTGTTGTACCACGAGCAGCTTTAATAATATCTTTATCATTTGAAGATCTCAATAAAACTAATTCTTGTTTAACATTTAATATTATTTTCCTATAATCTTCAGCGAAACCAAGCAATAAACGTAATGGAATGTAGAAATCAAAGAATCCCTTTGAATTTGGGGTGATTGTATCAATTGTAGGTTCAACCCATCCGGCGGGTATTAATAAATTGGTATCAGTCGGTGATATAGATGTTAATCCTTTTAAAGTTGTTGCAATACCTACTTTTTTAGTGGAATCTACTGTAACACCTGATATTTCATATCTGATTTCATCAAACAAGAAAGCCATTGCGTTATTTATAAATGGAACTACTGTACCTACACTATTGTCCTTTTTTGTTACTTTTCCTTCGATATACAAGTAACTTTCACATGGTAGTGTGTAAATGTCTTGATGTTGTATAGGAATACGAATTTCATCGTTATTGTTCAATTTTGATGAAGTGTAAGGGTTGTGAGTGTGATATTCTTTTTCCCATAGGGTTTCGTCGAATGTCGGACCCTGCGCTATATCCAGTATATCCATAATCGGTTAATTTTAAACCAATTTTTTCTAAGAAACGAATGTTCTCGCGTGTTAACTCCTCCACAGCTGAAGAGCTACTAATGCGGCTTCCTGTAGGTTGTCCACTTTTAAATGATAAACCCATGATTTTTGTATTAAAGTGTCGATTTTAAATGTAATCTAACTGTAATTTTCTCTTCTCGGAAATCTATCAAGTTACCGTCTTGATCCAATACGTTCAACACGATGTCTGAAATGAAAGTGGTGTTCAACGGCAGATATACTAGGTTTTGTGGCTTTTCAACAATTTTAAATCCTGGAGGTACACTCGGGTAAAAAGTATGTATTATATGAGTATTTGCTCCATCTCTGTAAGCTCCCTGTATAATGTTACAAGTTATATCTATACTATTAACTTTTAGTATAGTTACAGTTTGTTTGCCGGAATGTGTTTGATTTGGTTCTAAAATTGGGCTATCTTTGGAAAATCCTAACAATTCACCGATTGAGTGTTCTTGATTAAAATCTATATAATATTTGGAGTTAATTTCAGCTTTCATAGTATTGTTATTACCTTTTAATGTTATATTGTCTTTTCCCATTTTATTTTGCAAAAATTCATTAATATGATCAATTTCATAAGAACCTGTGGGTAAACTGCAAACTTCTAAGTCTGTAAACTTCCCACTGGCATCTTTTCCTTTATAATAATGCAATAAGTTGTTTTTATCTTCTGTAACATTAGGAATAGAGTTGTAAGTTGTAAAATCTAACAGTGCCGCCTCCCAAAATCTTCCTTTTTGCAAGCGTAACGCTGGGAAAAGGATACTTCGTAAAGTGGACGATTTCCCTGTTAATGATACCGTATAGGAAGACATCTCAATTGTGACTGATACTTTTAGCTAGGAATTCCAAACATAAATGGCCGCATATTAAAGTGTTATCAGGTTGTTCTCTTTTATAGTTGTAATATATGTTTTTAGCAGATTTAAAGTAACGCTCAAGTTCTTTAGGTGGTGGTAAATTGCCAAAACTATCAAAGTAATATATATTATCACCTAATTTCTTATAACAAACCCAATGAGTGCCAGGACCTTCAGAATTATCTAAATTTACAATACCTGTTTCGTTTTTCCACATTTTAACTGGTAAATCATCTTTCATAAAGACACCGCGAAAAAAAGGTATTTTTAAACATGAAATGTATTTAAATAATTCGATATTTGTTAACGCTTTATGTGGTATTACTAATTGATTTCTTTTATTTAATATGCACGATACGGTCTTAGGTATAGACCTGCCCCGTTTTTTACCATTGACCATACTGTTGGTTTTTTGCTACCCTTTCTGGTGGAACGTCGTTTTCTTCTAATATTCCCCCCATGTTTTGTCTTTGCCGATCTCCTTTTCACTCTTCTCCTCCTTTTTCCACCTCCTACTGCTGTTTTAGCCTTCATACCTGCTGTTACCGCTAAAGCTGCTGCTTTTTCTGCAATACTAGCGTCACTAGACTTTACTCGTTGCCAAGCTATATCCGCGAGCTTTTTATCAGCTATTGATCTATTTTTTGTATCGCTAAATGTGGAATATGCTATATCGTGTTCTTTACAAGCCTGATCTAACTTATTTATGCCTGGATCGCCTCTTTCCAGTCGTTTTTTCAATTTAGTTCCTGGTCCACAATACTGATAACCTCCCGGTATGTGAAATTCGTATGGTAAAGCGTCTATTGCTCTATTTACGACAGATCCTACTGGAATTCGATTTAAAGCTTTACTTAACAGAGAAACCGCTGTGGACGTGATACCGCCTCCTTTCCGTATAGTGTCTCGATATGGACTGGTGTAATGAAACGCCATGATTGTCTATATATTCGAAAAGCGTAACCTATGTGTTACCTCTATGACAGGTTGCACATAAATGATATAATTTAAGGTGTTATTTAATTAAATATCAATATCACCCCAATCTGATGATCTAAATTTTTGCGTATTAGGGTTAATAAAGTATTTATTAAAAATTTCCCTTTTAATCCAACCACCTCTAGCGGATTCAGCAAAAGTATTATGAGTCGTTTTTCCTTGAAGAATATCCGATGTAAAATGATTGTGTAAATCAAATAACGCATTACCTAAAACTTTTACAAGAAAATTAACAGTGACGGCATTATCCACATGTTCAGGGTCTTAAAGGTCTGTTATACGTTTATTATTACAAGTATACACTTTACTATCCTTAAATGATGTTGTGATGGTCTGTCCTACAGTTGCAGCATCATTTGGGTGTCTTCCTGCTCTCAAGTTTGTAATATTGTTATCATTACATGTAGAAACTGCAAAGTGTAAATTTGGATCTAGATGTACGGTTTGTGATAAAGCAGCTGCATCATGATCCTCATGACCCCATGACAAATTTGATAACTTTTTATCCATGCAATCCCAAGCATTATTTTTGTATGTTAATAAATGAAATTTTTCATTACCTTGAATAAAGTCATCCCCTTGCTTTGATAATACTTCATCTCGTTTTACAAAAGAGGTTGTTTCCTGTTTTAGGGTTTCCATCATTTGACCAACTGTTGCACCATCTGATGGTGCTGAACCATCTTTTACATTCGCCAAACAATTACCAAGACAATCGATAATTCCTACATCGCGTGTAATACAATGGTCTTTGATATATTTCAAATTTACAGCATCATTTTCATTATTCGGATAACCTATATCGTTAATAACAAATTTATAAAAAGAAAATCCATCTTTTGTCTTTTCAGGTATCAAGGAATGTAAATAGCGTCTATTTACGCTGTCTTTTGCATCTTTAGGATCATCTACGTTGGATATACGTTTATTGTTAGCACTATACGTTTTTCCATTGAATTTTAACGTATTCTTTAATTCAGATGACAAATAACCTTTGTTTATTGCATCACCGTTTTCATTTGGTTTACCAACATTGATAATTCTATGATTTTCTGCATCATATGTGTTATTGTGTAGTCTTAATGTTGGTGATATCTTTTCCTTTACTATTTTTAAATTTACTGCATCGTTTTCGTCTGTGGGATCTTTTATGTTTTTTAACCTTTTATTACTAATATCATAATCTCCTTCAGGTGTTTGTGGTAAACCAGCACCTCTTTTTAAGTTATTCGCGTAATATAATCCATCTGAGGAATATCGTCCGAACTTGTCGACACTCATGGTGCAACTGATTAGCATTTTAGGGAGTAACGCGTTTTTATAAGATTACCTTGCGGTTTCTAAGTTCATCCACTAAAGCCACCCATTCGTTTTCCAATCCAGTATGACCTGCTTCTTTGGCTTCATGTATTAGTTTCATTCTATCCACCAATTTATTGATATTATTGTAATAAATTACATTTGTATTGTATAGTTTCTTCATCAACCCTTTTCCGGTGACTGATTTGCTTCTTTTTCTCGGTTCTGGGGAACTTAAATCTAAAGTGGATGCTACTAATCTTCTTTTTACAGGTTTTCTTCTTATAATTGGTATTAATTTGGAAACAAAATCTTTATATTTTACAGATCTATTTCTATATATGGGTGCTTCAGGTAAATAATTTCTTCTATATGCATTAGTTTGTTCCAAAATTTTGCTATACACTTCCAAATCATCATTTTTTACCAATGCTTTTAAGGGTTTATTTTGAAATAATAATTCAAATAGTCCCCTTGTTCCCTTATATATTTGATCACCTACGCGAATATTATCATATTCATCGACATCTAATTTGCTATTACCAATCATTATACCTTCTTTGGACATTCTTGCTCCATAACTGTGGTATTTTTTTAGTAGAATCAGTTCCAATTAACAGTTTTAACAAGTATTTCCTTCCTAAAGGTCCTTTTGTATGAATATTTTCACCCAATAAGCTTATGTTTGATGGTTCTCCTTCTGTTTTTTCTTCTTCACTCGCTATAGATACCACTTCTTCTTCACTACCAGCATATACATCTTCTCTTTCTGCCGTTGTATCACTAAATATGGAGGATTCCGGGTCCTCATCGCTAATTTCTTCTGATATTACACTTTCCCTTTCATATTCTGTTATCGGCGCAATAATATCACCTTGAAAAGAAGGTTTAGTCAATTTTTTGTTCAATTGTTTCAAAGGTTCAGTAATAGGTTTAAAAGTAGATTCGAGAAATTTCTCCCTTTCACTGATACCTAACTTTAACGCTCTGTTTTTTGCCCGAATAGAATCACTAAGTGATTTAATTTCCTTTACTAACTTTTCTTGGTTAACCATGTTTGTAGCAAGACGTGCTGTACAAGAATGATTGTGTGATATAGTGGTTAGTGAATTAATATAAATTTATCAAAACCTATTCTGTATCGGAGCAAGGCGAATAGCTGGAGGAGACTTCGTGACGACGTTGACTCCGACCCGTGGGGCCTGGGTTACAAACTTGTAACACAGAAACTCGGCGCCCGCTCTCCACCTTCCATCATGGAGGGCGCCACCATGGGGAGGATCGTTGCTGCGTTGTTTCCTGAACATCCACAGCGACCGCCGGTTGACTTCGGACGGGTAGAGGACGTTCCACTTTTCACTTTCGAGGAGCTGGAAACCTCCGTTCTCTCCCTGAAGAGCAACAAGGCTCCTGGCCCGGATGGGATTCCCAGTGAGGCTTTAAAGAAAGTATTTTCAATCAACGCTGACTTGTTGTTGAGAATGTACAACGCCTGTTTGGTAGAAGGGGTGTTTCCGGCTCCCTGGAAAACAGCCAGGCTTGTACTGATCAGCAAGGGCAAAGGTGATCCCGAGCTGCCGTCGTCCCACAGGCCTCTCTGCATGTTGGACACGGCTGGGAAGCTGTTCGAGAAGCTGATCCGTTCCCGCCTGACTTCTGCCGTGGAAGCTGCCGGGGACTTATGCCCCCGTCAGTACGGCTTCAGAAATGGAACGGTCAACGATCGACGCTGTCACCGAAGTTCAGAGAGCTGTGGAGAGAGCCGAGAGCCACAACCATTTCTCCCGCCGAGTAGTGCTTCTTGTTACGCTTGATGTCAAGAATGCCTTCAACTCGGCGAGGTGGGTCGATATGCTGGATGCGCTTCGCAACACCTTTCGTATTCCTGCATATCTGTTGCGGCTCATCGAGGATTATCTACGCTCTCGAAGCCTGATTTATGACACGAGGGACGGAATGCGGACGATGGAAGTCACTTCTGGTGCCGCACAAGGTTCAATACTCGGCCCGGATCTCTGGAACGTTGCCTATGACAGCCTCCTGAGGTCCGAGATGCCTGAGGAAACCACTTTGGTTGGGTACGCCGATGACGTCGCAGCTCTCATTGCTGCACGCAACGTTGAGCTGGCCCAACTGAAGTTGAACCGAGTTATGCGTGTGGTCAACACCTGGATGTCAGATCACGGTCTCTCGCTTGCTCTCAGTAAGACGGAGATTGTGATCCTCACGAAAAAGAGGATCGACACCGTCGTCCCACTCCGAGTGGGAAGGGAGGTGGTCACATCAACTCGTGCCGCCAAATACCTTGGGGTTATGGTGGACACCAAGTTAAGCTGGAGGGATCAGATCTTCCGTACGGCGGACAAGGCCGCTAAGGTAGTCACTTACCTTAGTAGGCTGATGGCCAATGTCGGGGGTCCCCGATCCAGCAGAAGACGTCTGTTGATGTCCGCGGTCCAGTCCGTGCTCCTTTACGGGGCAGAGGTGTGGGCAGGCGCTCTAGATAAGGAGTGCTTCAGGTTGCGACTCGCCCGGGTTCAGCGTCAAGCTGCGCTCAGGGTGTGTTCCGCCTACCGGACAGTGTCCGAGCCTGCCGTCCTGGTGGTCGCCGGAGTCATTCCTGTCAAGCTCTTGGCAAGGGAGAGGAAAGCGATTTATCAGAGACAAGGCGAGATCGGCAAGGACACGGCAAGAACAGAAGAGCGCTCCCGAACCTTCCAGCAGTGGAAACACAGCTGGGAGCACGACACCCGAGGACGATGGACTGCGCGACTTATCAAGCTGGTCCAACCATGGGTGGAACGGTGGCATGGGGAGGTGGACTACTACCTGACCCAATTTTTGACAGGTCACGGCTATTTTCGGTCGTACCTGAACCGGATGGGAAAGACCGGTTCACCGGACTGCATTTATTGCCCGGGTGTTCCCGACGATGCGGAACACACATTCTTCCGCTGTCCCCGTTGGGAAGGGCCCCGCCTGGAGGCCACACAAATCTTTGGTGCATTTTCGGTGGACTCGGTCTGCCAAAAGATTTTGGAGGATGAGGGCAACTGGGATTGTTTGTCACAGTTCGTCCGGGGCATCCTCCTGGAAAAGAAAACCGATCTGGACCGCGAAGTGGCCCAGATCCCTTGATCGAGCGGCTGGATAAGGAGCGAGCCCCACGGGCGTAAGCCAAATTTAGGCCTAGCCTGACGTAATGTGATAAACAATTCCAGGTTAGATTCCTAAAGAGTAGAGGAGGTTTTTTAGTGGGTAAACCCGTTTTTTAGGGGAGCCCCACACTACAGGCTGGCCACCTGTGTGCGTAATGCATTTTTCCGCCTCTCCCTCAAAAAAAAAAAAAAAAAAAATTCTGTATCGGCCTTTATTTAGTGGTTGTTCCTTCATAATTGTCAAATATCCATAATTTTCAGCCCAAGCCTTACCACATATGTCTTTAAACCGTTCATATGACATATCCGCATTGACATGATCGTAATATATGTGTTTTAAGTTAGTTTCATCCTGTTTGAATACAATTAACACATTTGCGTTATCTCTTATCAGTTGTTTTGGTATTTTACTATAAGTCTGGCCTATGTAAATGCTATCTATATTGTTATGTCGTCCCATAGCGAAATAGCTCCTGATAGTGTTTTGGTTTTCACAAGATATGTCATCAAATATAAAAACTGAAAATGGTTTAGCTTCATGAGGTTGCATTACGCTTTCACTTGCATCAAAGTTGTAATATTTCACTTCTGGCACATTATTAAATATTTTTTCTAATAATTGGTATTTGGGTTGTTGTAATGATTTGGAAAAGACATACAAGTTATTGAAACGCAATCCTTTTGGGTTTGTAATCAAATTGAATACTACATTTGTTTTACCACAATTGGATGGACCGGTTACAAGACAACGCACCGTGTTTGGTAACAAAACACCATGTTTGCCACTGTTTAATTCCGAATTGTCCACCGTGAGTTCATCAATATTATTAATAGGAAAACTATCCTTTTGCGGTATTATCTCCATCCTTTGTAAAGGTTAAACCTAAAATGATGCTCCATCATTATATGAGATCCTTTTTAGGTATCCAAGAATCTTCACTCTTATTAAATCCTAACCATCGCACTTTAACTTTATCTTTTTTCCGTTGCAACACCTTTTCAACGAGATATACATCACCTACCGTGGATTTTAACATTTCGTGTCCATAAAACCCTCCTTCGAGCAATTGTCCTTTATTATCTTTTAAAATGTAAGTTTCCGGTACTGTAGGTTGCAACTTAAATACGGTAAAAACCTCATTTGTCCAATTTGGCAGATATCTTTTACTAAATACACCTTTGTATTTGCTTATTCGCACTTTATCACCAACATTAAACGTTTTAGGCTTTAGTTTTTCAACTTTTGGTTTAGTATTCATTTTTATACGTTTTAATACAAGTTTTTCATTTTTACTAGTCACTTGGTTCGATTTCATACCAATTGTTCTATGGAACTTGTTATTGTAATCTTTTATTAGTTTTGGTAACATATCAATCCATACGCGCGATCCTCTGTTTGAAAACATCTTGTACATCGCACCTTTTAAAGTTCGATTGAATCTTTCTATGATTTATGCTTTCACCTCTGAATTAGTCGAATAATGGTTTATGTTGTGTTTTTTCATTAAATTTGAAAATTCTTTATTGAAATATTCTTTACCATCATCGGTTTGTAAATGTTTTATGGTATTTTTGTCTCTCTGTATCGCAGTTTCCATGGCTTTTGTTACACTCTTGCCGGTTTTATCTTTTAGCGGTAAAGCATCTGCCATTTTTGTAAAACAATTGATAATAGTCAATATATATTTAAATCCTTTATTTTGTTTAATATAAGGAATCATTTCGATTAAATCAGCTTGATATAGATCATTCATTCCTTTTATAACAGTGTTTCTTCGGGGAAATTTTCTCCTAGCCGGTTTATGAAGTTCATGAACAATTTTTTGTTTCAAATCCATAATTTTATCCTTCCTCATTCATGGATGAAGTAAAAATAAATTTTTATTACATTATACCCATATTTAACTGGGTCAAGGTCATTCAAATTGATGTAAAAAAATGGGGAACACGGCGTTGGACTTGCCGTGTTCCCCATTTTTTTACGGAAGGAAAAGGAATTTAGGTCGAAGAAGGACGAAGAGGGACGAAGAATAGGTTAGTTGTCGATAGGGTTGAGAGAGTAGTGGCCAAAAGGAAGAGTATCAATTTGGTTTTCCATAATGTGACGTTTGTCATCTTTGTTTGACAATGCTTTTTTCACTTCTGTAACACTGTACACTTTGTGTTTTTCACTCCTTATAGTGTTGAATTTAGCAGTCAAGGCGGTGTCGTTAAATAAACAGTTTTTGTAGTGTTCAAAGTTTACATTTTTCTTCAAATAACTTGTCTTTACACCTTTTGCTTTTTTGGTGGTAGATGTTTCTTCTTGATGTCCTTTATATACTTTAAAAGAATATAATTTGGACATTAGTGCAACGATTTCTTCCATGCTTGCTCCATTGCATTCATTTTTGAATTTGCCTAAAACTTTCTTATTATTTTCATTAAAGTTCGGGTGATTTCTTGGGTAGTCGGAAAAATCAAAATCATTTTTGTGTATGAACGTCCGAAGATCTTCATACATGTCTTGTGTCTTAATCCAATAAATTAGTGCATCCGTGTCCATGTAGGCTACTCCAATATTTTCTCTTCCATAATGTTGAACCATTTTGTTGTAATGAAAGTCATACATGTGCGTTTTACTTATATCCAATATAGACATTCCTATGTACAACGGTCGATCCATTACTATCTTGGTTTTCTTCATGCTGACTGCTACCAAGTTTTCATTAATTATCATACTTGTTCCAAAATTCGGTTTCTGTACAAGTTTCTGCATCTGTCTGGGGTTTGTTACTAATTTTACAATTTTGTGTTTCCTTTTGTTTTCTAAAGTTTTTCCAAATATTGCATTGTTCATGAGCTTGTAAAAATCTTTTTCAAAAGCTGATGTTGCTGCTGCTCTCCTTGCAGTGTTTGAATCAATGTATGGTTTTAAATAACAAGATTGTGAAAATTTTAAAACTTTATGAATTTTGGTAATAATCAATCCTAATTCTAAGGCTTGCTGAACAACTAAATAATGTGCTACATATCGGTTTTTGTTGTTTAATGTCATCATTAATTTGGGCCATTTTCCTGTCGGTGATACTTCAGTTTTAGCCAACAGCGGCAAGTCGTAATGATGATCGTGTAGGTGTTCTGGATACTCGAAGTCGCAATCTAAGATGTAGTCGGTGTCACCTTCTTTGGGAATATCAATAATATTTCCAAGTGAATCAGGGTCTACCCATTCAAAGTCGCCATACGGAAGGGGTTTGGACATCGCCCAACCGTACAAATTATTCGCATCAAAATAGCCAAGAAAAATCGAATCTTTAGTTTCATCATAGTTTGGTAGAAATTTATTATTAGCTTTGACATGTCTTGTAACGGCCTGAGTTAATCCACCGCGTACACCTGATTCGATCATCAAAACCATATCGATGTCGGTTAACAGCTCCAACTTGCACTCGGTGGATTTTAGCATGGCCTGCCATGCTAAGCCGGGAGATGTAAACGAATGAAGGGGGTCCAGTCCGTAAGCAGTGAAACAGGTGTTCCTAAATTGTTCCATTATGTCACACAATAATGTTACATCTAGTTTTACATAAAAGTCAGAATAATCACCCAAGGCATTCATTCCTAATTCATTCCAGACTTTCTGAGCATGATTATAATCTTCAATTGAAATTTCGGTTTCAGTTAATTTACTTTTAAAGGCTTCGCGATAGGTGGTAGTCTTGTTTCTTCAAATTTTTCCATTTCTGTAATATAATCATAAGGAAACACTCCTTTCCTTAACACCAAGTCCATTTTATCTTCTGGCACAATTTTTCTTGTTTCTTTTAAATCCTGTCGTCTTAAATTTTTAGTTAGGTTGGCAAGGCTAGATGACATGAATCGAAAAGAATCCACGAATCGAAGCTTAATTTTGCCAACAGTCTTGGAAAAACTAATATAATTCTCTAAAGTGTTGGCCAATACATCAATTTTCCCATCATCCCTGCCAAATTCCGGAATAATAAAATGTGAATCATAACCACTAAGGTTATGCAAAACAACTGGAATGAATTTCGGAAGTTATAATTAATATTACATGAATTGCAAGCAGCCCCTCTGTAATAGCCAGTAAGGTGATCGTGATCATGGACTTTATGGTTCTCAACAGTAAATTCTTTTTTACACAAGTAACAATTAGTGGCATTGATATATTGAATTTCCTCCTCTTCATCTAGAGGAATCATAGGAACAATATTACTGTACACTTCTTCAACCTTATCAGCTATATAATACAAGTTATCTACAAAATGTTTAGCAGTATCCTCACCTCTGTACAAAATTGGTGTTGAACTTAAACCAAAATTTTTCAAATGTTCTTCTGACAGTGTGGATTTAACAAGCAAACAAAAACTGTTAGGTTTATGCAGCTGATATTTCGTCCTACTGGTAATTTCCCCTTCTGGATGTTCTTGGGGTACCAGTGTAGACTCAAAGTCTGCATAAATTACAAATGGTACCCTATATTGATGGCTAATCTTTTCAAATTTTACAATAGAGCGAGTAGGTGCAGGCAAACTAATTTTGCATTCAAAATTTTCATTACAGAGTCTTTGGTGTTCTTGTAGCCACTGAGCACCTCCTCTTCTTAACTCCTTATTTACAAAGCAAAAGCACCTTTTACAAATTGTTTTTTTACATTTCCTCTTGGATAACTGTTTACCTACTAAAGCTTCAAAATCTTTTATGTACACATAGTGTGAAATTTCACCTTTAGTTATTAATAACAAATCAGTGTGGTTCCTAAGTTCAGTTTTAGTTACCCTTAAGGGGTACACATTATTTGAATCGTCCAATCCAAAAATATTTACACTAACACCAGGATTGTGTTTCTCAAACTTAGAAATATCTGAAATTTTTACAGAGTAAGATAGTTCTACAAAATTATACCTATTATTTACATTTACATAATGTCCACTTACTCTCCAAGGATTCTGTGTAAGCAAAATATATTTACACAACATAGCATACTTAAAACATTCATTATCTACATTTTGTACATTTATACATGCTTTCGTTTTCTCAATGGCTTTTGGTAGAGGGATATAGCTACTACCCCTCATACCGTAACCGTGCTTATGTACTCTTAAATCTAAACCCTCTACGGATGTAAACATCCAACCTGACCCTCTCCCTTCATGCTCCTGCATTTTTGTCAACAATTCTTCAATACATTCGTCTACAATTTTATTTACATCCGAGGCAAACATCAAAGTACGGTTTTTTGTTATGAAACCTCGAAGTGTGGTTTCACCATCAGATTTACTAAATTTTGCGTCCAACACTAAACCAAATTTAATAAAATTTAATCTTGCCAATTCTTCAGTTAAAGTTTCACTAATCAATGATTTTGCCTCGGTTACAAAGTTTTCTAAATCTAACTGTACATTATTAATTTTGTTATGGATTACCGTGTGTCCGGGGAAGGCATTTGCACTTAGCCGTCTCACACCTTCTTCTTCTACCGTATCCAAATCCAAATCCAAGTCGATGTCCGTGTCCGTGTCCGTTTCCGTATCCAGGTCAGTCCGTGGCGTTGTTCTTCCAACTCCAGATGGTCCAGCGCCTCCAAACTGGATAACACTGGGTCTTCTGCGTTGAATCTGTTGAAGTTCACTTTGCCAATTGTCCAGGTTGCGGTTAAATTCAGAAAAAATGTCATCAATCCAGTCCATGTCCATTTCATTAGCCGTTTCACTCGCCGGGTCTTCCATATGTAATTCTTGATGGATTTGAAGAATCACTTCATCTGGGAAAAATTCCCCACAAATATGGCAAAGAAGCATTTTAACACTTTTTACCACTAGCGTCTTTAGATGTTACCTCTACAAAAGTTCACCAAAGAATGAGAGACGCTCTTGGCCGACCTCCTTTTATAGCGGGTGGTGGGGGGTGATCTTGGGAAAACCCGTTCTGCGCATGCGCAAAACAAAATGTAGTATATTTATTTAAAATTTACTATTTAGGACAAATATATAGGTCAAGGCCACCTTAAATGTGGTAAAAAAGAGGGAACACTGGATAAGAGATGGTAGTAAGATCAACTTTCTAACAAATACTTTCAATAATATATCAACAGGTGCAAAAGTTAAATATTTTTTTAATTTCATATACCAAATTGTTTAAAATTAAAACTTTTAAATATATTTGTTTGAGCAAATGCTTTTGGCACACTTACCACACGCCAAAACTCAAAAAATGTACAGAATTAAGACTGATCTCGCGGGGAAATACTGATGTGCTACCTAACATTGGTTATCTGACTCAAATAAGAATTGGTGATATATAGAACATATTGAAAATATTTTATGTTGTATAAATCACCAATACTATGTGAGTCGGACAACCAGTGTGAGGGGGCTACATAGTATTTCCCCGAGAGATCAGCTTAAATCCTGTACTTTATATGAGTCTTAGCGTGTAGGAAGTCTGGCAAAAGCATTTGACCAAAACAAAATATATTTAAAATTTTAAGCTTAAACAAACTAGCGAGTATAAAAATAAAAAATATTTCGTAACCATTGACAACCTGTTAACATATTGCAGTGTTAAAGTATTTGCTATTGAGTCAATCTTACCATCACCTCCGATCCAGCGTTCCCTCTTTCTTACCAAATGAGACTGAGGCTTGACTACCCGTATATATGACGTTTCCCCCACCACTAATGCTCTCCCCCACCACAATCAATTCTCAAAAGTGGGTCAAGGCCATCGGAAATTATTATTTTGAGCGGAGGATAGAGCATCTGCTGCTCTATCCCCCGCTCATATTCTTTTTTCTTCTTTTTTACAGTTTTATATTTTTTTTTTTGGATTTTTGTAAAATGCAAAACAAAAGATTATTTACAAAAAGTTATTTACAAAGGTGAAACTTCATCACTGCTATCCTCGTCATCACTACTCTCCGAAAATAATCTTCTACTACAAAATACAAGTCTTTTACACAACAACATTCTGTCCAATATAGCTCCAACTTGAGGGGTGTTCTGATCTTCCATTTCTTCTTCTTCTGAAGACGAGTCCAAAGTTTCATAAGCATGTAAGTCAATATCTATTAAATTATTTTCTTCTTCATCCAATTCTTCCGTTGCACTTTCATCTTCTGTAACATTTTCTTCTTCCTCTTCCCCATTTGTTACTTCAATTGGTATGTCTTGTAAAATTTCAAAAATTTGTCTGCGAGGCACATTAGTGTTGTCCAGTGGAGCCATCTTAGTGGAATGTTTCACCTTTGCAAACAAACTAGAGTTTTATATAGATATGTTAATTATTTACCCCTACCACCATTTTTTGTAAACCAAAACTCACAAAATATGTTCAAGTCCAAGTAGCACATCAAAATACTAAATTATTATTTTTTAAAAAATATAGCCATTTTAGCATTTACATGGTTATCGAATAAATATTTCACAAATTCCAAATTTGTAGTTTGTGGTGTTAACCGATTTGCCAAAAAGATGTGCACAATTCTTTGTGATCTTTCATCCAGAGGATCACAATTGACATTTTCAATTGTCCCTTTTCTTGTAGTATCCTCGATCAGCTCTACAATCTCCATCATGTCCTCTTCCAGCAATATAAATTCAACGCAGTGGCTCACCATGATGCTGATCACTAGAGTGTTCTGCAAAGAATGAGCTCAAACTGACGCTTCTCACCACCTATATCACTTTACCCCCCACCACTTTTCAAGAGGCTCCACCTGGTTTCTGCTGTATGTATGCCAATCGTGTAAATAACAAGCACAAATATCACACTTTTCTTGTGGTATTTCATTTCTTTTTATGTTACAAATTCCAGTCATCAACATGTAGCCACCGTTTTCTATAAATTCCATCATGTCCTCACAAGCAGCAAAACCACACTCCTTACAAAATTTAAGATTTTCATTTCTGAAGACATAAGCAAAATAATTTGTGTAGCCATTCCTTTCAAAGTCAAACTCCTTCACTAAATTTTTAATTTTTGGTGGTGCACCAGACTGATGCACAACATAACGGAACAATTCGGTTTCATCGGAAATTTTCATTAAACACAATTCTACAAGACTAAAAGGAGCCATCTCTAGGGTGCGTCTCTTAGCTACGCTGAACTAAGACTGAGCAACCTCCTCAATACCCTACACCTGGTTAAACTTACCCCCACCACTTCTTTTTTTAAGTAGGTCAAGGCCAAATAAAATTACCCTGTGAGCGGGGGATAAAGCACTAAGTGATATGTTATTCCAGGATCACAGAGTGCTCTATCCCCCGCTCTGTTTTTTCCACATACCAAACAGCTAGTCCGTGTTCAAGTCCAAGTCGCACAAAATAATATAATTTTACATTCCCAAAATTTGCTCCCCACCATCGTCTACAAATTCTGGACTTGCAATGACAAGTCGTTCAGAATTCTTATTTTCCAGTTGAGCTTCTAAATATTTAATTTTTCGCTCCAACTGCTGGATATAATCCGCAGCCTCCATCAAAGTGTCCAGCTTACTGGCGCGCAATTTAACTTTTGGCACCACCAGTTTTAACCGGAGCATCGCCACTCGCTCCTTGTAATTGCGCTGATGGTTCGCCAACCGCTTCAACTCCTTATTTTTTATTTTATTCTCCACCGTGCCCTCCATCAATGCATGTCTTAAAATATTTCCTCCTTCTTCATTGGATGGTCCAGGTTCTGGTGAAGAGTAATTTTTGTAGTCAACCAGCATTGGAGCATATACAAATGGATTTTCTCCTAAAATTTTTACCACCCGCTCGTGGTCAGGCTGAAATTTTCTGCTGGGCGCTTCAAATGAGACTTCTGCAGTGTTTTCACTTATGATGTGTAGCTCGGATGAAAGTACAAAGCAGAATGAACCAAGTGAGTAGCGCTGGGAACTCAGTGAGATTCAGTAGTAGTGGGGGAAACTGGTTGTCACGTGACCTTTCACTAGTGGGGGAAACCGATTATCACGTAATCATGTACTGCTTCACCATAATGCTAAACATCTGTTTGGTTAATAAAATTAATTTGTTATAAATTTTCTTCGCCGTCCAGGACACTGGTTTGGGACGTGTCTGAATAATGTTTTTTTTTATTTTTTATTTATAAATAAAAAAACACTATCCCCAGGTTAAGATATTATATAAATGAACTATTTTTTTTTTTTTTTTTTTTTTTTTTTAATAGCTCATTTATATAATACCCCCCTCCCTTATTTCAAGAGGGTGAAGAAATAATTTGGAAAAACTAATTTGGAAAACTTAATTTGGAAAAAGAATAATTGAGAAAAAACATTTTTTTTACATCTCAAGTTACTCCTTCATACGCCACACAGTTCTCAACTGTCCTAAGACACGCTTGCGTATCAAATACCCCCTGAAGGTCATAAAATGTGGTTGTACAAATTCTGGAGAAACCCTTACCTCAACATTTTTGTCATTGTGCCTCATCAAAAACACGTTAGGCTTTACACTAAGATGTTTTCGGAAAAAATATTTATGACCTTCATAGAGTCTTTCATAGCGCACAAAAGAACGTTTGTTTCGTTTGACAGGAGCAACATTTAGCGAATATGGTCTTGCTGTATTCCGGGTGCAGACTGACTTGCGGTCAAGATGATAGCGGCATAACATTTGACCGCTAACAGCCCACCTGGCGCATTTTTGACCAAATTTCGCTACAGTTTCCCAAACAAATTCACACTGGCGTTTCGGTGCCGCCGCCTTCTTAGACCTTATTGTTTTCCGTAACCCCGGTTTAATTTTATTAATTGGAATACTTACTAATATTTTGGGTTTCTCCACTTCAGGTTGAGGATCTTTCGAGGTAGAAGGATAGGAAATATTTTGTAGCGGTTTAGCAGGACTAGTGGAAGGAGTTACAGGAGTGACAAGAGTGGTTGGATCAATAAGGGATTTAAAATAGGTCAGGATTTCTTGGGTAGGCGATGTTGGTCTTGGAGGAGTTGATGGCTTCTGAGGCTTCTTCGGACTAAGAAAAATTTCTTCCTCAGAGCTTGAGTCCAATGATATAACAGCCGGCTTAGTTGCACTCGAAACGGTAGTCACAGTATTCGTAGTAGCAGTCATCAACACAGTCATGGCGGTCAAAATATCTCGCAAAGTTGTTTCACCAGTGATGGTCGATCCAGGACGCATATCCACGATAATTTTCTGACCGGTAGTGACTGGCAGCGGTGGCAGTGGTGACAAGCAGTTTTCGTCCGGAGCAAAAAATTTTTGGTCAAGGTCAAAATCCCCAAAAAAAATTGGGGGGGCGCAGTTTTCGTCCGGAGCAAAAAATTTTTGGTCAAGGTCAAAATCCCAAAAAAAAAATTCGGGGGGGGCGCAGTTTTCGTCCGGAGCAAAAAATTTTTGGTCAAGGTCAAAATCTAAAAAAAAAAATTTCGGGGGGGGGCGCAGTTTTCGTCCGGAGCAAAAAATTTTTGGTCAAGGTCAAAATCCAAAAAAAAAAATTTCGGGGGGGGGGTCACCTACCCTTAGGACTTTAACTCTTGGATACCTGCCACCCTTACTCATGTGTCAACATCAAATAATATTTTGTTCCACCACAGTTTGGACAGCCAACACTTAGTCGAATCTCGCTCTAAGTCCTGAGGAGTCCTCAGAACTCAGGCGAAAATCCGCCTAAGTCATGGCTGACCTACATATCGTGTGGAACAAAATATTATTTTATTCACACACTAATATGGGTCAAGGTCATCCAAAAGTTAAAAAAGAAATCCCCCCGATGCCTAAGACCGCCGGTGGTCAGAGGCATCGGGGGATCTCAACATTTAGGGGGAGGTGATTTAATAAAAAATTATTTATTTAATTTTGAGTTTCCTTAAGGGAAACATGCTACAATAATTTGGAAGAAGCCATGCTAACCATGACCGAGGAGCTATCATGACCAAGCCTGCTGGTTCAATTGCGCCTAACCGACCGGCCACAAATAGCTCCGACACCTCGTGCTGAAGGATGCCAACCACCCGTATGTTGCCAGTGACGAGTGATGAGGTCCAGCAGCGCCGCTGGCCGATGGCCTAACGGTGGATCCCCAGGGGCCTACCCCCAGGCTCGTTAGGTGCCATGCTATTGTTGGTAACAAATAATTCTTGAGGTTCTGAACCTCGAAAATTTTTTATTTTACAGAGACTGTTAAGTCTCAAAAGCCTAACACTTAAGCTGCCAATTTACGGAGGAGTACCTCCAAGATGCGAATTTAGAAAAATTTCTACTTGGGGACAACCTGTGAAGATTAGTACAAAGAAATATTTTTCAACACACAACACTTAGACTAAATAAATCCAACACCAAGACCTAGCAGAAGCAGCAAGCACAAAATAAAATATTTCTTAACACTACACATGCCATGCCTTAGACTAAAAGAATTCCCAATATAATGCGGCGCCAACATTACATTGCGAATCCTGTAGGGCAGAGCTTCAACCACTCAGCTGAAGTGTTTGAAACCAACTGCGAGGAAGCAAAGCCTCAGAGAACCGAAGCTGAGCCGGTCAGGAGTGGGGGAACCGGATCTGGTTAGGTAAACAGCCAGACCTCGACACGTACTTGTTTGCGGCATTGGACAATCTCCAAGAGCCACACCTGAATACATTACCAACCGGATCTCATTATACAACACGTGTCAAGGTATGGCAACGCCTCGGGCTATGCCACCTCCTCCTCCCCCCGGGGGGGGGCTCACTTCTCGTCCGGAGCCGGGGGGGGTCTTGGGACTTAGAATATTTTCAGTCCAAGTCAGGTGTACTATAGAATAATATTTTAGCTTGCCGGATTCAGCACAGCCGGCAGAGACGGTTACATAATGCTTATATAACAGACTCGTTTCTTGGCCAACTGGCCAAATGTAGCTCCACAGAAGGTAAGTCAGTTTATTGCAAGCCAACAAACACACCACACCTCGCCACCGCGGGACTTTTCTGTGAGTAAATTTTTATTTTTCCTTCTTAATAAACTTAGCAAAACAGAACCTAGCCTGTTTTGCACGAAATTAATTTTTGTTACACTGCTACACTTACGTTTACTTTAACAAATTATTTTCCACTCCTTATTTAATATTTTATTCCTTACTTGTTAAGACTTAGAAACTGAAATGCTGGAAGACTGTTTGATACAAAATTAATTTTTATTTAGCTATACAGGTGTCTTAATATTTTCCTACACTTGTATTTTGCAGGTGTGGCTAAATATTTTTCGCTCACAATTTAATTTTATTCCACACAAGTGGATTTTGAACTTTACTACAAAACTCATCCATGTCCATCTCCTACAAAATTATTTTTCATTTGGTTCTACCTCTTTTAGTCTTACATTAAATATTTCTTGGAGTTAAAATTTACACAAGACTCTCGGTTAATTTTTCTGCACAGTACGTGTTACTCCTTGGACAGTTCCCGGCAAACTGTTTCTACACTTGACAACAACAGTCCACATTACCCCCTCCACTACTCATTCCCCCACTATAACCCTGTTCCCCCCACTACTTCCAGCTAAGGTCCAACACTTGACTGAGTGTTTCAGTTATATCCAAACCTTACTGTGAGACACATCTATGGCTGAAACTTTGCGAGAAGAATTATTAAGAGTAAAATTTTTGCTGGCCAAGCAAAATAATTCTGTTAAGGTGTCCAAGACTTCCACTTTAACAAAAATGAAACGTTGCTTCAAAAATAATCCAAAATTTTACTCAAGGGACACAAATATCACTATGGATGATAAAATGTTTCAGAAACTTTTAGACGAGCTAACTTTTGCCAGTAAGGTTACGTTGGTGACTCCAATTCCCAACCAAGTTCCAAGATCACCTGAGAAAAAATAAAAATAAATATTTCTCAGGAAATATTTCCAATCCGAGTTACGGAGGTCCGGTAAAGGACCGGTTGGGACGAGTTGTTTGTAAAAAAATAAATTTTTCTTCCTTCTGACCACTTTACCCCCACCACCTCCTTATCCCCACCACTGGGCCGGGTACCTGGGGAACCGCCTGCGCCCAAGTCAGTATGCCTTCAGACGCGGTGCTGTTCGGATCGCGTGTCGTTTGTCGCACTGTCGGGTGTTTGAAGAAATTATTCTTCGGCTCTCAGTCTCTCGGTGGGTAAGTAAAATAAAAAAATTATTTTTTTTCAAGTGGGGCTGCTGGGACGGGTCAATGACCCCTGACGGATATATTAGGTCGAGAGTCTGATCGCTAGGGAATAAAAAAAATATTTTTTTGCACTTTTGTGGTTCCTCGAGAAATTTCAATTTCTCAGCAAAATTTGAGGAATCTTGCGATTCCTCCGTAAGTGCAAAAAAATTTTTTTTTGTATTCTTGCGTGACCTTGACCTAATTAACGTCAGTGACGTCATCATGATGACGTCAGCGGTAATGACGTCACCATGACGTCATAGGTGTGACGTCATGTGACGTCATATGACGTCATTAGAGACGTCATTCGTGACGTCATTGATGACGTCATCACTGCTGACGTCATCGTGATGACGTCATGAGCCAGCAGCCCCACTTTTACACTACTTATGGCTGTAGATTTATTTGATGTTCCAATAGTAGCACAAACTATATATTCTAATCCGTATAATGATGATCCTTACATATGTAGGTTTAAAAAAATACGTAATGTATCTCCTGGTACCAACGATTCCGATTGTGTTGTAGTTAGTCAATCTTTGATATTAGATAAACCAACTGGTGATATTTTTAATGCAAATGATAAGAAAATAGGTAATTTAAAACAAGGAATTGATCCAAATGATGCCGCAACTGTAGGACAGGTTATCACAACGTCATTAAAGGATCATAAAGTATATACTTGTAATAATAAACGTATTACAGAACTTAAAGGCCCTCAACATGTGGATAATGCCGTCACTGTTAATTTTCTTGTTAAAGTTTTAGGAAATGCATTATTTGATATATACAATCTTATTGCAACCCGTACACGTCATAGTTGGTTGTCTGAATCCAAGAGAGGTAATTGGATTAAACGGGAAATTTTTAATAAATACTTTATTAACCCTAATACGCAAAAGTTTAGATCATCAGATTGGGGTGATATTGATATATAATATAAGAACACAATAAACGACCTCATTTATGTCCAACTCGTCATAGAGTTAACACATAAGTTGTACATTTCGATTATAAAAGGACGATAATGACATTCCAGTACATCAGTCCATATCGAGACAGTATACGGAAAGGAGGCGGTATCACGTCCACAGCGGTTTCTCTGTTAAGTAAAGCTTTAAATCGTATTCCAGTAGGATCTATCGTAAATAGAGCAATAGACGCTTTACCATACGAATTTCATATACCGGGAGGTTATCAGTATTGCGGACCAGGAACTAAATTGAAAAAACGACTGGAAAGAGGTGATCCAGGCATAAATAAGTTAGATCAGGCTTGTAAAGATCACGATATCGCATATTCCACGTTTACCGATTCAAAAAATAGGTCAATCGCTGATAAAAAGCTAGCGAATATAGCTTGGCAACGAGTAAAATCAAGTGACGCTAGTATTGCGGAAAAAGCAGCAGCTTTAGCGGTAACAGCAGGTATGAAGGCTAAAACAGCAGTAGGAGGTGGAAAAAGGAGGAGAAGAAGGGTAAAAAGGAAGTCAACCACAAGAAAACACGGAGGAAATATAAGAAGACGACGATCTAGCAGAAAAGGCAGGAAGAAGTCCACCGTGTGGTCAATGGTAAAAAACGGGGCAGGTCTTTACCTAAGACCTTATCGTGCATATTAAATGAAAGAAATCAATTGGTTATACCACATAAAGCGTTAACCAATGTTGAATTATTTAAATATATTTCCTGTTTAAAAATACCATTTTTCCGCGGTGTATTCATGAAAGACAGTTTACCAAAGAAAATGTGGCAAAATGAGACTGGAATTGTAAATTTGGATAATACTGAAGGGCCTGGCACCCATTGGGTTTGTTATAAGAAACTAAATAACAATGTATATTATTTTGATAGTTTCGGTAATTTGCCACCACCAAAAGAACTTCAAAATTACTTTAAATCTGCTAAAAACATATATTATAACTATAAAAGAGAACAACCTGATAATACTTCAATATGCGGCCATTTATGTTTGGAATTTCTAGCTAAAATTATCAGTCACTATTGAGATGTCTTCCTATACGGTATCATTAACAGGAAAATCGTCCACTTTACGAAGTATCCTTTTTCCAGCGTTACGCTTGCAAAAAGGAAGATTTTGGGAGGCGGCACTATTGGATTTTACAACTTACAACTCTATTCCCAATGTTACGGAAGGTAAAAATAACGTATTGCATTATTATAAGGGAAAAGATGCCAGTGGGAAATTTACAGACTTACAAGAGTGCAGGTTACCCACAGGTTCTTATGAAATTGATCATATAAATGAATTTTTGCAAACTAAAATGGGAAAAGACAATATAACATTAAAAGGTAATAATAATACGATGAAAGCTGAAATTACTTCCAAATAATATATAGATTTTACTCAGCCAAACTCAATTGGTGATTTATTAGGATTTTCCAACGATGAGCCTGTTTTAGAACCAGATGTAACACATTCCGGTAAGAAAACAGTAACAATATTAAAAGTCAATAGTATAGACATAACTTGTAACATTATACAAGGAGCTTACAGGGATGGGGCTAACACCCATATCATACATACATTTTACCCAAGTGTACCACCTGGATTTAAAATTGTTGAAAAGCCACAAAACCTGGTATATCTACCGTTGAACACCACTTTCATTTCAGACATCGTGTTGAGCGTATTGGATCAAGACGGTAACTTGGTAGACTTCAGAGAAGAACCTATTACGATTAGATTACATTTAAAATCGACACTTTAATACAAAAACCATGGGTTTAACATTTAAAAGCGAACAACCTACGGGAAACTGCATTAGTAGCTCTTCAGCTGTGGAGGAGTTAACACGCGAGAACATTCGTTTCTTAGAGAGAGTTGGATTACAATTAACCGATTATGGATATACTGGATATAGCGCAGGGTCCAACATTCGACGAAACCCTATGGGAAAAAGAATATCACACCCACAACCCTTACACTTCATCGAAATTAAACAATAACGATGAAATTCGTATTCCCATACAACATCAAGACATTTACACACTACCATATGAAAGTTACTTGTATATTGAAGGAAAAGTTACTAAAAAGGACGGTACTACTGCTGGTACAACAGTTCCATTTATAAATAATCCTATGGCTTTCCTGTTTGATGAAATTAGATATGAAATATCAGGTGTAACAGTTGATTCCACTAAAAAAGTAGGTATTACAACGACTTTAAAAGGATTAACATCTATATCACCTAATGAAACCAATTTACTTCAACCTGCCGGATGGGTTTTACCTGAACATGAAACAATCACTCCAAATACAAATGGATATTTTGATTTTCATATCCCATTACGTTTGTTGCTTGGATTTGCTGAAGACTATAGAAAAATAATATTAAATGTTAAACAAGAATTAGTTTTATTGAGATCTTCTAACGATAAAGACGTTATTAAAGCTCCAGATGGTACAACAGATGCAACTTTAGAATGAAAATTAACATTAGAAAAAATTGTATGGAGAGTTCCACATGTTAAATTAGCTGACGAGCATAGAATGCTACTATTAAGGAAGTTAAAGGCTGATCGTGATATTGTAATTCCTTTTAGAAGTTGGGAATTCCATGAACATCCAAGCTTGCCAGCTACGGATCGTCACACTTGGACTGTTAAAACATCTAATTACGTAGAACGAGCCAGATAGGGTTAGGCAAAAGTCTGGATACCCCCAGTTAACTTTTTAACGCGTTGCAGTAGGAAAACCAAACTCGGCACATGTTTACAAAATCAAAAACGGCACTTTTTCATCAACTACACAATTTTGCCCCTGCCCCCAAAATGGGGTATTTTGGGGGCAACCCCAAATTTTCAAATGTAAACCCCTATCGAGTGACCCCTCATTTTAAACGGTTTATCAAGAGAAATTAAATGGCGCAAACCGGAGGTCGATATCTCACCCCTAACCAAAATGGCAGCCATTTCAAAATTTGACATGGGCAAGCAAGTATAAGTATGGACACCCCCAATTAATTTTTTAACACGTTGCAGTAGGAAAACCAAACTCGGCACATGTTTACAACATCAAAAACTGCACTTTTTCATCAACTACACAACTTTGCCCCTGCCCCCCAAATGGGGTATTTTGGGGGCAGCCCCAAATTTTCAAATGCAAACCCCTATCGAGTGACCCCTCATTTTAAACGGTTTATCAAGAGAAATTGAATGGCACAAATCGGATGTCGATATCTCATCTCTAACCAAAATGGCAGCCATTTTAAAATTCGAGAAGGGTAAATTTACATTTGTTAAAATTAAATCGGAAAATAGCTTTTTGGAATTTATAATTTCTTGAATTATTTTAGAATTGAACCTAATAGCAGAAATGAACTAGTAGGTTCAATTCTAAAATAATTCCAGATATTCTCGATTCTAAAAAAGCTATTTTCTGATTTAATGTAAAGTCAATTTACCTTTCTCGAATTTTAAAATGGCTGCCATTTTGGTTAGAGATGAGATATCGACATCCGGTTTGTGCCATTCAATTTCTCTTGATAAACCGTTTAAAATGAGGGGTCACTCAATAGGGGTTTTCACTTGAAAATTTGGGGCTGCCCCCAAAATACCCCATTTTGGGGGCAGGGGCAAAGTTGTGTAGTTGATGAAAAAGTGCAGTTATTGATGTTGTAAACATGTGCCGAGTTTGGTTTTCCTACTGCAACGTGTTAAAAAATTAATTGGGGGTGTCCATACTTATCTTTGCTTGCCCATGTCAAATTTTGAAATGGCTGCCATTTTGGTTAGGGGTGAGATATCGACCTCCGGTTTGCGCCATTTAATTTCTCTTGATAAACCGTTTAAAATGAGGGGTCACTCGATAGGGGTTTACATTTGAAAATTTGGGGCTGCCCCCAAAATACCCCATTTTGGGGGCAGGGGCAAAGTTGTGTAGTTGATGAAAAAGTGCAGTTTTTGATGTTGTAAACATGTGCCGAGTTTGGTTTTCCTACTGCAACGCGTTAAAAAGTTAACTGGGGGTATCCAGACTTTTGCCTAACCCTGTATTATATTTGGTTTACAAACAGGTAGGAGAGACAGCATCACAAAACATGCAGGCAAATTTGATCATTGCAACTTAAAAAATATTAAAGTTTATTTAAATTCACAATTCTTTCCATACGACAATTTAAATGTGTCATTCACTAAGAAGAAATACAGTATATTGTACGATATGTACGCGAGATTCCAAAGTTCATATTACGGTAAAACAAATACACCTTTATTACCACCTGACAAATATTTCGATGCCTACCCAATAGTTGTAATCGATTGTTCTAAACAAAATGAATCAGTAAAGTCTTCAAGTGTGGATATAAAAATAGAAATGGAATTCAACGATGCTATACCGGCTAATACAACTGCATACTGTTTAATTCTACATGATAAAATAACATACACACCTTTAACTGGAATTGTTAAAAATGTATTGTAAGAACCGGTTTTGTTCCATTCCGCGAGTATAAAAGCAGAGCGTACAGACCGCTCCTCATCAGTTTGTTGCCTACTGTTGTATGGGTAGCATCGTATTCAATATGGCTTCTCCTAGTGGTACACCTAAAACTGTGGTAGATATTGAGAAGGAGATATCTGAGTTTTTAGATCTTCAAGGTCACCAGGAAGGAGGTGAACAAAACGTTTGCGGACAACTTCACGCCAGTAATAATGTTGAAGAAAAAGGTAAAAGTAGAAAGAATATACAAAAGAGAAAAAGGGATATTGAAGATAATATTTCTCCAAACATATTGAGTGAGGTATTTTTGCGAATATTTTACCCAATCTCTTCCAGTTTGGACAAAAGTGTTTTAATCGGTGTTATGAAATCGACAGATTATTCCCCTACTGTAATTTTAACTCATGGACCCAAAATGATTTTGTTCACGGACAGTGCTTGGGAATCGTTTATGAAACACTTGCATCTGCTAGAATGCTATTTAAGTAGTAACATGTTTGGAAGAAAGACAAGAGTAGGACTTTTGGATTCAAATGTGGAAATCGATATTATTAAACATCGTGGTGATCATCAGCTGCGGTTTAGAGACACAACAAGACATGATAACAAAATTCAACTTAATCGAGAGGAGTTTTTCATTTTAACTTGTGCGACTGAACCTATAACAAGATATTTGAGACAACTGGTGTTTTCAAGTTCGATTATTAAAGATTATCTGGAAGACACTTTGGACAAACAACCGGACGCACCTATATTATACGGACCTGTGGATACTTCTATATTTAATAGAGTTCCTCATGAAGTACAGATGTGGAGACAATTGGAAAAGTACGCTCAACTACATAAGAAATCAGTAAAACAGGAAGAAGAGGAAGATGGAGGAGAAGAATCAAGTGTTAGTGATGAAAACGAAAACAAGGAAAATATAAAGATGGAAACTTAAATGACAATGGTTAGTTTTTAAAACAATAACCAACATTTTGTGGGGTTAGGCCTATTGGGGACGGTGCCCACGTTAAATATACACCAACGCGCCAACAACAACTGTACGGCCTGGTATAAAAGTAGTACCTACCGTGGTGTGGAAATCAGTTGAACTCCTGACTTCATAATGAGCAGACGTGTGACCTTCAAAATGGACAAAGGAGAAGAAGAAGAACAAGTAAAGTCCAAGCCTGGTATTATTGAGTTTCAAGCATTTCGTGGTAATGATGAGAGATTCATTATAAAAGAACTTGTGTTTTTGGACATGAATACAAGTGTTCCTTATTCGTTTTTATTTAAACCACCATGTTCTTATTCATCTTTAACTAGTAAAGCCGCTACTACCAACAGATGGATTTCAAAACATTTCCATCATATCGATTGGTATGATGGTTTTACAAGTTACACGGACTTGTATCACATTATGCATCACTTTTCAGACAAGTTTACCAATATTTACACAAAGGGGCTGGAAAAGAAAAGATGGATCGAAGGATTTACTCATGTTCCGGTTAATGATGTGGAATTGGATAAGAATTATCAATACATGCTGGAAACCATATGTATTTGTACAAAAAGCCCAGAACATGATAAAGACAGACATTGCGCTTTGAAAAATGCCTATAAACTCGCCTCTTACCTTCAAAGTGGGGAAGTGGGGAGTGGTGGGGGTAACGGGGGTTATATAAGTGAGGAGCAGACCGGGACCTGGCATGAGTATTACTCGAGATTCCGAGACGACAACATCTCCGAGCAAGAAGACGATCTGTAACCTGACCATGGCATCTCACCAGTTCCTTCAGACTTTGGTCGAGCAGTTCAATGCTCACTCTAAGTCAACAATATTACCTGTGAAGAAGTGCTCTGAACTAAAAGATGAAAAGCACTACATAATCCATGCTATGAAGAAGATAGAGACAACAGTTGGGGAGGCCATCTGCTGCAGTCTCAGCGAGGCACCGTTTACTCCGGGGGATGAACCAAAGTTCCAGGTGTACCTGCCCAAGAGATTCGTCCATCTTCTACAAAACGAGGATCTTCGCTCTATTCAACCCGGGTGTCTATACCTGGTGTCCCACGGCTGCACGGGTAGCAATTCTACAGAGTTGACCATCCACATCGCCGACAAGCAGCAGTGTTAGATTTAAGTTCTAATGTTGTACATATGTTATTGTAATGTTTTATAAATAAATAAATCATAAAAGACAAAAAAAAACAAAAAAACAAAAAATGCAACATATCAATTTGTGAAGTTTGTCACATATTGATATGTTGCATTTTTTTTAAACTTCACGGGTGACCTTGACCTTTGACCTTTGCATTTCACAATTACCCCCACTACCGCGCTACAATTGAGACCTGCTTGGATGCGAACACTGTCAGTCTGTTGCCAACTAGCAAACGATGAGCACCTTGTACGAGCTTTGCTTACAACGAGTTATAACTCACGCATCTTTACTTCGGACGGCTTTACAAGACAATATCCCCATAACAATAAAGCAGGATAACAAAGAGTACAAGAGAGAAAATAGAGGGTATTCGGAGTACTCCTGGTATAAGTTCCACGATGGGGAAAAGTTTTGTAGGCATTGTGGCGATGCCGCCGTCAGAGACCTTCGGCGATTCGTACAGGATGGCGGTATAAAACAGTTCGGATTTCTAGCACCACTGTTTAGATTTGAAAATTACAAGGACACCTGCGCTATTTGTTCCATTCCGTTGTATCGATGGAAAAAGTTTAGAACTGTTTAATTGGATCTCCCATACCCCCACCACTTTTACCCCCACCACTATTACCCCCACCACTTTTTCATGTACCTACAAGCGCTGTGCCTCGGCTTCATTTCTACTCCAGCAGCCAACCTAACAACATCAGGATGTCTTTGAACGTCAGTTGCGCAAGTTACGAGGAGGTGAGCATCAAGACTCAGCAGGAGCTAAACGACTTGTACAAGGAGTTGCAGCTGATGGTGGCACGAGGCTACCGTATAAACGTGCAAGTTTATGCTTGCAATATACGGAACACCCGGCAGCCAAAGGAAGAGCCTGGACACTCCTCGACGGCTTCCTCACCGGCGTCGATGAAGACCGAGCCAGACAACTTGGACTACTTCAGCTGACTAGCAGTTGTCTTCCTTGTTCTTACAATAATAGAATATGTATATTTTTTCATCATATTAAAGAAATAAAAGAGCAAAAACACCTATCTTGTTACTGACATATGAGCTCAGTAACAAGATAGGTTTTTTTAAAACACAATTTGGATGACCTTGAAACTTCCCCCTCTACTGCTTTGCTACCCCCACCACTTAACTATTGGTGTACATTGCACATCGCAATTGGAAACCTCATTCCATCTTCAACAGCCAAACCGACAACATCAACAATGGCAAACCTACCAACAGATGAAAGATGTCCTCACGCATGTTGTGACTTTGTCCACGAGTTGAAGAAGAGGATACAGGAGAGGGCAATAAGAAGAAAGCAGATCCACTCAGAAAATATCATGATAGTCAACGGCTATCTTTTATTGTTCGGCCTTATTATGGTTGTACTTTTCATACTGTATGGCATAGTCACATGTGTCGGCAAGGTTGCGGAAGAAAACGCCCGCCACCATCAATTGGAAAGTTTCAATGTTACTTTGTAAGTTTTCCTTTTTTTAAAACCCCGTTTGGATGACCTTGAAACTTCCCCCACTACTCTACCACGCCCCCACCACTTCACCATGTTTCTGCATGAGCATCACATCAACCGTCCTTGTTCGACAAGCAACCATGGCAGACAACAACACCATCAGCCAAGCTGACTCCACTACAGATGTCGGTACAAGTACGGGTTGGACACTGTCGATCGACAGTGTGCACTATTTGGAAACAATTTGCGAACGGATGAAAGAGATACTCCGGGACAACCCTGGGATTGTAATTCAGATGAATTTAAATTTCGATTGGTCGCAAGTTGGATTGCGCCAGGATGACGACGGCCAGCACTCACCACAATATTCACCGATGTCGCCAATCTATCCTTACGGTGAGTCTGATGTCGAAGAAGATGTGGGGGACGAGGCTCATGAAAATGTGGGAGACAACGAGGCTGAAGAGGAGTAACCTTCATTCCTTTTTTTTAAAACCCAAATTGGATGACCTTGAGAATTCCCCTCCAGTATTTCCTTTTTTTAAAACCCAAATTGAATGCCCTTGAAAATACCCCCTCCACATACTTTTGGTTTACCCCCTCTACTTTTCAATACTGTTACCACAGTCTGTAGCTCACCTCATTCATTGCTTAGCTATCATGGCGGACAGCACTCTTTCTCAAGTTGACTCAACTACGGATGAAGAATGGCCATTTTCGTGGAATGTTCATCTGCAAGATTCAGCAGAAGTGGATATGTTGCATGAAAAATTGGTATACGTTTTAAACGAAAACCCTAACATTGAATGTAGGATGACTATGGATTTCGATGCGACAGGGGTCCACACTCAACCTTGCACTTCCAGCCAGCTTGAGCCTCAGCTTCAGCCAAGGAATTTTACACACCTTTACACTCCAATACGGCCGGAGGATGTGGTTATCAGCGAGGCGGATTCAACTACAAGTTATATTGAGCCAACAAATTGGAAGCTTATTGTTGATACCTTACACAAGGTCGACTTAGTATGTGATAAATTAAAGGAGTTGATGATGCAGGATCCTGGTCTTCGTTTTAAAATTGATATGTTTTTCATCTGGGGAGCACCTGCGCGGGGCTCTTCGTCTGACAGCTCTCCAAGTACGACGGACGAGGAGGAGGAGGATGACTAGTCATCTTTTTTAAAACTCCGTTTGAATGGCCTTGACCTTTCCCCCTCCACTGAGTTTATTTAAGGTGCACTCTCACTGACTGCAGCATCATTTCATCGCGCACCTTCACCACAGCAACATGGAGAGTCAACTCAACTACTGTTGCGAACAGAAGTGTTTTTCATGGCCAAATGACATTGATGTGGTGGATGGCCTGGCATGTAGAAAATGTGAAGCTTTTGGTCAGTGCATGTGTAAATGCAAGTCTTGGAAGAAGCCGAAACCGGAGTTGAAGACATTCCATGTGTACCAGATGAGAGGGCATAAGTACACTTGTTGCCCTGAACGTTGCATTGAATTTAATCTAAAACAGCTAACTGGCTGCAAAATGTGCAACAATCATTTTGCAGGTTTTTGCAAACATTATTTAGGAGCGTGTCAGTACAGATCAACTTGGCATACCGAAGCACTCACTATCAATGAAATCGCTATAGACTCACAAGAGTAGTCTTTCTACTCTTTGACTTTTTTAAAACTCCATTTCAATGACCTTGACCTTTCCCCCCTCCACTCACCTTAGTTTATATAAGCTCCACTCCCACTGACCACGGCATCACTTCATCTTGCTCCCTCGCTGAAGCAACATCAAGTATGGAAACTAAGCGTGTCTCATGTTGCGAGCATAAGTGTTTGGAGAAGCCAGGCGTCACATATTGTGCAAAGAAGCGTTGGGAGGAAGAGACGGGGACAACCTATTGCTGTGAGGATAAGTGTTTCCTCTTACCAAAGTGGCAAGTGGATGGGCTGGTCTGCCGGCAATGTGAATGCTTCGGATGTTGCAGGTGTAGATGCAAGAACCAACAGCTGCCACCACCGGTACTACAAACTTTCAAAATCTACAAATCCAAATACTTTTATACTTGTTGTCCGCAGCGGTGTGTTAAGTTTCACTTCTCTAATCTTACCAATTGTCGGAAGTGCTACGGACAACCTGATGGGTGGTGCACCTGTTTTCTGGACTCCTGCCGCTACAGATCGGATTGGTTTATAGATCCGTTGGAAATTGATGAAGTTGCCCAGGAAGCACAAGAGTAGTCTTTCTACTCTTCAACTTTTTTTAAAAACTCCATTTGGATGACCTTGAAATTTCCCCCTCCACTTCCCCATATACCTAGAGTACGCGGAGCCTGGAGGTCAGTCGCTCGGTGACTGTCGTGGGGTGCTCATCGGTGTCGGCGCTCCGTTGTTAGGTTTTCTAGGTCACAGTAATATCAAATTATTGGTGTTGTGCTGGTTCAAGGTCACCTGAGGGATAACCGATTGCCCATTTAGGCAGAGTCATGTCAGAAACTCGAGTTTAACTTGGCACTTTTGCCGTTTCTTGTCAAAAATTCGCTCCAAGTGGTCAAGGTCACGGGGACTTGGACTGAAACTCGGAGCGTAGTGCGAGAAACGGCAAAAGTGCCAAAAAAGTTTAAGTTTCGGCGTGACCTTGACCTTAGTGGCGTCGGTGACGTCATTTTGATGACGTAAGGGGTGATGACGTCATCAGCACGTCATTTCTGTGACGTCATGGGTGTGACGTCATCGAAATGACGTCATTGGTGATGACGTCATCGGTGAGGTCATTGACCTCGATGACGTCATCCCTCAGGTGACCTTGAACTGGGCCAGCACCAACAATTTGACACTACTGGCGTGGTTTATGGTTTATGGAGTGGCCGTATGGTTAACATTGCCGACGGCGCAACAATGGGCTACTGGCCCAAAGGTGAAGATGACTCTTAATTTATGACAAAATTTATTTTTTCTGGGGTTGAGGCTGTTTTAAATTTATTTTTGGGCCATAACATGCAAAGTTTAAACCAAATCTACCCGCTAGATTTTGAGATCATGGAACACACATCCCTTCAGACACTCCTCGTATTATAATATATGACAGGACCATGTGTATTGAAGGTCCTTCACACACGAAAAATAAATTACCAACAATCACAAAGTATAACCAATTTATTCATGATAATAATTCTCAACATGTCTATATCCTCTTGGCCTTCCAGTTCTGTTTGATGATGGCCAGAGCGTCTACGAAGTTCCTATAGTCGACCTCCTGCCTGAGGCCCCTCGGCTTGGCGAAGCACTTGACCACCGCCTCGAGCTGAGTGCCGGAGACCACCGTGTGGAGGCACAGGACACTGAGCGCGTGCAGGAACTCGCCCTGGGTGACGGTGCCGCAGTTGTGCCGGTCAATGGCCTGCGGAGGGTGCAAAACAACGGTCGGAATCGGCCTCAAACAATGGAGTGGATGAAATAGCTATTTGTGTATTAAGAGCGCAAAGAAAGTCATTGTCACGCGAGAATTGTAGATAGCCAAACATTTCGAGAGCGGCAATGACTATTTGTGCTCATAACACACAATTTTTCCTTCCACCAACATTACAACATATCAAATGTTTTATTGTAGTTTATGTTTGAGTTTTTTTTTCTGTTAGAACACACCATTTGCATCAAACCTTACCTGAAACATAGCCTCAAACTATAAAATCAGCAATTACCAAACGACAACAATGATCAACAGCTGTGGCATGGTTTGTATAACAACAGCTGACATTAAATTAATATTTTATTTGGTGTGCGGAAATGAACACTGCACTCTAGGGCGGGAATGAAACGAAAACCAGAAATGAACTGGTTTGCGTACAGATTACAGGCGTAGCAATCGCATTATTCCCATGCAATCGCAAGAAAATTATCTTTATGGTACTTTTGATTTTAAAAGGTATTCATTAAACCTAGAAAAAAGTTTGTAATTCTTTTTTGTCACTAATCGTTACTAAAGATTATTAAAAGTTGGATGTAGAGGAACATATCTTATGCAGTGAGGAATGCAATTATTTATTATAATCAGTATTTTGACCGTACATGATCTACATTTCAAACATTTTGAATGGGAAGGGTTATATGTACACAATCATTGTTTCTTACTTGTAATGATTACTACTTGATAGATACTTCTAATGTATCTATGAAACATGCAAACGTGGGTCTCACAAAAAGTGAGAGATTTTTTTTTTACTTAATAACTTATTTTGTTTTATAAAGGGTGTATTTCCATGGAATTAATAGGTGAATAGTACCGTACCTATCTATTATTATAGTAAGAATGGCCATATTTCCAAAACATGAATCGCTTATCCTTACACTCTCACAGTTATTAACCTTTTTAATATACATTTCATTTAAGCTATCAAACAAGTAAAATGTACATTTAAAATTGTGTTGTTGATAGAAAAGATTTGTCAACAATATTAACTGTATGCTTTATCAATATAAGAGCTTAAATCAATACGCATACAGTGTATAAAAACTGTTCCTTACTGTACTGTGTTGTACTGTACTGTATATTCAAGTACTGTATTGTAGACGGAGATTGTTCTAATGACCGTTTAAAAGACTTCATTAGTAATAACAGTCCTAATGTATAAAGTTTTAATGTCTGGATGTGCTTTAGACTATTAATGTGACTAATGCCAACTATGTGACCATTTGCAGTCAATTCTAATTGCAAAGATAAATTTGCATATTGTTTTTTCTCTTTTTTCTCCCAGCTTTGCATGATGTGCTACTACAGTGTGTATTATATATCGTATTTCACTTAATTGAAAAAAGGTATTATACTTTATAACGCTAACCGCGGTAAACTTTGCCTAACTAATGATGGATGATATAATCAACGACAGTTTCCATTGCAATGCACTCCCTCTTAACCAGCCTCTACTTTAACCAACCCCTTTTCAAAAAACAACTTCCTTTCAACATGTTGTTTCCTTAACATTGATTTAACCAGTCTTGCTATTTCTTACAGGAAAGATAGTTTTCATGTCGATATTTCAGATAAATTTCTCATAGTAATATAGCCGTTCCCAATGAACTATTTAAGTAAGCAACACTGGAAGTATTTGGGTCGACTTACCTTATTTCCAGTAGATCACAATACCATTTTTAGGCTAGTTAAATCAGTGTTTGTTTACATTTGCTGTGGTTTTATTAAACCCCAAAATATTCAACTTAAATAATATGAAGTGTTAAATAGTTTACATCTCATTGTTGCATTCATACCATAGAAATAATAGAATTTTACGTTATTAAACATCCGTGTCGGTCATACGTCTTTTTTAGAAAAGGCCTCAAGTATAAAAATTTGTCATACATACATTAATTGTTTACAAAGAGAAGATCATTGATGAATGGAAAACATCAATTTGCGCATTTGAAATAGGTATCAGATAACGGTTTATAAAATAAGGTGCTAAACCGTTAATAGGAAATTCGGTGGACACAATTTGCATATTTTCCGTCTATTTATGGTCCTCTTAAACCACCAAAAAAGTATTTCATGATAGCTTATTTTGATTTCAGATGATTTTAGTAGTGGACATCCTCTTCTAAAAAAAGGCCCTAAGTCGGTTTGACCTGTTAATTCTTTATCCGGCTGAGTTAAGGTCTCGAAGTGGCCGGTCAAGAAGGGGTCTACTGTACCTTGAAGACGTCGAGCAGAGCATCGGTTGGCTTGGCGGCGAGATTCTCCAGCGCCACGGACACTAACTGACGCTCCTCGAAGTTGAGGAAGTTGTGCTCGCCGTCGTGGCACGCCACATGCTGCAGGGGCTCCAGCAGGGGGGCGCGTTCCAGCAGCGGCTGCGAGAACGCCTCCTCCACCGTCGAGCAGAACCTCTGGTACTCCACGCAGTCCGGCCTCGTCGGTGACGCGAACCTGCGACGCGAGAGAGACTACCGTTATTGGTGATGAAATATAAGCAATTTGGACATCTCAGTCGTAACAATAAAACGTAAGGCGTGAGAAGCAAAGGCAGCATTTGCCCAGCTTAGACCAGTCTGGAGAACGAAGCTCAAGATCTTTACTCAAAGGTCAAGTCCGTCCTCATTTATGGTTGTGAGACGTAGAAGGTAACAAACGTAACCACACGTAAACTGCAGACCTTTGTAAATGAGTGTTTACGGACCATTCATAGGGTGTGGTGGCCGGAGGTTCTTCTCCAATGAAGATTTAAGGGCTAGAACCCATCAAAAGGCTATTTTAAGACAAAACAAAGAAGAATGGAGATGGATTGGACATAAAATATGGCAAACACATGACACAGTTTTGAGACAAACTCTGTAATGGAACCCCTAAGGCAGTAGAAGAAGATGAAGACCAAGAATCACATGGAAGCGGACGGTAGAAAGAGACCTGGAGGTCAGGGCATGACGTGGGAAAAAGCAAACGATATGACAAACCACAGGGACGGCTGGAGGGTGTTTGTCGAGGCCCTATACTCCCCCTGAGAGAGAAGGAAATAAGTCAAGTAAGTCGAGTCTGAACAGCTGTTGTAAGGTCTGAACATTTGTCATTTACAATGTGCTTATGGCTATATCGTATCCTATGCAAAGTAAATTTTCAAGGCGAAGTGGTGATTTTGTTGACCCTTTCATGTCCTTTATTTCAAAGTTTTTTGTATGAATCCAAACCAGAATAATTTATTTTATTTTCGGAATGAGCTAAACAATAACGGGGAATGCGGGGATCGTTACCATAACTTGTGGGACTAAATAAGCATTTAGAGTGGAGAGGACTGTCTTATAAATGAAATGTGTAGGGGCAGAAATACGAATTGAGCTGAAAACTCCTCTACTGAAGTGTAGAGTTTGTGTTCTGGATATTAGGAGTTAAAACGAAGTTCAAGTTACAAAGATTTATCACTACACAGATGACTGAATGAAAACATACAAAGGCTTTTTAAAAATGTTAAAAGTGTTAAGACAAATTCTAGGAAGAGAAGTCAATTGCAGAAACAAATTTGTTGCAAAACCAAAAACATCGCTATTTAAAAGTTTAAGAAAGTAATCCCCAAAGTAACATGAAAGTTACTTCGGCTTTCACGTGTCAGATAATTCTCAAGTTAAGCCGCTACTCAACCAAATCTTTGCTGAAAGCGAATCTAAACATTTCAAATATGTCAGATTATTAATCTCTTACGCAGTGTAGCTAAGGGAAATTGATTGGTTGATTAAATTTTACTTTACTATTGGTAAACAAACTTAACATATCTTAACATTGATATCTTTCACATTATTTAATAAAAAACATGTTGCGTGTTGATAGGCATGCCTGCAGTATTCCTTATATATTCATAATGATTATTAAGTTGAGGAATAACAAAATATGTCGTTTTAGTAAGTACACTTTTTACTAATCCACAGCCTAAATTTAGAAGCTTTTAAAATAAAAAATACCACCGGATCTGGGCCGTACCATACATTTCTTTATTGCCAATGCAATTTTACTGAGTGGCCTAATTTTAATATATGTCACATGCAAATAGGTTTCACGATGTAATATTTCATTTATCAATAGCTAAATATTCTGGTTTACGTAAATAATAAAACGCAAACCATGGGACATTTTCACATTAAGGTCTATAGATTACAATTGTTACCCGATTTCGTTTTCCCTCCATGACGTAACTCTTACAGAATGGTGACAAAAAACGTTGTCCTAAATTCTAAAATTTTCCTCAAATATATCCTTTCGAACAATAAGCACTATAAAATCTCTAGAGGAAAACACAGGCCCAAACGTACCCGAAGTAACGATTTTGGCATGAATTGGCTAATATCATACTAAAAAAAGAAACACATAATGATAAGCTATAGAATTACAATGTACTCTTACACTTCCATGATCGTTTCTTTCTCAGTAGGAGTGAGACAAAGCTTCTCATCTAAACTTCGGTCAAAGTTTTGGCGGGAGATGACCAACTGGTTGTGAAGGTCATATTGAGACATGAACTGCGACAACTTTACCCGGTAACAGATCAGCTGGAAGGTTACAGTGAAACACATTACTAAGCTGACAAAGTATTTTATAGCTCATACATTCTTCATGGGTTTATCAGAGAACTTTAAAAACAGATGAACAGAACAGAAGAAACAGAGATGAACTTTAAAAACAAAATTAAAACTCTTATTTAAGAAATTCTAGTAACACTTTCAAATATTCAATTCACTGCTCAAATAAGCTGGAAAATTAAATAGCAATAAGTTAAATGTTCATAAAATGCAATTAGACTCCTGCGAAAGTTTAATTAAGGGTATAATTAATGTTTTATTATCTGTTTGAGGCTCGACTCTTTATATAAAAATGAGTCCCTAATCTTAATGTACATTTAATGAGCAACCGTCACCGAGATAGTGTGTTATGGTTTTAGTTCTCAACTAGTGTAATATTCAATACATACCTGTTTCTTTATCTTCGCCAGTACAGCAACAATGTCCTTCTCACAAGGTTTGGCTGGCATTTTAAATTCTCTGGAATTTAACTTTATTTTATCGGACATCATTTGTTCATACTGCAACAAGGTATTGATTGTTAAAAATATCGAAAATACTTTAAACAGGTAGTGATGAAGTCATGATTAAAATCTGCTAAACTAAGGAAAAATCTATTATAAAAATTACGTATATTTGAAATGTAAAGTAATAATCGTCAATAGAAGATATATACTATGTACTTTTTGGAAACCTTTGCATTTTAAGGGGGAGAAATAAATTTATTAACATTTAGTTCATAATCTTTTATGTATAAGGTGTTTGAAAAATAGTGCAAAGCCCACATTGCAGCAATAACATCGATTATTCTCATTACATATAGAAATCTCGACTGAGCAAAACATCCCCAATGTTTTGTTACTGTCGTTGTAATTTTAGTATTTTTATTATTTTAACTAGTGGCTCATAGGGGCAAAAGCCCCTAATCATAAAATTAAAATAGCATGAACCAAAGCGGATCACCAATTCTTCACTATGAAGGTTTCCAGAAAATTTCATTTTAATTTATTTTAACAATACCGTTTGAACAGGCTATTTGCGCCCAAAGCACTCTTTACATCCTGTGCTATTAGGCCACCCGTTTGTAAATGCTTAATTCTGTCTGTTGTTAAACTTATATCTAACTATGAAAAATATGTTTTGCAAGAAATCATAGTCCCTTTAACCCATGACGGCTTTTTAATATAACATAGAAAATCGGCAATGAGAAAAAAAAACATGACGTATGTTCAGCACTCATTCTAGAGTAAATTAACTTTCAATATTTTGTATCATATCTATTTCATTGTCTTGTTTGTCCTAAAATTAAATGAATTTTAGCTCCTGTCAGATTTTTTCTTTTTTTCTTCACCAAGTTTGAACACAGCCGCTCAAAATAGATAATCTTAACTCACTGTTAATGTTTGTCCCTCCAAATCAAAATTCATGATTTTGTGTAAACAAAGCAGGTTTTTTTTAAAAATCAGCATACATGGAGAATCTCTTAGGAGAACCTTTCAGAAGATAATCTTTCTTAAATATCTTTCTTAATATCTTTCTTTCCGATTTTGTTATGAAGTTTTTACCCTGCTACATTTTTCCCTAATATGTAGGACAAACGACTTTTATTTTAACTCTCTCCTATAACTCTATAATCTATGAAATGACCAAATGGTTTCTGAGATAATTCAGCTAACAGAATACCAATCTTTCGTTGACTGATAACTTTAAGTTTCAATTATGTATCATCGTCACTCAATATGATCATTGATACTTTTCGTCATAAAGTAAACCATTGACTATGTACACTCACGTTAGTGTAGGCTACATTGTCAATGGTAAAACCAAAACCTGGTTCAATGTAAATAAGATAGGCGTTTCCCAAACAAAAATTCATCGCCCATTGCGTCCCCTTCACGAACAGAATTTATTTCATAATTCTCATACAGGTTCAGTTTTTTACAATTTAAATTATTAGAGGAACATAACAGTAAAAAAACACAGTCCATTTTTATTAGTTTGTAGGGTTGGTAACGCGCCTCAAGAATCCTTTGAGAAATCTTTTCTCAAAGCCTCAAAACGTCTCATAGTATTACCACTCCAGGTACATTATGTCATTTGGTTATTAATAGTTCTTCACTCAACAGGCCTTTTATCATCTGTCCCTCATTTTAAAATAAAATCATAAGTTTTAATGTACACAAAACAGACTGTTTTCGGATCCCTGAGCTATTCTTATGGAGGAATTTATACGCTATTTCTTATTTTCTTGTAATTTTATGGATACGCTGAAAATTTTCCCTCATGCATGGGACCGAGACCTTTAATTCGATACCCCTACCATCTTCCTGCGAGTTGCAAAATGTTCTCAATTTTACTAAAAAAAATTCGCTCACAGAATTATATATATAGATTGCTTCTCTTTGGGGTGAATGATATTATCATCTTCACTCAATGTTATCATCTGTGTCTCTTTTTAAAATTAAACCATAACACATGTTTTAATGTACACAAAACAGACGTTTTCGAATCCCCATGCTATTCTTATGGAGGACGTTTTACGTGATTTGTCATTTCCTGTTAACATTATGGACATGCCGATAGTTTTCCCTCGTGTATGGGACCGAGACCTTTAATTTGAGACCCCTCCCATCTTTCTGCGATTTGTACAACGCTCGCAATTTTGCTCAAGAAATTCGGCTTACAGAATTATATATATATATATAGATTTTTTTTATTCTAATATAAACGCATTATAAATCCAACAATTGATCATTTTTTCTCAATTTAAATGGTTAGATAGAATGGCATGGCCGTGTTCTGGTGTATTGTGACTCATTACAATTACAGCAGCCAATTAATTGTTTGCGTCATTCTGCATGTTTCGCTATATGTTCATGACTTCAATGTAAAATAGATCCATTTTTGTTCTCCGTACAGATAAAGTAACCAAAGCATTTCAATAATAATGCTGTACTGTAAAATCAAACTAATAAATTATTTCATAGATATTTCATATATGTTGCAGACATTTAGTTACTAGCAATGTTCAATGCAAACTTTTACTATCGATTTTTTATATTATTTATCAGTGAATAAGCCATTATTTACTTAGCCACAGTTTATGGACTATCTACATTTTAATGAGCCTTATTAAAAGAAGACGAGCTATTGATAAATTCTGGACACTACACAGCAATACGGTTAGACAAAGGAAAAATGTGGTAAAAATAATAGTAACAATGCTGTTTGTTTCTCCCAAAACATACAACAAATGTAAATGTAAAAAATGTAACAGTAAAAATATGTACACGTAATCAATACGGGGAGTGGTCATAATGGAAACTTCTGAAACAACATATCCTACGATAAAAATACTGTCCACTTTTATAATGGGTCTTGATAATCAAAAGATGATATTTTTAGAGTCGTAATAAGTTTCATTAGGTTATTGCTATGTTAGGTACGGTTGGTTTCTCAGTACATTAGAAGCATTACCCGAGACACCAAAACACACTGTGGTGAAGTATTCTTTTTAATTATTTTATGGCGACTGTAAATGAGGGGGGGATGTGATGGGTGTAATGCATCTGATAAGGTGTAGCTTATCAGATGCACTTGCAACATAGTAGACTACATTTGCAACATAGTACGCTGCACTTTCAACATAGCAGACTACATTTGCAACATAGTAGGCTGCACTTGCAACATAGCAGACTACATTTGCAACATAGGAGGCTGCACTTGCAACATAGTAGACTACATTTTGAATATAGTAGGCTACATTTACAACATAGCACACTACATTTTCAATAAAGTTGGCTAATTTTGCAGCATAGTAGGCGGTATTCGTAACATTGTAGGCTGCATTTGCAAGTCTACCCACCAGAGGCTGGGGCTCGGGGTAGGGGTCGACCTCCTTCATGAACTGGAAGTAGTTGATGCCGAGCTCGTCCAGGTAGCGCTGTTCCAGGGAGTACACCTGCTCGTCCGACAAGAGGATGCAGTTGAGCTTCAGCACCTGCCGGAACTGGTTACGGGTCACGTGACCATTCCTCGACCTGGACACAGAGGAAGGAGAATTAGCTCGTCCAGGTAGCGCTGCTCCAGGGAGTACACCTGCTCGTCCGACAAGAGGATGCAGTTGAGCTTCAGCACCTGCCGGAACTGGTTACGGGTCACGTGACCATTCCTCGACCTGGACACAGAGGAAGGAGAATTAGCTCGTCCAGGTAGCGCTGCTCCAGGGAGTACACCTGCTCGTCCGACAAGAGGATGCAGTTGAGCTTCAGCACCTGCCGGAACTGGTTACGGGTCACGTGACCATTCCTCGACCTGGACACAGAGGAAGGAGAATTAGCTCGTCCAGGTAGCGCTGCTCCAGGGAGTACACCTGCTCGTCCGACAGGAGGATGCAGTTGAGCTTCAGCACCTGCCGGAACTGGTTACGGGTCACGTGACCATTCCTCGCCCTGGACACACAGGAAGGAGCATTAGCTCGTCCAGGTAGCGCTGCTCCAGGGAGTACACCTGCTCGTCCGACAGGAGGATGCAGTTGAGCTTCAGCAACTGCCGGAACTGGTTACGGGTCACGAGACTGTTCCTCGACCTGGACACAGAGGAAGGAGAATTAGCTCGTCCAGGTAGCGCTGCTCCAGGGAGTACACCTGCTCGTCCGACAGGAGGATGCAGTTGAGCTTCAGCACCTGCCGGAACTGGTTACGGGTCACGTGACCATTCCTCGCCCTGGACACAGAGGAAGGAGAATTAGCTCGTCCAGATAGCGCTGCTCCAGGGAGTACACCTGCTCGTCCGACAAGAGGATGCAGTTGAGCTTCAGCACCTGCCGGATCTGGTTACGGGTCACGTGACCATTCCTCGTCCTGGACACAGAGGAAGGAGAATTAGCTCTTCCAGGTAGCGCTGCTCCAGGGAGTAAACCTGCTCGTCTGACAGGAGGATGCAGTTGAGCTTCAGCACCTGCCGGAACTGGTTACGGGTCACGTAGCCGTTCCTCGCCCGGGACACAGGGGAAGGAGAATTAGCTCGTCCAGGTAGCGCTGCTCCAGGGAGTACACCTGCTCGTTCGACAGGAGGATGCAGTTGAGCTTCAGCACCTGCCGGAACTGGTTACGGGTCACGTGGCCGTTCCTCGCCCTGGACACAGGGGAAGGAGAATTAGCTCGTCCAGGTAGCGCTGCTCCAGGGAGTACACCTGCTCGTTCGACAGGAGGATGCAGTTGAGCTTCAGCACCTGCCGGAACTGGTTACGGGTCACGTGGCCGTTCCTCGCCCTGGACACAGGGGAAGGAGAATTAGCTCGTCCAGGTAGCGCTGCTCCAGGGAGTACACCTGCTCGTCCGACAGGAGGATGCAGTTGACCTTCAGCACCTGCCGGAACTGGTTACGGGTCACGTGGCCGTTCCTCGCCCTGGACACAGGGGAAGGAGAATTATATTTTGTATTCTTTAGGGACAACTGATTGAGTCTATAACTGACATAGGTGTTACGTGACTAGAAGGTGAATACGTTTATCTATGAGTGTTCGAAGAGTATAACGTACACTTGACGTAGAGCTTTGGAAAGGAATTGGCTTTGTTGAAGGTAGTTTTTTAGGGTTTCATAGAATATTTTCAGTAGTATGTAAGATAGAAATACTATAAACCTAAAGTGTGTAAATACTTCTAAGGAAAATGAGTTATAAGAACTGCGAGAGTTTTGTTTAAGGGTTGTAATAATATTTATTTGAGACAAATACATCCAAACACAACTATTAATGTAATCTATGACGGAAAAAGTCCTGTATTTGAAGAGGGTAGCTTTAACAATTGTTTTTTGTGCCATTTCCTTGAAAAAAGTCCTAAAAAGTATATTAGTCTGATTAGATCTACATGGTCAAAGAAAAAGGTCGTAAAACCAAACTTTTAAACCAACCAAATTGAATACATTATGCATTGGACTGAAAATTATGCTTTGACTTATGGTGTGATGCCTTTTACATTTAAACACGTCCCCAGTCACTACTGAGATCGAAAGCACCCGTCCAGTATGAGATTAAAAGTTAGAATCTGTCCTATGATTTTCAAGGTGTTTGTAATAGTTTTCTTAAATTTGGAAAACTGTTGTGTTTGTTATCCTAATATCCCGATACCACCAACGGAACATAAGTTTATAAGGTGAACATTTTCTTAAATTTGATATTAGTATATTCAGCTTTCGATCAAATTACCACTTAAAGGGAAAACCATGTCTAATGACTGCACCACTTACTTGTCGTAGTCGTTGAAGTCTGGCAGGAGGTTCATGCCGTGTTTTCTGATCTTGTCCTTCACCGCTCGCACTACGTCCTCGCAGGCCACCATGCGGTCCTCTGGCAGGCCGTTGTAGACGTTGCCCCGCCTCGCCAGGTCTCGCACCTCGGGCGGAGGACAGTCGACCTGGTAGTCCGGCAGCCGCTCCAGACCTTTCTTGGTGAACACTGGGGGTTGCGCAGTAAAGAAAACTCAGTGCATCGTAATTAATTTTAACAAAAATATAAAGTATCGCATTTAATGGCTTTAAAAATCGCATTTAATCCGTTGTTTTCAGTATCAAAGGGTAACTTATCAGATTTTTTGTATGGTATGCACAATACATCCGTGATAGAATACTAAAATTGCAGCACCCCAAGATAAATTTAACGTTACCTGACACATAAAATGTCATGTAACATCAAGTAAAACTAATTTGGCATTTATACGTCAGGGGTATTTTGTTGAAAGAACTATATAAAGTGTACACTGCTTTTCTTCAATACGATCAAAAAACTTGTCCGACGGCCATATTGGAGGTTACTCCATTGACTTGTCGCAGCACAATGTCATAAGTTAAAATACCATTTGCTTTCACAGCGCCAGTTAAAATTAAAATTAGTTAATAACGCATAATGCAATCTATTTATTTTAATTCAAACTGGTGCTGTGATTTGTGATGTTTGTTCTTGGATTCATCCTGCACTAAAACCACTTCATCCCTATTTTAACAGATTATTGTTTGATGGAGCTTTGCACTCTTGTAAATCCTCAGATACTAACCGGCTTCGATATCGTCCTCGAAGACCCGCCACAAGACTCTGGATGGGTCGATCGGGTCTCTGTAAGCGTCTACCAGATCATCCATCTCCTCGGTAGTGATGTTGTACCTCCTGATGCCCGCCTCCCCGACCCCCATCATGTCCAGACATCGACGGAACGTCGCCTCCGGCAGCCTCCCGCAGTTTGTCGGGTCCAAGTCCTGAAATTTGATCAAGAAACTTCTGAATACGCTTATAAATTTAAAATATCCAGCTATTTCTTGCTTATCCTATCAAGCTTTTTGTGTTGCTCATTAACGAGCTATTAGACTGATTATGATTAATAATTAAAATTGCTATAATATATTGTGCAACAGTTATTGAAAAGGTTGATTTAGGTGTAGGTACCACCAACTTGCATGATAAAAGTCAACATCATGTATCTGGAAAATTCAAACAAAAAATCTCTTGTTTTTCATCAGTCTCAAATGTATTTCATCATGATTTAAAATCCTCTGACGCACACACTCGCATTCATAATTTCACAACGCACAACTAGATTACGATCTTAAGCCATGAATTCACCCTGAAGAACTGGCCGATCCTGACTCCCTCGGTGTACGCGTATCGTTGTATCCTGCTGATGACAGTCTGTAGCTTCTCGGGGCTCCTCGGCTTGTTCAGAACAGGGTGGAAGATCTTCTGGACGCCGAACACCGCGTCAGTGGGGACCGTGCCGACCTCGGGCCTGGGCAGCTTGGGCAGCTCGGCCGTTAGCGCTCGCCCCTTGAAGTTCGGCAACACCTCCTGAGACCAACATGTTGTTTACTTACAAACAAATGCATTTTTTAATAGTTCATTACGATTTTTTAGGCTTTGTGAACCCTCTGGTACTATGTTAATGACATAAACAAGATTCGGGAAAAGGCTCTCCAATTGATATAATTTTTTTAAGATACTATGGTAGATTAGCATGAAGTATATGGTATAGTATATGGCATGAAGAAATCTGCAACGTATCCTTCTCCTTCAGAAAAGGGGCATTCGCCTTATCAAGGGTCTTGACTAGAAGGGAAGCTGCAGGCAGACTTTTGCTGAACCAAACATTTTGACTGTTGTCGCACTGTACATCAGAGATGTGATCCTCTATGTGGAAGAAAATACAATTCTGAAAGGAACATACATAAACTGCCATAACACCAGGCATGCCACCAGGTACCAGCGTATCTGTCTTTAGTACCACAGCGCATTGTTTGCGAGGAAGCCTCACAATATACGGTTCATACGCGAGAAGACAAACTGGGAAGAAACTAAAGACAGCATTCACCAACTGGCCGTCAAAGAACCCATTCTACTCCCTGGACGAATTCCTGCAATGGAGGGACACAGTTCTACTTACACAATTATGTAAAACGTGAAATTGCTTCCTTATGCTTTGTAAATAAAAAGATGTTTATTTTATTTTGATTTGATGTTGTTATGGTCCGTGCCGTGGTGTTCAAAACTTGGTGACTTTATTGTCCTTGGAGCTCTTCCCGATTCTGTCTTATAATGCGTCGTGCTATGTTTCCACATATGTCCCTCCATATCCTGTTGCTCATTAATAAGATATGCAATTTTAATTAAAATGGGGGCTCACCCAAAACAAGTCAGTAATATCACAGCGCTCACTACAACCTATAACCTAGCTATGTATCATAACCAATAAATATCTTCATTCAACTCTTCACAGTGCATATTATTGTCAATATTAAATATATTATCTAAATGTTAAGTAATGGGAGATTTCTCACCCCTGACAGGTCAGTGATACCGCAGCGCTCCATGTATTGGTAGATGTACTCGAGCGATGACACGAATGCCATGTAGTTGACGGTGTACCCGTCCTTGAGGAACTTTCGGACCAACAGACGAAACTCATCCGGAGCCACGAAGATCTTGAGGAAGTGGAGGATCCGGGCGAAGTGGGAGATGGTGATGGTCCCGTGGTTCTTAGCGATCTAGAATAGAAAACATGGCTGATAATAGGCCTATATTTATAAAATAATCTAGTACCATTCACATTATTTATACAATAAGTGTCGCCAAATATCTCAAAATACCTGTTCCTCCGATTTTACTGTCATTGCTAGGGAAATCTGAAAAAAGTAATATCAGGCTTTCATAAATCTTTGTAAGTTTTGTAACTTCTAACCAAAATTTGCTCAAATGTTTTAATTACACTTATGACATTCTTTCAGGTTTCTTGTGAAATCTCAACCTCACAATATTTTAGGTCCACGGTTATTCTTAATGACCTTTTCTTTTTATAGCAAGGTAAGGTATTAAAGCAGATGGCATCCACATGCATTACAAACAGAAATTATAAAAGAAAGCTTGTCTTTGTATTTTTACATGTTTACAATGTGCACTTGGTCACTTTTTAAGATAAATGCCCAACGATACTACGGCGTATTTTAAGGCGATTATGAATGAAGAATTAGTGTACGATGTCAAGTATGCGTGACCTCTTGGGCAGCTTTGTTACTGACAATGACTTTCTACTTTTCCATTGAGAGATGATTTCTTCTCAAAATTTATCAAGTCAATAACAGTACCAGGTTAACCGAGCCTTGCTCGTTGGTTTTGATTCAATTTTAATATTTTCACCAACAACCAACTATATATCTTCACAGTTAACAGCTGTTTCAAAAGGTCTGCGTAACATTAATGTTTCTTTATTTTTGTTTACATTTAGTTGTTATTTCGTTACCAAAATAGCAACCCATAAGACCAATGTTAAAAATTACAATTTTTAAACTTAAATTTAGATCAAATTTGATTTTTCCTGGGATTGAGACTGTTTCTAAACTTATTTTTGGGCCGAAACACTCTTTAATGCAAAGTTTAAGCAAAATCTAACAGCTAGATTTCGAGATCGTGGAACACACATCCCTTCAGACATTCCTCGTATTATAGTATAGGATTATAGTATAGGATTCAAGCATTTACTATTCACAACGTGGGTATACTTGTAACAGAATAGCCACATTCGAATCCATTTTATCATCTTGTGATATCTCATAGCATACAGGAACTACAATTTATGATAATTCGGTTGTGAAACTCTTAAAAAAGTCATAATTGAATCAATTATATTTTTACGTGTTTTTTTATGTTATAGTTACAATCTCGTAGTCCTGGAAGTGCGGCAGCAGCACGAGGTTCCTGGCCCGCACGAGGGTCGCTATCTTGGTCAGGAGCAGCATGACGCGTCGCTCGTCCGCCATGGACAGCGCGTTCACGTGGTAAGGGTCCTCCCACTCCAGTCCGCACACAAGTGGCCCGTACTTGGCAAACTGCGGAACTGCCAGGGACAAACGCATCTGTCATGTTGGGTTGGAAACTTTCATGTATCGTTGTGAGGTATTTGTATGGTACATGGGTACTGTGCAAACTTCACCAGATTATTAAGAGTTTTAGCAAAATGTGTCCGCGACTTGTTTTCCGTATTTACGGAGGGTCGGTTTATTAGTTAAGACACTGACTCTGCCATGACGTCATGAATTATGATATGAATAAAGGATTAGTGTTGAGTGTGATGCTTTGTTCAGCTTTGCTACTGTCTAGGATCAGCTGATTCTTTAACAGGGTCATTACAAAATTGTATGTTCTCAATAAAAAAAAACCCTTAGCTAAAAAATGGCAGCTGGGTACAGTGTTGAATCATTAAAAAGCAACCAACTTTTCTCATGATCGGACCAGCAACATTAACATACAATGGTAAACAATATAGCCCCTCAGTTTGATTTACGGGGGGAGGGCAGTTTATCAGTTAAGACACTGACGCTGCCAGGACGTTTATAAGGCGGATATGAATAAAGGATGAGTGTTGAGTGTGATGCTTTGTTCAGCATTGCTACTGACTGAAATCAGCTGATTCTTTAACGGGGTCTTAGCCACACAATGGCAGCTGGGTACAGTGTTGAATCATTAAAAAGCAACCAACTTTTCTCATGATCGGACCAGCAACATTAACATACAATGGTAAACAATATAGCCCCTCAGTTTGATTTACGGGGGGAGGGCAGTTTATCAGTTAAGACACTGACGCTGCCAGGACGTTTATAAGGCGGATATGAATAAAGGATGAGTGTTGAGTGTGATGCTTTGTTCAGCATTGCTACTGACTGAAATCAGCTGATTCTTTAACGGGGTCTTAGCCACACAATGGCAGCTGGGTACAGTGTTGAATCATTAAAAAGCGATCAATTTTTCTCATGATCGGACCACCAAAATTAACATACAATGGTGAACAATATATCCCCTCAGTTTGTCTTATTGATCAGCAGTTTTCTATTAATACGTAGTCGTTTTTAAAAGTGTAAGGTACTAGATTAAAACTTGGCAAACAATTGTATATATTAAGGTCCAATTCCAGATACATTTTGACAGAACGTACTATTTTGTATGTTTACAAATGATCCCATATTTTTTATAAAAATATAGATATATTCTGGAATATCGATTAATGTTTAATTTTGTATTAACGGGCACCCTTGACAACATTATTAGACAGTTTGCAGTTTCTTAATAGCATAATTTTAGTGGGACTAGGTCTACCATTGTGTTGTTTACTTTTAAGGGAAGACCCCCGACCTGCATCTTAACTAATGTAGTTTTTTACCATTGTCGTGAATAACTTGGCAGAACTGGCGATAAAGTATCCTTCCATCGGGTGCCTTGAAGTAGTCGGCGAGTTCGAGAATCTCCTGCTCCGACAACCCAACGACGTTCTTGAGAGGCCCGGCCAGCACCGACACGAACTTGGCCTCTGGGTACAACATGAACAATCAACAATGAAAGAAACAAACTAGAGTGTCATGGCAGATCCGTGATTATCATCAAATCATAAAAGAATAACTTAGTCCAACCGATTGGAAGGGGAATTTGACTTAGATCATACCTGATCCTGTCCAATCAGATTGTTTACGTATTCAGAACTTAGGATCCGTTCAGTTTTTATGAAGCTGATCAACAATCTTCAGTCTGATCAGGCTCTAATAAAGTTTTGATAGACCAGATTAGGTTCTGGGTTCATGAAAATTGTCTGACCTTGGTTTCATAACTGTTTCACAAATTTGTTCAGACATATTCATAGTAGAAAATGTTGATCAGACATGAGAGATTCAAAAACAGTAGAATACGTAATTCTCTAAAAGGTAGAAGGTACAAACAAGTTCAGTTTACAGAAACATTATAAATACAATTTTTAATTTACTAAATCTTATATCCTTTTTGGGAATTCGAATTCTTTATAAATAATGCTTGCTTCCTGTGCCCAAGAGCACTCTAAAGTTAAATTTGATTTTGACAGAGACTTAGTTCAATATAGGAAATATTAAATAATTTTAGATACATTAAACATTATGAATGTCATTCTGAATTCCCCAACTTTAATATTAAACTTACCATGTCAAAACCAAACTGTTGGCTCTAACTATTCGTTTGTTATTGCAGCTAAACGTTTACAATGCCTGATATGAGGCTGTAGCCTTTGTTCGTTTACAGTACCTGATATGAGGCTGTAGCCCTCGATAGTTTACAGTACCTGATATGAGGCTGTAGCCCTCGTTCGTTTACAGTACATGATATGAGGCTGTAGCCCTCGTTCGTTTACAGTACCTGATATGAGGCTATAACCCTCGTTTGTTTACAGTACCTGATATGAGGCTGTAGCCCTCGTTCGTTTACAGTACCTGATATGAGACTGTAGCCCTCGGGGTCCAACGGCAGGTAGTGGCTCCACAGGTCGATGCCCGACCTGAATATCGCTGCTCTGATTTTGTTACAGGTCCTCCACACCTCCACAAGAAGAATGGGTTTGCACTGTCCAATATGTCACTCATAAAATATACATGTTTACTAAAAGACTCGTTCCTCATATATACCTCTCTATACTTGATTATAAACTTAATCTGCCTTCGATACACTAACGCAAAATCAAGGCGAGCAGGGACGAGCACGGTAGTGTACTGGGTGTGGTCGACTCTGCTCGTCTAATTTCTCCATGGTTCACATCGCATTTTTTTGTGCTCTATCTTGAGTATGTTCTTCGCATTTATCAAAGAACGCAATCAGACCCTACATCGAGCACGAATCCACCCAGTACATACTCGCTTGTGTTCGCTTGAGTTCGCTTCTTTGCTGTTCCATAGTTGGTTCCCAGTGATTATTTCGTTTTCATTTATTTTTTCCATTGTTTTATAACTGCTTATTTTTTATGGAGTGGTAAATTTAATTATCCCTAAATTTCCTCGAGCATTATCATATAGAAGTCGGTGATGTCCCGGCACATGAGCACCACAAAGAAAACTCAAAGTGGCAGATAAGTGGGGTCATATAAGTGTAAAAATTAATACCGTAGTCCTTTTGTCGAAAGTAAAATAGTAAAAGGATTTGCTAGTGGCTAACTTCATCACTTCACTGCTCGTTTAAATGTTCCGAGATCAGTGCTCGTTCAGTGACAGCGATGGTGTACTTTGTTAGTCGCCAAGCGAGCTCGTCCAAACTTTTGCTCCAGGATTAGACCGAGAAATGAGGCGAATGGACTAGGCAATAGTATACTGGAGGCATCAAAACCTGTCCTAGTTGCATTGTTATGAAAACGTAATTTTGCAGTTAATTCAAATTATATTTTCCTTTGTTTCAACTTTTATGTGTACGACCTATGTAATGTACATCTGTGGACAACAACAAGAAAGTGTTTAAATGTTTATTCAAAACAATCCAATAGTTTTCACCACTAGGACGAAAATTGGCTTTTTCCTGTGCGTAAACAAAATTCCACTTAGGCACGGAAAAGCATTTTCAGTCAAAGTGAAAAGTGACTTTCTAACGGCTACAATAAACTTGAACTCAGCAGACTAATTAAATGCTATAAAACCGCTGTTTTTGGTGCAGTATTGTGAAAAGTTATTTGTGAAGTTACCTTTCGATGTCTGAAACCGAGTGTTGGGACGGGGCATACGAAAACTAACGGGCTTGCATACATTTTGGTCACGTGATCTTATGCGGCTGAATTTCAGCTGGTCAACGCCATTTAAAAGCATTGCAATAGCCCGTCTTGGCATCAGGTTTTACGTTTAGTTTTAATATAAGTCAATGTAGTCCTACGTGTTGCATATTATTATAATCTTCGTTGAATACGAATCGAATAATACTAATACAGTTCTGCTTTACAACTTAAAATTTACTTTTTCGTCATACCTTTACGATAAACGTTGTTTTCGGAACGGTCAGCTGTGATCGAAACTAGTTGATTCCCGGTGGGTTGGATAAACGTGTTGGTAAACAACGTTTTCGGGACTAGACCTCGAAACAGTGGTTTTCGGGACTAGGCTGGAAAAAAACTTCCAATGTTTGACACCACTAGCGCTGCTATTTTGCTTACAGCAAATTAAACCTCGTTGACTCCAATATATAAATGTCAAACAGCTGATTGTTTAGTTGTAAATAGTTCAAATACAAGATAAACAAATAACAACGTAAAGAGGGGGTATATAGGTTAAAATTTATTAATTTTTATCCAAACCGTAAACTTATTAAAGGTGGTATGATGAAAAGTACTGTTCGTAACTCGTCCGAAAGTGGTATATCGGTGCTCGATCGAATTCAAGTAATCGGCTTCGCCTCGTACTTGAAACTCGTTCTTGCACCGATAACGACCACTTTCCGGACTAGTGACGAAATATACTATTTTGGTAGAGTAAAAACTTAAATTTCTATAACTGTAGGATGTATGGGCTCATTGTGTAAACAGTTTTCATCCTGTTTTTGGAGATATTTCTAATAACACTATATGAAATAATCGTCTTAAATCATTAGTTTCCTAATAAGCCTTTTTATTTTCTAAAAAAAAGTGATAAATCATACTCGTATTATGCATGTTAGGTTCAGAAAGTTTACTATTTGGAATGTAATATAATTTGATGTAAACGTCTTATGAAAAGTGTAAACAAAACTATAATATCAATCAAGTTTTTCAATTATTCCTAATATTATATGGAAAATAAATGAGAGCTATCGCGTTTCAGCAATGTTATCCTAAGGAAACTTGTGCTGCAGATCGGTCGTAAGTAGCCAATTGACTCAGGTGGTTAGGGGAAGTATGCAGGCCCGTTAGTTTTATTAGGCTCCGGTTGGGACCTGTCTCAAATAGGCCTACATTACTGAAATATTTAAGATACTCGGCAATATCAGTCTGCATTTGATTTCAATCTTAAAATATAGGCGTGTAACCAAATACGCACGTAAAAATTGTTTAATTACTCCCAACTATCAATTAATACTATACTGTAGACTTTTTGTCTCAATAAATTTGCACTATTCTGTCACAAAACTTTCATTGTAAAGGGAATGTGTCTAAATTAATAAAATATGTACATGCAAAGTAAAACACCATTCAAAATATTACACCTGTGCTGGCTTTCAAACTCTTTCTATTGTGCCACTAAACTAGAGGGGTTCTGACTAGAATCATTAATGTGATTATCTCACAGCTGCATTTGATCATGTTGGTTTTCATATGATAGGTGTAATTTGAAGAATGGTATTAGTTATATTACAGCAGACATTGTCATTGTCTTTAAAAATGCTGGTATTTATTTAATTTGAGAAATATGGGTTAATATTTAAAATGTCTTCTTAGAAAGTGTTGATTTAAAATGAAATTTTACCTTTTCATATAAGTTTTAATTATGTTTTTAAATGATATTACAACATTTAATAATTGTAGCAATGTTGCAGAGAGTTAAATAATGAAGATTCTAACAATATCTGTTGTTATTTATTACTGTAATTGATATACCTTTATTGTTTATCACTGTTATTTTTTTCGCTTTTGTATGTTGTTGCTGTTGGCTGTGTTGGTAATTATTGTTGATTTATTTGTCATGCCTTTTAGATTTTTCATGAACTTTGTTTAATTACTTTAATTTTTAGGATATAAATCTACCTTTCCAGCTACACGTAATTTTTTTAATAAAATTACATATGATTGAAGTATAAGTAAGATGGCCATGAGGAGTAAGTAGTAGATCTTCGATATAATTCTAGGTTGATGTTTACATCAACTTAAATAAGTAGAGACATTTTTGTGGGCCCGATGTAAAGCGAATAGCATATAGTAGAAAATGACATGTGATCAAACTTAACAGAAAATTTACAAATACAAAAATACAATGCACTCATTGAGTTCGGAGTTGCATAAATTTGCTTAAGGTGGCCTACGAGCATCTACTCGTGAATTTCAAAAAGAAACCAAGGAAATGATTCCCAACTATCAATGAATCATTAGTTGGGTGAGTCGGTGGCGTAGGGGTTAGAGCGCCGGAATTTGGGACCATGGCAGCAACATCGTGGGTTTGAATCCACGTTCTGCAGGTGAATTCATCACATACATTTAAGATTTACTACTTACTCTGAATGGGCGGCACCTTGCAGAAGTCAAAAGCTTACACAGGATTGAAAATATATAATATTATCATGGAAATGTATGTATTAGTTCTTTCTAAGTCTACATCAGTACCATAATTCATTTAATTGTTCCGGACCTTTTTCTAATGGAATTTAGATAAACTATTTGTTATTAAATTCTCCATAATTAAGTTACAAATTTACATTTATTTCAGAAGGTCAACTTACCTCAGACATATTTGGAATTTTTAAACAAAAATTTCAAAGTGACGAAGTATTTTCAAAAAGGCTTACAAAATGTTTCCAGGGATACATTTTTAATTCTTTTATTTTTTAATAAAATAACATTTTTACTATAGTGTTGATAAAATTTTTTAAAATCTATATACTTAAGAGTAACTCGGAGGAGTATGTAAGCAGTGTGAGCTTCCTTTTACTAAATGATCAAAACCAATTATGTAGCTATTATGTAACGACTCCATTAAAATCTATGACATGATTCTAACCAATGTACTCGTAGACATCAGTAAATTCAAATACCATGTTGTAGTAATAGGCTAATATTTATGGAAATCTCAAGTCTTTTAACAAAATAAAAAAACTTTCTATATTTCCTAACTTTATCATAATCACTTATCAACATAAATAGATCAAATTAAACCTAAACCGGTAATGGACTATTCGAACTTAGTAGTCAAGTTATACATTTTAGTAGTTTTCATCACTAGGAGCAAAAGTGGGTCTTTTTGATGCGCAGCCGTTTTTAAAACAATTTCTTCAGTCCTAGGACTTAAAGAAATATTCTATTGTAGTATTCTAGTATACTATAGTAGTAGTCTAGTATAGTATAATGGTACTCTAGTATAGTATAATAGTCTAGTATAATATAGTAGTATCCTAAGGTAGTATAGTAGTATTAGTATAGTGTAATATAGTATAGTATTTTATTATGTATTATAATAGTATAAAAATATTCTGAAAATATCTGATTTTTCAGTGCTAGGCAAAAAAAGAAATTTTTTTAGTACTATTTAGGGAACAAAAAAGGCTAATTATGTGTAAAATAAAAAAAAAATAAAAAATTTTGTAACTAATATGTTTATTGCAATTTTGTAAGTTTTACATCTGAATGATTCATATCAAAATATTCAGTTTTGCTTTCCAACTTTATCCAAAACTTTATCCCACCCCGTCCGTTTTGGTGTTGCAGTTTGTCCATCCTGTGTTTATGCCAATTTACCACCGTTTCCACCATTTCCACGTCGCGTTGTTTCTTCTCCGTTGTTTCCTTTATTCCCTAATCCTTGTAACTTCTCGCCAGCTGATTGGAATGCAAATGCGAATGGTAGAGCGAAAAACGTGTAGTACTTCCTTACATTCTTCGGAATTGAGCAAAAAATCTTTTCATCCATACTTTTCTCTGAAAAATCGATAATACAGAATATCAAATGTATGGTTTGTAAGCATATTGTGAACATTCATGTTAATATTTAACAGAGACAGTATAATTTTCTTTCATTGGTAAATTTGTACAACAAGGAAAATATTAACGTATTTCAATGGATTATCCGTTTATTTTTAACTCATCGTAATTTCATCATAAGGCCCAAATTGTTTCCCTAGCGCAATAACAATTCATTCTCAGTAGTTCAGTGTACTCAGTTCAACTTTCCTTTCTTTGATACTTAGATATTGCAATACTGACGTAATCCAGAGTGTAATTTAGGTGAAGGTGACTGAAATGTGTGAGATTAATCAAATGAAGTGTATCTTTGTTATTGGCTTACACCAGCTGTTTCATTTATCATTACCATTATTTAACCAAATGTACAATCTTATGGTAAGACCCAAGCCCGGAACCATGTTACTTTTCGTTTTGAGGTGCCCAGATTTCACCACTGGATTTAGCTAAAAAAAAATAAATAAATAAAAAAACACACATAATTTAGTATTTTGAAGCTTTGCTCTATCTATATTGGTCACCGAGATATTAAAAAGTCTAAAGAGAGTACATTGTATTTTATAGCTCCAATGTTGATCTTATGAAGTTTCATTTATTAACCCATATTTTTGGATGAAACCTGTTATTTAGAATCATTTGCTTGAGATTCATCCATTAATGATAAAAAATCTTGGTTTTGGTGCTTATCATGGTAGCAAACCTGCATACTCTTTTCCCATGTTAATAATATGGGAAATAGGCAAACTATTTTATTTATGGAGATATAGATGAAACTTAGTCATCGACCATATGAAGACCATATTAGTCATTAGACCATACGAAGCCAGTATAGGCTTCATATGGTCTAAATAATTTTTTTATGCTAATAATTTACTTTATTGTTCCTGTATAAACTGTTGGAAAATGAACAGCAACAAGAGGGCCGCCGGCACAGGAGAGAGGCACTCCTTGGCTGAGTAGCCTAGACAACACGGCAAGTTCGGCGACGATGTTCTGATTCCAAGAATTCAAGCATCAATACACTGTGTAATATAATGAATAAAGGATCAAGTAGTCAACAATATTCAAATCCACAAAATTATGTTTCTGTTTTTTTTATGTTACCTACTGTTATTTTATTTTACTGTGTAAAGTATTTGTTCAAATGTAAATTATAATTCTAGTTAGTTAGTGCACAGACCCAGACAACGACAAAGCAAATCACATTTCATAAAAATTAGGTATACTGTTGCTGGGAACCAAAATGGCGGATTACCGCGAACTGTAACAGGAGTGGCACGTGATAAAATGCGCCACGATATAAGTTCAATACCTTCATTCCCACGAGAACGAAATCAGAAACTTGTCAACGCTGCATCACGCCGCCATGATGGTCACTCGTGGGGACAACTTACGGTGACGACATCATCGGCAAATCAAAATAAGGGGCGTGGTCAGAAAATCAACTGATTGGCTAATGTGATGTCTCGTGGGGGATGACAAAATTTTAGGGAAGGGGAAGCGAGAGCCGAGCGGCCGAAAAGGAAGAGAAGAGAACTTTAGTCTGGAAGAAGTTAGGATTTGGAGAGGATCAACCTGCGGGACAAGGTAGTAAGCCACCCCCAGCGTCCGAACCACCTATCTCCAAGACTCCAACATCCATCACCCCGAACAACGAAGACTTACTGAAAACATCAAGCACTTCAACGAAGAAACTCAAAACCGGAGATCAACTCTCATCGTATCTTTGGAGACAAATCTTCCTGCTCTCTCTCAAAATTCGACGGCATCCCACTGCACAACACGGACTTCGGGGACCAAAGAGGACATCACCAGACGGCCCGGAGGACCACCCAGGAGCGGGGGCGGCCAACCAACACCGCATCCACGGACCAGGGTTGCAGCTGTACGACCACACCAGGGGGCCCCATCTTCGAGATCACCGTCCCGGAAGATCATCCCTTGGTGGACAACGTCGCCGCGCCCAGGAAAACACCCGCCGGATGAATAGGGTATGTGCCCTCCAAATTATGAGAAAAGGCCCAAGACAAAGTTAACCAAAGGCAACAGTAAATTAAACACAAAAACTTAATTTCGATTCTATTTAACCCTTGCTAAATATTAAAACAACCAAGAGGATATAATTAGGGTGTAATTAAACTAATTAAATAAAGGAGTTTTAGGGTTTGAACATAGGGAGAAACAGCTCGCGGGATATTCATTTGTAAATATTACTTTTAAATAGATAGCTTAGATTAATTCTTGTACAGATCATTTTATTATTAACCTTAGGTCTTTGTTTCCGTAATTATCTAACTAAAGTAAATGTGTCTCATAATGGGTTGGAGGTTCTAAATATTTTGATGAACTTTATTTTTATTGGGAACCTTATCAATATAATTAAATCAATTTATTCGATGGTTATAGTTAGTTACTGATTTTTCAAACGAACGGTTGTAAATATAATCTAAGTAATAAAAAAAATGATTTAAAGCATAGGACTCTGAACTCCATAGATTACTTGTAAATGTAAATATAATTATAAATATTGTCTTTATGGAATTTCTGGTGACGACTATTTCAACCAAAGTGCTCATTGAGAGACAAAAGGTGTAAAGATTTTCGATAATCCAGTGAAACTACGATTTGTGAATTGAACTATAACAAAGGACTCCAGCGCTTCTGTGAGATTTGGATCATACTGTATTGAATCATTAAAGGGCAATCTCATTTATTAGGTTAAGTTTATGGCGTTTATTAAACATATGTTTTACTTACATTTGTGTTTGTTCAATCCCGATCCTTAACCTCTTGCATTAAGCCAAGCGAGTCAAGATTAGTTTACCCTTTATTTATTTATCATTTTAATTCAAATATTAAATTTCAGTAGCCTACACACTTTACATGGTGCCAGGCGCTTTTGATTGATTTAAATATCAAGGATTGAACAATCACAGTGGAAGTATATTGTGTTAGAGTAAGACTTGTTAGTATAAGGATTGCAATTTGAGTGTTGGTTTGCGTAAAAAAAGGGAATATACGAGTGAATCTTAGGTTAAATTAAAAAGGAATTAAACCATAAGTAGGTGTTGAGGGTACCGTTATTAATAAAAAAGCTTTAAACTCAAAAATATAATTTAACTCTAATAAAATTTTTGAAAGGACAAATTTTAGTAGGGACTAATAAATAACAAAACAAAATGAAATGAGTTTAAATTTAAACAGGGCCCAAAAATTTCCTTTAGACATTTACCGCGTAAATAAAGAAGGACTACAAGGAATTCTAACTAAATATAGAATCAAGTTTAACGAAACAGATACCGTAGCGGAATTAAGACCCGTTGTAGCTAACCTTAAACAGTATTTAAAAAGTAATTTATCTGAAGAGAAAAAGCACATATTTAGGAAGCTAGTTGTCAAGAGAGAGCATTTAACTGACACAGAGTTAATTAAATATCCTGCCTTAAAAAATATTCAAGAGTTTATAAGGGATAGGGAAGACTTGTACGACACAGCGAACTCAGCAGCGGAGTCAGATAACGAATACGATGAACCGAAACACACGTATGAGGAAATAGACAACGAAGACGAGGGAGTTGACCACGTATACGCCGAGATCTTCAACCTTCCACCTCTTTACCAAAACATACAACCTCAAAACATGGCAGTTAGAGAAAAGTTACCCTTAATATCTGCTGGAACCTATCATGGGCTTCCCACAGAGAATCCTAACGACTTAATTGATAAATATGACATAGCGTCAATTTCAAACCATTGGCAAAATGAGACAAAACTGAAATTATTTGCAGCACACCTTACAGGCACTGCACTAGCTTGGTACAAACACTACACTAAAGACAGGGTTGTTGACGATTGGGAAGAATTAAAAAGGGTTTTTATCCAAACTTTCACACCGGCAGCACAAGCACACAACATACAAACATTATTGGAAAATAAAATTCAGGGGAAAAATCAATCAGCACTGAGCTACTTTCTTGAAATATTGACCTTATGCAGACGACACGATCCGGAAATTACGGATAAACAAATCATTAATCACGTTATTCAAGGCCTTCAGCCAGAAATATGCGAACGCATCCTAAACGAAAAAACGGACACACTTCAAAATTTAGAATCGAGCTTGAGAAAGTTAGAATTACTGCTAGAAACACAAAGACACAATAGGGAAAAATTTGAAAGAGCTTCAAACAGGGAAGAAAAATGCTTAACGAATCTAACATCTAGCAAACAAGAAGACGAAATTAAAAGTCTCAGAACGGATGTTAAAACTTTAACAGACATTGTAGCAAACCTTAACATGCGATTAAGTAATTCTAACAGCCAAAGAAACGCTTACCACGCACAAGAGGATAGGAGAAGGCATCCGACCACAGAGGACTCACGGGAAGGAAGAGGACTTTACCAAGGACGACCCAACAACAGAGGATGGTACAATGAAGCGGGCAGGCGATACCAGAGGCAAGCTTACCACAATCAATCGAGGAACTACCAACCCATGGGCAGACCACTCCCGAATTCATCAACTTCAAGACACAACCAGAACTATCCTAAAAAATTCTGTAACTACTGTAAAAGAGAAAATCATAATATTCAAGAATGCTTTTTAAGACCAAGGCCTGAGCCAAGGAAACAATCTATGTTCTGCAAACACTGCAACATGTCGAACCACAGCGATAGTAATTGTTATAAACAGAAGAAAGGCAACACTGAGACAAAAAACGCCTAAAGTGGGGGCCTCCTTATAACAAATACAGTGGGAGTGCTCCCCTCTTCAAGAAACAAGAATATCGATCGCAAGAAAAAGGTTTTAAAATACAAAATTACCACAAAGAATTCCCAACCTTGGAAGATTCAGCGAAACGAAGACAAACAAAGAAGTGTGAAAACAGAGGATGGAAGAGGAAAGAGGAAGAAGAAAAAGGAAGATCCACTACAAAGGAAAAGACTTCAAGATCCAATTGTACACAAACTAGCAGGACAATGAACACTAGAGTGGGGAATGATACAAAATTCGATAAGGAAAAGAAGGAAAATAAGAATCAAAATCATTCCATCATGCGTCAAAAGGAAAATCGTCAGGAAGGAAAAATTTTGGAAGAGGAGGAGAAGAGGAAAATTTGTAATACACTTCAAGAACAAGAGGACACTCATGAGATACACAGCTGCAACATCTCGAAAAAATCGGATGGAAGGATTTCAAGACCACGCAAAGGAAAAAATTTAGGGAAGGAAGAAATCCACAAAACATTATTTAAATCCGAAACACAAGAGGAACAATCAATGCCCGTTTTAACGATCACTGCTAAATTAACTAACAACCCATCTAAGATCTTAACATGTATATTAGACACTGGCTGCAACATAAATTTGATCCAAGCGGAACTAGTCCCAAACAAAAATTTATCGAATAATAATGTACCAGAAGTAGTTGCCGCAAACGGTCTACCGCTAAACATTTTAGGCCACGCTGATCTCTCATTAGAAATTGACAACATAATCTTAAGGGGAAAATTTTTCGTCACACCAGACATCAGTACCAACGTGATTTTGGGGAATAAATTTTTGAACGAGAACAGAGTTGAAATAAACTTTAAACCAAAGAAATAATATTTAACCTTGGGGAATATGAACACAAAATAAAAATGAACAGGAAATGGCTCATCAAAATTGAGAATATTAACACGGTTCAAAATACCAAAGACCCTGTAATTAAGGACTTTAGAACAAGTGAGGACATAGTAATAGCTCCCCATCAACACAGAAAATTAACACTGGGATATTCCATTAAGCCGAACACTCATTTTGAGGCAGAAAAGGCTCTTCAGGAGAAAAAGAAATGTCATGCGTTTTTAGTACACGAAGGTGAAAATGGAAGTAGCTATATTAATATTTACAACGCATCTAAATTTCCTAAACATATTAATAAAAACACGGTTATAGGATTTTTGACTGAATACGGAGAAGAAATCACAATTCCTAAAGTTCAAAATTAAGTTTTTAAACAAAGTGATCCAAACAAACAAATTATTAAAGATAAAGATGGAATTGAATTTGATATTTCACCACATTTGACACCTAACCAACACAATCAAGTAGTAAAAATGTTAACTAAGTATAAATCCATGTTTACAACCAAGACGGAAGATTTAGAACCAGCTAAATTACCCCCTGTGAAATTAGAGACCGTACCAAATCACAAACCGGTTAATTCTCCCCCTTATAAGCAAAGTACTCAAGAGAGGGAAGAACTAAATAAAATTTTGGACGACTTACTTAAAGCAGACATTTTAGAAGAGGCGCCAGATTATTGCGAATACTCAAGCCCAGTATTCATTACAAGAAACAGAGATAATTCACCAAGATTAGTCGGGGATATGAGAAAAATTAATAACATTTTGAAAACAACTGTACATCCAACGCCATCGGTTGGCCTAGTATTAAATTGTCTGAATAAAGCCAACAGCTTCACAAAATTAGATTTAAAAGGTGCTTATCATCAACTTTTGGTTAGGCCCGAGGATCGTTACCTGCTTACAATTAAAACACAAGACAGACTGTTGCGTTACAAAAGACTCACTATGGGACTGAAAGTATCTTCAACTCTTTTTAGCAAAGCATTATTAGCCCTACTAAATAAACATTTATATAACAAAGTAATATGTTACATAGATGATGTGATCGTCTACGGATCGTCATTTGAAACAGATCTTGAAAATTTGGAAATCATTTTAAAAATTTTGCAAGAAGCCAATCTAAAACTTAACACGAAGAAATGCAAATTTCTCTATGAAAAGGTTGACATTTTAGGTTACCAAGTCTCAAAAACCGGGATACTTCCTCAAGAATCAACTGTAAAGGCAATACTTGATTTCAAACGACCCAAATGCGTGCGGCAAGTACGACAATTTTTGGGAGCTTCATCCTTCTTTAGAAAACATATTAAGAACTATGCAGAAATAACACTGCCACTAACAGAACTGATAAAACAATCGAATCAAAATTTACCATTTAAGTGGGATGAAAATTGTGAAAAGGCCTTTAAGAAAATAAAAGAAATTTGAACCAATCCACCAATTTTAGCGCATTGGCGAGATGAATTTGAAAGTATTATTTTTGTGGATAGCTCTCAGTTTGCCCTAGGAGGTTGTTTATTACAAAGAGAACCAGACACAAATAAATTACACCCAATTGCTTACCTCAGTAAAAAGTATAATGACATACAGAAGAGATATTCTAACTCCGAGAGGGAAATGTTAGCCTTAGTGTATACAGTAAATTACTTCAGAGAATTCACTTTAGGAAGACAAACGACAGTTTACACTGACTGCCAGGCCCTAGTTTATTATAAAAATTTCAAAAACACATCGTCCCGCCTAAATCGATTAGCGCTATCACTAGTCGACTATGACATTGTTGTAAAATACAAAAAGGGAACAAGCAATTTGTTAGCTGACAGCTTATCAAGAAATCCATTAGATGAAAACATAGATGAAGATTTATTCGAAGTAGCATTGAATATTCAACAGAGTGGAGGAGAAAACTTTGAGGTATTGCAGGCTCAAGATCCATATTTGAAAGAAATAAAGTTAGCCAAAATTGCACCGGAAGCCGTAAACAAGAAAATTAGAAGTGCATCAAGACAATATGAGGAAAAGGACGGGTTACTTTATTACAAACACTTCAATGGTAGGGATACAGACTATTTATTGGCAGTTCCACAAATAAAAGTTCCGGAAATTTTAAAAATGTTTCATGACAACATTTATGCAGGAGGACATTTCTCAAGCTTTAAAACGGGAAGGAAAATTAAAGCAAAATATTATTGGCCTACGATGAACAAAGATATTGAAGAATACACACAAACTTGTGAGGAGTGTCAATTGAAACGAACGAATACTTACAAAACTTACGGGAAATTACAACCACAAATTCCACCCACTCAGCCTTTTGAGAGAATTATAATAGATTTTCTAGGTCCATTAGGTCAAAGCAATGGATATAAATACATTCTCGTCGCTACAGATGCGACGACCCGGTTAGCGTTAACAGCACCAGCAAGATCAGCGGACGCCAGAACAGTTGCAAAAATATTACTCGAATGGTTTTGTATTTATGGATGCCCTCGCATAATTACCCATGATTCAGGAACTCACTTTATGGGTAAAGTTTTACAGGAATAGCTACAAAATCTAGGAATACAACAAAAAAACAGTCCTCCTTACACTCATCAAATACAGGGTTTAACAGAACGTACGAACTTAGTTCTAAGGAAAATGATATCTCATTATACGGAAAATCAACCAAGTTCATGGTCAAGAGTACTTAAATATGTGACATTCGCTTATAATAATTCGGTAAATGCTAGTACCGGATACAGCCCGTTTTATTTAATGTTTGGAAGACAACCAAATCTACCCTTCGATTATTTATGCGTTCAAGAGCCACAAGATTACGATATGTTGCAAGAAATAAAAGCAATTAAAATGGTGAGAAAAGATATCCCTAAAATTTTAGAACCGGCACAGCAAAGACAGAAATATTATTACGACAAAACCAGAAGAGATTTGAATTTAAACGTAGGGGATGAAGTTTTAGTAAGCTTTCCAAAAGATGGAACCAACAAATATAATAAACTAGGGGGCCCGTGCAGCGCAATGCGCTGCATTTATTAGAGTACCGGGTGATCAAACCTTGATCCATGGTAATACTTTGAAAAAATGTCGCTATAGTGAAAATCAGATCGATCTTCATTACCAATTCTCCCACTTCCCAATGTGATAGTGCTGAGATGTGGTGCTCGTTCTTTTAGGTCTAAATTAGCTGAGATTACGTAGTTGTTCTTTTGCCGATATGTCTTAGGGCCTTTGTCTAAACCCTCCTATAAAATTTTAAATAAATTCACAGATGTTGGATCCACATATAGTTCATAAAAAATAAAACGTAACATAAAACGTAACCAAAAGAATAAAACTCAACATTTCATTACTCCCCCGGTCCTGTATGAGTTATGCAGCACTCACTGCGGTTGTTTTTGTAGTACTACTGTATGAGGTAGTCAATGGCATAGTGTATGAGTCCACATTACTATTTATGCCTATATCCTCTTTAACTTAACTTTCCATGACATTACAAAATTTAAATAAAGAAATCAAATAAATTAAGAGAATCTACATCTTTGTTGGTGTGGTCCATTTTGTTTTTAGTGGCATTTTTATTTTGGTTAACATTTTTCTTTATAAAAACCATTTTTGTAATAAGCTTGTTTTCTATACTGGAGGTAAAAAACTTTTAAATGTTGTCTTTTACACAGGTTTTTTTAAATATGTGTAGCATTGTGCATATAACATGTTTATACTATAATAGTAAATAAAAAGGTTATTACACTTACAACCAACTATCCCTTTTCCTTATAGTTTACAGCAGTTTGAAAACCCATGCACACAAATTTGGTGTTCTATTTTAGTATTTGCTACCTTTCATTATTGTTTCAATACCAGTCGGACAACCAATAAGACCCATGTCAAAAATTTCAATTTCCAAAATTTGTTTCGGAAAAAAATAAATTTTTCCAGGTTTAAGTTACAAAAATTATTTTTGTGAACCAAATACGTGTGAATAAAATTTTCAAGCAAAATATACCTGCTACATTTTGAGAAAAGGTTAAATCCTTAGATTAGACACTCCTCGTATTAAAGTATGAAATTGTGTTGATATTTTAGTACCAGTTCAATTTGCTTCTATTCAAGAAATCTAAAATAAATAAAGAGATTATTTTGTCTTCATTTGTTTTAGATTCCTTGCTTCTATTCAGCTTTTAACATATGTGTTTGTTTGTTCAACTATCAACAGCTGTTTTATTTAGCAATTCAAAATAAATTGTCCCCCATGTTAATCTTATGGACAAAAAATGAACTTTGAGAGCTTCCAGTGAGCTTCAGAATTTAAATATCAAAAATCTAAAACCTTATTGCAAAACTACGAACTGAGGCCATTCTTTTGACACCTCAAACTTTAAAATTGGTCCAGAAATAAGGGAGGAGAAGCGTTAACAAAAAAGGGGCATCACGTATTATATATATAGAATAGATTTCAAGATGTTTTTAGAGGCCCGTATCATGTCACTGAAAAATTAAATGACTTAACATACAAAGTAAATTTGTTTAAGAAAGGGAAGTTTCAAGAGGAACCAGTTCATGTTTCAAGGTTTAAACCATTTTATAGAAGATGAAAATATTTCAACATCACACCTCAGAAAAATATCTACAGTGCTGTACTTCGTACTCCAAAATAAGAGTTATTTGACCTATAGGCTAGTATGAAAAATATGGATTGTTAGGGGAAACAAAATGACGCAGAAATAGTGATGAATTATAGACTACAAGGAAAAACAATTTAGGTACCTGGGAAATGATTATCCAACATAATCCCAAAGATCACATGACACTAAACATTTTTGAGCTTCACTGCGAACTTCACTGCAAACTTCACTGCGAACTTCACTTCTAACTTCACTTAAACTTCAATTAAAACTTCACTCATATAAGCAAACACTTCACTCTTGTAGCCTCATCACTCTCGAATATATACGGAACCACAGCACTACGAGGACGGACACAACATAAACCGACGACGAGAAATCTCTAACTGACTACAGTGGTTAGGAGCAGTTCAAGAGAAACATACATAAAGGGTCAGCATAATACAACACCCGTAGGACGTGGGACACATGTGGCAAAGATAAGAAATCCAGGAATAAGTAGGTCATCGTTGTCGGAATCTCCAAGCTGAGGCGCTGAAACTGCACGTACGTGTTAACACTCGGGCTAAGGAAAATAGACCTCAGACAGTCAGTTTAATGCACTACATGAAAAAGGTTTTCTGCATAACAAAAAGAAATTAAATTACAAGTGAACTCCAGAGTTAAACGATAATATTAAGAAATAATATTCATGGCTCATTAAACTTGTGAGCATTGGAGTATATGATGGCCTGATATATTCCCTCAAGACTTTAATGGAAACCAACGAATTTTAGGATAATTTTGGTTAAGAAAATTCTTCCCGAAAATTTCAAAAATCATGGCATTTTCTTAATATTTTTCAAAACTATTCTATAAAACAAATGATTAGTAAAATTCATTTTAAAGACGACTTAAAAGAAAAACCATTTAATATAAATTTATATAGGTTACAAAACAATATAAATTTTAAATAAATTCATCTCTAACATATTATTATGTGGTCCAGATTGATGCCAAGGAGTTATCGACCCATAGAAAAAATAAGAAGATGGAAAAACTTTTACTACTGTCGACATTAATCATGCTGAACCTACTATCAGGAGGCAACTGTGAAGATAATAACTATCAATTTTTCAATGAATTTCATTTGGAGCGCAAAACCGGATTAATTCCATACGAAGGAACAATTCCACTTTTATTCACCACTTCACTAATGAACACTCCCACACCATTGGTATCTTATAAAACATTCTTAAATTGCAATAATACAACCAATCATACTCAAATCTATTGTGACTTAGAAACAAAAGGGGAAAACTCTTCAAAATCTGATTAATGAACAAATCAACAATCAAATTTCTGATACGTCATTGACCAATTCAACAAAAGTTAGAGGAAAAAGGGGACTTATATTTCTAGAAGAATTCTTCAGCTGGTGTTGCAATTTAGCTTCACAACAAGAAGTATCAGGGGTCTACGAGAACCAAAAACAATTACAGGACCATGCAAATGAAATTATAGATTCCGTAGGTACACAATATAAGGACTTGGTGAAAACTACTCAAAATCTCAACAACTTCACCCACGACGTGAAACGGCTCTCAGAAAATATCCATCAAAGTTTCGCAGCATTGAATGACTTACAAGCCACGTCATACTCCGATATACTTGATCAAATTTATGCCTTAAATCAACAATCACTAGTGTACATATTATACAATTATCATCAAGATACAACAACTGAAATTTTGGAGCGATGTCATTTAAACCTGTTATCAGACAAACTTTTAAATACAAAAAATCTATCTAATCATTTAGAAGCTTTAAAACAAAAGGCGCAAAGCAAAAATCTGGTTTTAGCCATTCCTAGTGACAAAATATTTCTATATTATAGATTACCAATTACAAAATGCACTATTTTCAACGGAACTCTGCTACTAAAAATCAATATTCCTTTAAATCCTGCGAATCAAAAATATGAAGCCTACAAATCAATTACTTCACCAGTTATTTGGAAAGATACGATTTGCCGTTTACAAATAAATAGTAAATATATTTTCAAATCAAAGACCTATTCTAAAGTTGTTTATGAGAACGATGATGATTGTAATGGAAAAACGTATCCTCTATGCTTATTACATAGGCAAACGCTTGTATCTACGGAACAACAGGAATGTTTGCATCTAATTTTAAACTCTGAAAGCATCACAAAACTACAAGAAAACTGTCATTATATTTGTGAAAAGCCACCAAAATATCCTATTATAACGAAACTCTTGCCAATTAAATATCTGATAACAAACATAAAGAACACTTTAACACTAGAATGCGATAACAATGAAGTACACCAGATAGAACCCATTACAGCGGGAACTTTGGAAGTTACAATACCCTGCGACTGTGAACTGCATCAACCTGACACAATATTGATAACAAAAATTCGCCCTTGTGATTCTAAAGACATTCCCATAGTAGTGTCAAATTGTTGGTGCTGGCCCAGTTCAAGGTCACCTGAGGGATGACGTCATCGAGGTAAATGACCTCACCGATGACGTCATCGATGACGTCATCGATGACGCAATCGATGACGTCATCACCAATGACGTCATTTCGATGACGTCACACCCATGACGTCACAGAAATGACGTGCTGATGACGTCATCACCCCTTACGTCATCAAAATGACGTCACCGACGCCACTAAGGTCAAGGTCACGCCGAAACTTAAAATTTTTTGGCACTTTTGCCGTTTCTCGCACTACGCTCCGAGTTTCAGTCCGAGTCCCCGTGACCTTGACCACTTGGAGCGAATTTTCGACGAGAAACGGCAAAAGTGCCAAGTTAAACTCGAGTTTCTGACATGACTCTGCCTAAATGGACAATCGGTTATCCCTCAGGTGACCTTGAACCAGCACAACACCAACAATTTGATATTACTGTGACCTTGAAAACCTAACAACGGAGCGCCGACACCGATGCGCACCCCACGACAGTCACCGAGCGACTGACCTCCAGGCTCCGCGTACTCTAGGTATATCGGCTTGAGAGACTAAGACTCCAAACTGTCAGGAATGGGAGTAACTAACTGAATTTTGCAAGGAAAAGTCATCTCATCCAACATTCTAAACAAATCTTCATCAGTAAAACTTACATTAGTCTGTTTGGTATAAAACTTAGGGTGTCCGCGCAACAGTTTGCGCCACTTAGCTAAAGTCGAAACCCTTTTGACTTTGAGTGGTGGACAGTGAGCAACTAATAAAGTCTTAACACGGTTAAGTTTCTTACCTAAAGCGTCCCGCGACATGGCTTCCCTCACAAAAGTCCGCACAATACTGAGAGACTGCTTGTAGCGCATGAGTCAAGGGAAAAGAGGTGGGGGAAACAGCAGGAGTGGGGGAAGGTCACAGTGGTGGGGGAAGGTGAGGTTGTACGCTGGAGTATCGCATCACTTCACCATGAGCTGTCCTACAGTCAACACACTGTTCTCTTGGCCCGAGTTGGCACTAGAAGAAACATTTCTGTACAGCTTAGGCTGTGAGAGCCGAGGAAGCAAAGTCAAAGTGGAAATTGTGTTAAACTCCAAGATGAAGAGTCTCCTAAATAAACTAATTGTATCCCTGCAATCCCCTATAACTTTAGAGAAATACCACTTTATAAAGCGACACCTTATTCTTTGGCAAAACGAAGTGGAAATGGAAAAGATTACAGTAAAATTAATTTAACTTAAAATTTGGACTGGACACTCATGGCGATACCACGTGGCGTGCAAACGCCACCCTAAACATTAAAAGTTAGGTAAGTGAGGACCTCTGGTACGATAATTCGACGCCGGAGTTAAAGTGTGATGACCTTGAGTCAAAACACTGAAATACTACAAGTCGATATCGTCCTAGAGTTAAAGTGTAGTAACCTTGAGGAAAATCAGAGAAAATCCAAACCATGTTTGTCCAGAGTTCAAGTGTAATGACCTTGAGGCAAAAATCTGTAAAACACTTACATGAACAGAGTCGAAGAGTAGCGATGCTTACCGCATGCAAGCCTGAGACATACTGGCTGAGCGCCGTCGCGTAGCTTAGGGACTCGAATATGGTGGGGGTATTGCCAACACTTAGAGTAGAAGTGTAGTGGGCGACCTTGATGCAGACTTAGAGTAGAAGTGTAGTCGGTGACCTTGAACCACCCCTGAGGGGTGGACCCCCCCCCCCTCCTGGGGGGTGGACCTCCACCCCCCCCTCCACCTCCAATTCT